>OX456993.1:21322951-22566052 GCA_949752705.1 Callimorpha dominula
AACACTGTCATGTCATTCATGTTTCTGTCATTCGTGCCATTATGGCGCGTTTACACGCTGGCGTTCAAACCGACATTCAACGAGCACATTCAACGACGCAAGCGTGTGAACAGGCTGTTTGTGCATGCCTGCGTGAATGTGATCGCGCTTGGCGCCGATCGGGACGACTAACGCCTGCGTTTACACGCTCGCGTTCAAACCGACATTCAACGACGCAAGCATGTGAACAGGCTGTTTGTGCATGCTTGCGTGAATGTGCACGCGCTTGGCGCCGATCGGGACGACTGTCGGTTTTTTGACACACTTCAAAGGGTGAATGTGCTTGTGTGCCTGTTTACACACACACACGCTCTCGGCCGCGTTAGTATAGTTTTCATCTTCGTGGCATACAGACGACGTAACGATCGAAATTAATTTTTGACGACACCAAATATATCGGAGTGGTCTGAACCTTTATCATGCATGAATCGAAAGCAAAAGAAGACTTCAGAAAGATGTTTCTGAACTATTCTTTTAGTAAAAATAAATATTGTTTATCAGGGCCCAAAAAAATATGAAACAAAATAGTGCCAATTCTTAGGATTAAAGTTAGTATTGATTGATTGACGATAAGAAAATTGTAACTAATCGCATATCAATGATGTGCAGTAAATAAAATAGATTTATGTATGCCTTAAAACAGTTACGAAACACATTTAATGAAGAAGCCGCCCCCAATGCTTATCATGGTTAATTATGTTCATGTTTATTAGAAATAATAAAAAATTATATTCAAAAGTTAGCGAGGATAGTAAATTCATTCAAAGAGATCCCACTAAAGTAAGAAATGAATTATGTAAAAGCACTCTTCGATGTAAAAATAGTTATAACGCATGTCAAATAAAAAGAACAAATTTAAAGTTTTGGCTACTTGAAAAGTGTTTTTACACCATAAATTATTTTTTAATTGTAAAACCTAATAGTTTTAAGTAAAATTTCACATGCATAATTATGTCGGGCTGTTTTTTTTTTCAATAAAAATAGATCAAGGCCAAAGCAGTAGCTCCCACGAGATCTACGTCTACATCGTCTCCTATGTTTGCGCTGACTACCATGTCCACAGAATACTAATGGTACGTTTACACGCACGCCGTGCAGCCTGGCAAGCAGCATGGCACGCAGCTCGGCGGGCAGCCTGCCACGAAGCGTGCCACGCAAGCTTTTTACACCAGGGCTGCCAGTAAAGACAACTTATTTTATACCGCTAAGACTCGGAAATTATACAAAATCATGTACTATTATACAAAATCAGTGTTGTACAACTATAGAACGTCACTCTTTGGGGATTTTAGTAAAAGGTGTTTTAACTTTAACGTATAAGGATTTAACAGTTTATCACAGACATGATTTGTTTTAAGTATCTCTATGTGTATGTACGTACTTTTTACGCTATAACATCAGCAATGACATTGTATCCAATTATGCAATGCAATCTACTATACAAACAGGATACAAAAGATAACCGATATTATACCAATTTTGTATCCAATTTACACTCTGGCAGCCCTGTTTTACACACTTGCAGGCATGGTCCGTAGGGTATTATGGCGCGTTTACACGCTGGCGTTCAAACCGACATTCAACGAGCACATTCAACGACGCAAGCGTGTGAACAGGCTGTTTGTGCATGCCTGCGTGAATGTGATCGCGCTTGGCGCCGATCGGGACGACTAACGCCTGCGTTCACACGCTCGCGTTCAAACCGACATTCAACGACGCAAGCATGTGAACAGGCTGTTTGTGCATGCTTGCGTGAATGTGCACGCGCTTGGCGCCGATCGGGACGACTGTCGGTTTTTTGACACACTTCAAAGGGTGAATGTGCTTGTGTGCCTGTTTACACACACACTCACACGCTCTTGGCCGCGTTAGTATAGTTTTCATCTTCGTGGCATACAGACGACGTAACGATCGAAATTAATTTTTGACGACACCAAATATATCGGAGTGGTCTGAACCTTTATCATGCATGAATCGAAAGCAAAAGAAGACTTCATAAAGATGTTTCTGAACTATTCTTTTAGTAAAAATAAATATTGTTTATCAGGGCCCAAAAAAATATGAAAAAATAGTGCCAATTCTTAGGATTAAAGTTAGTATTGATTGATTGACGATTAGAGAATTGTAACTAATCGCATATCAATGATGTGCAGTAAATAAAATAGATTTATGTATGCCTTAAAACAGTTACGAAACACATTTAATGAAGAAGCCGCCCCCAATGCTTATCATGGTTAATTGAACATAATTTATTAGAAACATGTTTATTAGAAATAATAAAAAATTATATTCAAAAGTTAGCGAGGATAGTAAATTCATTCACACACATTCATTCCCACTAAAGTAAGAAACGAATTATGTAAAAGCACTCTTCGATGTAAAAATGTCAAATAAAAAAATCAAATTTAAAGGTTTGGCTACTTGAAAAGTGTTTTTACACCATATATGATTTTTTTATTGTAAAACCTAATAGTTTTAAGTAAAATTTCGCATGCATAATTATGTCGGGCTGTTTTTTTTTTTCAACAAAAATAGATCAAGGCCAAAGCAGTAGCTCCCACGAGATCTACGTCTACATCGTCTCCCATGTTTGCACTGAGTACCATGTCCACAGAACACTAATACCCTACGGACCATGCCTGCAAGTGTGTGAAACAGGGCTGCCAGAGTGTAAATTGGATACAAAATTGGTATAATATCGGTTATCTTTTGTATCCTGTTTGTATAGTAGATTGCATTGCATAATTGGATACAATGTCATTGCTGATGTTATAGCGTAAAAAGTACGTACATACACATAGAGATACTTAAAACAAATCATGTCTGTGATAAACTGTTAAATCCTTATACGTTTAAGTTAAAACACCTTTTACTAAAATCCCCAAAGAGTGACGTTCTATAGTTGTACAACACTGATTTTGTATAATAGTACATGATTTTGTATAATTTCCGAGTCTTAGCGGTATAAAATAAGTTGTCTTTACTGGCAGCCCTGGTGTGAAAAGCTTGCGTGGCACGCTGCGTGGCAGGCTGCCCGCCGAGCTGCGTGCCATGCTGCTTGCCAGGCTGCACGGCGTGCGTGTAATGGCGCGTTTACACGCTGGCGTTCAAACCGACATTCAACGAGCACATTCAACGACGCAAGCGTGTGAACAGGCTGTTTGTGCATGCCTGCGTGAATGTGATCGCGCTTGGCGCCGATCGGGACGACTAACGCCTGCGTTCACACGCTCGCGTTCAAACCGACATTCAACGACGCAAGCATGTGAACAGGCTGTTTGTGCATGCTTGCGTGAATGTGCACGCGCTTGGCGCCGATCGGGACGACTGTCGGTTTTTTGACACACTTCAAAGGGTGAATGTGCTTGTGTGCCTGTTTACACACACACACACACGCTCTCGGCCGCGTTAGTATAGTTTTCATCTTCGTGGCATACAGACGACGTAACGATCGAAATTAATTTTTGACGACACCAAATATATCGGAGTGGTCTGAACCTTTATCATGCATGAATCGAAAGCAAAAGAAGACTTCAGAAAGATGTTTCTGAACTATTCTTTTAGGAAAAATAAATATTGTTTATCAGGGCCCAAAAAAATATGAAACAAAATAGTGCCAATTCCTAGGATTAAAGTTAGTATTGATTGATTGACGATTAGAGAATTGTAACTAATCGCATATCAATGATGTGCAGTAAATAAAATAGATTTATGTATGCCTTAAAACAGTTACGAAACACATTTAATGAAGAAGCCGCCCCCAATGCTTATCATGGTTAATTATGTTCATGTTTATTAGAAATAATAAAAAAATATATTCAAAAGTTAGCGAGGATAGTAAATTCATTCAAAGAGATCCCACTAAAGTAAGAAACGAATTATGTAAAAGCACTCTTCGATGTAAAAATAGTTATGCATGTCAAATAAAAAAATCAAATTTACAGTTTTGGCTACTTGAAAAGTGTTTTTACACCATAAATGATTTTTTAATTGTAAAACCAAATAGTTTTAAGTAAAATTTCGCATGCATAATTATGACGGGCTGTTTTTTTTTCAATAAAAATAGATCAAGCCCAAAGCAGTAGCTCCCACGAGATCTACGTCTACATCGTCTCCCATGTTTGCACTGACTACCATGTCCACAGAACACTAATACCCTACGGACCATGCCTGCAAGTGTGTGAAACAGGGCTGCCAGATTGTAAATTGAATACAAAATTGGTATAATATCGGTTATCTTTTGTATCCTGTTTGTATAGTAGATTGCATTGCATAATTGGACACAATGTCATTGCTGATGTTATAGCGTAAAAAGTACGTACATACACATAGTGATACTTAAAACAAATCATGTCTGTGATAAACTGTTAAATCCTTATACGTTAAAGTTAAAACACCTTTTACTAAAATCCCCAAAGAGTGACGTTCTATAGTTGTACAACACTGATTTTGTATAATAGTACATGATTTTGTATAATTTCCGAGTCTTAGCGGTATAAAATAAGTTGTCTTTACTGGCAGCCCTGGTGTGAAAAGCTTGCGTGGCACGCTGCGTGGCAGGCTGCCCGCCGAGCTGCGTGCCATGCTGCTTGCCAGGCTGCACGGCATGCGTGTAAACGTACCATTAGTGTTCTGTGGACATGGTAGTCAGTGCAAACATGGGAGACGATGTAGACGTAGATCTCGTGGGAGCTACTGCTTTGGCCTTGATCTATTTTTATTGAAAAAAAAAACAGCCCGACATAATTATGCATGCGAAATTTTACTTAAAACTATTAGGTTTTACAATTAAAAAATCATTTATGGCGTAAAACACTTTTCAAGTAGCCAAAACTTTAAATTTAATTTTTTTATTTGACATGCGTTATAACTATTTTTACATCGAAGAGTGCTTTTACATAATTCGTTTCTTACTTTAGTGGGATCTCTTTGAATGAATTTACTATCCTCGCTAACTTTTGAATATAATTTTTTATTATTTCTAATAAACATGAACATAATTAACCATGATAAGCATTGGGGGCGGCTTCTTCATTAAATGTGTTTCGTAACTGTTTTAAGGCATACATAAATCTATTTTATTTACTGCACATCATTGATATGCGATTAGTTACAATTCTCTAATCGTCAATCAATCAATACTAACTTTAATCCTAAGAATTGGCACTATTTTGTTTCATATTTTTTTGGGCCCTGATAAACAATATTTATTTTTACTAAAAGAATAGTTCAGAAACATCTTTCTGAAGTCTTCTTTTGCTTTCGATTCATGCATGATAAAGGTTCAGACCACTCCGATATATTTGGTGTCGTCAAAAATTAATTTCGATCGTTACGTCGTCTGTATGCCACGAAGATGAAAACTATACTAACGCGGCCGAGAGCGTGTGTGTGTGTAAACAGGCACACAAGCACATTCACCCTTTGAAGTGTGTCAAAAAACCGACAGTCGTCCCGATCGGCGCCAAGCGCGTGCACATTCACGCAAGCATGCACAAACAGCCTGTTCACATGCTTGCGTCGTTGAATGTCGGTTTGAACGCGAGCGTGTAAACGCAGGCGTTAGTCGTCCCGATCGGCGCCAAGCGCGATCACATTCACGCAGGCATGCACAAACAGCCTGTTCACATGCTTGCGTCGTTGAATGTGCTCGTTGAATGTCGGTTTGAACGCCAGCGTGTAAACGCGCCATAATACCCTACGGACCATGCCTGCAAGTGTGGGAAACAGGGCTGCCAGAGTGTAAATTGGATACAAAATTGGTATAATATCGGTTATCTTTTGTATCCTGTTTGTATAGTAGATTGCATTGCATAATTGGATACAATGTCATTGCTGATGTTATAGCGTAAAAAGTACGTACATACACATAGAGATACTTAAAACAAATCATGTCTGTGATAAACTGTTAAATCCTTATACGTTAAAGTTAAAACACCTTTTACTAAAATCCCCAAAGAGTGACGTTCTATAGTTGTACAACACTGATTTTGTATAATAGTACATGATTTTGTATAATTTCCGAGTCTTAGCGGTATAAAATAAGTTGTCTTTACTGGCAGCCCTGGTGTGAAAAGCTTGCGTGGCACGCTGCGTGGCAGGCTGCCCGCCGAGCTGCGTGCCATGCTGCTTGCCAGGCTGCACGGCGTGCGTGTAAACGTACCATTACATACCATACCTATCTGTCAAATCTGTGCTGTGAACTGCTGTGCATGTCATTATTGACAAATCCAGAAAAATGGCTGGTGCTCTGGCGAGAGTAATTCAAGGAACAAAGTCTCATTTAGGTACATATTTAACCGATTATGAAACTCCTAATCACCTATGTCGCTTTGTGATAATTTCCGTATATCAAGATTAATAGGAATGAAGTTTGTGTATTTGAATATTTTCGCAGTTAGTACTTACATAATTTTGACGTCTCGTTTTAGGCATTGTTGGCCCATTGGCGAACATCAACAATGTACCAATTCGGTTCCAAAATACCGAGGCTCCCCCGGCAAAGACGCAGTACGGGCCTTTGTCGGATTGTGACAGGATCTTCACTAACTTGTATGGACGACATGAATGGAGGTTGTCGGGAGCGCTGAAGAGAGGCGACTGGTACAAGACTAAGGAAATTCTAAATATGGGTTCAGACTGGATTGTTGGTAGGTGCCATTTGAACTAAACAAGGTGGAATTGACTGCCACTAACATAATTATAAGCTTAATATTCATTCGTAAGTGAATATATATTTCACAACAATTTGAAATTTTGTCTAAGTCCATACTGTAGTAAGGACATCCACAAAGAATGAGCTGTTTGTACTTGTACCAACACAACTCAAATATAGCAATCCTTATATCTCAAAGCCTTTCTTTGTAGTTCTATTATAACCTTATTAGCAATAAAAGATTTGTATATCTAATGTCAGTTATTAAAAAAAAAATTACCGCTAGCAATGTATATGTTTAAACCATAACTCTAATTTCCATAATTTTGAAAACACATTTCAATTCTAATAAAATAGAGTAACAACTTAAAAAGTAAACTTTTTCAGAATAAACAAAAACATTCATGCTATTTTTTGTATTTGGAAATACATGCACTTTTGGCAGTTAGCTATCTATTGAAGAATTGTGCAGTGACAGTTATTACTCCGTTTGGGAGTGTATGATGAGTAATAGCAATATTTTTGTTATGAAAATGTTTAATTGTAATTTTTCAAGTTATGATCAGTTGATCAGAGGTGCAGTAAACAAAATTAATAGCAGCATGTATTTACCATAAGGCAGAACACATCCCCCTTTCCCAATGTAGTAAGGGAGTTGTAAAACCTTAGACAAGTTTTCTGAAGAAACTTAAGTTTCAAGAAACCCACAACAGGCTAATTTCTTCTTAATTTATACAAAACATTTAGTTTTACTTGTTTATTTTCTTAAAATGCTCTTGTGTTTTAACTAACTTAAAAAAGTTGAGTTTTTTGTGTATGTTACCCAATTACTTAAAAAGGGCTGGATCTATTTGTAAAATATTTTTTTTTACAGGGTGTTGTTCCTAGTTGGTCCCATTTTGATCATTTGTTCTGTATTGTAAATGAGTTACTATCAACATTTTTCTCTTTCAAAACACCATGCACAAATGAAAGAATTTTTTCTTTACTCACTCTTAAACTTTCCCGTTACATGATATAATTAAGTATGTGCACAGGAATTGATGCGATATTTGCACCAGGACTATGGTTTGTGAACAGGGGATTTAATTTGAAAACAATATAAATAGTTATTTGATTTCTATTTATATTCGCATTGGCAACCATTCCTGTTATTCAGGATTTATAGTTCTGGTATTTTCATTAGAAAAGTTACTAAAAAGTAGATAAATCAACAAATGATTAGCCAATATAGTAAATGATTTGAAGTCTAAATATTATTTTTTTTATCTTAAAGATTTTATTAACTATTCTTTTTCCATTAATGGATTGCGATTGAATATATATGATATTGATTATTAAAAGGAAACGGTTTGGCCTTGTGAGTGAATAGGAATTGTATTAATATTTTACTATACATAAATATATTAACGTAAATTATTTTATGTTTTACTAAATAGTAAAAAATAAAATAATTTATGGATATTTCGTTTTGCTACACGGAATCCAACGTATGTTACGACGAGCAATAGAATATAATATATATATTGTAGATTTCAATGAAAATAGTACTTTAGGTTATTCTCGATTTTATTAAATTGTGAAAAAACCGTGAAATGAAACGTAGGTGGTTTCATTTGCAAATAAAACATCAGCTGTGCGTGGTAGTATTTCAAAGGCAGTCTATGAAAAACTAAGTTTGGTTTTGATGCAACTCAGTACAGGATTTCGTACATTTATTAGCATTGTCATTTATCTTATTATTTTATATACAATTTCGAGAATGTATGAAATCAATTACTGATTTTTTTTCTATGCGTGATGATAGCTAGATTATGTATTTGTTTTATTAAAAATATAATCTCCTGGCTTTTAGCAGTGGAATCAATAATTGTTCTATATCTTATATATCACTTATCTTACAGGTGAACTAAAAACTTCCGGTCTCCGTGGTCGCGGCGGAGCTGGTTTTCCCACAGGAATGAAATGGTCCTTCATGAACAAGCCATCTGACGGTCGTCCCAAATACCTTGTTGTTAATGCTGATGAGGGGGAGCCAGGTACTTGTAAGGATCGTGAAATCATGAGACATGATCCTCACAAGCTTGTTGAAGGATGTCTGATCGCCGGACGAGCGATTGGAGCACGGGCAGCTTATATCTATATTAGAGGAGAGTTCTATAATGAAGCTAGCAACTTGCAAGTTGCAATTGCTGAAGTGAGATAATTTCAAAAATTCATTTACTATTAGCAAAAAGTTATTTCTTAGAATAGGTTAATAAAAAACGATAATGTGATAATATGTAGATATATTAATTATTCGCCTAAGACGGTGGCGCAACGGGTTCCACGCGCGCCTCTCATCTGGAGGAGGTGTGGTCGCCTGCTGATCAGGAGGCCAAAGTCTGCAGGGGTTTTCGGAAGCCTCCCTCCTATCGTATCCTGGGTCCCCTGCAATAGACTCACTTGTGACAGAACACTGTGTGGTTTTAGTTGGTTCAAGTCCGACATACCACTTCACCCTCGGTGAGATAATGACCCGTGGGGGCTTCCACACTATAAAAAAAAAGAAAGAGATATATGACTTATTGACTTATTCACTTACTTAATGGATATTATACTGTACTGTATTGCATGCTCCTAGTGAATGACACCTTGAGGAGCGCTGAACAACAATAAAACCAGGAATTTCTAATAGCTTCGTATCCACTACAGTAATATTTTATAACAACGGCTTTATCCATTGATATCTTAAAAAACTCAATAATAACCAAATAATTTATTTTGAATTTTTAATTCTTTACAGGCATATCAAGCTGGTCTACTCGGAAAAAATGCGTGCTCGTCCGGCTATGATTTTGATGTATTCGTGCATCGCGGTGCGGGTGCTTACATATGTGGTGAAGAAACTGCCCTCATCGAATCAATCGAAGGCAAGCAGGGCAAGCCAAGACTCAAGCCTCCATTCCCAGCTGATATTGGCCTTTTTGGATGTCCCACTACCGTCAATAATGTGGAGACAATTTCTTGTGCCCCAGTAATTTGACTTTTTACTATTTTGGATTTAATGGTGATTAAATATGTAGCCTAGTGATAAAAGAGGCAAAGTACATTTTCACAAGAAATACGAATTTAATGCCAGGTTATTTAAAAAGTATGATATTTATTGGTATATTATTTATTATCAATACAAATAAATAAAATGAAATTGTCTGTTTGTAATGACAAAATAATAGTTTCTTTAAGCTCTTACAGGTATTTGCATGATACCTAAAAATCAGTTTTTTTTATTTTTGTCTGTCTGTCTGTTTGTTCCGGCTAATATCTGGAACGGGAAGACCGATTTCCACGGGATTTTCACTGGCAGATAGCTGGCGTTATAAGGAGTAACTTAGGCTACTTTTCAAAAAGAATTAAGGTCCCGCGCAAAATATATATATATATATATATATATATATATATTTTGCGAGCGAAGCCACGCGGGAACTGCTAGTTAAAACAGTTAAACAAAAATGAAATGCTGTTTATTGGTAAGCATATCATTTGAGAACGGGTGGATCGATTTGACTTAATTTTTCATTTATTTGTTAATGTTATAATTATATTATATATTATAATTGTTAATAATAGTCCGCATAAGGTTTTTAGGGAAAGAAGCCCAAAAATGGGTAAATTCTGGAAAAACTGAAAGTGCTTTTTTTCATGAAATTTTAACAAATTTATTGTAATTTTGATAGAATAACATGTTAGGTCAGCTATGTAATATATATTCATTAATATTTTATTGTCGTATCATGTTGTGATCACATACCATAATATGTTACATCTTGGCCGTCAGTTTCCAGAGTAGAATTATAACCAGTATGTTTATCTGAAAAAATAATTATTATTTTTCAGACCATAGTTCGTCGCGGTGGCAAATGGTTTGCTTCGTTCGGCCGCACCCGTAACTCTGGCACGAAATTGTACAACATCTCCGGACACGTGAACACTCCTTGCACGGTGGAGGAAGAGATGAGCATACCACTGAAATACCTTATTGAGCGCCATGCTGGAGGAGTAATAGGAGGCTGGGATAACTTACTTGCTATTATACCTGGAGGATCTTCAACTCCACTGATACCTAAACAGTATGCAATATTTCCTAATTTTTGATAGCATATTGGTTTGACCCCAAAATGATTCTGGATCGGCTAGGAGAGAGTCTGGGTCGACTTTGCGTAGTTCAGTCAAATACCAGTGGTAATTCTCTAGTGTGTAGGAAGCTTCCGGGAACACTTGCAGACCTTGGCTGCCTCTTGGTCTGGGGTTGTCTTGTTTTAGAGAGGCGCGCGGCGAACACGTCGCGCCATCATATTAGGTCTGCTTCTGCTACCTGTCACTCTTAGGCCAGCGCTCATGGAGGTTGCGTCACAACAAAGTGTCTGTTGATCGTAGCCCTGCTATCAGGACTCGCGAACCCGAATGTAAATGTCATACAAATAGTTATATGAGACGCACTATAACCAAGGATGTAGCTCGGAGGATTAACATACATACGTAAAAACTGTATTTCTCGATTCTACCTTACACTCTTCTTGTATCCTTGACTTCCAAAATTATATGCTTCTCAAAAAATCTCTCTAAACCTGATATAGAACTTAATTATTTTACTTTTAATTGGCAGTGTATGCGAGACAGCCATAATGGACTTCGACGGGCTAGTCGCATGTCAGACGTCACTGGGTACAGCGGCGATCATCGTGATGGACAAATCGACAGACATCGTGAAAGCTATCGCTCGTCTCATTATGTTCTACAAACACGAGTCGTGCGGACAGTGCACGCCTTGCCGGGAGGGGGTTTCGTGGATGAACAAGATTATGTACAGGTGAGCACAGATCAAATGACTATAAAATGCCAAAAAAACACCTACCACAATCATGATTCGTCACTTTAGTCCTTTGTAATATTAATAGTCAATTCTTATGCATAATATATTATATGAAACGTGGGCGGCATAGTCCTTTGCGGTTGTAGATATTCGAAATTATCTGCGAACCAGTTTTGAGATTTAGTTTCCAGACGTCCAAAAACCTCAGCAGCATTGTCGGTGAGTAGTTTTTTAACTCTGACGACTCGACGCTTCTTCACCAAAAAAAGGTCTCGGTCTCTCGCTATGAACTTATATTCATCGGGTAGTCAGTTTCTTGTAAAACACGCACCGAGATGTTGAGCCTGCTAAGTTCCTTATCGATCTAGTTCTCAGGCTCACGCTAGTTCTCCTTCCACCAGAAAGGGGTATACTGGCAACGGGACGGATCGGCACCTTATCGTCCTACGACCTGCGCAGGCAGTAGCCAGCCAACAAAATCGGCCTACGATGGACCCTCCCATTGTCAAAAGTGTCCCCTAGAGACCGCGCTCGATGCTCATACGTGCAAACGCATAACTGGTGACTGCCACTTACCCTATTGTTGTCCATGCCACAGGCAGTACTCCGCTTGAGACTTATTGATGCAGGGTTGCCCAGGACCCTACACTATTGTCTTCAGCCAGATCGGTTGTCGGGATAGGCCGGCGGATATGGTTTACGGTGATCCCGTCCTTGAGTCCTGGTTTGATTTTTGGTTTTCCTTCTCCTATATGGCTAGCAAAGCATAAGATGTGTGTGTTTCGCCTGAGGACTTAGTTGCCTTTTACGACACCCTGATCAGGTTGGTGTCATTCTTGAGCCGGACACCACACAGTAAATATTGATGATTATTATTATTACATATAAATAATACAGATATTCTATACATTCGAAATATTACTTCATATTTATATATTGTTCAATCGATTGCATCCTGTGCAATAAAAATGTTACCTTGACCTTGTAACGATTTCAGACGTTGCTATGCGCAGCTTGGCTATGAATAGAATGTCCTAAATAGTAATTGGAGGT
Source organism: Callimorpha dominula (assembly GCA_949752705.1). Classification (NCBI taxonomy): domain Eukaryota; kingdom Metazoa; phylum Arthropoda; class Insecta; order Lepidoptera; family Erebidae; genus Callimorpha; species Callimorpha dominula. The sequence continues at coordinate 21,335,551 of OX456993.1, forward strand.
CATTTATTACATAATATGCTTAGTACAATGGACACTGATACTGATCGAGGAACATTAAACACTTCAATTACCTATACAAATGTTATTATATTGTTTGTTAATGCATACATGAGATCCATGTAATTTTAATGGACTTTTAGGAACCTCATCAACCAGGTCATGTGAATTGTATTATTGGACATTTTATATTAAAATTCTTGTTTGTATGTAGACCACAGGCAATTTTTTTGTGACTTGACTGAAGAACTTGAAAAAAGATTACACAATTTTTACCTTATATATATAAAAATTTCGTGTCACATTGTTTGTTTGCGATGGACTCCTAGACTAATGAACCGATTTTAATGAAATTTTGCATGCTGTGTGCAAATTGGTCCAATTTGAGAGATAGGATAGTTTTTGTTATAGTCACAATATTTTTTACTAGCAGCGCCCCGCGGTTTCACCCGCGTAAGTCCCGATCCCGTGGGAATATCGGGATAAAAAGTAGCCTATGTGTTATTCCAGGTCTCCAGCTATCTACATATCAAGTTTCATCGCAATCGGTTCAGTAGTTTTTGCGTGAAAGAGTAACAAACATCCATACATCCACACATCCATACATCCTCACAAACTTTCACGTTTATAATATTAGTAGGATTACAAAATGCTTAGCCACAGCAACGCGTGGTTACACGGTCATTGAAGCAAAATGTTTTAGGGGTTAGAAAAAGAAAATAAATTGTTGAAAGTGTTATATATGTAACTTAAGCACAGCTTGTGTAATGGGTTTTAGAATTCAGATAAACATACTTTTTTTTCAAATATGCTTATTTAAACAATGTAAATAGGCATATTTATACATACAAGTATTTGCGCTGAGCGGAACCCGTGACCCGAACGTTAGAGTGTTGCAGACAAATTTAAAATATGTCTTATGTAAAGAAACACGCTCATATTTTTTACTTTTTAAAATTGTTTTGAAGTGAAAACTTTTTTAGGCATGTTGGGCACTTTTGGTATCGGGAAAAAGCATTGAACTCGGGTGACCATCACGTTCAGATAAATGTATAGTATAATAAAACACTATTAGCTACCAGAACATTTAACATTTATTCCAAAACTGCCCACGTCATCTAAATATTTCGTATTTACAGAAATTAAAAGAAATTTTGTAGGTACCTACTTACAGAGACGTTCGTTTTTTATATTCTACCAAAAAGGCCCACTTGACAGCCGCGCCGGCAAATTCCTCCAGAACCCCCGAGTGTTCCCAGCAAAAGTAGGCACAATTCCCACAATAACCCGAGTGTTACCAATAAATTGAATTAATTCCATTAAAATATAAGTACGAGTAATAATTTGATAAAATACGCGAAACCTAACAATAGGCTACACATAATTATGTGTGTAATGTAAGTTATGTTTTAATTTCTGACGTGTAGTCCTACGACTGACAGTTTTCTTTTTTCAGATTTGTGGAAGGCAATGCGTCTATTAAAGAAATAGACATGTTATGGGAGATTTCCAAACAAATCGAAGGTGTGTATTTTTGTATTTTTTTAACTACATTTACTAGTTTGTTTACTTCGTTACACGTATAAATGCCCGCCTGATGATAAGCCATTGTTTCTATGAAAGCTCGTACCACATGTAGTGTTCTCTGTGTGTAATGTTAGCAACTGGTATCGTAGCCGCTCTTAATACATTCTGGCGATTCATCAGCAGAAAAAACATTTGGCATACGTTAGTATTGTGGGTATCTAAACATACCATAAAACGTGTAAGTAGAACGGAATTCCTTTCGCTGTAAATATATTTAATGGATTGATTAAATTGTATTAAAATTTAGTGAACATTATAAAAATTCGAAATTAAAGTTGCGCCATCTGTGAAAGTTGCGCGAACTAATATATGGATAATTAGTAAACAATCAACATCATATTACAGTAGTATTGCGCAGAATCCACAGATGGCGTAAATAAAATAAATCAATTTTCGTTGCCCTAACACTTTTACTTGTTTCCCCGCCGCGGCCTCGAGCGTCTGAAGTTTACTAGCTGTGTCCTGGGTTTAATTCCGGTTAGTTCTGAATGAATGATAATGAACTGTCCTGTGTCCCGCCAGGCCACACGATCTGCGCGCTGGGCGACGGCGCGGCGTGGCCGGTGCAGGGGCTCATCCGCCACTTCCGGCCCGAGCTGGAGCGCCGCATGCAGGCCTACGCCTGCGCCTACGGGCCCAGCCGCGCCGAGCGCCTCTACTAGCGCCCCACTAGCGCTCTACCACGCTCTACTACTCTACCAGCGCCTCACCAGCACTGAACGTGTACGCGTCGGAATTCACCGTTACCGTCTCATTTTTAGTCAGTTTTAGTTTTCTTCTATAACCTAGCCGTCACGCAAACTTTACTATGATAAAGTTTCTTAGCGAGGTGTATGCGTCCGCGCATTCGTAGTTGCCAATAAAAATGTTTGAACATAATTTTGCTACATAAATAAATGTCCAAATTGAAGATTTGTTACAATGTTTGTTTTGTATTGGCGACTTGATAGAATACTGAATTGAATAAAATTTTGTAAGTAAGTAGCAAAAACAGGTTACAGAATTTTATTAAAATTATATAACCTTTCTCTTTAAAAATCTATAAAATATTAAACAAACACTACATGTCACCGTACCACCATAAAATGCCACGTGCATTAGTAAAAGTGATATAGGATAATCTAAAACTTGTAATCTATGATTATCTGAAGGCTATCTAATCGTAAGTCTTTGTTTTTGTTCAAACTGTTCAATCTAGAAAGTCGAATGACGTATTACATTTTACATAACACCGTAACGAAACAAAATAATAAACTATAAAATAAATATATACTGTTGCCACTTGTAAATTATGTTCATTTTTTATATTTTAGATGTGAATTTTATATTTTCCTTATTTTTACATCTGTATACAACCTTCATTAAATACATTTACATAATTTATTTTTAATTTCTGGAAGTAAAATAAATTTATTAGTTGTATATAATCTATACAGAAATCGACTCGTGTCTTTGGTACCTGTGACACGAACCTACGTACGTGACGCGTTCGCTTACGGTAGATGACCTATTTTATAGTTAATTTTGTAAAATATTGTAACTAGAAATAAAAGTGTTGAGATTTAATACATTTTCTTTTATGTGTATAAAACACAGTCGGCGACAATACATTTTTAAAATAACACATATTGATAAAGAATTTAGCTTATTGCACTTCTACATTTATAAACTTAAAAATGCTAAATTTCACATTCGTCCGTGCGCGAAACTTGCTTAAAAATGGATACAAAGAACGTCTTAGTGTATAGATAAAAGAATGACGTTATTAGAACGATTAATCAAAGTCGGTTTTATGAACCCGTCCAATCATGCTGATTTAACACATCGATTGATTGATTAATATACTGCATAATGATACAATTCTGAGCCCAGTTATACGCTCTGGTAGGTATTACTACTACTAATGGATTAAATAACTTTTCAACACACGAGTAATACAATCATCGATTGTATCGAATATGTAGTTATTTACAATACGTTGACGACTTGCTGAGTATACTGAGTAGTAATGGTGACCATTGTTTTGGATGAAGTCACTTGTTCTGAGTTTTCATGTAATATTTTTTATATTTTATTATCTATTCTTACTTGAGATAAACTAACGACATGCGTAGGTAGTTGGCACGAGGCATTGATAAGAAATTGAAACTAACTAATAACTAACTAATTAACTTCATTGAAGAGATTAAAGTCCAACGTTGCAACATTGCAACGTTGGACTTTTTTTTGGCTCCTGAAGACCGCATGGGGGTCTCGTTGAAAGCTGAATATAACATGCCATATACTGTCAGTCTGACAGTCTGTTAACTTTTCTTTACACATAATCGGGCACAAAGATGAATTATCGAACCGGCAAAGAAACCATGCGTTCGAATGTTAAAAATACATATATATTTATTGTTGGCAACACCAACATCACAATTACAATATGTAACTGACGTTTTTACATGTTTGTGGCGATACGAACCGTGAGCCATGCCAGAAAAAAACAAAAAAACTGACGTTTCGTGAGCCATATCAAAAAAAAAACGACGTTTCGTAGGTATATGTGGTCAATCACAGCCCTTCCAACGATGATTGTAATTAAACGTATGTGTCCACAATCTCTCAGCGTTTCAATACTGAATCGAGCCCATTTTTACATATTACGTGCAACCCTACAGTCCACTCAACCAACGGTCCGCACATTTATTTCAAGTCTAAGGTTCCAGTCATCTGGGGAGTTGCTTTGGCTATTTTTAACCTCACGCAAACAGGGTTAACGTGTGTACCTGCGTGTCTGTGTGTCTATCTGTGGCATCGGAGTTCTGAACGGATGGACCGATTTTGATTAATTTTTTTTTTTGTTTAACAACACTCTTGATTACGTCACCTTGACTTGATCGAGAGTAGTACACTCTGGCTATAATTTGAAGGGATTTTTGAGTTGGGGGTATTTTTATTATACCTACTTACTTGTTAATAATAGTCATGACTGAATAATAAAAACTACATCGAGAGCGTTTACAGTGGACATCCATTCCAAGTATGTCGGGATTGTCCTCCAGTGGTACTGGTGTATCCTGAAGAGTACGAAGGGGTACCTTGGCTGTAAACGCACCTGCCTGTGTGCTTTATCGCAATAAAACACGTTTCCAATATAAAATAATAACTTTTGGAACACTGTCAAAGAATCATACATAAAAAGTGTTTTATTTTTGGTTTGATTAAAGAATAAAAGAAATCCGAAGATCCTAAAGTGCCAAAAAGATTCCAAATGTCAAGGTCAAGAAGCGTTTTCCAAAAAACATTAAAGAAATCCTACACGCTATAAGACGTCACGCACAAAGACGCAATTATTATTACCTAAGTGTATCAAATCCCATTTTGTTTAGATCTTACTTAAAGTCTTCGAACACGACAGACTTTTTGTATAAGTACCGGTCTACTATATAATGCTTGCCTCTATAACTTTCTTAGTATTGATATCTAATTCCAACTAACACGTGCCTACGTATCTCCACGTAACCATTTTGAAATTCCGAAAAAATGTGTTAGTAATAGTAAAATAATTTTAAATAGCGAAATCTCGAAGGTATGCGGTATGATTATTGTGGAATAACATAGGTACATTGAGTTCATTCGCCCTAAAATCGTTCAGCCTTTTTTAAAGTTTACTCCTTAAGAATCGATTTTCATAAATATAAGTGCCTGGTATGAAAAAAATATCAAGAGTAAAATGTAGTGATCGGAGGGCAGCGTAACGGTTTAACGCTTTGCTTTTTGTTCTTTTTTGGAGTTTACTCCTTATCCTCGACGCATGTAAGTAGATATGTGCGTATATACCTCTATGTTATATATATATAATTATGTACGTCTAGAAATGATGAGAGACAGAGAGAGAACTTCCAGTAAATTGTAAACTCTAGTCGTGTGTAGGAGCTGACACACACCTTTTATTTTTTTGTGCTTGTGGAAACCCCCTCGGGCAGTCACCCCACCGGGATTTTCGGTGGGGGCGGTGTGTCGGAATCGAACCGACTAAAACCACACCTATGGTGATTACTGATACCTATTGATAGGGTTTTTTATCAATCGGTAAATTAATTTCTAATTTAATTACAGCCATATCATTGGAGATTATTTAAATTGACGATAACCATAACCTTTACGACATAAAACGAACAAGGCCTCATGAAATTCGTTTGAAAAAACTTGAAATTATTAACTAATCAAATACTAACACAAAATTATTTGACGATAACAAATTATGAGGTCACTAGCAACCCGCACGGCTTCGCACGGGTAGCAGAAGCATTTTCAACAATCATCAACATATTTCAATCAATTTACACAAAATCTTAAAAAATTATACACCTAAATCTTCCTCATGAATCATTCTGTCTATTAGTGATAACCGCATGAAAATCCGTTCAGTAGTTTTTCAGTTTATCACGAACAGATAGACAGACAGACTGATGCGGCGGTTGACTTTGTTTTATAATATGTGGTGATAAGTTTTCATTTCATAGGTACAAGTTGCTATAAACCACTTATATAATTTTGAAGTTTAATAAAGTAAAACGGATTTGACTGGTAAGTGACTACTGCCGCCCATGGGCACCTGCCACTACAGTCACAAGGGTGTTGCCGGCTTATAAGAGGAAGAGAGGGAATGGTGGGGGAAGGGGGAGGGAAGGGTTAGAGCCTCCGGTAACTTCACTCACACGGCGACATACAACGAAATCATTGCTTCACTGCTGGTTTTCTGTGAGGCCGTGGTATTACTGCGGTCGAGCCAGCCCAAACGTGCCTCTCCCACTTATCCTACTAATATTATAAACGTGAAAGTTTGTGAGGATGTATGTATGTATGGATGTATGGATGTTTGTTACTCTTTCACGCCAAAACTACTGTACCGATTGCGATGAAAATTGGTATGTAGATAGCTGGAGACCTAGATTAACACATAGGCTACTTTTTATCCCGATATTCCCACGGGATCGGGACTTACGCGGGTGAAACCGCGGGGCGCTGCTAGTAAAATATAATTTAAGGTGTGGGCAAAAACTTTTCCTTTATTTTAAGTATTATTAAACTTATAATAATACCCAAAAAAAAGTCTTTCAATGTTCAAGTTTCACATTGGTATACTTACCTATTACCTAGCATTTAATTTACTTAGGTACCTAAGTATAGATATAAGTGTGGATATCGAGAAAACCTGACGATGAACCGCAATACATGAAACAGTTATATGAATTTCCAATATTTTCATCGTCTCTGCAGTGATATAATCGGTTACATCATAATACGGTTCACGTGGATTAAAATGGAACTTGAGGATCAGGTGTTACGCATAAGCTTTTGTTAACAAACCATATTAATGCAAGCGAACGTAACTACTAACCAGAATATTAGTTTTCAAACGACCCAATATTACGTCAACACCATGTTACATAAGTGGAGTCATTTGTTTGTAGTTTTTCACCTGAACATTGATAAGACTGCCATCGGTCAGTCAGCATCAGCACTGTAGTTTTTCTATACAAGGTGCTATTAAATTCACCAACGTCCTCCAATCCACGTGATATTTTATTCGACTGACAAAAATGGCAAAACCTATTTTACTAAAAATGTTGTTACGTAAAGCTATCTACACGCGAGCCGCTAATAATCAAATATTCAATTAGGTTAGACCATAGAACTTTTATTTATTTGTCTATAGACAAACCCGACTACTATGGAACTAATGTAGACATGTAGGTACTTTCCATTGGCAAAGCTAACATAAACGTACAAACAGTACGTGGAAACAATTTAATTAATTCATGTTTACCAATTGATACGTGTGATTTATGAAAACATCGTAGATAACTGCAAGTACCTATATATTATTAAACAATGAATAATTAGGTCTACATTTATACATAAAGAATACGCTTATGGAAAACCTAGCAGATATCTGCCTGAATTCGAACTGCCCTACTGGGGAAGCCCTCACAGGAGAACCTTCCAGAAGACTGCGATTGAGTAGCACCATGTACTTGCATGTACATAAACTTCTGCTGAGTTTTGTGAGAACTGGGGACAATGCAATGTCAACCGATGCCGTGGAAGCTCATCCTTAACGCTCTCTTTCCATCATCTGTACCGGTACGCACTTAGATGGCGCCACGTCAGTCATTCTTAATAAGTAAATATCACATACATAAACCTGTCACAATCTATACAGGATATGACAATAACTTCTAATCATATGAGTAATTAATACCATCTCTTATCTGCTGAGAAAAGTAAATTTATAACAATTACTTATTTATACTACTATTATCTGTTTCTTAAAATTTCTGTAATGTAGTTGTCGACCAAAACATTCCTTATCAATCACTCTGTCTATTACTGAAAACCGCATGAAAATCCGTTCAGTAGTTTTTCAGTTTATCGCGAACAGACAGACGCAGCGGGGGACTTTGTTTTAAAATATGCAGTGATAAGTAGTAAAACAGACGACTATGCCAAGTAATCGCCCTTGATCCAAGCCTCAACCCATAAGGTACCATAAGCGGTTCGTTAATTTTGAAGCTTTTCTATGATAGTCAGGCCACTACATAGTAATCTGTGGTCAGGCTTTATTTAAATTATCTTAAACCTCAATGACATATGAATATATAACTGATAATATTGTAAGGAAAAAAGGAATGTAAAACAGGTAGCATTACTCACCTGATAGAGTTTCGCAGGAGTGAAATAAAAAAAAATAGAGGCTAGACGAGAGGTAATCAGAGTACTCGTAATCCTCTAGGGGTAGGTAGTAACCTGTTGTCCTAAGTGAGCGACAGAACGCTACTTTTAGCGACACGACGTTACGCGACATAAAGCGACCAATACTTCACACGACTTGTTGTGTCCAGCTTTTGCTAGGTGAGCGATGCGACGCGACGTTACGCGGAATAGTGCGACCAGTACTTCTCGCGATGTTCTACTTTTAGTCATACGGAGATCTCAGTTTATTATTATTTTAACCATGGGCAAGTATATATTGTAATATAGTATTTGTTATATGAAGTATAGCATTCTTACTAGAAAATTCATATTTCAGGTATCAACCCTACAAAAACTTCGTAAAAAAGGTGGAAGACAAGAAATATCATATATTTACAGCGAAATAAATTTGGCGAGTGTCATCACAGAAAGATGGTCTTTACTTCCAATCCTGTACCCATTTCAGTATCAATAATTACGCTTTAATTTGCAATATATTTATTAATATGCGTCGCGTCACGTCGCGCAGAAAACAAACCCGCACTTCGTCGGGTCGGCGCGGCGCGGCGGTGCGGCGGCGTCGCGTTGCGTCACAAACTAGATAACGCGACAACGTAGGACACAGCTATAGATTATTTGATATTTTCACGTCGTGTCACTCACCTAGGACGATGGGTAAGAATAGGTAGAATAGGAAACATGTACAGTCAGCAAAGAGAGCCTTTAACTATTTAAAACAAAATCACCAATGCAACAAAACAAATTAAAAAACAATGATTAAATGTTAAAAATACAACTTAAAGTTTTAATCGTTTCATTTTTAGACATCAGACAGTCTTTGAAAAAATAGCCATTAACAAAATTAAAAGTAAAAAAAAAAGTTTTCTAGAGATTCAAACAAAAATGTCAAATATAATCCTTACAGTCATCGCAACCCCTTAAATGCAGACTGGGCTCCTTTGCAACAAGCTTATAACGGTATTTTAGTCTTAGTCCTTTATTTTTGCCAACATCGTTACATTACATTTATTTTGCTCCTCAGAGCCCTTATTACTTTCGTCGCCAGATGATCCCTCAGATGTGCTTTCTTGGAACAGATTTGTATTAGTTTTCTTTATGTTTTTTGACATAATTTATTCTGGTTTTCTTTATTTAGTATTCTTAGTTTTTTCTTGGTTGGATGAATATTCCTACGTCATTAATCCTGTGCAGAAACTTATTGCTGGTAATTTTTTTTTTAATATTTTACATTACTTATATCAAAAAAACGTGCCAAAATTAAAAGGGTTTAGATATTTCCAACTTATTTTAAGAGATTATAAAAATTCTGAAGGTTTTTGTGTTTATGTCCATTTTTCTTTCTCTTTTCGGAAACTTTCCTCATAGCGGATGAAGTGCTCGTCAAGAATGCTATTTACCAAGCTTCTTAATAGGAGCTGTGGTAGGGTAATACTCGCATCTATCTCTGATTACACGAACTCATCTCAAATTAATTAAATAACCAGATGTTGTTAAAAAATGTTTTTTTTTTTAATACTACACAATATTAAAAGTTAAGGTGTGAGATTTAGTAGTAAAGAACGAACTTATAAAAATAAGGTCTCTAAGAGCCAAGAGGCGATCACGTCACGTGACATAGTTGGATGGTCCCGATGTTCTTCGTGTCTTGTATAATTTGTATTAGTTCCAATTATCCGCTGCCTCCCATTACTTACCCATTATCTCATTTGTAAGTATGAGATCGGAGATTAGATAATAGTTACTAGGTTAGTATGATGCACGATAGCCTCGAATCAAAACATACCCAAAAGAGTATTATAGCAATGTAAGTATTCTAACAAAAACTAATAAATAAACTAACCTTCTGAGGTATTTGATTGCTAACTGTACCTTTTAGTAATGTCACGTTATCATACATACATAGGAGGGGGGATTGTTGTCAATGTCATATGCAGCAAGATTTGCACACGTACGCCTCTAACTGTGTTTATTGCCAGTAAATACATTAAACTACCAACGCTATAAACTATGTTTAGTACATTACACCTCAGTTTTGTTTTTAATTATCGCTGTTTCAAGGGGTATTTTACAAATATACATGAAATAAAACATACCATGCGACTCGGTGAGGTGACCACTGCGCCATCATCATCATTTCAGTCATAGGACGTGCACTCAATGACTTACAAAGTAGAACGGTTGCAAGCGGCCTGCATGGATTGACGATTTGCGATATTTACTGCGCCATACGTGCTATCAGTGTAAATTCCATTGCTCCTTGTGTATTATTTCAATTTTATTTTTAAGAAAACTCCCGCTCGAATTCAGGCATTAGATATATTGTGAGCCCAAAAATACATCCTCAACACTTGACACTTTGAGTTGACCAACTCAATCAATGCACCTTCGAATTCGAACCATAGGTTGATTTTGACTACGGACTTCTCTGATTATAATCAGTATCTGGATGACCTTTGCTTGCTTGCTTTGCTCGGTTTTTTTTTACGTTTTCTAAAAATGAAACCTAGCTAGATCGATTTAATGCCCCCGAAACCCCCTACATACTAAAAATTTCATGAAAATCGTTTTAGCCGTTTCCGAGATTCAGATTATATATATATACATACATATTAGATATTTGCATCCTTTAGAACACTGCCTACATCATACGAAATACCAACTGTAAATTGAAGCGCAGTAGTTTCGGTTTTCCATTTAGGTATACAGTTACTAGCTGACCCACGCAAACTCGTGTGCGTCTGTAAATTTTCCCCGTTTTTTTTTGCAACATTTTTCATTGAAACTCCGGTTCTATTGGTCGTAACGTGATGTATATAGCCTTCCTCGATAAATGGGCTATCCAACACTAAAATAATTTTTCAATTCGAACCAGTAGTTCCTGAGATTAGCGCGTTCAACCAAACAAACAACCGTTTCAGCTTTATATTATTAAGTATAGATTCACGCTAGTAGTCTTGTCAACTGCGGTCGTTTACAGGGTTTATCCCTCTTCGGGTATCTTCAATTCAAGCAGATATCTGCTGTGGTTTATGTCCTTCTGACCTGACCTGTCAAGGAAGTAGGAAAATTTTCATCGATCTGATTGTACGATTAATAACTACTAACGTTCCTGGCTGTCATTGTTTTAATTATTTTTTCTAATTATGATATCTGTCGTCTTGTCGGATAAGCCCCTTTGTGGCGAGTTGTTTTTGCTTTGCTTTCTATATTAGATACAGATAGAGAGACAGATACAGAAGTATCTACTAGCTGATCTAAAATGGTCGATTTCCACCTTATTCTGTAGGTAAAGAATAAGGTAGGTAAACCATTACTGCAACATTAATTAGTAGTAGTTTTATTAAATAAAACTTTAGTTTTGTTTTTAAGGTGTCAATGTTTGTTTGGGTGTGTGTAGGTCTTTGTAATATACTAAGGGATGTCAATTTAAAGTAGGTATTTTTTTCTAAATTATTTTATTCCCTCTATCTCTTTCTTTTTTTGATAATCCTTATTATACCTTAGTGCTATTTACAGTTTGTATAAATTAAAGTAGTAATAGTTTATTTTACATAGTAGGCTACTATTGTACAACGCTTCCATTGATTATGAAAGACTTGACTACTTCAACTGTACGATTCACAAAAATCCCGAACGAAAAATAAACAAAAATGATTAATGATGATAAAAAAACTGATTGATGAAACTCAACAAATTTAGATATGGTAACACTATTGATTGATTTAAAACAAATGAGTTATATAACTAAAAATTGATCTCAAAAATTTCGATCAAAGTAAAAACTCAACACCAAGTACCAAATGGAAAAATAATTTAGTTTTAGGAAGAAAGTGCCGCCATCTCACCGTCAATTACAACAACAATAAATAACGTTTAAATTAAATAAATGGCACAAACCAAATTCGACGACCCTTTTCGGTACAAGGTGATGCGCATATATCTTTCTTTTCAAACATAATTTCGGTTGGATATAATAACAAAATAATTATTTCGTATCTTGATTAGCCGAATAATCACGATTTATAACCAAAATATAATAATCACAATAACTCTATGATGGAAGCAACTGAAAGTTGTGAACGAAAGAAATATCACTTCTGCGTAACAACATAATGGCAATCAAGTAATCGCTAAATAACATCGGTGGAGATCACAATTACACGACATAACGTTATATAAATACAAAATATACATAGGTTCATTTACCTAACGCTAAAGTAACAACTTCAATGCAATATACCATCTATATTGATGTGAAATTGATATGATTATATTAGGCTTATGAGGAATTAACGTAATAGTTAACAGAATGTTTCATAAATAAACTCATTCCAGACTTAAGTTGGACGGGGTCGGACGACGACACGTCGAGGCTAGGTCCGGAGCGGTCACATTCACAACTAGATGGATCGCTTATCAATTGCATAGTTAGATCACATGAACGCGATATCAGTCTCACTTATTCTGTCATTATGAACGTTACGACTATACCACAGCTCGTAAAAGCCTGAACGAAATAATGCCAATAAAAGTCGCATAAACCTGCAGGAGCATTGCAAGGTGCATTTTTTTGACGCTGGTGAAATTATGCGATTCTCATTGTTGTTAAGTTCGAGCTTATACTTTTATAAATTAGTTCGCGTATCCGGGATGGGCCAGCCGCCCCGGCCGCTTGATCCCCTTTGGATCCTAATCACTAAATTAAAATCTCGATAGAGACATATATTTGGCTTGGGTACTTCTTACTGAAAATTTGACAATCGATGAACAGGTAGGACTCTTTCAGTGAGCGCAACCGCAAGCCTAAAGGCCGGAATAACTTAGGGTAAATTCATAAATAAATTTAAAATAATGGGCGTGATGTGCGCGCGCTCGGTCTATTGCAGGAGCGATGCGATAATGGAGTGTCAACAGCCCGATGCCAGCACCGGGCAGCCAGGCTCAGAGGAGCCTAGGAAAAGCTAGACGCATTCTTCGTCCATGTCAACATCAGGGACGAGACGATCATGGGAGGCTGCAGCTCGAGGAGGGAGTTCGTTCCGCGGGTCCCGCGCCAGCCACGGGTGCCTCAGCACGTCCCGCGCGCTTAGTCGCTCACACGCTTCTCGCCGCAGTAGCGATCGTATCAAGCATTTTCCTCTTGATGACAGGCACTCAGGCACTACGAAGTACCCACGTGATATCTTCGCGAACAGTGATGCATGCTCTGAATCGTTGAATGGATACCTAAAACAAAAAGAAAAATATTGTTAAAATCTCTTATTTTTATAGTAAAAGATATATTTGTATTATGATTGTGTGACCAATGTGGCTTAACATGAGGAACATCCAATGAAAGAAATAAGGTGCGCACAAAACTCTTATCGCATTTAAAAAAGAAAAGAAAAGGTCATTAAAATCGACTGAGAGTCGAGAACCAAATTGTTGTTTTTATAAAGTTCGGTCCTAATTAATAGCGATCCGATTGTCATTTAGAAAGGACAGCTGCGCGCCAAAACAAAAACCCAGGTAAATGGAACCCTTCCGGCGACAGGTGATGGCGGCGATTGCGGCCAAATCCCGAATTTCGTATTTATAAATGATGGGTGCGAGTCGAAAAAAGTCGAAAACAAAGGTTCTTGCGAACGGCAGGTGCGTCGGAGGTGGGGGAGCAACGTCTTCGCCACATGACCGCGGCAGGTGCGGCGAAGATTTCACGAGCCTCATTTATATGTGGGTGATATAATTGTTAGCCGTTGGCGCGTAACGGCCGACAGGTGATCATCCCCGCGTATGCGTCGCCAACGGTCGTAGTGACCCCCGCCCTGTGATCTCTAAAAACGGTAAGTCCCACGCTTCGCAGGTGAAGACGCCTGCGCCTTCCCTTCGCATTAATTATGCGCAATTAATTGCTGTTAACCTAAATTTTGTTTTGGAACGAGCGTTTGGATAAAATTAATGAGCTTCTATTAGTATAAATTTTGCTTAAGAAACGCACCTTCCAACGAGCATGGTGTACAATATTACTCCGAGTGACCACATATCCGCCGCTCTGCCGGAGTACGTCCGATGCGCTCTTAGGATTTCTGGTGACACGTATGCGGGACAACCTCGCTTATCCTGAAGTAAGTCTTCCTCAGGATCATCGAGTACAACTGCGTCTTCCAACGACTCGAGTTTTAACGTCGTTCTGTAACAAATGGAAAATATCTTTTACAATTATGTTGATATACATGTGTGTTTTATGTTATATTTATAAAACACCTCGCATCGAAATTGAGAGCTCATTTATCCGGCCACGTTGTCAGGTCCCGTGTGTTTGACGTGCATGACCAGTGACCCATATAAATCGCGATCGTTTGCCTATAATATACAAGCGAGATACGCATTCGTCCGAAATGGATCCCTTTGTGCACAAAGCTTTGTCGGTGCACTATTAACTTTATCGAGCGCTGTGCTAATTATTATTAAAGCGGCATAATTATATTAAATGGGCGTTCATGTTAACATTGCAATATTATTCAGAGTACGGTATCCCTGTATCAGTGCATATGCAACAGTAATGTCATGTTAATAATTACATAGCGAACCATAAAGCTGTTCGGTGATGCAATAGGTTTTGTTTCATCACATCGCGGGCTTTAGGCGCACCGTTCGCGACCTCGTATTTCACAGAGCGGCCGCATCGTTTCGAAATGCATTATTAAATGCACAGTTGGAAACATTACGCCGGCTGCGTCGTGTATGATTGAATGTAAACTAATTCCAATCGGGCGACAACGGGATTTTTCGATCATCCGCTTCATGGGAATTATCGAGCCTACTGCGATGCACTGTGCTTTATGGAACATTAACAGAGGATATGTACCGAATGCATCAACGCTAGGCCTTAACTTATTGAAACAATAGTTTTTTTTTTTTAAAGTTGCAGTACGAGGTTAAGCTAAAACAAGCAGGACAGGTGCACAGTGGGCGGTTCGATGGCAGCAAAATCAACATGTTTATATGCACACATACATATATTATGATATTTTTAGCCGGTTTAGTAATCTACGAGGGATCGGTGAGTCTAACCGACTCGAAGACGGGCTCCTGTTCTATTTATAGCTACGTCCCAAACCCTTTGAGTGTAAGATTCAAAATTTCGACACTGATAGTGAGGAAACGTGTAAGTTTCATTTGGCTGTGCGTATTCCGAAAGCTGAAGGTAATAAATATCAAGTTTGCTCAGAGCGCTGTTGCAAAACCTGCAAGTTGCGGTCTCAGCTGTTTGACAAATAGTCTGTGGACGTACGCAAGACTTGACTCGAGGAGATCTTACTCACAACTAGCGCCGCGGATATTAGACCGTAGCGAGATATTAATAACGCGTTGCGATACTTGTTGATGCCAGATAAACGATAGCTATTTATTATGAACACATTTTAAGAAGTGATCGTGTCGTGACAATATGGAGCGGTTGGCTCCCGCTAAAGGTTACTCTCGTTAAGCCTGTCGCAAGAGCTGCCGGTTATCGAATTAAATGTTACACTGAGACAACCAAAACATATTTTTATCGAAAGATACAGCATCAAAGCACCAGTGGCGGAATTGGCAAGGATGCGCTGGGTTAGTGTGTTATGAATGAAGCACGTGACGTAGGTCCTCGCCATTTATTCGCTGTGTAGCAACAGATCTGCTGTGGGAACTAGTTGACGAAACATGTGATGTCACTGCACTCTCCGGACCTTTTTTGTAATCCATCAGTGAGCGGAGTCGAGCCTGGAGGGCGTCCTCGTATCCGTTTAGGTCTCGCAACTGCGCAACTGATCCTAATTAAATCCCTACAACGGCAAGGCTAAAGTGCGTTGTCTGCAGTTGCAATCGATTCGAATTTCGCAATGTGTAAAAAGTTATACGGTGTCGTAACGCGGTCGGAAGGTTGGCCGGATTTCCGAGCGTGTTCCGAGCGGTGGCCTCCAAGGATTCTCGCAGTGTCTCGGACGCCAACCGCTGGATCGCTGCCGGCGAAAGGACAACCGTCTACTTTACGCAACGCACTCTACGTAAAGCTCACAGGACAGTAACAGCAGTAATGTACAGTCAGCCCCTCGCCTTTATATCGCCACACAACGCAGACGTGAATTCGTGACGTACCTATCCAAAACTTTAAGACTATTACTAAAATCGACTCACGTTTACAACTTCGCAACTATATTAACGAAATATTTCATTGAAATTACGCGTTTGTAAGTAGGTAACGTTCTCCTGAAGATTTTCTTGATCAAGTTTAGACGAGAGGAGGCTCTTCGTCGATATTAATCTCGTGTGGCGAATAACGACTAATAAAAAGTGTAAAGTTATTCACAAAGTTACGTCCATTTTAATAGTAAGATTGATAGTAGCTTGTAAATAATAATCGATCTCGAGTTTGCAAGTGGAGCGGTGTGCGGTAGTGTGGGACATCGCCAACATTTAGCGAATTAGCAGGATGCGCCGGCGCGTGTTTCGCAAGCGCCGCAATTGGTCAACTCAACCCTGACAGTTTCGTAACGAACAATGGCAGTGATCGAGCCGCAGATGCACCACACACGCATGCACTTCCTGCTCGACTTTGTATTGCCGGCCGCTGTATGACGAATACTTGCGCAACCGAGGAAACGCTTCACACGCCAGTCGCCACTGTACACAAAACGGAGCAGATATGTAACTTGCGCTTATTGCGAAAGCCTATGTTTTAATAGCCCGGTCGACAATTTATAATTCAATGTTGACGTTCGATATTAGCCATTTCAGAGCCCTACGCTGCGCTGGCGCAGTGGTTAGTCACAGATTTTCGTAACCCGCATTGTAGGGACATGTGATGTCGTAAGCGACGCCAGTTGCCACACCGCAGAGATGCCGTCGGGATTGGTTGGGAAACCATCCCGACCATGCCCAATTATATGTCGGCTGCGATTGCGACACTGCGGATGTTTCATTAAACCCGATTGATAACAGTTTTGGAATCATATAATGTTTGAGCTCTACGTTTTATCGCTACGTTTTTTTAGTTTATTATTATCACGACAGGCTATTATCGTACCACGACTATGTACATAAATTCCAGAATGTAGGCCTTAAAAACCATGCTAGCAGCGGCAGCATTCGCTTTATCGGAGCTCCGATAACGCAAGTCGAACTTAGTTTTGAAACCGAGTGCTTGCGAAAACGCTAATGTGAACATCGATTGCAAAATTGTTTTAGTTTGAAAATCGAATGCAGTGACAATGGTGGTTGACTACCAAGGGAGGCGTTCATTTGATGCTAGAGCCTAGGCGAGATGTCACATCGCTGTCATTTCATCGACACGCGGAGTAGATCGAGCGGCTGCTCGATGAAGTAAGGAGATCGAGTAGCTCGGTTGCGTGGCGGCCGTATTTGGCAGGCGGGCAGCGTGCGCGCCCGGGCCGCGTGTCACAATGGCATGGATTATGAGCGGCGTTGCGATATGGCATGTTGCAAGTCCGGGCGGCGGTCCAAGCGCCTCCGCCGAAATAATCCCGTGTTGCGGAACGGGCGCCTCTCCAGAGCCCGTTGCGCAAACGCACTGCCGTACGCAATCGGCCAATTGCACACCATCACAGAGCTCTAAGCGAAGTAACGTTTACTAAAAGTCTAAAAGTACGTTAGCGTTCGATGACCCGCGCGCATTTATTACGTGACGATTGTGTAACGGAAGAAAGCGGATGAAATTGCGTGCGCCAAAAGTATCTGAAATCTCGTCGAATCCGTCTCGAATCGTTGCAATTACACCGTTACGAGACGTCGTGTTAAATCCGGTGAGCGGTCGACTTTCTAACGCGGGGTCGGTGTACGCGCGGCGTGTCGCAACAATTTCTCCGAGCGGGCCTCGCGAACGAAGAAAGCGCGACCTCAGCGGCGTTTTGCAATCGCCCGCACCGATACCGGCGACGACGGAGAAAGACGTTGCCGCAACTTAGAAAGCGTTCGTCGACCCGTCGAGTGCCACCACCTAAACCACACAACACTACTTGCAACACATTCGTTAACAAGATTCCTGCAAATTCCTACCACCGCAGAACAACGAGACTCTTGGTATAACAGACAACAGTAGTGTTGCGCGTGTGGCTCGATAGGGCAACTGGGCCCACTGTTACACAATTCGTGATAAAGCGCACCGCGCCGCATGTCACACTCATGAAACACTTCCGTTCATTGACTCTTTCCCGATATAGCAGCGTTGTCCGTTTCGTTTCGAAATACTTTTGCTAATCGATGTGGCTCAAAAGCGAGGACGTATTGCCAACGAACAACATGGATGGAGGGTACTGATGTTACCCTCATCTTCAAAGAAGCCATTTATAAGATGCTCGAGACGGCTCGCCAACACTCGGCGCCACACAGCATACGTCATATGCAACCTAAAATATCGTTTGTTGCATATCGTCATACTAACGAGTCTGTCATGCAGGATATTACACGCAGAATCATCAAGTAACCGGCTCACTAGAACGTTTGCGTATTCACTTTCATAACTCGTTGTTACGTTTTAAACTGACTTTTCCAAGTGTTGGGAAATGCGCTAGTAAAAAGCTGGTGCTCCCACATCGCGGACGAGCAATCATCGTCATTACAGCATTATTACGTGTACAAAGAAAAAATAAGATTATCGTGCGACAGGCTGCGATTAGTTACGATGACAGCTTTCACGCTAACGACGCACGTAACAGCACAAAAAGTAATATCTACTAGCGGTTTGCAATCAAACGGAGCTGTCTGCAATCACGTGTTACACCTGTCGCCAGGTGCGCGTGCCCGGCGCGTCACTGCGGAGGCTGTATAACGACGATAACCATAAAGGGCAGCTGTACGATATATTATGTCGGTTGACAGATGCGGTCTAGATCGCTCGATAAATAAAAGAGCAAATCCACATCCGTATACGGCCGCGCAGTTTCCGCTGTGGCACTCGCAGCCGGAATCGACGATTGTTTCACTCTGCAATCGTTTCCTCCTCATTATTGTGAGTCGAAAGTGCGAAAGGTGCGAGATGAATGTTCACCCGCACACTATACAAGCGTCTTTCATATAAGAGCAGTTGGTATATTCTAAGGGTTGCAATACAGACAGTAGAAATTAGAACGATGACAATTAATGAAAGCTATGCCCGCTGGTTAGCCGACGCAAGAGCTTGCGATATGTAGCGAATGGAGTGGACGATTGCGAACTGCGAGGCAATACCAGCCGCATTACTGAAACAGTTTGTTAACTATTGGATCTGGTGAGTGGCGCAAATGTATGGAAAAATGAATTGAGACAATGCCTTGTCGATTACACGGTTGATTTATATGCGTTAGGCGATGTATCCTAAACCTTTGGTAATCTCATGTTTTGTAATACAGAATCGTTAAGAGGCGTATAACGTTTCGCATAGTTATCGCAATGTATACAACAGCTGGGTCCTTACGCTCCATTTCATAATGTGGTTTACACAACAGACGAAACAAGCTTGTGTTTGTCTCTCGTGCTTGCAAGTCCATAACTTACTTGTTTAAAGTAAGTTTGTACTGAACACTACATTCAGAACGAGCTAATGAACATAAGATTTAATCGTTTTGGCCGATTACTTTAGTTACGATTAATGATGCTGTGCAAATATCGAAACTACGCCGGAAAGCAAAGTAAGCGACATTTTACAAACAATAAACTGTTTTAACATTTAATATAAAGAGAATAAACATAATGTAACCGTATGTAAGCACAAAGGCAGGAATGAATGACGCAGGATGATTTCGAAAACGCAAAATAAGCAATGTTGCGATTTCGCCTTGTGAAATACATTTACTTCGTGATTGCAGAAACGCGTGGGACGACAAATAGGCTTAATCTTTGTTGATTCCTTGTTATTACGACGTAAAATTATCTGTTTACTACACGGCGTAATACTGAGTCACTGCCTGTCAAATCAATGAGGAAAATTATTAAAAACATCAAGAATATTTACATTTCGGACGCTCGGAAATGGCCATCTTCGTTACCCAATATAGAGCGTAAAGTCAACACAGAGCCGGTTATCGCAATTTGTATCAGCATTTCACTCGTATCTTATCAAAAAAAAAAAAGTAAAAAAAGTGCCTACCACTTGTTTATTTACTTAGTTGGCAACGTGAGTGATAAGCAAATATTTTGTAATATAATGACTGAAAGTGTTTGTTGTGTTACACAATTTAGTTAAACTTATTTATTGGTTGGTCGTTGCGAAAATGTGTTACATATAGCATGAACTTATTGTGATTCTATTGGTATGGAAATTAGTTGCGTCGTACGACAACGCAAATCGTAGCACGAACATACCATAACATAACAGTAACATACATATACATTCTCTCAAGCTTCGTAGGAATAATACTGGAAACACGATCATTACATTCATTATTCATAAAAACTGCTAACAAAAACGTGTTTGCAAACACAATTACAACTATAGTATCTACTGCTAGACCTCTCATTATCTGAACTCTATAGAACAGGAACAATGGTTTTAATAGAATCGGGGTCCGTATGACCTCAATGACGTCGCAGGTATTATGGACTCGCACCGATAAGACACGCAAAAGCTTTTGCTATGTTACCCATTTGATGGAATATGTACGCCATACGGTATCAAGGAATCGCTGCACGCAGCTTAAATCACCGTGTAAGCCTTCGAAAACACATGTATGCTGTATGGGCATATCACAATTTATTAAATTGCTCGTCATAAATCTAGGTAACAAAGGTTGCGCTCGTGCTTAGAGCTTATAAATGCTTGGACACAACAAAAAAAAAGAGCGGTAAAACGGGTTCGATGTAAACAATACGACGAGGAAAAATAATATTTAACAACTACACCAAACTGCAAGAACATTGTTTTGGTCTAAAGTTTGTATATAAATACTTAATATCGGGGAGAACTCGTTTCTACCGTTAAGCCTCGCTGAAATCGATGCATAAACATTTCTAACGAGGTCCAGTCCACAACTGGTTTCGATTTATTCATTAGAGTCCAAAATTTATTCGAGTAGACATCGAATAAAAACACACATGACGTTAACTAGTCGAAAGCATAAAGTACGCAGGGCTGTACGTAGAAGAATTTCAAATACCGTACGATTGTGTGAATCGAGGACGTGGTTCGAATACGTTTTAATGATCGTGGTTGATAAATAAACAGATTTCTAGCATTTGCGTTGTTTGCAACAACCTTTGTGTTTTCAGAGTTATCGAAAGATGATTTGATTCACGATGATGGTGGCATCGCGGCCGGTCGGTAGTATCTCATCTTTACAGCTACGGTACGTAGGTATGTGGCACGCCAGACAGCGGTACTTTTTGATTATACCACTCGCCTGGCCGAAATGGTACTGGGCCAACGAAAGTATCGATGTCGTGGTAAATAACAACCGGTGCATATCACTTGATAGATATTCTGTCAAAACGATTTTTGCATTAACATATCTAAATGTGACGCATTTTCTTGCCTAAATATCATCGAACAAAAAGACATTGTTTGTTTATATCACTAGTATGTATGATTAAGTCAGTACCTGAACAAAAAATATTAATTTAACACCTACCTACGCATTTTTTTTTTAATTTCTTGCAAGTACTTTTTGTCCGTGTGGGTACAGGCACATCGGGCGATGAGATCATAAAGGATCAACGCTCCCTCGAATGCCGAAGCAATGATCAACAACGTTAAATTAAGATGGCCGGTCTATTCGGCCGTTCACCCCGCTATTACTTTTTTCTAGACGCAATGATGTAACTTGGAAAGTGCGGAAATGGTCATTTCTAAACATCAACAGAATTATTCGGCAAATTATTATATCACTATTCTGGGCATCTCGCTGTACTCGGATGCAATACGGAGCGGTAGAGGTCAGGGAACTTGCGAAATTTCACCTGTCGTATCTGAGGATCAAACGGAAAGAAACAAAAGCCGATGAAACGAAATCGTGGAATTATTCTTATTAATAATAATTATGCGTGCGCATCTAGACTATTTGTCGCGACGCCGACGTAGTTGCTGATGGAACGATTCGAATTTGTAATTGGAATTACAAGCATTCCAAATTCATAAAGAATTTGAATGAGTGTCGCGTTTGACAAGAGTGTCCGTCGATGGCGCAGCGGAAGAGAGTGCGAAACAGCACACTTCGATGATGCAATAAAGAAAGTGCGGAACTGAAGTAGGTTTTCTAACGCGGTGAATGTACTCTGGCCATTAGCATTTTATCATTCGCGTCCGCAGGCTGCGCGGCTGAGGCTCGCCGGCCGACGACCTCAGGTGATGTCAGAGGAGGCGATGTGTTATTCGCATTCGGCGAGTTGTACCTTGTAACATAGTGTGTAATACCTTTGGGATAGGAAAATTACGATGCGAAATCACGCCAGCCCACAGCGAGCAGTTACACAGAACGTTACATCAAACTCTTGCTGTATTGGAGACTGCAATGAGTTAAGTAACTAGTGTTGTCACACTTGTTTGTTGCAATTAAGCTGACGTAATGCGTGCAAGATGAGGGAGCATGACTTAGATAGAACATTTTTATATATGAACACAACAATGAATTCTAAGAAACATTAACAAATCAATCTGAGCAAAGTCTAAGAATGTTTAACGATGACAATATAAATTGTAACAAAACATTTGTACAACAAAAATTTTTTTTTTATATTATTGTAAAGCTTCATTAAAATCCATACAGTATTTTTTTGCGTGAAAGAGAAACAAACATCTATACATCCATACATCCATACATCCTCACAAACTTTCACGTTTATAATATAAGTTTTCAAACTTATTGTTTTTAATGTTTGGTTTAGCAAAAAGCATTAACAAAAAAGTTGTAAATAGCCTAATTAATTTTTACACTGACATGGATAAATAGCAAAAAATATGTTAAGAAGTGATATGTCAAGTTCGGCAGGCACGAGGCCGATGCGCGAGCGCAGTCGCGATGCTGATCGGTGGAGGGGGTGTCGAGCGGGTCGTAGAGCGGAGGGGGGCAACGGTGTGCGGCGTTGACAATGAATGGCAAAGCACCGTTGTACTTGACCTAGTATTCCGGCCGTCACGCCCGGCCGGTGCAGTGCTGACGTTCGATTGATGACATGCGTGAGACCCGACCACGGCACAACAAACGACTAACATTTCTCACATTAAAACTATAATTAACCGGTATGTAGCACAGCGATGGTTTTATGATAACTATGACATTGGCGCACTGACCCACTTGGCACCGACCGTCATATTTCTTTACTTCAAATCAAGGAATATTTCCATCTAGTCGGACTCTGCTATTCATTACGGTACCCGGAGTCGAGCTCTGATCGATTTGATGAATAACGATGATGTCATCCGTTCGGAACGTGCATATATATTTCAACAATGGAATCATTCCACTAACGATATTATTAAGCATTTTATCTCAACACGTTTAGGGCGCTGAACACTAACATAAAATTGATGTCGAAATACATACAAAGTACCTCGTAAGCGCTTTCCGATATACATTTGTTAGCGACTAGATATGTAACCGAGTATATGTGCCATTGCGCAAGGTCGCTAGCGCACCTGCGTACTCGCCGGTTACTGCAGCGACCGTTGCAGCTCCCACGACATATACTGCATTAATTAATTCCAAAAATTCAAAGGGTATATTCAGGAATTCGGACTCATCTGCACCTGCTAATCGACTTTGTCTGTTGTTGTTTTACGAAGATTAATGACTTGAGTCAGTTAGTACACGAGGTTAGCACAATGAAAATAATATATTTGCACACTCGCTAGAGACCAAATTACCGAAAAGTGTTTACAGCGCTTTTGGTCGCGTCCGGCGAGCGCTGTGCACTCGTAATCATCCAAGTGGGTTAAGGTTTCATCAAGGATTTATTGCGGCAAGTCTCCGCTCCAAAACACCCAGCGTTCGTTACTATGAGCTAACTGCACGCGCCGGTTCCGCTGCATTTGTCCATTACAACCTTTTGTTATTCCAAGTTTTTATGTTCGTTCTCAATTAAAGTCGCCGATCGGTCTGTCAATGTCTGCATGATGCATAAGGACCTTTTTTCCAAACTACATTATTTGAAATCGACATAGTCTCCCATTTCATTCACCTGTCAACGGCAGTTACTAACGGCCAGACAAAAAGAGAGCCTGGACATCTTTTGTTTAATTAGTGTCGGACAAACAAAAGTAACTTGATCGTTAGGGGCGTCCCTTTGTGTAGCACTTAGAGAGCGTAACTAGGAATAATGAAAACGTGCTTCAAGAGGCTTTTGAAACTTCGATTGTACGCAAAACAAACAGGTTAATAAGTTTCAAAACGATCCAGATGTATTACAAAATTTCAAAAGCTGTAGCATTCGACTATTTAGCAACTGCATGGTCGATTCTTTCGCAACTCACGTCGCAGCGTCCGGACCACTCGATTAATTGTTCCTAACCTACAACATCGAGCATTCGACGCTGTTGTTTCCTAAATACTACCATTGTTTAATCTGAGGGCACTTAAACCAACAAATAATTGTAAAACACGTTTAAATGACTTGAACATACTGTAAGCTACAGTTTTATTTAAAGGGCCTTTGAAAGGATTTATTATGTTAGGGAATTTTGCAGTCTTGCGCTAGCATGTACACTTATTTACCCGTGGTATATAAGAAGTCGATCTCCGATTTATCAATCTAACTAGGATTTAAAGATATTACAGTCACATTAGTTAGTAATTTCATTATTGAAAAACGTAAGACCTCGAAATTTCGTAGAACTATCTAAGGCATTTTTAAAGCTAGTCTACCGATTAATTCGTTCCACTATTGCACCTACATTTAGCCTTAATAAATTAAGTAATTCTAAAATGTTATTTTCGACCTAAGCATACGGAGCTAGGAGTAACGTGAATAAGTTCATCATTTTTACATGTCTTCGACAAAGTCATGGTGTTTGAAATCTATGATGGATGATGGAATTTTAAACAAGCACTAGTACAATGGGTGAGTATAGATCGGTGCGCAGGCGGCTCCGGCAGATGTGCACGAGCATTGTCCCCGGAACAAAGGCAGGTAGAAAACCTACACGACGTTTACGTGCCATGTGCTCGGTGTCACTTTTTCATATTGATATGTTTTACGTAAAAATCAGAAAAAAAAGTTTTTAATCTGACCGAACAGATGGCCGCGCACATGTCGGTACAAAAAATAGAATTCGAGATTAAAAACGAACCGAGGCTACAACTCAACGAATTCGATCAATAGCAATACACGAACATGTATTACCCGTTTTACGTACAACTACTTAAAATATAATTTCGATGCCAATCGTGCTCGATTTGTTTTGCTGCGTAACTTTATTAAATTAATTACGATGGTTTCCCTTTGTTACAAAAGAGAGAAACGAATCGAATCCCAGTTATCAAAATTAATAACGGCAAAACCAATTTACTCTGATCGCGTAATATCCTGCCTGGCGCATTTATTGAGCTCTGCAGAGTTTGCATTGAAATTGTTTTCCGCGCAAATGTTGATAATCATTGAGTCGTAGTAGCCTTAAACAAAAGCTACCTATGAAAAGACAAATCAAGGGGATATTAAATTACTTGAGAAAGAATCGTTCGAAAAACATCAAATATTGACCTCCTGGCATATGTCGAAATCCAAACTTGGTTATAAGTGCATTTGAATAAACATCGCCCCTCCACAGTAACTTAACGTCTATCGGCCCGTATCTATGCATTTCTATAGATAGATGGACTTGTCATCAGGTGTACAAACAAGCTTTCCGGAACCAGTTTTCTAAATGATTTTGGAAACGTGTTACATGATAGAAGAGGTATATTCAAATAATTACATTAGATAATGATACAAGTAACCACAAGACAGTGATCTCTAAGCTATATGAGCCGAGTACATTGAAATAAACCACGCCGAGTATATTATCATATTAGAACGGACGGCTATAAAGTCGAGAAATTGTAGGCTATTAAAATCATTTACAAGACGCCAGATTTGCGGAGCTGGCATTTTGTTTTAATGCAATAGCGACCTTGCCTACGATTGAATGAGGTGCTTTTTGGAATGACAGGTTAAAGGGAAAAGTAGTTCATTATTGTCTGTGCGGAATGCGAATATCGAACACGTGCGTTGCAGGTAAAGAACTCGCATGTGCAACTCATTGTCTGATCCAAAAGGTGATTTCTTAAGGTTGAATAGGACGAATCTTTGCACAATGGTCGGTAGTTTTCTGTCGTTCCATCATTGATTCAGCGAAGATATAGAACGAATAAATCAAGCGTAGGAGAGAATATAATGCTGTATTTGTTTACTAAAACATCTGTTCGTGCTGCATCGTGACGAGGGTATAGGCATTGGCAAAGTCCAAAAAAGGTCGGTATTGTATCATCGTTCTTCCAATTGTTGTAAGATTAACCCGATACGAGGTACAACAATACAATTTAGAACACCTTGTGTTTTTTTTCTAAAAGTTTGAATGAACGTCAGTTGAACATACATTGCGGCACACCGCGACCTTACCCGTCCTTATCTGAGGTGATAACAGATTACTGTGACCTTTAAAATGATTAGGTGTCTTGTAGGTGATAACGGTGAAGTACAATGACCGTGATCGAATATTGAATATTAAATATTTAAAGGTCAACTACTGTTACTGTGCTATATTATTTACCAGGGTACTTGATACTTTTTTAAAAGGGGCAGGAGGCAGGCGTTTGTTCTTAAGCACTCTTGAATACCGGATGTAACGGGACCGGAAACGGACTTTAAATAAATGGAACTACACAATTTACACAACAGATGGAGAACATTATATCAAGAGACAAAAGAAAAAATGATTATTTAAAATAAATGCACACACCGTAGAGGTATATTAACTTAATTATCTTAGGTCTGTGATGGTTCGAGAATATAAACTGGATGGTTGATATAAAAAATGAAGAACGTTTCTTGAACAATTATAATAACACAGAATACATTTTAAATAATTGCAGAACAATCTCTTGATGCATTAGTATAATAAATAAATACATACAAATATCTCTGATTTATTTGAAATATTCGCAATTTGAATTTTAAAAACATAATGTCAAACTTTTAATTGTTTGTTTGGAATCTTTAAATTAATCTATTCAATTTATACTACAATCATCTTTTATTAGTCACATTAGCAATATCGTGAGATTTTGATAAACAATAACAGATTTGTCAATTTACAAAAGCTAAATTATATTATTTATACGAAAAATTATTCTGAATTCTAGCGGATAAGGGTATACATATTTAATAACCCATACAATATATATTACAAGAAAACGTGATGTTTACACCCTCAGAACTGCTTCATCTTCAAATTTATTCGCACTTTCCAATACATCACGTTGTAGACATGACAAATAGAATATCTTTGACACGTGTGCCTAGCATACCGCACGTATTATGTAAATTAGTATAAAAGTTTTAAAAGTCGTTATAAATACCAAAATAATACGATTATGTATATCTTTGTATGAATCATAAAACGGTTACGATTTGAATTCAGAACGTCTGTTGTCTCGTTCCTAGTTGGGCCACACGGCCGAATGGAAGGCGGAAGAGTGGCGCTTGCGCAACTGACATTGAATCGAGGCGGTCTTCGATTGGAGGTCAGCCGCCATTCGTATATGTACGTAGTTTAATGATAATTTAATCACTATTTTATCTTTCAGAATATAAAATCCTCATGTTTTTTATTTCTCATACAGCGAATCACTGAGAGATGCGTAAGAGGAAAACCGCAATCATTCTCATAAATATTTCCATTATACGAAAGAGATTTCTCGGTAACAGGATGTGAGGTACAACAACAGCGTTCAATCGCATGCGGAAGTCTATACGAGAGTATATTGTTGTGAGAGCGATATGTTTCGTTTGTTTTCCGCCATCCTGTTCATAATTATAGCCGTGTCGTCACCACCCTTGTTTACTAAGGTACCGAGATAACATTCGACCCGATACGCCCGTAAAGAACTTTGCTAACGCGTCACTCGTAAACAAACCAATGTTTTTATTCAATGAATGTTGAAATAACCGTGGCCGCTGACGTCATTTGCAAAGTTAGCTTGAGTTTACCGATAAAGGTGCTAATTTCGACAGTTGGCAATGTCACCTTCGTGTCATTCACCAGCTCACAAGAAGGTGACCTAAGTCAATAAATCTGTAAAATTCCCTCGCAAAACGTCATTAATTTAAGAGGATGACAATAATTGCGTCGAGTTATATCAAATGAAGACTTAATACAAATAAATAACTATCCGTTCACCTATGAAGAGTGTAAGAAATACAGTGAATGTGCGTGGCGTGTTGGCGTGGTGCATCGGTGCCGCATCGTTATCGGGTTTCGCAAGCGCGCGCTGGCCGTGTCCGGGGTCCACTGTCCTTGGCCACGGTTCCAGCAGTGGCCGGCTCGCTGGCCGCGGCCGCGGTGCGACCGTGCGCAACCGCTTCCGCGTGCTCTTACGTCACAAACAAACAATTCGGAATTCATACAATTACGCGTCTAATCGATACCACGCGCTGAGAAATTATTAGCTGCGACCTGCGACACAACATCGTATCCACCCCAGGGTAATTTTGCCGCTATGACGTCAAAGCTACACAGTTTCGTAGCGGTCGCTACGGGTCACGTGCTATGGCGTACAAACCCCCGCAACCCTCGCGTGGGTAAGTCGGTGCGTCAAAAACGTAAAGAACCGAATAACTAGAAGTGGGCGCTCACGTTTCATGAACTTTGAAACAATTTCTTCATAAAATTGGTAAAATTTTGTACAGCTTCATTACGTATATAAATTGTGTATTAGCCTCCAAAGTATTTCATTACGTAAATGGAAGAATCATTCTTCAGTGAGAATTTGGTTCGAAATTAAATAAGTTAAATAAATTTCGCCTATTGATAATATTTTATTTAAAGATCACTGTGATTGGCACACAATGTTTCACAAGTACCACAGTCAGCGAGCAATGCTTGCTATGCAACAGATTTCTGCATATAATCATAATACAACTGCGTGTAGGGGTTAAATGATTTATTTAGTACACGTGAACTAAATCTGTTCTGAACATAATAACGATGATTACATCAGATCGTGCGCGAATGTGTGCGAGCATTACTAACTGCGCAAATCGTCTTGAAATCTGTACAAACATCGATTGTATGGAGAAAAACAAGAGTGGAATGTACAATAGCGCTGCTAATGACGCCAACGTTATTGTCGTATCGGATGTTAAATATGACGATGACTTCATGACAATAGGAGATCATCACACTAACAATGTCATGACCTGACTGGATGGACGAATAAAATGAAGCTTTATTGTTAATTAAATTTGAATAAGAGTCGAAATCACAGAACAAATCACCTTTTTGTGACTTGTTTAACAGCCAGCCAAGAATTCTGTCTTAAATTACAAAAGTCATTAATCATCTTTGTTTTTTTTTCAGGTGTAAACTGAAGTTATTTTACACTGAAGTTATTAAGTAATATTATTTTACTATTACAAGGTTATCTTTGTATAACGGTACCAAATCTAAAAGTTTCTAAAAAGTGCAGTAGTACAGAATTAACTACAAATTTAAAATGAATTGAGATAAATAAATACTATAGGTAATGTAATTTATAAAATCAAGCACCATTTGTAAAACAATCAAATGCAAATTCTAAAATGACGTAAGCCCAAAATGACAGGTATTGTTTGTCGCGTTTGGTTACACAACCGGTGACCGCGAACTGAGGTCGGATACGTTCTCATATTTTTAATACGTATTCTTCAATCTCAAACGCGCGCAGCGAGGCCAAAAACACGAAAAGAGTACCGTTTCGCAACGCAGCAACTCGTTTCAATGTCACTGTGAGCGTTCCTGAACTGATCGTTACTACAATTCGCTATGTTTGAATTACTTCAACTGTACATGTGTATAGTTTTAGGTTTCACTGAGATATTGAGACTACAAAGCATCACGCTTCATTAATCAAATACATTGCGTTATTCCATTATCAAACCTCATTCAGCCAATCTAGATGTTATCACAATCACTTCAATTGTTTAAAAAAACAAATGATTTTTTTTTCTGAAACAATTCCGATGCATTTGTTGAATGTAAGTATTTGTATGCTAACTAAAATTATACCTAATTAAGAACAATATTATTGATATAAATGTTTTCAATGTCAAGAGTGGCGCAACTGAAAACTAAATAAGCCTCGCGTAGTTCTTATCGTTTAGTTAAAAAAATACAGAAGGTTCTTTTGTTAATACAGAGCAAGTTTAATCACATCTTATTGATGCAGAGTTTTAAAGTTATTTTTATATTTCAACACAACATTGTTTGACATTCGAATCACGTGGAGCGTTTTGGCAAGTTTGTGTTGGAAGTGTTGTAATGTTGGCTGTCTGTGTGCAATGCTACGTTTGCGTCATTTCCTCTTGTTGACCGTGAACCGAGTTACGTCAGCGTCAGAGCTTCGGAACGAGATTAGGATGCTCCTACACTTTGTATATAGCGGTGGATCGACGATCGCCCGGTTGCTCCCACTCTAAACTAGAGCCATTCGAAACGGATGAGAACAAATAAAATTTCTTATACTTTTTAAAGTAGGTATAGCATTAAGACTAAGTGTTCTTCTAAAAGTTTTCGTGTGTGATAAACACGAAATAATTTGCATACTAATATTTACACAGGAGCTGTTCCTAGATAAAGGTTTTCTTATCCAGTTTGGACTCTCCAATAGGAAGAAAGCATTGCTATGAACATCAATAAGGAAAATTATAAAGTATATCTTTAAAAAGGTATAAGGTGAAACAAATACAGCATTTTACAGCAAAATAATCTAAACCCGAACAAATAAATCCATAGACGTGTCGAAAACCGTAATTTAACATTATAAAGTCGAGGTTACTATATCAAAAAATCGTGTCACTGCAATCGAGCAGGAAACCGCAGGACAAACGCCCGTGACTAGCTTGTTAATATAAATAATCAGGATTCTGTTTTTAAACATATAAAGCGTCCTATTACACTATATGCACGTAAGTTCACAAGTGACTGTTAGCATTTACTAGTAAGATGGCTGCATAGTATTTAAAGACGAACCGGATGAATTGTAGACAAAAAGCGCAACGCGGCTAGTCAAGTATTTTTAGCAAGAGACGCATCACAACTGCAGATTGAGGTTTAATCGTAATTCTGGCCAGCGCCCGACCGGTTTTGACTTACTTTTTTTTTCAGACGTCTGCGCGCAGAGGTCTTAAGGCGTAGGGAAATCGCGAAACGGATGAATCACTCGCCTGTCACAGTTCAAGTAACCTGATAAACCCTACAAACTTATGATTTAGTTTGAGATAGCATATGTGCTGTTTTACATATGGAGACACTGTGTATGTTTGTTTGTCCGCCCTCGCATATTTGTATATTTTGCGCATTGAGGTTCCCACGTAGGAGGCAAACAAATATTTACTGGATTGAAAATAAGGAGCGTCTAAATTGGCACCGCCTCCGGTTTTTGGTTCATGAGTACGTCGCCACGTCTTATTTTAAAATAAAAGTCGTAAAACGGAGCACCCACGCTCCACTGGAATCAGATTAATATAACAAAACACAAACTGTCAACGAGTGTTCTACAACTTTGATGGTTCGCAAAATTGACTGTCATCTGCAGAATATCGAGTTATTGAACTTTGTAAACAGGAAAATGCTGACACCAAGGAACGAGAGAGCATCTCGCAAGATTTACGATATTAGTTCGGTAGCTCGGGTCAGTGTAGCCATATTTTAGCAGGCACTTGTAATGCTAATCTATCTTTTTCCGTATAAGCTTAACTTATGTTGGACTTGTCTAGATCACGTTAATATTTCTATTAGTGTGAACTCGTTTTCTTTGCACGCAGAAGCTTGTACGGTGCTTCAACCATACCTTGATGTTGTTTTTACTTTGTTCGAGCGCTGGCGAGTGTGAAAGGACAATTAATGCACCTTCAAGTTTTGTATGTTTTTTGTAGCATTCAAGTCGCCCGCCGGTCAGAAGAGTAGCTCACATTTATGTATATTATAGGCTAGGCAACAACGGACTGAGTGAGTTACAGCTATTTATAGATTGTTTTAACTGGAATGACTAAGTTTGTAGCTTCATAAATCTGTATAAGCACATCTAAATTTATCACCAATTTACCGCGGTCGGTATGGTATGCCCACCTATTATCCATTCAGTCTAAATTTGGAGTCATTTTAGGGTACGTATATTTAGCTGCAGAGGGTGCGAGGCTAGTGACCCGATAGAAATTTCCATGATTCATCCCTGCACCCTCCATTGTTACCCTAATATTTTCAACTTCCCTCTTCGATGACGTCATAAAAATGCATTGATGTTTGTGTGGAATTCATCACCCTGCCATATCTGGTGATTCATTGTTACGTTGAGAACTTTATTTTTATTTCTGCCATGAATGTTTTAAAATGACACTTTAACCATACTGTTTAAATGGAGGGACTATTAGCTACGTGCAGTATTGAGCGTATTCTTGCAAGTAAACAGGTTCAACGAACTCGTCGTTTCGTGCCGATAATGTTATCGGTACAAGTGACACTATTGTTAGGCAGGTGTCATTATGTGTCGAAATTAATGTGATAATTTCTTTCCTGAGGAGGTAATTTAAAATTTATGTGCTAGCTTTCTTTTGAATAAACATTTACGTAAGTATATTGATAGTTAATAAAATGTTTACTGAACTTTATACATTAATGTGTACCGAGTTGCAGTATTCCTTTCTATGATAAGTGATATGATAACATATGAATTCACGTCACCGAAGTGTGTACCGAACTGTTACTTGTGTGGAGCACAACAATTTATATTATCAACAAATTTTCAGGACCGATAATTATTTTGATTATAATACAAAGAAATTGATAGATCATTGTATTCAAATGAATAATAAAGATTATGTTGTGTCTGTTTTGTTTACGGTGTGTGAATTCGGCGGTCAGTAACCTTCGCGACACGGATGCGTCCGCGGACGCCGCGGAGCGGCGCGCGACGTGCGCAGCAAGAAGCAACGAGTACCCAGACGCCTCCAAAAGGACGTAACGCACGCCCCAACTCTCCCAACTAAGTTTAAAATGCAACACAATAAAAATAAATGCACCAGTGAATAAAGTCCTTCGCTATAGAGCAGCTCCAGTGACTTACGTAGGTTTTGTTGCTACCTCGTTAAAAACTAATCTCAACTGGAATGGAACGGGGGAAAAATGGAAAGGCTTTCTGGCGTGTGGCGACGGCTAGTGATTCCTCCTTCGACATAACTCAGTTCTCCGTGAGCGGTCAAGTGAGACGGAGTTCACTTCAAGAGGGCGCAATTATACTGTCTGACATATTTAATTGCTGGCACGTGCATATTTTTTGCTGTCGCTGCAGTGAATGTAGCCATCTTTTGCAGGGAGCAGTCGCGTGCGTTCGACCACCGTAAAACTTTTTGCAAGACTTTTTAATGGCCGTGCCTTATGCTCCAGCCCGAGAAGGTTAAATCAGTTCAAGTCGTGTTGCTTCGTCGCCGTTCACAGCTCTGGAGTCACAACGTGTTCCGTGAGTCACCCGGTGATATCATGATATGACACCATCGTTGTTTTCCATGAGTTGTATGGAAAAGGAGCTTGACTACTTGAAGCGTTATATTGTCGAGTTTCAATTAAAGACCAGGTGCCAAGCGGAAAAAGCTCTCGTTATGGGTTGTTTGTCGAGCTGGTCAAGGCTATAATAATTTGCGCTGGCCTTGACATTGAATGATAATATTTTGAATGAAGTAAGAGGTAGTTCTTTTTTAATTCACTAGTTGATTGAAACACTTCACAATAGCTCGAATTGACATGACTCAATCCGTAAACAATTTAATTGATGGTAGATACATTTTCAAATGTAGGTTGTGCAGATGTAGGCAAACGGAGCATGTCACAACACACGGGCGGCGTATCGGTGGATAAGTACGCGGTTACGCAAATCTGCAGATATGTCGGCGCTGCGCGGGCGCGCCGCTTGCACAAGGTTTCGCAGACCTTTGTTTTACGCAACCGGATCGATTTAATAGCTAGTCGTGCGTTTTCTCAGCTGTGTACTCGATACCAAAATTAACGACACCAAATTGAGAAATTGTACAAAATTATTCTAATGTTGGCACCGAATAAAGTCTAAGAAATTGTAACAATAAGACAGGAAAAAAAAAAGATCGGCTTTCCGGTGCACAGGCGCGATTACAATAACCTGTTGTGATGTACCCTCAGTTTAGTAAGATCCACGTCAACACCGATATATTATGGCTCTTTGAATTCTATTCACAATCAGATTTACTTTTGTATTTATGACACCTATGTCCGGTAATTCATTGTAGAGGCGATTGCATAGCCATTATGTTTTGCCGTACGAGCGAGTAGAGGCGACTTTCGTTTGGGAGCATTGCACTATCGCCAGCGTCCGGTAGTCATTTCCGGTGTTTTCGTACCACCAAAAAAGGTGCGAACACGCGTTATTTATAGCCGTGACGAATACTTACGTCGTCCTCGCGCGTTCATTTATTTTCAGAGTGAGGGAGAACCGTGGGTGTAATAAACTTGAAATCATTCCGGGTTATTTGACGGTTAGCGTATGAATAGCGCAGCAACGAGAAGATGGGCAAACGGGAAGGTGAACGATGATTCATCAAGGTATTTATGAAATTTTAAGTGGGCTCAAGACCAGTGTAAAGCATCTGTGGCGTTGGTTCCGCACGATCGAGGAGGCGATGCGGTGCGGTGTGTCGTCGGCGGCAGCGGCGGCCGCGCGACATTGGCACAGTTGCGCACGACCTCACCACGCCGTGCTAGTCGCGAGCGAGGCCGCGAATAAACGCCCCAAAACAACGAACTAACACTGCTCTTGAATTCCGGCACGCCTGAATCACACTACAATTTAGCACCCGATGTGCGCTCGGTTATCTACACGAGTCGTGCGCTACGTAGCCACACCCGCGAGAAAATAGCACTGACATATATGCCAACTACGCAGTACCGATTACTTCGCAAATACAAAGGTTCGCTATGTAAATCGAACCATAATGGTGAAGAACGAATGCACCCAAAGTTATACAACTAGCAAAATTGACGTATGGTTATATTACAGAGCGGCTAGTATTATGCAAATACATCGCTGTAATGTGGAGGTCTCTTGCACCACGAGGCTTTAGCAACTCCGTTTCAAAACGTTTTCAAAATAGCGTAGGTGCGCAGGTACCCGTCGTGCGATCGACTGTTGCCGAAGTATCGGCAGTACGTAGTAACTACTTAGTAATCTGTGGTATCGGTAGAGAGTGACCACCTCGGGGCGTTATTTGGGTTAGCGTGTTGTACATTTTTTTTAAACTATAAAACGGTTGCGTGTTGATCCAGTAACAAAATGAAACTGTACCAATTAGGTTTACATTTTGAAGGGACGTGAGTGTGAGTCGGTGGCCGGGCCGGCATGCAATGTGGCGGCGTCTACCGGTTGGCGAGGCGGGACGTCTATCGCGGACCAATTTGGCACATCCGCTAGCGACCGTTCACAGGCAGAACCGTAAATATCCCGTCCCGTTAAACACGACAGACGTGCAAATACTCTCCAGATATATTATATTACCCATGTGCTGCGTACTGCATTCCCCGAACAATAAATTATAAAAATATCTAATCATTACGATATACGTAACACTTAAAGTCTGCTTCCTTGTTAATACAGGGAGCTACTATAGAGTTGCGTAATCAAATGCCGCTGTATAGTCGTTATTGTTTGCGATACATTCCATCATCCGAGCCGGCTTCTGTACACAACATTACGCAAAAAAACCCGGTTTTGTTTTCTTACCTGAATGATTTGACGAAATTATTATTTTGTTGGGTGGATTGGGCGGGATGCGTCTGAACAATGGTTCGGGGACAATTTTTATACCTGATATTATTTACAAAGGACGAGGCCTCGTCGGGAAAGAATATATAGGCTCCACTCTGTCTGGTGCGTTATTAGATTTAGCTAATTCTCAATTGTAACAAACAGAGGAGACAAATCGGATTTAAAAGACAGCATGCGGACAAAGGCTATTTTTGCCCCGTGAATGTTGTTCCGCCTGGGCACATCCTGTCGGTGTATGACAAAATTAAGAATGCATTATTCATATAAAAGGTAGTTTACTTTCAAACATCCGGATTTCCGTCTTAACTGATGTAACTGTGGTGATTTATTTGTAAAAAAGTAACAGTTACGTTATAATAGTACGATTAAAGGAATTGTCCACTGAATGGAGTAGAATTATTAATTAGTTATCTCGTCATGTCAATGTGATACTGATGTAGATGGCGGTAGAGCGACTCCCGAGAATCGCGCTACCTGCGTTATCGCGCACCGGCCTTCTTTTCCCTTAAGGTCTACGCCCGGATACCCTGCCCGAGATTTCTCCTGATAGTTTTTAGTTACACATGAACCCCTCATTTGTAACAGTTGATAACAAAGAGTCGTATTCGCTCTCAAACATTTGTTAAGGAAATATCTCTTTGAAGCTCAGAATTGAAATTCAACCCACATGCTAGAATGAGGGTTATTACAGAAGGTAGTCAATTATTCTTAGTTATTACATAGTCTACATACTATATATGTACACAGAAATAAATAAATTCGCAAATAAACGCTAACGTAATTACTTTACCAAAACATTGTTATTATGTGCTTCTAAAGGGGCTCAAGAATTATCAATTTTCATCTCAAAGGACAAGAAAAACTACAGGCGAGTGTTAAGAAAATCCACTTCAAAGCGTCAAAGAGAGTGCGGAATCAATATTAATGTTCTTGTTTACCTTTGAGACGAGATGCTTAGTATCGCGGGATGTTGATCGCGGCGCCCCGCCGGATGACTCGAATTTATAATCAGGGGGTGGCTTTACACCATACAGACGTGAGAACCGAGGCCAAAGGGCGGGACACTTGCTCATGTTGCACCTTCACCGGTCACTATTCTCACGATTGCAAACAACAGCTGTATAGTGACCAGTGACATGTGCCATCATTAGAATTTATTAGGGCTAAAGAAGGTCAGCTGCCATTTATGTAAAGAAGGTTTTTTTGGACATCTGAATAATCATCGGCTACGATTACAGAAAGGATGTCCTCTGGGAAAAAAAGTTAAACATATGGTCATTAAGCGCCTTCGGTCACAGATTGCTTGAAACAGCTGTCTACCTGCTTGACCTACACGCGAAGGTCCGTTATCAATATTTAGTGGAAAAAGCGATGTTTCCGCTCTAACACCAGCACATGGCAAAACTGGATACACATCTGCAATATCCTGCCTAATTAAATTAGCAGTCAGACAAAACTGACGTCAATGAACGAGCGCGTCCCGTTTACTCAACAATACACAGAAATACATACTCATTGCATTCAGCGGACATATCGAAGCGATTGCATTTTTCAGTTTATAACGTTTCTTGAAATAATGTACATATATTTTCTCTACGTAACGACAACTTTTTTCAGAAGTTTGACGCGGTAAAAGTTTATCTTCTCTGGTTAGGGTCTGTGTAATAACTAAAAGTAAAACATTCTGGCTTTGAAAGGCAAGTTCGGTAAAGGCTTCTCAAGTCGCGGCGCGCGGCGTACTCTGCTATTACGTAAAGGGTAAAGCAAAAGTTTTTACATTAGAGGCACGGTCGCGGTGCTTCCCGTTCCGCATCGCGAACCGACGCTTTTGACAACACTCGCTTTGATGATGCGACGCTGTAAGAGTATTAAATTTTACCTTTTCCACTGCCTGTCCACTCGACGGCGGACTGAATTAATAAATATTGCTGTGCAAATACCCAGATGGGCTTTCCTTTTGTCTGCGTTTGTGACTACATATTGCGTTTGGAACATGTCTGCGGCTAAGCGGTCGTATCAAAGGCATATTCACATTCGCGACGTGAATGTCACGAGAGACGAGTATGAAAGGTCAAAGAAACTATCACAGTGAACGTACCGAATATTGTCTTAGAGAAAGATGAATCATGTACACGAAAGGCCGACTATTGCCCCCTATTGAAATTTGAAGTACCTACAATTAGGAAACTTTCTTATATTCGTACCGGCCTAAATGTAATATACATTTATATATATACAAAAAATACACACAAGAAATGTATTTTGTTGAGATGTTATCAAATCAAAAAATGAATAAAAAAATAAAGAAACCAATAAAGGAATCTTATTAAACCAACAATAACAAGGGTCGTGATACGGGCAGGTGAATAGATTTT
Source organism: Callimorpha dominula (assembly GCA_949752705.1). Classification (NCBI taxonomy): domain Eukaryota; kingdom Metazoa; phylum Arthropoda; class Insecta; order Lepidoptera; family Erebidae; genus Callimorpha; species Callimorpha dominula. The sequence continues at coordinate 21,374,237 of OX456993.1, forward strand.
TGAGGAATGTGCTAGTCGAACTTACGTGTGTTAAGGGGTGCATAAAATTGATTTTGTTGAGCTAGGGGTTTTCTCAGAATCACCTGATCGTATAAGGGTGCCACAGGTACCCGTATAACAGGGAACAAGAACCTAGGGGTCAGGGATGATATGGTGCGCCACGTACGCGGCGCGGCAGTGCAGGCGCATTGCCGCAGACCCTTGACCCGATTGTGGCATGCAGTATTGTACGCAGCAATGACACCGTTTGCCTTGAGCCGCTAGCATTGCCGGAGATATTTGCAACAATGGAGGCCAGATAACATTTCAAAAGTTTGAAAATCCGTTGGCTCCAACCGGCGGACACGAGCCGTAATTAATACTGTTGAGTAATCCTATTGTACCGGTAATTTGTCCTTTATTATAATGAATTTGTTACATGTCATTGTAACAAACCTCAAGTTGTTAGTCAGTGGTATGATTAACCATTCATTTGAACACGACGCTATCTAATATAGGAACTTCTTCGGCGCCGTGGCGCAACGTGCCTGCAATACTTTACTTTATCGAGAACAACTACCATTTCTAGAGCGACACATAGCGCAAGTGAATAGTCATAATGAATGACTTGATAACCGTTTATCGCAGTAGCACACAAGGCGCTTGACTCATAGAGGAAACGACTGACTACTTAAAATACAAAGAGCATTTCCGTTTCCCTTCTGATATATTTTTTTTTACTCATCGACGTTCTCACGATCGATCTCTCCAGTGGGCGTCGGTAATGAAAAAAATGCCGAGGAAGTAATCATTCAAGTCGGATCGATATCAGTTGCTACCGAGTTATTGTATCAGAAATTTTGGCAGTTGAAGAATTGCATCGGACAGAAGCTGCCTCAGTACCGCAATGCGATATGTTGTTACATAAAAAGAATTTCTTCAGAGATATGGATTTCAGTTACACAATACAAACACTCACCTTTGAGGATCGGCGAAGACAAACTTCCTCAGCTTGAGATCCCGTAAAACAATGCCTTGTTTATGACATGCGGCTACTGTTTCTGCCATTTGTCTGAACAGTCTGCGAGCTTCATGTTCCCTTAGTCGTTTTCTCGCTCTGACGTATGAATGGAGGTCTGAGTGTGATCGAGGGAATATTAAGTACACCCTCTTATCACCGACTAGAACTTCGTGTATGGGATTCACGTGCGGATGGCCATCTAGACGATAGTGTGCCTGGAGTAAACTGCTGCAGTCTCGTGATACCACCTGAAGGAAAACACTTACATTACACACCAATTCCACGAAAGGATACTGATTCTCGTGGTTTAGATACTAATAAGGATACAGGTACAATGTGTCAATGTTTATCTGAAGGTGCTTTAGGGGAAAATTAACATGTTTCCTCTGAGTCTGGTTGCTCCTTACAATATTTAACATTAAGAGTAGCTTTATTAGGGCCGTAGCTATTTTCCTACAAACGTTGACCTAGTTCTTTGTCGCGTGACTGAACAACTTATTGTTCTCTTGGTTAGTATCTTCATTAATTTATTCTTTTATTATACGAATGGAACTAAGTTTCTGTATGGCTCTATGCCTAAATATATTATTTTGAATACCAATCTTGGATCCCTCTCTGTTAGATAGATTCAAAGGCGTCTTATTTCAAAGCGACCATGATTTAAAAGGGCTTAGTCTAATGTGAATAACGAGCTTGAAACATTTAGTGAATAGAAGCGAGTTAACCCTCGTTGCCAATGTTCCGCAGTTGACTTCAAACAGAATACGGGTGTCAGACAAATAGAAATCAAATGAAACGGACAAGATATTGTTGCAAAATGGTTTTCAATAGTGAATAGGCAAGAGTCCGGCAACGGTAAGCTTCGAGTACCGGTACTGGACGCGTCTACTTAGCTCTTTACTGATATTTTATAACAAACGCTTGCACCCATTAGTGCGCACATTGTGATCGACCTGGAATGCCAACGCATTGTGAACGCAAATTACAAACGTGATATTCCGATTCATGGATGATGAATCACGTCGTGTGCGTCAAGCCATTTCTTTTTTAAGTCGTACCGTGTTGTATTAATAGTTTCGGTTATTTCAGCGCACTCACCCTAGACAAACCGTCGCTTTTTCGTTTTCTACTATTGATATAAATTTTGGGCGTTGTACGAAAATAAAACATGACCCATTTGTAGACGTGTTTGCGAAAACAGATATTGATAAGAATTCGCAGTGTTGACAGAACACTTGATAATATTTGAAATCGAACGTATTTTACGGGAGCTAACCTACTTAGCTGTTATCACTATTTGTATAATCGCAAGGTATGTATATGTTTGTATCTATTGCAAAATATTTGTAGAATGTCGTCGATGTACGTGTACAATTTGGCACTGGCTCTAACAGTTACGATAACCTAGCTCCAACTCGATTTCAATTGAAAGAAAGGTTTCCTGTTGCTATTTTAATATGTTAATTACGTTGTTTAAGCATAACTAATTCGCAAGGTCTATCGTCGATAGGTATTAATTTAAATAGTTTACCGCGTACAAAATGGTTATCTACTTCAAAATTGTTTCTAGTCACAATATTCTCAGTGTTTCTACATAAAGCAGACTGACTTCGTTCCACTTGTATTGATAAGTTAAATAATGCCTGAATAAACGCTATGAAGCCGGCTCATTCCATTACTTAGTAGTGGGGGAAAGGAGGGAGGCCTCGCGATGACATTCGGCGATCGGCTTGTTATCAAATCGTCTATTTCACAATGTCAATGAGAAGGTCAAGCTTATTTTCGGCTCGAACTGATGCGATCACGTGTGATTGATTATAAATAATACCAATATCGGTTTATATAGATCAAAATTTAACGGTCTCTTAGTAAAGTTATTCGGTATCACACATGACGAATGTGAAACATAAACGTGGCAGCCGTGTCGGCAATAGTTGGTGTTGTAAATACGCTCGGCGTTTAGCAACGATAACGTTGCCACACTTTAACCTTGCCAAGTTCTCACGAGGGAAGTGCCTATTCTGTGCCCTGACAATACCCGTATAGGCCTTTGTTACTAACCTATGTATCCTGTATTGCCTAAAATTAAGTACTAAAAGACTGTCCAATAATCGTTGGAAAAAGGGTTTTTAACCTTTTTTTTTATTCAAAGGCCTTGTGAATTTGATTCATAGAATCCAATAAGGACATTGAGCTTAATGATCGTAAATTATATAGATTAGGTAGGTACTCATACGATTAAGTTCTTCTGATAGATATTATTTCACGAAGTGTACTAATCCAACTAGTGTAGGTATTAAATTAGCGTGTTGTTAACGTTATAATTGCCGTTATTGTTAGGTTATCGATTGCGAAAGTCGACACATGACATTGTAAAAACGGCGATGGCTGTGGCCTACAAGTGCGATCGAGCAGCGCGGGGCCATGACATATAAAGTATGACATCGCCTCTGAACAAGATGCTATGAACAATGCACGCGAGACTCGTAAAAACTACTTTTAAGCATTAATTTGAGTTATTTACCGTGAGCTTCACTTTACCATAGCACTTTTATCAACTACGGATAGGGAATAATTGACCAATAAAAATACAAAACATTGAAACTAATTTATTTTTGATGATATAAAATTTTACTAAATTGAATACTGGTTAGTCGAAATTGTAAGTACCTACCTAGGTATTTAAAATTGTCGTCAAGGCGTACAGTTAACTTTTAAAATTGGATTGTAGGGAGACGATATGTGGGCATATTGAGCATTTCGATTATCTCTACATGGGGTCTAATCCCGTGGGATAGTCAAACCCTTTATGGTTTGCTAGATATTTTACCCCTCGTGCGTAATTAAATGAACCACAATTATTATGGTACATTTTATAGTGCTACAGTAGTAACTGTGGAACCAAATAATTCATGTAATAAGACATGATTCGATTACAAGTGTCGAAATTCTAGTTTAAACTAATAGGGATATCATTGTTCAACACTTGCAACTAATAGTAATATACCTACCTAACTAGATGATTGGCTAATTAGTTTTGTGGACTAAGAGGTCGAACTAAAACAAGAGATTACACACTATATCAATCAAACGAAGCTACGCAACTGCTGTTGAAACCCGGCACAATTACAACATAAAATTCATGTTACGCATCCTATCCGTGTCGCGAGACCAAACAGATTGTGCCTTTATTCCAATTTCGAAAATTAAAAAAAAAGTTATATGAATCAGTTTTATGATGAGGAAAGGATATTTTGGAGCAACATTCCAGTTATAAATGTAGCCGTCCTTATTATGTAAACAGTCACCTACATGTAGCTTTAAGTAGGTATGACGTTAAGTATAATTCCGATGGTAGTGATTATAGAGATGCAAAACTGAATACGAATCGAGGTGGATACATTTGCGTAAACTTCTGCGATAACTTCATCTAATATAGTCGTTGTAACTAAAGGCTCGGGAACGAGGCAGATAGTCGCCTAGTTACTAGCAACCAACTTCGCGAATATACTGATGCATACAACATAATATATTATTTACAGTAATGAAGCTTCTCAGTAAAGGTATAGTTCGATGAGTACGTAGTTATATTACAAACTCGTCACAAGTTCCGGGAGTCATTGCACTTACGTCACTATCTAACAGGTAACTTTAATAAATTGCTATTTTGAGTGGACAATTATATTTTAAGTACTTACTTTGCAAACATACTCCTCTTGTGTTCGCACGTCCACACACCGACAAAGGGATGAGCCCTCTACTTGTTCCAATAAAAGGTATTTTTCAGCGACTAGCGCCGCTTGAAATTGGTGGTGAGGTGGTGGCGGACTGCTAGGGGCCGGCGGACTTGGAGGCGAAGGAGCCGCCGCCAACCGGTCGGCAAGCACAGGCGACGGTGCTCGCTCCTCGGTTTTACTGCTATCCTCAGTGTCCGGAACGGGCACCGTCACGGCCGGCTTGCTCAGGCGCAGCGGCCACAGCAATGATGGTGATCCTGGTTCCATCACTAACACTTATCACTGTCACGTTACACTTATGTTCACTAACACACGCACAAACACTTAATTATGATGAAGGAACTACGATGAGATGAACATGATCTGCAACAAATAGAAACCACCGATTAGTATTTCCTGTTTGTAGTGACACTTGTGAATTCACTGCACCGACGATGTTACAAAATTTGAAACAAACGAGACAATCGACACGATTTAGTAACGTTATTTAGTAAGGGGAAATTACGAATAAAGTACGAACCTTGAAATGATTTGCCCTGAGTGGATATCGTACCAAAATTTGACTGTCCGTGATCACGAACAAGTCGCTTTATTATGTGAGGAATTACTTGGAAGTATCTTCAAGTAATTCATGCACTGATAGACGGCCAATATTTTGGGCCGGTGTCCGCTCGGGATATTGTGAAACTAAACGAACACACGACCTATTCTCACTAACGCCATTGCGAGACTGACGACGACGCTCGCCGCGAAGCCTCGGACCGGCAACCGATCCAACGTCCAATGTCGACACACCGTCAGCTTGCGTAGTACGCTAGAATACGCCACGAGTTTTAAAGTCGGAGCGGCAGAAGTATGTCTATCTCGTTCTTTTTAGAAGCTTTTTCAGCTTAAAGAAAGGGAAAGACTGCGACCATTCATTTACGTTTGGCAATGCAATAGCAAACGTTTGTTTCAATATTTTTCACAAGACCAGGTAATATTATTTCATTACACACTTACCTTCAAACTCTTAATTTAATTAATAATTTTCACGTATATATACGACACACGTATATAAATAAACAAGTTATTTTTAACATAGTAAGATATCAAAGAAGTGTCATAACTTTGGTTAATGGGTATATTGATGAGCAATGATGTAAGCAAATTAAATTATCATTTAGGTACTTGTTGCATTTAAATACGTACATACCTACTTTATTATGATTTTTAATTATTAGATATAGGTATGAAATAGTCCGTTTTCGAACTGGTAAAAACCGCAAACTATTTCATCATTTTCAGCCAATGTCATTACTGTGAATACGATTCGCATGTGATGTTATACGTGTTTTAAATACTATGTGGGTAGATAATGAAGAGTTATACCTATTATTCATGAGCCATTATATCGATCGAAATTTGATATCTACGTACCTATCTACTCGCGGCTTGTTTACTTACTTACTAAAGTTAAAGGTAGGTTGTCCTGAAGTGTAACCAAAGATTGTCCTTTACCTAAATTGGGTGACTTTGTCCTTTACCGAAATTGGGTGACTTTGTCCTTAAGTAGATATTTTAATATAATACTAACAACTTTAAGTAGATGGGTAAATAGTAATAGTTTAAAACTTATTTTATTTCTTACTTAAGTAAATTGTGTAACTTCAAACTCAGCAAATCGTGGAAGTGTAATACCTAGGCCAATTTATATAGCACGTCATTAATTTGTTAGAACTAGTAGGTAGTTGATCCAGTATTGTAATTTTAATTTGTTTGTTTTACCATACAACCAAGGTGGTAAACAAGCTCCGTGCCTACCTGGTTGAACGCGGTTACAGGTTTCATAACCTCACTTAACCAGCAGGGTCACTAATATTATTATGAGTATGAGTTATTAATTCAATCTGAGAAATAGAATTGTGGATATCTGGTGACCATGAGCTATAGGTATTTGTTTTTGTTTAAGTGATCATGTTATTAGAGCATATTATGTAACAATCCTCCCCCTTTACTGTAATTGAAAAATAAATAAATAATATTTACTACAGTTTATTCGTAGCGTTCGGGCGTCGAACTCATAAAACTCAAATAAAGAATCGGAACAGTTCGCCTTAACTATATTCACATAATATAATGAGGCGGTAGCTGTAGCGTAGGTTCGTACAGTTAATAATTGAGTGGCTACAAGTTCGAACCTCATCCAAAACAATCAATCAATACAAATAAATAAAATTGAAGTGTCTGTTTGTAATATAATGTCAAAATAATAGTTTTTCTAAGCTCATACAGTTATTTGCAGGATACCTATGCCTAAAAATCCGTTTAAAATCCGTGGAAAAAGAATTAGGGTTCCGCTCAAAATATCTAAATATGTACGAACACGCGAGCGAAGCCGCGCGGGAACTGCTAGTACCAAGCATTTCGCTAAGGATTTAGGAGGAAAACTTTGGAGTGATTAATAGGAATTAAGAATACATATAAGTAATGTGGAACCAACGTTTCTGGATATACTTATATGAAAAATAACATTATTTTAGTTATTATGTTTTAAGGATTAATCAAGTTTACCTATTCTAGGACACTGGCTACAAATGCTAAAATACTGAGGGTTGAATGCTTCCACAAACAATACAGAGTATACATAATAATATATAATAAAAACTTATCAAAAATAAACTATCAGGGCACAATTTAAGCGCTTTGTAAACGGGATTTACAAAAAAAATTATATTTGTTTTAGTGCCTTTATTTTTTTTTCCGAGTTTCCGAGAACGACTCGGACGCGACGTTGTTGTATATATGTCACACTCCCACTCGCATATCATCATATAATTTCTTTCTCCAAACTTCATAAATTAAATTGAGACTGATAGGCAAAACTATAATATTGTTTGTTAAAGTTCAAATAAGATAAATATTTGAAATGGTTTAGTACCATTCATTGTTCAAGCAAAGGAAACCCCTAGTTTTTCATAATATACTCTGAAGGTTACGATAATATATACTACATAATACCGCAGATTATTAAGTAGTTACTACGTAATACGTTTTATGGAAACTAATTTTAAAACAGGTATGACGCACGCGGTCGGTGGAAAATCTAAAAAACAAATTGAACTTTAACCGATAAGGGATGGATGGCGTGATTTACGCCACAATTTATTTAAAAATATTACGTCTTAAATTCTATAGCCATGTACGCAGTTACCGACGGCTATTAACATCTTTATCGAGTAAAAAAAATAACAAGTAAGTATACACCTACCTTCCCATGCAGATATGGCCGCAATCAAATCAGTACTGACGTTTTTAATAGCTAACAAAAGTATTATACCGAGCTCACAATTCACATTACCATGTTTTGAGCAATGGTGTAACGGGGACTTAATCTTATTTTTTTTTTTTTTGGCTTTATCACAATTACTGTGCCATTATTTGAAACAGAAAAAAAAATTAAGGATACATTGCCCAGAGTTCTGCGTTTGAAAATGAACAGCCGTAGCTAGTGTAAATAATTTTTTTTTAGTTAATACTAGATAGTATATACTGTATTATTGTAGTGTATAGTAATATAGTATTGCGCAATATATTTTTGTCGTTGTGCAAGAACTGGAAGACTAATTTGAATGGTCCAGCACCCAGTAGACTTCTTCCTTATAAAGCGGGTCATTCATGACGTATTTCTCGACTGGAGTTGTAATTAGGGTTGCCACCTTTTTTTTTGTCCATTAAAGGTAGAAAAAAAAAGTACATTGTGTCGAAATAAAGTACTATTTATTTTACTTTATTATTATAAATATATTTTCGTCACCTTTAGCAACTATTAACAAAGAATTATTCCTGCTAAAAACCTGCTCACTATCTTAACATAATTAAGTTAAAATAAATGAGTAATAAATTGTTATCAGTTTCAGAGACGCTTTATTTCATTCATTTCTCTCTCTCCTTTTTCGAATGCTGAAAAGTCATCATCGGTCTTATTAAATATTTGCTGCCATTTTTATACAAAAGATAATTTCGCGATACCTTCAGAAGTAGATATATTATGTAGTTTGTTTAATATAGAAGTTTCTTCATAAAAATCATCCAAAATTACATTAGGTTTTTGCAGATTTAAATACAAAATGATCGAATTCAACCTTGTATTTTAAATTTATATTTGATAGAGTGTAAATAACCAGTTTGTGTCATTAAAATAAACCATTTTTTAGGTACCTATCTAAGGGTTTATCAGTAAATAATATTAGAAATGTGTATAATTGGCTTCGTTTTTTTTGTTACCTGTTTTAAAGCCAAACCCATTGTCAGTGCTGTTGAGAGCTAAGATAACTGTCAATAATTTTTTAAAATCTATTGACAGTTATCTTAGCTTACAAAATAACTAACTAATAGATGACCAATTTAAAAACAATATATGTTGCAGGCAGGGTAAGGAAGAGAGCCATCTTGTTTCCACATATCGTTATTCATCATGAAAGTCTCCATCTATCGCATCTATCGGTTCTATAAATCTTTTTAACAGTTCTCTTCTTACAGAGAATGTAATAAATGAGCATAAATTTTTAAATTCAAAATTACGTTTTCTATGTGATGGATATGGCATGTTTGTACCATTGACTGACATGATCATAGAATAGAAATTGGCATGACACAATGTGAACATTTCTTTAAATCTTGCACTAAACGTTTCATATTCGTAAATAAAGAATGGTTGACTCCCAAATAAGCATATTATGTATTGTCAGCACTTAGTCCAGATCCATCATAGAAATATAATTTATATTGCTCACTTGACTTTTGAATTTCTGTAAACATGCAATGTCAACAGATTCATTACTATTTTAATAAAAATCTAATTTTGAATCCGTCTTACGACCCATCATTTTTCAATGCTTTATGTAAAATAAAATCTAGAGAAATCAAATCAAACGAAATAAAGTATATTATTAGTAGTATTGCGTACTTTATTGTTGTCATAAAGTATAGAGTACAATTACTCGAAATAACGTACAATACTTTATAATAAAGTACGGGTGGCAACCCTTGTTTTAATCGTGGCGTGCGGTTGCTAAGCAACTACCTACTATGGGTACGCGCTTTTGATATTACGAATGTTTATTTTGTTTTTTTGACCTCGGAGTTGCGAACACCTTTTCGTTACGTAGAAATTATATTATGAACTTACCTATATTTGTTAAATACATATATTGAAATTATCTTCTCACTTACTACTACTTAGTTTACAACTTAATATGTAGGTATGTATTTAGTAATATATAAGTATGTTTATCAGCAGTCTGCATCAGAGGGCCGCGGGTGAGATCTTAAGTCATTTTTGTTATAATTTGTGTCAGCCACAAATTTCTAATGTTTCTGAACTCATTTCTGAATATGCAAAAGCTAAAATATGTACATTTACTTACTTGTACACGCGAAAAATTTGTAGAAGGTACCTACAGGAATTGTCTTAAAATTAGTAGAGTAAGACAAACTTAGAATTTGAAAACTAACGTAGATAACGAGGTGAGATTTTTTTTGACATCACATCAGTTATCTTCAAGATATATTCTACTAGCTTTTTCCGCGGCTTTGCTCCTGTAAAAGTTTTTTTCTACCCTTCGGGAACAGCCCTGTGTCCTTCTCTGTATCCCTGACAAAATATATGCAAATTTCATGAAAGCGTAACAAACAAACAAACTCACTTTCACATTAATCTTAATCGGATTAGTCTTAAAACGCTTAAAATCGAAAGATTTTAAGTGAATATAAACAAATACACAACGTGACCGCGATACGATTCTTAGAATTAATATCTTCTTATCTTATCACAATTATTTAGTATTAGGTATATGTGGGAGAGTCATGCTTCGGCACGTATGGGCCGGCTCGACCGGAGTAATACCACTGCCTCACAGAAAACCGGCAGTGAAGCAATGCTTGCATTGCTTTTCGCCGAGTAAGTGAGGTTAACGGAGACCCTAACCCCTCCCTCTCCTCCTCCCTGCACTCTCCCTCTTCCCCCCTTCCTCTACTCCCACTTAAAAGCCCTGCAACGCATTTGTGACTCTTGAGTTGCTGGTGCCCTTGGGCAGCGGTAGTCACTTACCATCAGGTGACCCGTCTGCTCGTTTGCCACCCCCTATCACATTAAAAAAACACAAAAATACTAAAACATTTGTATTCACAAAACATCCAATGGTTGTACATTGTGTAGATAATTTTTATAGAAGCAACACAACACGCAATATATTCGATGTCATACTGATATGTCGTCAGTTCGTCATGTTTACACACTTCCAGTTAGCTTGATGATTCAACAGCAAACAATTCGAGCGATCCTTTGTCCGTCCATGTTAGTCAGGGCTCCTACGCATTCCCGATCAATGAAACACGGGATGATGACTTAAGAAAGGGTCTTGAGTCGTGTGATCCAAAAATATTAGTGTCGGACCGTCATATCCGGGGTTAAACCGGTATCTTACGAAGAAGCTAAAGATGTTTGCTTTAATATTAACAAGGATGTTGTTTATCAGATCAAATAACCGTACTAACCTGAAAAGTTATATTCACATAAAACTACTGGGTTTATAGTGAGCTGATGGGAATTTATCTAGTAAGAAGGTGAAGGACAGGAGATGATCTTCGGCCTTAATGAGTGGTGGGCCTGAGTCAGTAAGGAATCCTGTTCTTCAGTAGATGCAGTCTTTCAGATGTCTGTGTGATCTGTTTCACTAGTACCTCTGTAAACTGGAGGCGAGTAAGGCTACCTTCTATACTCTATTCAACTTCCTCTGAGACAAAAGGTAAACAAAGAAACCAATGTTTCTCAACGAGTTGATCGATAGTAAAGATGGCCGGTGTAACCAAACTAATTACAAAATTTCATTTTTGTACGTAAATTATTTACCTTATCACTACTCCTCAATTTAGTAGTGTAATACGTTCAATGTTTGAGAACAGCTACAGTTTTAGGTGTTTTTAATGTCACTTTTTTTTTTTATTGATTCTAGATGCATATAAAATGTGACCTATTAAAAAACCCTTTTCTGGTTTGTTTACCTTTTGTCTCAGAGGAAGTTGAATAGACTACAGACGAAAGGCGGCTGAGGGGCCGATAATAACGTCATGGGACCTAAGGGGTTTCCACACAGCAGTAATTGATAGCTTGCATTTAAACATTTTATGAATTAAAAAAAATACACAAAATAACCTTTTTTAAAGATTATTATGAAGTTTACTGCTCTTAGTTAAGTGCCACCATTCGACAGAACGTCTACTTATAAGATCCAGTTCAACCTGGAAATGTAGGACAAAAACTAAAGCATTTGATATACCTACACTTTTACATCTACTTAGAAAACTGTTTCTCTGTTTACCGAGAAAGTTCTGCAACTGTGTTTGTAAGTATAGTGGGTTTTGTAGGTATTGGTATTGGTATTGGTATTGGTATAGGGCTCTGTTTCCGCATTTAGACTCATAAGCGGTCCATTATGCGTACAGGTGGGCTGACTAGTTGAGCCAGCCTAGCTCCTTCCAGAAGCGCAGAAGCCTCCTGGGGCATTCACAGGCTTCTAGGAGCGACCTCGCTCCCGCGAGGATACTTGCCCGTTGTGTGGCCACTCCCTCGCACTCCAGGATAACGTGGGCGGCCGTTTCCTCCGCGTTGAGACAGCCTCTACATAGAGGACTGTTTGTCACATTGATGGTGAATAGGTGTCGGTTTAGGGCCAAATGGCCCGTAATAGTTCCTATCACTATTCTGATGTCAGGTCGGTTGAGACTGAGCAATCTGCAAGTCAAACGAGGTGAGACCTTCGTCAGCACCAGTTTGGATTGTCTACAGCCGGGTGTGTCGGCCCAGCGGTTGTTGTGTGTTTCCCGAGTCCGTTGTCTTACCCATGAGCGAAGTTGACTAAAGGGAAGTGGCAACAGTGTAGTTGGACCTGCTACTGTCGTTGCAGATCCCCTCCTTGCCAGCTCATCGGCGACATCGTTCCCGAGTGAGTCACTATGCCCCTTGATCCATTGGAGGATTAGCCCGTTGTCGGAGGCTAGACGTTCCAGTGTCTGGTGGCATTCGTATATAAGACCGGAGTTCATGGTGTTGCCCTCCAGGGCTTTTAGAACGGCCATACTGTCTGACAGTATGCGGATGTTATACTCCTTTATACATCTTGACATGACCGCAGTAGCGGCGTAGATTATCGCAACGCACTCGCATTGAAATATGGAACTGTGCTGCCCTAACGCCAGTGATATTGTTATGTTCAGGTCTTGTGAGAAAATTCCGGCTCCAGTCCCTGTCCCCATCTTAGAACCGTCCGTGTATATACGGACTTCATTTATGCCAGATTGATCTCGGTCGTTTTCATATAGCTGTATTCGGTATCTCCTTTCGAAGATGTGTTGTTTGGGGATCCTATCGCATGGGGCAGCTATCAGTGGTTGATAGTCCACTAATTCATTCCATAGTCTGGAATGGGAACCCTCTCGGTTGTACCACAGACCCAGGTGTTTGAGTCTGATGGCTGCCACAGCTGCTTCCTGCTGTATAAATAGGTCTAGTGGTGCTAGGTCTAGAGCTACTTCCAGGGCAGCTGTGGGAGTCGTGCGCATGCATCCAGTAGCGGCAGCACATGCGAGTCTCTGGAATTGCTGCAACTTGTTACTGACGGTGCTGAGTTCTGTTCTCTGCCACCAGGCAATAGCACCGTACGTGATGATAGGCCGTATGACCGTTTTGTACAGCCATAGGGTGATTTTTTGTGATAAGCCCCAGCTTTTGCCGAGGAGTCGCTTGCATTGGCAGAAAATAATGCTCGCTTTGTTCAGTTTCATGTCCAGGTGCCTGTTCCATAGGAGTTTGCTGTCAAGTATCACTCCTAGATACTTGACCTCCTTGGTAAGGACTAGGCGGGTGTCGAATAGTTTAGGTAGTCTTAATTCTCCTAAACTACGTTTATTTGTGAACATAATCAGTTCCGTCTTTGCCGGGTTCACTGTTAAGTCGTGTTTCTCACACCACTGTTCGACGACCTTCAGTGCCTTCAAAAGGGCCACTGATGAGTATGGTCAGGTCGTCTGCATAGCCTACTGTGAGGAACTTGTGGTCATTGAGCTGAGTAATGAGCTCATTGATCACAATGTTCCACAGGAGAAGTGAGAGAACTCCGCCTTGCGGACACCCTCTGGCCACCACCCCTCTCGTTGTATTATTCACAGTAAATTGTATGGCCCTGTGTCTGAGCATGCTGTCGATCCACCCGGCAATTGTGGGATCGACCCCATGTCTTGACAGAGCCTGGCTGATGCTGGTGAAGTTAGTTTTGTAGGTATGTAATATCAATTATCATATATACTTTTTCAAATTTATATTTTTTCTAGACCACCATTGCATTTTTAAGTGATTGATTAGGTTTGAAATAAAATGGATACCGGTATTTAACCGAATGAAAGCCCACAGGAACCAACTGCCCCAGATATGTAAAGAGAGAGCCACCTCAAGAACCTACCGCTGGATGAGTTTAAAAGAATGTGAAATATGTACCTACAGCTAGGCATATAATATTTCTCAAAATTGTTAAGTTATAACAACAACGACACGTGAACTCACTACTCGACATGTTGTGGTGGCTGTCGGTGGCGTAATATTTTAGACAACTTCACCAGTTCGCCATTTAAACTGTTCGTATGTCCGTTGTCTACCACAGAATACAAATTAAAATAATATATCACTGTTAGACAGCACTGCTAGCTAATTAGGTCATCGAAGGTTAATAAGAATTTATATTAGTTCCTGTACACTATATATTAATCTCTGACATATACCTTGCCTTATATTAAATATATTTTCAGTTTAGATAGACTATTACCACAAAATGCATAATGGTACAGGTATTTTAGTTAGTGAAACAGTATGTAAACTATTATAATTCATTCTAGTTTATTGATAGTCGCCATTTCACTTTTAATTTCCAGTAGGTATTGAAATTATATTAAATACCAATCAAGATAACGATAGATAGATAGATAACACTTTATTTCTATACCATTATTAAAATTTAAATAGGTATCTTACATAGTCTTTATCGAGATAACGATGTGCTATAGCAATTTTCTAGACATTTATGGATATCGACTTCCAGTCGTGACCTCTGACAACAGAGACTTGACTTCGCTCCGATGACTAAGTACGTGATTTCCGAGCTTCGGGGAAGTGTGACCATACCTTTCAAAGATGTTGCTGATTGGACGTGAGAACGATGTATAATAATAACAGACATCATTATTTTAAAAAACCTAATAATTTTTAAGGAGGAGAGTATGGAAAGAGTCTAGAGTATAACTTA
Organism: Callimorpha dominula; assembly: GCA_949752705.1. Lineage (NCBI taxonomy): Eukaryota > Metazoa > Arthropoda > Insecta > Lepidoptera > Erebidae > Callimorpha > Callimorpha dominula. The sequence goes on from OX456993.1 coordinate 21,389,308, forward strand.
GTTTAATTATTTTCTTTATTATTTATGTTATAGGCAAACGAGCAGACGTGTCACCTGATGGTAAATGACTACCACCGCGTTGCCGGCCTTTAAGGTGGGAGTAGGGGAAGGATGGAAGAGGGGAAGAAGAGGAGAGAGAGGGCTTAGGGCCTCCGGTAACCTTACCCACTCGGCGAAAAGCAATGCAAGCATTGCTTCACTACCTTTTTTCTGTAATGTCGTGGTCCGGCACTCTGGTCGAGCCGGCCCATTCGTGCCGAAGCATGGCTCTCCCACGATTAAACCATACATAGTATGTATGTATGAATGTATGGTTGTACTAAGTAATATATCTATGTATACATACATAAGTACATATATACATTCACGCCTGTATTCCTAAAGGGGCAGACAGAGGCGTATTTTGCCATCAATAATTTGGTCCCACTAACGTATAGGGGGCTAGCCTACTACCGCTAACCGGGCACTTTGGGAATGAAAGATGGAAAAATTGGGAGATATTGAAAGGGAAAGGTAGACAAGAAGGGAAGACATTGGAAAAAAGGATTTTCCTTATACAGGCAGCATACGTGTAACTTGAAATGGCTATTGCGGAAGTGACTACTGATGGGAGTCAATGGTTAATGCCCCGCCACTAGTCACTACGCCACGCGGATTGTTGTGGGTTCGAATCATCCCGCACACAAGACAAACATTTGTGTGATCCACAAATAGTTATCCCGACTCTGAGTGTGCTTTGTGTCCGTTGTTTGTAAAGTCCCCCGCGACACAGTCGCGTTGTCTTTAAAAAAAAAAGTCCTATTTGGCCTATTTTCGTGCGAATCCCTAGGATTTGTAAAATGATAATGTTATAAGTGGCGTACCTAAGATTTTAGAATGCGACAAGATGGTCTGGTTTCCTCTTTACTCTTCAGTTTCGCTTGCGTGTTGTAGATTACCCCACCAAAGCAAATTGAAGACATGCTAGTGTTCGATTTTTAGATTATTAATTACCCGCCAACTCAAAATAGTTACGATGTTCCTATTAGATATTCTTTGCGTTTGTGTTTTTAATCTGATGAAATTTTTGTCTCTATGAATATAAGTTCTGTTCTTACTAGAAATATATATATCGATGTATATCGCATTAAAATCTTTCTTATTCAATATGTCCTCTTCTGGAAAGCTCTACCTCTGGAAATCAGTATGGCACCTAGTCGCCTATCGTTCAAGGCGAAAGTACGAACTCTCATTTCGCAGAACCTAGCAGAATCATCACAACAGTAATATATTATATTATTTATATATGTATATATAAGGTATTTATGTATGTATATATAAGTATATATTATGTTTATATATATATATATATATATATGTTCTGATGTGATCGTTCCTAGTTTCTTTTCTTTTTCTACTTAAATCTAGTGCACCTATTCACTCATTTCTGCATCATCCTAAAGTAGACTGGTAGAAAATACCTAAGCCATTAAGTCCGCCATTGTACAATTTTGTTTTTGCACAAAGTGCAATATTATCGATATATCGTATCGTAACCGTATACACCTGTGTCGTATAGGCCGGAAGTCAACGTCTGCGTGCCACCACTGCGGAGGCTGTCGGGAGGACACTGCACTCCTCCACACCTTAGGGGAGTGCCAAGCGTGGGCGCAGCAGCGCCTCAACCTCACGACAGCTATTGGTGCGGGAAGCATTTCGCTTGAGACTATGGTTCTGTCCATGGTCCGAAGCGAGAGTGTGTGTCTCATTTTGCGAGGACGTGATGATGGCTAAAGAGGCGGCGGAAAGGGTACGGGAGAGAACGAGTACTCTCCCGTCCCGCAGTAGACGCACCAGTCGCCGGAGAGCGCAGAACGACTGGGGCTGACGGATGGGGCTGTCCGTTACCCTGGCAGAAGCAGGCCTGAGACGGTGTCGCGACGTGTTCCGAGCGCGCTTCTCCAAATCGGAGGGGGGCAAGGGCAAGGTACACCACGGTGGTCTGCAGGGGTTCCCGGAGGCTTCCTTCTTAGGGTATCCCGGGTCCCTTGCAATAGACCCACTTGTGTCGGAACACGGTGTGGTTTTAGTCGGTTCGATTTCGACATACCACTTCACTATTAGCTCCGGTGAGGTGATGACCCGTGGGGGTTTCCACACGAAAAAAAAAACCGTAACCGTATTTAGATATGCGTTTTTATTTTTTAAATTAGTAACTAGTATAATAAGTACTGCAAATACTGTTTGAACTTTGTCGTCATGTGGTTACAGGTCAAATTCTATGAACTTAATACTTAAAGTAATGACAAAGACATGGTTTGGAAATATTGCATAGTCAAAAGGAATGAGCAAATACTTCCTGGAAACTGCATTACAATTTCTTTGAGGTTGTCCATGAACTTTATTTCTTTCCTTATTGTACGACTTATGAAATATACAATACTTAACATACATAAGTAGTTCATTCGATCAGTCAGTCAACCTGACTTTTATACTATAGAAATAAGTGGGCAGACAAGCTCTCGACCCGCCTGAGAAATTCCCTTTCACCAACCCTCTTATGGAGCTAACAAGTAATGTCTAAATATGCGTAGGCAAAACATCTTTTACGTTCGAACATTAAAACTAGTTCAACAACAAAATGAAAGTGAGTGTTTTATTAGGTCACCTTTACCTCTAAGGTCAAATAAACACACGACTACATATTAACTAATAATATTTCACATGGTAACACAAGCCATTCAGTGGAGAAAAATATACAATTAAAACAATTTGTTCGTTTTCCTTGGTACCGCAGTGTGTAGAATGAAATATGAGGTAGAATTTAATTCTTACAGGAATTATGAGTATGACGCATATTGCATTGGTAGTTATTTCTCGAAATTACTTTGTCCGGTATGAGAAGACTACGTATTCGTAATTACGGATTTTGCATTTGTTCCTGTTATTTCGCAACTACATTTCCTCTTATTATATTATTATATATATTAAAATATTATAATATACATTAAGAAAAATTTAATATTGGGTTAATCGAACTGTTACCTACTGCTTTTATATAAAGGTAAGTAATTGAGTCATTTTATTGTTTACCACGCGTGCTTTCTATACCATCTTTACATTTTAATCATTTTATAAATAACTCATGTCAAACACGTTTGTCTATACATAAAGAGTTTGCAATTATTTGTCTATGTATGTACCATAGAGAAAAACTGATTAATGCTGACTCGCTTAAAGAATATAATATACGCATGTTACTATAATATGGAAAGCTCCTTTTGCAGAAGGTCTACTTATTCGAGGAAAATATATTTTAGTACCTTTTCATCGTTTGCGTCATTTGTTACGCTCATGAAAGTTCCCAATGCCGACTGCGCCACAGATTATATTAATAGTATAAACTTTATTCTGATGTACGGACGTAAATGGTAACAATTGTAAAAGGGTGCACTTACCTATACAACCAATGTTGGCAAATAATAATATGGCCTAATGGGAAGCTGATAGCTGCTTTTCATTAGGTGTGTATAACCATGTCTGTCTGTGTGACTCACGCGGCGCCCTTCTTATCATCCTTGAAAGAAGTATATGAGCTGGTAGCCCTGGTCATCCACAATACGGATGTTCTAGGACGAAAGGTAGATAAAACTGATATAGAGTATTGATATAATTTCTTATCGCAATTTTATTAGAACCTTGGCTATAGTAGTTCCATATCAGTGATTGATTGTTGATAAAAATTGTCATGATTTGTAAAAGTTTTTTTTTCACGTCGGTTATTACCCCTAAACGAAATAGTAATTTTCGGGAATGTTTACAGATTAGAACATTAAGTTATATTGTCCTCACTTTAAAGTACCACTTATAAGCATGAAGCTATGCAAATACAAATTTGAACAAAAAAAAGGTTTAATAAGAGAGCTTCTTATCCGATCTTACTTTTCTCTTACTCCATATGATGTAAGTATTGGAACAAGCAGCAACTTTACGATTGACTAATTCTGACTAATCCCTACTCCTGAAAATTCAAAAATACGTACTACTAATTGGCTTAATTTAAAGTAGTGGAAAAATAGTAGTCAATTTTCATTGCAAAATGTTCTAGAATTTACCAAACCTGATTGCTTTGGATAGTTCTAGAAAACTTCCACTATTTTATCACAATTTTTTTTTTCACTGTGTCATACCAACATTGACTGAATTCAGTTACATATTATGTTGCAATTTCTGTTTGTCACTCACAAAAACGTCCTCTATTAGGTATGTCTCCTTTCTTCTTTACGTTTTTACCCGAGAGTGGTTAGTCTTCATTAGGAGGACGGTGATCTTAGAATTTAATCACATTGATTTTTGTTAAATCTTACGCAATTACTTTTCAATCATTTTATTTTCATTACACCACATTTACCCTTTTTATTAAAGTGCTAGTCATTCATATTATGCGATTACTGTCTCTATTTTATACATTTTAATTTTGGTTAGTTTTTCTTTATTGCAGGATGAAGATCTTAGAATTTAATCCCATTGATATTTGGTAAATCTTACGCAATTGTTTTTTTAAACATTTTATTTCCATTACACCATTTACAATTGTTATTAAAGTGCCAGTCATTCTTATACAATTACTTCTTCTGTTTTATACATTTTAATTTAAATTTTGGTTAGTTATTCTTTATTGCAGGATGAAGATCTTAGAATTATAGTCCATTACTTTTTGGTAAATCTTACGCAATTGCTTTTTGAACATTTTATTTTCATTACACAATTTCAAATTCTATTAAAGTGCCAGTAATTCTTATGCAATTACTTTCTCTGTTTTATACATTTTAATTTTGTATAATATATATGTATATATATATATGTATATATATATATATACATATATATATATATATATATATATATATATATATATATATATATATATATATATATATATATGTACAACATAAATACATATAGTGCAGTAGTTAGAGTTACTACTATAGTCAGATTTATTTTATTTTAATTCTGCTACAGAATCTGATGCTAGCAGAATGGTGAAAAGCAATGTCGTTGATAAAAGTTAAAGTTCAACTTTGTTCATGATGTTCCCTACTTAATTTTTGACAAATCCTTTACCGTTCTCGCAACACGGTTGTGGAATGTATTGCCAATTGATATAAAGAAAGCTCAATCCATACACGCATTCAAAGTCATAGTTAAAAGTCACTAGTTATAGTTCCATCGATATATTTTGTTATTATCAGTGTTGTAATGATATTTGCTAAAAGATGATATGTATTATCTCTGTATATGATTACGCATATTATTGCTGTACCTATGTATAGATATATGTTTAGCTATATGTATTAATAAATGTTTTTTTTTTACTGAGAAATGGCATAGGCGTTTGTCTTCCAACTCACCTGATGGAAAGTGACGATAAACACGAAGATGGTTTACGCCTAACTCTACTGTAGAACGTTTCAGGATTATAAATGACTAGAAAAATAGACGCAGACTCGAACCAAAAACGAGCTGCCAAAGCATTTATTTCGACTTTGCTAAATGAAATGTAGGTAAATATATACAGTACACCGCCAGCTATCACTCATTTATGTCACTAAATCCACCCCATTGGTGTTTGTGTTTGTCTGGTAGAGATCGCTTGTAGTGATAAGACCGCACATTGTATTTGACTTTAGTAGTTAAGTAAATTAATAAGGATCCATTGTTATTTTATGTGGTGTACAATAAAGAATATTCTATTTTTACTAGAATTACTTTAAAATTGTAGGTAAGCATATTATTTTAAGTTTAATTAATTAGGGGTGGAGTGAACAAGGCAGTTCTTTGGAGCGTACGAAGTACGTTATTTGTACTGCTTGTACGAAATTGAATAACACAAGTTCTTTTTTTAGCAACTCCATCATGTCGTTATTCTTATATACGGCTCCTCGACAAAGAATCTTAAATTTCTAAATTCAAATGGTACCTTTGATTGTGAGACAATCACTCTATTGGTTGCTAAAGTTCACCATATTTACCTACTATTTTTTTTAAATGCATTTACCCCCTCTCCACTTTAAATTTCTTGGCTCAAAACACGATCGTAATCTATGCTCTTCCAGTAATCTTTCCTCCTCTGTCCTAAAATTCTGGTTCGCTCTTCCTTTACTATCCAAGCATTTCTATTGAGTGCGCGTTCGTTGAAGTGCCAGAGGTTCATAAAACTAAGTAGTGTTTGTATACTCTTTGGTTCACAAATCATAATACTCTCAAAGTATTCAAAGTAAAGTCGAAGTCAAGGTACGTAAAGCTTTTACGTACTTTGAATTTAAGCTGTTACGCGATATCTTCGTCATTCGTGAACTGGTTGTAATAAATCTTTTGTAAATACAATTGGTTGTACTCAAGGTTAATTCATATTTATTAAAAACTATACGGTTTTACTCACGTTTGTATTTCGGGGATGCCCGACTAGTTTCGGACCCGACGGGGGCCCTTTCTCAAGGAGTGAAGCGTCCTGCCGCGACGGTGTCAGGCGTCACACTGGGTTTACAACGCTGCCACCGGTTCCGTTGCCTTTTGGAACGTGCGGATGTAGATAGTTGCGTTTCCGTTGCGTTGTGTGATGCGCTGTTGTTGCCAACATCCACCGCGGTGCACACCATACTAACCGTATCACTTTTTATAAGGTCTGTCAGGTCTGTCTCATGGGATGTGAGTTTTAATGCCGGCCGCCAGGCAGGGGGCAGTGACCAGCCACTGTCTCTGTTGAAATTCGGACGACGACTTATCTCGATCGCTTCGCGTATTTTTCGCGGTACGAAATATTTTTCTCTAGGTTAATTCATTTAAATTTGAAGAAAATATTCCACTCCTCAGGCTGGAAAATTAAAGAATGAATCTTATTGCAATTTAACATTATTTAGGTGTTTAAGTTTTACCCTTTGGGTACAGAACCCTAAAAACGGGCCCTTATTACTAAGACTCCGTTGTCTATCCGTCCGTCACCAGGCTGTATCTCATGAACCGTGATAGTTAGAAAGTTGAAATTTTCACAGATTATGTATTTTTGTTGCCGCTATAACAACAAATACTAAAAAAATGGAATAAAATAAATATTTAAGGGGGCTCCCATACAACAAACGTGATTTTTTGCTCGATATTCATAACGGCAACAGGTAGACGCTTGAAATATTCACAGAATATTATAGTGTCTAATGTTGTATAGATAACTGTACGGAACCCTTCGTGCGCGAGTCCGACTCGCACTTGGCCGGTTTTTTAGGTTAATTTTCTGTTATCATTTATGTACTTACCCTATTTATTTTTGCACAAGCTTTAGGTCGACTGTTAGAAAATTCCCAAGGCTTAAAATCCCTTTTGTACACTAAAGTCTGTGCAAAAAGATTAAATACATGGACAATAAATAATCCCCAAATATCAAAATCTCAAACAACTAGAATATTTGCTAGTACAATCATAATCATTATCGACTTCACTACAGCCAAAGTTTATCGGTTTAATATTTTTGTGGAAACGAAAACATTACATCAGCCTAGATAATCTGTTAGTTCCGATGATAGAACGGCGTGTGCGGTTTATGTTATAACATCGTGTTACATAACGTAATAGTCATATTGATTGCGTTGTTTATAATTTACCAAATACAAAAACATTGTGTCGAGTTTTGCGACAATTGTAGATAGGTAGCTAGGTAACCAAAGGCCCTGGGGCAAAAAATAAACTAGGGTCCCAACTAAACTATTTAAAATCATTTGTTCCGTATTCGTCGTGTTCCGATTTCGACGTACTCCAGATTTATCGTAATCCAGATTCGTCGTACTCCATATTCAAATTATCAAGTACGCAATTTAATAGTAATAGTGGTTTAGTCACAACTCTAGTACAAACCTGATAATTTCTGGTTCTAAAAAAAATTTTTTATTTATATTCCGAATGTGGGAGAAATTTTCACTAGTTCAATTTATAGTTTGTAAGTCAGAGTAAGAGGGCCCCGGGGCGCTACCCTGTCTAGCCCTCCGGTAGCTACGCCACTGCCAGAAAATTAAGCAACCTTAAGGCGTTGTCCCGGTATACCCCGGCGACTGCCTCACAGAACCACGTATAAATCCCGTGGTTTCTAAACGTATTTCGACAGGCGTGCAACTACGTATAGATAGATAGATAGATAGAATAATCTTTATTATACACCATTAATAAAATACAGTTGAAAAATAATTATCTTACAAACTAGAGTACAATGGGCGGTCTTATCGCTAAAAGCGATCTCTACCAGACAACCTTTAGGATGGAGATAATTTCAAAATTATTCAACGATTGGCTGGTTGGTCTAGTGGTGAGTGACCCTGACTGCTACGCCATAGGTCGTGGGTTCGATTCCCTGCGGAGTCTGGGTGTTCTTTGTGTCCGTTGTTTGTATGTTTGTAAAGTCCCCCGCGACACAGGAGTCATTCCTAATGCGGGAGTTGTCATTTAATAAAAACATAGTAGTTGATGGCGTACTATTCTAGACATTGACAAATACTAATTATATTTATTTGTTTATGTATTTATTTACCAGCAATATAAACTACATTTATAATATGTGTACATGCATATACATTCACACACATATACAGCTACTTAGTGGATATAATATAGTATTATAGACATACTCAAAGTAAAACTTCAGATGAGTATAATAGGTAGTAATTTTAATTGAACGTGTTTATAACTACGTACAGAGATTTGCAAGTAGGTATGTGTTTATTGATATAAACGGACTAGGATGTTTTGACTACGTGTAAGTGTAAATTTCCTATACCTATATCTTTCATTGGAAGTTCTACGACTCCTTCCCGGATGATGTTATTCGATCCGAATCGATCGATCCGATTCGATATTAATCATCATTATGTTGCCTTTAATTTTCTTTCATTAGAGAATTTATAAATCGTTGTTATGGATACCCACCACTCATCCTCAGTTTGTTAACTGCAACAACAGCAACAGAAAAGGGAACAACGGAAACCGGAGTCCCTTAACATTTTTTACCATTTTGATAGAAATAGATTTAATTATGTATTTTTTGCTTATGGTCATATTCACAAGCCACTTAATTACAGACGTCAGTTTAAGATAAAACCAGACTTAGCGATATTTTACTTGAGTAGCGTTTGAGTACTTGACTGTTTGATAGCTAAAAGCACCTGTCCGCCTGCCAGATGAAAAGCGGGGCTCTGGTGAAACAAAACAACAAAAATAATTTCAAATGTGATTTCTACGCACCTACCTTATAATATTTCTACATCACCTCAATGTTGACTGGTGGAGAAAATCCCTGGGCATTACGTACGGCTTTGTCCAAAATGTGCATAAAGTAACACTATTAAACTCCTTAAAAAGATCTGGCAAACTTGCTCATCAGCAATATTATATACACGGTACTATGTAATAGTGCGTTCCACTGCAGTTTTCTTTTAGCGAAGTTGGTACTTCCCCAGTCGTCATACATGCACATAATTCAAATGGCAATTGCTGGTATGTTAGAGTAAGTTATATTTAGTGACTTAAAATAAGAATAAATCATTGAATTAACATGGACATACATACATATATACACTCAAGTCTTTATTACCGAAGTATATGTATAATTTATCTATAATATGTATGTATTTAGAAATATATAAGTATGTGTATCAGCAGTCTGGTTACCATAGTACAGGCTCTGCCTAGTTTGGGATCAGACGGCCGTGTGTGAGATGTGTGGAGTTATTATTATTATAAACATATAATGTATTAAACATCCACAATTTGCCGACTATAATTTAGGTCTTGTCACCACGTAATAGTAAGCATATTGCCGTCAACCGGGTATTGTATAACTGACAAGATGTCTGCAAAAGTTTCATGATGATCGGTTTATAGACTTAAAATAACAAATAAATAAACAAAGAAACTCACTATCGCATTTATAATATTAGTTAGGATAAAGATTTTTGTAAAAGCAAATCTGTTTAACATTTATTTATCACTGGACATTAGAGGTAAAAACCCTTATCTTTGGTTAAAAAGGCCTCGCGCATGTCAGGAAAAGGGCCATCAACTATTTATTTACTATGATTAATTGTTCATATCAGTTACACAATGAAACGCAATAATGACGCAAAAATCGTAACATTTTACCTCTGCAAGAGGAGCTGTTTATATAACAGTATGCAGTAAGCTGGCGAATACATTGGCTCGTTTTCTGATGTTGGCCTCAAGAACAGGGTCTAATAAGGAAGTGATGTGAGTGAATTGTTTTTACTGAATGTTGTTTAAAGGAAACAATTTTGATTAAGGCCTTTGGTTAATCAGATTGAGGTAGATATAAGAAGGTCGGTAAATTGTCATTTTTGTTGTTTGAAAATACCGATGGAGGCCGGGTCGTACAAGAGAAAAACATTGAAATATTTCTTACTTAGTATAAGTCCTAGTGAGCTTCTGTATTTCTGTTTGTTCGGGTGAATCTTGAGAACCACTGAGCCAGATTCATTTTCGAAGTCAGACAGCGAGGCAGCTAGCTAGATAATATAAAAATTAAGGATATCTTTGTTAATTATTTCCTAGATTAGGTTCTTAAGATAAGCCCGAACAAAACACGACGCTCATTGATACTTTTGATAGTACGGAATATTGTACTAATAAGATAATATATACATGTTAGGATACATTTTTAATGGATGTTCTGTAGAAACAATGCTTAATTGTTCCTATTCATACCCTCATATTAATTTTCTTCTTACTCCTATGCAACTAAACCTCTTAAGGTTCAAAAATTGTACGAGTTTCGTTAGAATGCATCGGTACAACTATTTTGTTCGCTAAGTGCCAGACCATAGCGTACCCAAGGAGTCGGAACTATGTCTTTTCCAAAAAATTTGCAATAGTGGCATTGCAATAGTGTTTAATATGAGGGTTAGTTAGTTATTCTATCTAAGTGTAACTAGTCAATTAATACCTCACAAAAAACTGCTGCAGAACGGTATTATTTGTTTTTGTGTTTACCTTTCGGTGAATGGAAAGAGGATATGGAAATGGAAAGGCCAATCGCCAATTGTACATAACATTAGCTAGTAAGTAGATATAAGTTAAATATTGTAATCTATTTGTTTGTGTACAATAAAGAGTACATCCATCCATCCATCCATGGAAAGGGTCCCCCACCCATTCCACTTCCGCACTTCGGCAACGCTTCATGAGACTGTTGGCTGTTGGTGTTGTTAGTGATACGACGTTATAAATTATCGATTACACTAGAAACAAAAAGCTCCGGAAAAAATAATGTTATTAAATAATATGATTATATAAACATACGAGTACGATGGAGATAAATAATACTTTTGTTTTTCTTCGCTGACTGTCGTTTACGTAGATAAGTAATGATTAATGCCTGTTTTTGGGGTAGGTATATAGTCGGAGATATTTAAGTGAGATGAAAATGAATACACAAGTAATTATTTTTTTCAAAGCAATGACAATAATCTGTTTTCTGGTGTGTATTTTTTTTTTATTCTCACTTAATCATTATATTAATACGTAAAGAGAATTCATTGTACCCCTTTTTAAGAAAATTTCGCTAACGTAGTAACGTGAATTTTGGAATATTTATAGTTTATATATAGAAGAAGTGCAGAAAGCTAACTTTTTTGAACTATATGTTTTACAACTTTTAAAATTACCGGAAAACTGCTTAATGAAATGATACGAGTCCAGTATATGCGTTGACCTGTCATGGTAAGTAAGTCTATACAATAACAGCTCAAGTTATACTGGCCAATAAATCATGGTCAAAATTCGACTACCACACGATCTCTAGTAATCATAATACAACGGAGAATGTTTGTTTTTTTGTCATTTATGTAGCAAAGAAGCAAGGGAATAATGTCAGTTTTTGATTAGTCATATTTCAGGAACCGGAGTGAAAGTCAGTAACGGATAGTTATGTTTAAGTGGCGGTAGCGTAATGGCTAAGGTGTCGGACTTGCGATCAAGTGATTGCGGATTCAAACCCCACCCAGTGCACTACCGACGTGAACCCCCTACTAGCACAAGCGTTAAGCTTAGCTGGAGGGGTTAACAAGAATACTAATAATATGTGACCTAAGTCATTAAAAAAAATAATGTTTTTCTTAGAAATATAAAAACGAACTGATAAGCCTAAACAGACAGTATACATTTAAACTGCCCGCCAGCTTATAAATAATTGTTTTGTTTTTTATATTAGCAGTTTCTATTTATATCGTTCACATAACATCGAAAGATATATATAATTAGGTATGAGCGATCACGAAATAGGTATTTGCTATTAACTTTTGCTTCTTACACAACATTATGTTAGGGTTGTCAGGTTCCAAAAAGAACTATGGCAGTCCGTACTAAATGGTTGCATTGGCCGTGGTTACACACAGGCTGACTCAGTCATCGCGGTATACAGTACCTATTACGTGTTATATATACATAATTATGTATATATCACTAGCTATATCACTAGTAGTCCGGGACTTCGTTCGTTCAAATTTAGTCCACGAGAACCGATTTTCTGATTCCATAAGAATCTTCTACAAAGTATTAAAAAAGATGAATGAAATTTGGATGGACAGGACTGTAATGATTTAGTGTGGGTGGTTATGGTGTCAAATATATAATATGTACCTACTCCTAGTATATGCTCACATACATTTTATACATACAACTACATATATATACACATACACATATTACATACATTATAAATTATATATTATTATAAATTATATATTTATATAGATTATTTTAAACATAACTTTGCGGATAGTATTTTTTTTTTTAAAGATCCAAATGATTTTACGGTTGTATTCTGTGGTATAACATCGAAACATCCTAATAACTGCATAGGACTGACTGAGCAGACTGCGCGGTTTGAGGTCAGTTTCAATACAGTTATGTCAATCCATACTGTACACAGCCTAAATAAAAATCTAGTTCACGTGCAGTTGAAATCTAGACCGTCTGCTTAGACATTAACAGTTGAGAGTGAATAGGATACCGCCACTGTTTTTTAATTAGCTTGTTTTGTTTTATGTACCTTTTGAACAGGATTCCGAAACTTCTCTATTTGGGATTTAAAAAAAAACCTATAATTAAACACAAAAAACCAAGTTTTAATCAACGCGTTTAAAAAACATAGGTATTTAAATCTTTTAATACACTTATAGGTACGTATATGTTCATCTAACGGCTTTATGACCAGACCCTAGTCATCCAGTGGGGATTGAAGACGGTATGGGACACTTTAAAACAAATTCCATATGGCCAAACTCTAGGGATTGCTAGAAAGTGTCCACTTGAGAATATAGGCATTCATATATATTTGACATACTGTTCATATACACGTGAAAATCACATCAGCTTGACTTCTAAGTCAAGCTGATGTAACTGGCCTGTTGGTCTAGTGGATAGTGACCCTGACTGCTAAGCCAGAGGTCGTGGGTTCGATTCCCACCCAGGACAAATAATTGTGTGATGAGCACGATCATTTGTTCTGTGTCTGGGTGTAATTTATCTATAATATGTATCTATTTAGAAATATATAAGTATGTTTATCAGCAGTCTGGTTACCATAGTACAGGCTCTGCCTAGTTTGGGATCAGACGGCCGTGTGTGAGATGTGTGGAGTTATTATTATTATTATCATCTACTAAGTTTTCAGTCGAAGAATGCATTCGCTAAGTTTGGAATTAAATTGTTAAATGTTTAATTGTTTTGTTTTACACTCCTCATCACTCTCCTCTTCCACCCTTCCAACCTCTCCGACTCTTCCACCCTTACCCCCCTCTCCCCCTTTTCCACCCTTCTCCTACCCAAGGCCGGCAACACACTTGTGACTCTTGAGTTGCAGTTGCCCATGGGCGGCGGTAGTAATTTACCATCAGGTGACCCTTCTCCTCGTTCGCCCCCTATTCCATAAAAAAAAATACATAAGAAAAACTATATTCGTTACTGTTTCCAAGTTTCATATTATTTTTAATGGTTAAACCATATTTTAAAAGGAAATGATTGTGTAATATGTAGTTAGGTATGACGTCATAACTAATTATTTCTTACAAAATTCTACAGTAAAGTCCCGTTTTAACGTTTATTAAAGTCGCACTAATATGACTTGACGTTGTATTACCGTATTATGACCTGGGATCTAACATAAGCCTGGGAAACGTAACACATGGAAGAAAGACGTGATGCCAAAGTATTGTGTGTACCTACCTATGTCATGGTTGACACTTGTTATTGTACATGTAAAAAATAACATAATAATTGTTTTACTGTTTTTAAGTAGGTACCTATTTCGTCAGTAAAATAAAATAATTAGGTACGTTTCTCGTTTTTATCTAAAGTAAACAAAGACGATGATGGACTTCTGTTTTGAATCAACACAATTAGGCTGCTTTCGAAGAATAACTAATAGTTACGCTATATCTACTTCAGAACTACTGTACTCTTCTTTATCCTTCTGTACGCTCGAGTAGGTAGAAGTTATTCTGGGCACGGGAATTTTCTACATATCAAAACTTTACCCAACATACAACAATAAATAACGCAATATTAGAAATATATTGCGTAATTTTGATATCTACAGCCATTCTTATTTTCCGGGTAGAAACTACTCATAAAATTAAAATCAAGATGTGGATGATGAAATCCATTGTGTGGCCATTATTTAAAGAAGTTTTGCGTTCGTACAGCGAAAGTGTTCAACTATATACATACTTCATACTAAATACCGTTAATTTTAATTATTTTTGCGATGTCATGAGAAACAAAAACCGGTCAAGTGCGAGTTCAGTACATGTTGAGGAGGAAGAGTTCCGCGACATTATTTTTTTTTTTTTTATTCTCTGTCATCTGTTTTCCAAGAATTTTTAGTTTACGGCAGTTTGTGAGTGGTTTCTTTTTAAATGTTTGCATTTTTTTAACAATAATTAAATTAGAACTTGTTTAATTGGGATATATTTAAAAATAAAAAACCGGTTAAACTTGTATTTGCAGAATTAAATTTTCCTTCTAGATTGTGTTTGTGACATTGAGAGATGGACACGCACGAATATGAACCTTAATCCGAAGAACAAAACGAAATCCTTACGTAGCGTACCTTACTTACAACTTACCGTAACTGACTACCTTACTATTTACGGTAAGTATTCAGAAAGTTTTTAGATTTTTGATCATATGTACCCAACGGAACCCTAAACAAAATGACTAGGGGCAGTCAGCTTTCCGCGACTTTTATGTCATGTTGTGCAGCAAGTGAGTTGCGAGAAAATGGTTTATTTTCGTACGCGTGGGCTTCATTGTGTATTACCTGTTCTATTTGAATGAAGAGGATATTTTATCTATTCCTTGGGGTCAAGTTCATTCATTCTATATTATATAGATCATTTAAGAAAAGAGAGTGATGAAGTTTTAAACGAAAATAAAAAGGTAATAAAAAAAAGGTAATGAATATTTTTATTGATATTTGTTTTTGATACAGATATCTATTTCAGGCCCTGCAGGCATCACATATTGTTAAAGGGAATACACTGGGTTATCCCCTTAACGATGTGTAACGATCAACATTAAAATCACTAAAACAAAGTGAGCAAAGAGACAAAATAATAATTTAAAAATAATGTGTGCGTACGTGGGTGTCTGCGTTTGAATAATGTGTGCGTACGTGGGTGTCTGCGTTTGAATAATGTGTGCGTACGTGGGTGTCTGCGTTTGAATAATGTGTGCGTACGTGGGTGTCTGCGTTTGAATAATTTAAGTTAGAATATTTCTTCTATAACTTGGAGCGACTTTCCAAAATACCCAAATAATCCCAATGTTTGTAACGATTTTCATAAATAACTGTATATACCTACATGTGCTTGCAAAACCACATATTGCGGTACTATTTGGTGATAAACGGGAGACAGGTTTGCAACCGCCGCGACGGACGAAGGTCGTGACATTATGCGATAAGGATATCAGCAAACCGAAACTTTGTAAAAAAATTAAAACATTTACTTAGTTAAAAAAAAACTTAAGAGCACGCTTTCATCACGCACTAATAGTTATAAATATGTTTATTAGTATGTTTAGTAGTTCTTTGGAATTCACAAATTTAATGTCTCTTCAGCTACCTCGAGATAGGTATAATAAAAAAGGATAAATGTATTGAATATTTAACTGAATGCTTCGGCACGTTTGGGCCGGCTCAACCGGAGTGATACCACGGCCTCACAGAAAACCGACAGTGAAGTGAAGATGTTGTTTTCGCCGAGTGAGTGAGGTTACCGGAGGCCCTAAGCCTTCCCTCCCCTCCCCCTTCCCCTCTCCCTCCCTACTTACCATCTGGTGACCCGCCTGCTCATTTCTAAAGAAAAAACCACCTAAGTTTCCATTATTTTGCACAACACTTTTACGGATTCTTAGCTATTTGTTCTCAAAAAATCATTATTAAAGTATTGAAACTTTTTACTGTATCTTGAAGGATTCAATAAAACAATTAACTTTTTAAAAATATATTATTCAACAATTAAAATACACGTTAAATAAAAAAATTTCATAAAATAAACGTCATTGTACGCACTCCACTTTTTCTTTTCAAATTTTCTCTGAAACGTAACGTTTCGTGCTTATATAAATAAACACCCTACCTCACCCCTCATTCGGCCGCTGATACTTTGAAACAAAGCACGCACTGCATTTTGTATTGGTGAGCATTGAATTGAATTCTCCTAATTTTGGCATTTCAATAGTTGAATGACATTTTTAACCACAACTTTTAAATTATAAGTGTTTCTGTGATAATTCTTATCGAATTAGAATAAGATTAGAGACACTATTCACCCTCGTAAGTACATTTGTTTTTTTTAATTCGTGTTTGCACATATTTCGACATGAATTTTATGAATATATCATTATTGGCAATGTCATTGTCAGCAATATTGAAGAAGAGTTTTGATAAGAATAATGATATAGTAGCGAAAAACACACGATTTTGAAAGCGGTATTTGTTATAAACTCATTAGTCTACTTTTATGATTTAATGCGATTTTATTATTTTGCTCTGTATTTTTTTGTACCAACTTAATTATTATGCAAGCAATTCTGAAATAAATTTATTATTATTATTATATTTATTATGACAAGAAAATATGTTATCATAATAAATATAAGAATTATATCATAATTCTTATGCCTATGTCCCTATGCTTTGTCATTGTTCTCATTAATTGTAATTGTCGGTAACAACACAGTTCAGATAATGTAATTTTTCTTTAAAAATACAGCTCTGTTACGAGTGCCAATTCGATATGTTCATTTACACGTTAAGCGCCACTTGCATACGGTAATATACACCCTAGTGGAAAGCTCACAGGCCGGTGTATATCTAGTTATACACCTCGAGTACTCAACTTCAGAGGCTAGTGTATTGGTGAATATACACCGAACTGAACATTTTCTTTGGCAGTCTTGTAGGCCTGGCCCTGACAAATCGTTTGGTATATCTGGGGTATAGAAATATTGTATAGTTTAGGAGTTACAGATTTTTTAAGAATGAAAAAAAAAACAACCCTTTGTAATTTACAATTTTATATCAATAAATCAGCCTTTTTATTTATTTGTTCTTCTTATTTTTTTATAACCATTTTCTATAACCATCATTTTTTTATGCTCTTTTTTCTATTTTTCCAAAATCAGCCTTTTATTATTTATGTTTTGCACAATCATCTCAGCCTTTTTATTTATTTATTCTAATTAGTTTTCAGTCATAATCAGCCTTTTTATTATTATTATTATTATTTTTGATGTATCATGTAACATACATTTGGCCTTTGAGACTGAATTTTCTAATAGTCTGTCTCTGGGGCCAGTGTATATTATATGATACATAAAAAAAAAACAGTTAAAAGCACAGGAAAAAAAATATCAAGTTCACATAGTATTTTAGGACCAGTAGAAGGCATTTATGCAAAAAAAAAAATAGTCATTGCCACAACATTAGCCTCAGAGGTGCCTTGGCGCTTAACGTGTTAATATTAAAAGAATAATATCTGAGTACAAAATTCTACCTCTAACATAGGTTTAAAAAATAAGTAAAACATTTGATAAAAATAGCATTTTGAGGAGAACTACCCAGTCAACACTGAAGAGTTCCCCTATCGACCTGGCTTCATGATCAGAACTTGGAAAAGTGCAATATTTTGGACTCATTAAAAGGAATCATTTTGCCCCCAAACACGAGGGGTTTCCAAATCTTACTAATAATTGTCATCCGAATTACATAATCTAACATACCTAAAAAGTTTAATTTCGATATGACAATTTAAAGTATTTAAAAGATTATTCTAAGAATTGATTATTGTTGTTAGTTTGTTAGCTACAAAAGCAGCTCATAAAAACGTGTTAAATATTACTTATTTAGCAATAATATTTCAGAATACATATAATTCTACGTACATATGGGTATATGTGATTGTTTTAAGGGTCAGAGAGTCACCGATAACGTCATAATTAATGAAAAATGAATAACAAAAAGATATACCTACGTACATTTACCGGAATGAAATCACGAAATAAATTGTTATAAAACTCTCTAACTATCTAATTTAATTTGATCCTGTCAAACGACGTCTCATATTCTGTTAACATAGACCTCATAAAATTTTAGTTTGACACAACTGATAAATAAAAGGCATGTGTTCAACACGAACGTATATTGATACTCAAGTAAACTTATCGGAGTTTTATACTAAATATCGAGACGGTTTCTTACATCGCTATTTCTATGCGAATCTACCCAGTAATATCTAATATGTAAGAACAATAAATCTTCATCGTTCATAATAGGTATTCCGTAGTCTTTTATTGGTATACTGCATTCGTTTTACTTCCATCTTTTAATTCTTTCATCTGTCCCATCTCAGCAACAACACTAAGTATCTGAATTAACCTTAGTAATGAATGCAACGCAATTAAATTTGGATGAAGTCAAAAATATATGCCACATAAGACAATTTTAGGGATAGTTCCGTTTGGTGAAATCTGTAGGAGAATAGTTTTTCAGAAGCATTAATCAATTTTAAGAAAAATATTAAAATAATTTTAAATCAGTGTCAACGAACTCTCCTATCATCCGCTAGCGAGCACGACGGAATGTGGCCACGTGTAGTGTCATCCCCCGAACGTTATCTTGTGTATTTGCCCGAGTTTTTCTATATATATGTATGTATGTATACGTAACAGGTATATCGTAATAATTGTGTAATATGTTTAGTCTGGAATGCTTGGTTTCGACGAATATAGTCCGAATGGCATTGTTACATCACTTGGCGAACATTTTTACTGTGAAATTGTCATTACAGGAAAAAGATAAATACCTCAAATACATATGTTAGTATCCCACTAATATTATACATGTGAAAGTTTGGATGGATGGATGGATGGATGTTTGTTACTCTTTCACGCCAAAACTACTGAACCGATTACGATGAAACTTGGTATGTAGATAGCTGGAGATCTGGATTAACATATAGGATGCTTTATATCCCGAAAGTGAAACGGGATCGGGACTTACGCGGGTGAAACCGCGGGGCGCTGCTAGTTAGTAATATATGGAAGTTCCCTTAATTCATAATTTCAGTTGGACTAATATACTATCACGGGTATGTCTACTGCCGAAATCTTGGGTATAAACTTATTCTAGAACTTAGGTTACTTGGCTGTTGAACAGCAGGTGGTCTTACCGAAGACTGAGGAGGGCATTGGCCCCTTCGATTTAAAGTGGCGCGCGGAAGACGTCCCGCCGCGCCGCCGCGCCGCGCCCTGTCGTGCCCGCTTCTGATCTATTTGACCCATCATCGTCAACGAGACCAATTGGTCTGCGCTCTCCAGCGCCTAGTGCGTCTTCTGCGGTTAAGCTTAGAAATCAATTATTTACACATTTCAGTCTTAATACTGTTTTAATTGATGACGATTTCTAATAGTACTTCTACCTTCATATAACAATTATATTCTGGAACATTATTACACAACCCTATTTACACCCAAATTAATCATAGCTTACATTTACAATACTTAGGGTTCTAGAACCAGAAAAGCACACTTAGATACGAGTATAAAAAAAATAATACGGTCGAATTGAGAACCTCCTTTTTTTTCGTCGGTTAAAAAAGAACTGTCAGTCGGGGGGCTGCACGTCAGAAGTGAAAACATAACACATCTGTATATCTATGTCTTTGAGCATGACGGCTACACGAGTTCAGTGCTTTTTTCCGATACCAAAAGTACCCAACGTGCCAAAAGAAGTTTTCAATTCAATAGTTTGAAATAAAAAAATCTGTTATACACAGGATAACAGTATATATATAACACGAAAAATACATGTATTTTACACTGAGTGCATCGCCTCCTCGAGACAGATAGTCGTTGCTCTATAGCCACGCCACCCGTGGCACATTCGTTTCGGACTTTATTAGCTATGGTATTTGGACACAAGAACAAGGATGCTTACGTTTAAGGAAAAAATGTTTTCCTCCTTGCTGCTTTTAACTAAAACTACTTCGCTCCGTAGCAAATCGGAAATCAGAAAAAGTGATTGTATTTTTTAAGGTTCCGTAGTCAACAAGGAACCCTTATAGTTTCACCATGATGGTTCGCCTGTCTGTTGGCAGCTTAGCTCAGAGACTCTTAGTACCAAAAACCTATAATTAGGCATAGATACACACACACACATATATCATGCTGACACACAGATTCTTGCGAAAAATAAATTACTTGATATTTGCTGAGGCCCCCCTCTCCCCCACGTGAGATTGGGTGAGATTTGGCTCGATTCCCCCCCTAAACGACTCACATAATTAATGGATGCCTCTTTTTGGATATGTGAAAATTTACGGCGGTATGCATAATATATAACGAAGTTAAGAAGAAAACTATCACAGCTAAGTAGGCTTCACAAGTAAACGAGTAATAGTCGACCAACTTATAAAATGTGTTTGGACAAGTAAAAATTAAAGTTTCTTACAAATTCTATTGAAAATTACTTGGATAAAGTTACTACGGAACACTACAGTGCGCGTGGCCCGACACGTACTTGGTCGTTGTTTTTTTGTTCAGGTCATAGACTTTTTGTTGGCAGTCCGTCTGAGACATGAAGACGGCGTTCGACGTCTTACAACAATTGTACAGTACCTTTCTTAGATAAAGTTGTCAACTTTGCACGTGGCCCGACACGTACATACCTTTTCTAGTGTTTTAAATCACAGAGCGTTATTGGAACTCCTATGGATTGCGTTTAGTAAAAACCCACAGGAACCAATTTGCCTAAGGCACGTGCAGTGACGGAAATACCCTAGTCTTTTTTAACATGTGGCGCCCGCGGCCGTCCCCTTGTGCTATTTCTATGAGTACATCCCTGTTATCTCTAGTTGAACGAATGAAATTGTTCTTTATTACTGTAAGAACCGTGAATAGGCGTGACGTTGTTGTAACATCAGGGCTATAATTACCCGCATCCAAATCAGTAGTGACTGACCCTGTATATCCTGCTCATACGGTAGGCAGATGACCGTAAAGTTATAGCAGTCTGTCTTTATTAGACGTCAAAATTGTATGAACTGTAAAAACTTGTACGTAAATAACAAATTGTTACGTCATAAGTTGCTATTATCAAATCATGTACTCTTAATGTTTAATTAGACAATAAAAATAATGAACTTGAAAATAGTAATGAATGTACATCCACTATTTGTTTCCACGGAATAGTGGGCAGGTCTATTGCCGCCAACCGGGCACTTTGGGAATTAAAATTGAGAAAATAATTGGAAAAATTGGGAGTACTTGAAAAGGAAAGGTAGGCAAGAAGGGTACTGGATGGAGAAGGATATTACTTGTACAGATTGCTTTCGGAGTGTACCTCGAGAAGATCAGGATCGCATAGTCCGAGCCCTCTACCTACTTTTAATGACTTGATATAACACTACATTTTATGAGAACTGTCATGTAATTTTTCTTAATATAAAGAAAAACCCTGCTATGAATATGTTGGTGCTTGTTGATGTGAATGTGATCATTGTTTTTCACAAGTCATAAGTACAGTACATTCGTAATTGACTGGTATTTTGTTAGTAAATTTCTATGTGATTCAATTTTAGAGTAATATTTGCATCATACTTAATGAAGTAAATAGCTATGATGTAAGCTTACAATGAGTAGAAAGTAACGAATACAATTAGTAATAAAGTGGATAGGTATTTAGTAATAATATGAATCACTTATTCTATATAGGGGCTCGTGGCTAAGTTGTAACCGAGTAGGTTAGCATATTATAAGGTTAAGTAATACTAGTCAGGTCAGTCTTAGGATGGCTGACGTTGCGCCGTAGCACGTTAAGCCTTCGATCCCGGTTGTCATACAAACATCTGTGGCATTCGTTACGGGTAGTTGATGCCTTAAAAAGTCCGCGAACCTGGTCTAACTACAGAAATTCGATATCGCCTAGTACCTACTTGGGTTGTGGAGGTCTGACGGCAGTCGCTTCACGTAAAATATTAAAGTTCGGCCGTTACGTAGTTAGACTGAAAGCCGACCCCAAAACTTAATAGGGAAAAGGCGCGCAGGATGATGAATCACTTATTAAATCATTTAGTGTGACACTCACAGCTATTCATTTAAATCGTTCACTTACATGGTCTTTCGTGCCATATGTTTACAAGTGCGGCGGTAACTTTTCTCTTCCTACCTGTAATGCCAAGTTAACTTTTTTTTTGACCCAAAATGGAGACAAAACAAAGATAAAGGGGAAATGTTAGTTAACAAGCCTGTGAGGTTCGACCACGCAGAACTTCGCTGATCAATGATGATGTCCTTAAGAAAGGAAGGAAGATCTCAAAACGACACGCATGAATGGTTTAATGACAGTAGAGGAAGCTTGTAAAGTATGTACTTATTAAAGCATGTGGCAGTCTGTTCTCTCTGCCTACCCCGAATTGAGAAAAACGTGAGTTTGTGTACGTACGTTCCAAAACTGTAGTCTTTCAACGGAAATGTAAAATACACGTGTATAGAAGGAGATAGCTAAGATAAATACATCGAATGATAAACAATCGAACGATCGATAATTAGGATAAAAAGCACACATTACTAATTAAATTGATATGTATTTAGTAATAATATGAATCATTTATTAAGTCATTAAATTTGACATCTACAGCTATTTCTTAAACGACTTCAAAATAAGGAGGAGTTTTATATTTCATTGTATATGATTTAATTATTTTGGTTTATTTCAAACGCCAGTATAACTTGAATTGTCATTGTGTAGATTTGACGTGCGATGACAGGTCAACAAATATACTGGTCTTTGTAGCATCTTTTAGCCGTTTTCACATAATTTCGAAACTATAATGTACATTGATTATAAATTTTAGGGATCCTGCACTTCTTCTACATACAAACTAAGTATTTCAAAATGTGCGAATTAAAAAAATACGTACAAAGAAATATACCGATATGACTTTCAAACCTTCAAGAAAAGAGCGCACTCCCACCTCAAAGGCCGGCAACGCACTTGTGACTCTTGAGTTGCAATTGCCATGGGCGACAATAGTCACTTACCATCACATGACCCATCTGTTCGTATGCCCCCTATACCATAAAAAAAATATCTTCGCGTATTAGTATATAGATTCTATGATATCAGGTAAACATATGAATAACAGGGATATTTACTACCATAACGATACTAAAACTAAGTAAAATAAGAAGCACATAAAACTTCAATCATAATGTCCTCATTTTATACGTAAAACAGTCTCATTCCTGGTAGTTACCCGTATTAGTTATTGCCAGATCGTTCTAGACTTACAAGACACTTTACTGACCAATCGCAATATACTTAGAACTAACTGTTCCTAGTGCGGCTTCGCTCGCGTGTACCTATGTGTTCGTTAATTATTTTTCCATAATAAAAATAGCTTGAATGCCTCTTTGTAACACCAGCTATCTGTCAGTGAAAGTTTCTTGGAAATCGGTTAACCAGACAAAAAAATTAAGAATGAATTTTTGGGATGTGTACCGTGTAAAAATTCGGATACATTTAGTAAAATGCTGATATTATTATTAATTAATTTTGACAGAACAACTCTGACGGGTCAGCTAGTCTTTAATATAATAATAATCGTTACCGTCGCCCCACCTGGGCACCCTGCTCGACAGCGACTCTTTGCGTGTGGCCGTGACTTTCCGCCTGGGCTGTAATGTGTGTGAACCCCATATATGCACCTGCGGTTCCATGGTGGAAGTGGATGGCCATCACGCTGGCGGTGCACTGGAAGGTTTCCGAGACACCACGCTCTGAACGATATCGTCCGCAGGGCCCTTGTATCTGCGAACGTCCCCTGCGTGCTTGAGCCTCCGGGTCTAAGCAGGTCGGATGGTAAGAGGCCGGACGGGCTGACTTTAGTGCCCTGGAAGAACGGCAAGTGCCTAATTTGGGACGCAACTTGCGTCAGCACTGTAGCCGCCAGCCACCTTGGCCGCACTGTTCATACCTCGTCTGCTGCCGCGGAAGACGAAAGCTTAAAGAAGAGGCTTAAGTACGACGATTTGGAGCCGCTGTACCACTTCGTGCCGATAGCAGTGGAGACCCTGGGGAGCTGGGGCAGGGAGGCCAAAATCGTTGTAAAGGAGATTGGACAAAGGCTCATAGAGGCGACTGGTGACCCTCGATCCGGATCACTCCTGGTGCAGAGGCTGTCCATTGCAATCCAGCGTGGAAACGCGGCGGGTGTGATGGGTATTTTTGTGCCGGGAACGGTCAGGGGCGGGTTTTTTGATTAGTTTAGTTAAGTTTATTGTAATTTGGACATTTATTAGTAATAAAAAATTGTGTTAATTATAATAATCTATATTAAAATTATAAAGCAGAAGTAATTCTCTGTTTAAATGAGCCATACTACGGTCCTACATATTGGATTTGAAAATTCTTTCATCGTGAGACGGTTTCTTGCGAAAAGTAATATAATGATATACATCTCGATCTTTAAATATAACCTAGAACATTCGATTTGTACAGTGGTACTGTCATTATACAAATCGAATGTTCTGGGCCCAGTTCAAGGATCGTGTAATAATTATTTGTGTGTTTTACAGACAAATAATTGCTCTGAGTTCGGGTGGACTTTGTAATTGTTTGTACAGTCCCCGCAACGAAAACAGGCGTTTGGTTCGAATTATGCAATAACCGCTCATAATTAAAACAAGATATTGGTGAAATTCGGTTGAAATTTTTGCAAAACAAAATGTCGTCCAAAAATCATACTTTACAATAGACCGAGAATATCGTCGATTACTTATCAACTATATGATTAGGACCTCCGTTTGATTACAACTTACAACGCATTCAAGGTTTGCATAACATGCAAGCAAGTTCGTGACGTCGATTTTATACTGATTCATAGTTTATGACGTGACGGTGACGAGTCGAAGACAAACAATACTGTCACGATCACTCATACACTTCATTGCGAGTGTCTATTAAAATAATGAGTCATACGGTCTTTACCATACAAAATCGTGTGTCATATTATACAATTCTTTGAAAAAATTTTGTGAGATTTACTCTTAGTAATTTGGATTTTCCTTCCCCAAACATTCTTTTAGGGTTTCGTATATTTGGCAAAAACAATACATATTTCTAGTCATTCATAGTCCTGTAGCACTAAGAGGAGGAACAAGTATACTCCGTAGGAGGTGCTTTCTTCGTAAAACTACTCAAATTTATTACAAGTTTTGTTCATTTCGGCATCACTTTTACGATTTATGATTTACGAAGCAGCGATGCTCACAGTGGTGGCAGAGGCACCCTGCGTGGGCGATTTACTCACGATTCCCGCGCAATCCGAAGAATCGCATTTATCCAGAACGCACCGATGTAACTTGATTCTACATAAACTGGTAAAAAAATTTGGATAAGATAGGAAGGAAATGACTAGGAGAAACCAACAGCACGCTAGTAGTGCAATAAATAGAAGTGGAAGGTGGAAGGAAACGTTAAGTATTATTTCGTAAATTTTAAAGATATTGTAAAACTTTACTAGTAATGGAGTTTTAATGGTTGAGATGAACAATTTGAGAAACTGCTTTCGTCGATTCATAAGATTCTTCTTATGTTAACCAAATTATTCAATAACCAACGGCAATACGTAATTCAACAAGCATTGTCTCCAGATGCCTATGACGCGTTGTTAGTAAATGTGTAAGTGCAGCAGAAGTACAAATTCTGACACATGCCCATAGTTTTTTTAAATGTTTTATGTCATTGCAGGTTCTTTATCATTTTAAAGTCTTGCAAGATCTTTGGAAATTTATGAATTAATCATAACGTTTCCACCCTGTATATCTCTAATAAAAACCTTGACAGCTAAGCTAAGGACTTTGCGTGTCGCTGATTATGCAGGCAGAGATGTGTTGGCGGCCGGTTCTTTTTTCGGTACATCGTGTAGACGGTAGCGCAGTTGCATCTGAGCCAGAGACGAGGCGAGTGTTTAAGAGTGAGATGGACATTACTAAACATTATACCTACATATTGTCTAATAAAAAACTCTTTCCTTTTTTTCTTCCTCTCTGAAAAACAAAAGACTTGATTGATATTTTGGAAGACAACCAGTCACATAGTTTATTTTTGTACGATGTGAGTCACTATTTTTATGGAATTAAGATAAAATCCATCTCATCTATTTTATCAGAAATTTGAATATATATTGAAAAGAGTTCATAGAACCAATGAATTATAAAATTCACAGTCAGTCTGTCAAGCAATGTATATTACATTTACTGACAGACTGTAACACAGCAATTTATTTCGTCATTTTATTTTGCCAAGAGACCAATAGTACTTCAAATAAGCTGACAACTAGTCTATGTTTAAACTGGTTTTCAGAACATCTTGGGGCACTGACTCCTCAGACAACTACCATAGTATATCTGGGCCGACAGCTTTATAGCTCGCTAAAGCAAACCTTGCTACTAGAAGGGCCTTAATAAATATATTTTATAAATTATTGGAAATGTAATACTATTAGTATTCAATCGACCATTGTTTAAACCAGTTCAGACCTGTTTTGTGTCAATTACAGATAAGCAATAGCGCTTTATAAACTGGCAACATCGAGTCTTTATAATAATTTAATTGTTTTTGTAATTAGGTAGGTATCTCTGTATTATTTAGTAATGTGTATTAAATAAAATTATTTTTATTATGTGTTGGTATTACGTGATCTCATAGGGATGAGATCACGTTCTAAAAACCAAAAATACCTACATATAAATACTTAAGTTTCCATGCAATATTCTATTTTATTTTGCAACAAACAAGTTTAGGTGTTTTCAAGATCACTAGAGCCTTCAATAGAAGGTCATATCGTAATAAGGCTTCCTGTAGACGGAGCGTATCAACACCGACGCCGCAACAGTTTCGAAGGAAGTCTACAACATCACTATAATATATGTATATTTGTATACGAATAAAGTCACATATAAGTGTAGGCAGTATTGACGCGGTACGAATAATCTAAACTAATATTATAAAGCTGAAGAGTTTGTTCGTTTGGTTGGATGCGCTAATCCCAGGAACTATTGGTTCAAATTGAAAATTATTTTAGTGTTGGATAGCTCATTTATTGAGTAAGGCTATAGGCTATCACGCTACAACCAATAGGAGCGGAGCATCAATGAAAAATTTTGCAACAACGGGGTAAAATTACAAACGCGACGACGAAGTTGCGCGGGTCAGCTAGTGTACCATATATGGTAGGAACTTTTCTGTTCTCCTAATACTCACCATGGCTCATTAAATTATAATTACATTTAAAATTAGCGTAAGATTAATAAATGTAGCGTAAGATAATTATGTTTCTTTCTTGGCTAATTTCCTTCACTTTCCATCGCTATCTTTAATTCCCAAAGTGCCTGGTTAAAGGCAATCCGCTTACCTATTACGTGAGTGGGGCCAAATTACTGTTTTTATTTTTGGCAAATTCTGGGTGTTTAATACACCTACGCCTTCCTCTACGGCAATATAGGCGTAAGCATGGGCGCACCGAGAGGGGGGTCAGCTGCCCCCCCTGGCAAAGTAATTTTTAATCAAGTTTTTGATTTGCCCCTCCTGGACCGACAAATTCTAATTTAGCCCCCCCCCCCCCCTCTGGGCTAAAAACGTAATTAATGATTTACTGTATAAAATGTTTTTATACATCTTTTAAGTTTGTTTAACATTGATTTTATTTAAGAATTAATATGTAGATTGCTTTGACTTTTGAAACATCTTTCTGATGTTTTTTCTGTAACGGTAAAATGGTTTTGTGGTATCAGTTTGTATCCAGCCAAAGTTATGATTTGTAAAGTACCTACTCGTTCCTTTAAGCTTCTCTGGGTATATTTATACATATAATATATGTATTCGGTGGCCGCGATGTGAATCCAGGGTTTTTTTTTGTTTTAAGACCATATTAGTAACTTTGATAGCATTACTAGTATTCTTATCAACCAATAGTAACTCTAAAACGGGGATGTCCCCGTTTGAGCAGATTAATCAGTATTGTATAAATTATCTTTTACGAATATGCGTCACTCATAATATCAGTGTCGCATATTCGTAAAAGATAATTTGGTTACAATACTGGTTAATCTACTCAAACGGGGAGATGACCGTTTTAGAGTTGAGATAAGCTAGTAATTGTCGGGAAAGTACCTACGGGAATTAAGGTTATCAATAGAAATATATATTTGACATAACAGCTTACATTACAAAATATTGTATAATAATAAAAATAACAACAAGACACATCTCACACACGGTCGTCTGATCCCAAACTAGGCAGAGCTGATGCGAAAGTAACTTTGTCTGTCTGTCTGTCTGTCTGTCTGTTACTCTTTGACATCTTAACTATTCTTAATTACGCAATCGATCACCATTAAATTTTGCATATACGTTGTTAGGGGTAAAAAGGGTACATTTTATATAAAAAAAAAGTATATTTTTCCCGAGGGATAGAAAAATAACTTCAACGCGAGTGGAGCCGCGGGAAAAGCTAGTGTTGTATAAACCTGTCAGTAGTTTGTTGACACAATCATCGACGCCATAAAATAAATTATAATCATTATTATAAAACAAAGTCCCCCGCCGCGTCTGTCTGTCTGTTGGCGATAAACTGAAAAAATACTGAAAGGATTTTGCGATTTTCACTAATAGACAGAGTGATTCATAAGGAAAGTTTAAGTGTATAATTTGTACCCGTGCGAAGCCGGGGCGGGTTGCTAGTAATGTTATAGAATAATTGAATAGCTACCCAGCCATGCGTTGCTGGGGCTAGTAATATGCAATAAAAAAAAATGTGCTTAACCAAACTGCACACTACAGTTTTCAAAATTTTATTAAAATCAGTTCATTATTTTAGGAGTTCATCGCTAACAAACAACGTGACACGAAATTTAGATATGAAATTTAATAGCTTATCCAAAATGTAATGATAAGATAAGATAGTACTGTAAGAGACCTTTACTAATTGAAATTAATTAGTAAAGGAAATAAATACCTACATATAATATATTCTGAGCTTTATAGGAACTAGTCGTTAGATGTTTATCGATCAGATATGCAGATATTTCGACAGTAAATATTAATACGAAAGAGGTAACTGTTTGCAGTGCCTAAGTGTTCTGTCAGCGGGGGACCATTTATATATATGAAGGAGGGTATTGCCACGGTAATATTATCTATCCAGTATTGTGATTGTGACTCGGTGCTGTCTTTGAAATAATTACCTAAACACGCAAATATATACATTATTTCAATACGGCCTTTTTTATGTCAGGGTAAAATATATTTTTATGAAATAGTTTTGACAATTAATTACTACAGGCCTTTCTTATGTTTTTGATCCTTGTACCACAGATTACTAAGTAGTTACTACGTAACTTGTACTGCTAGATCAACTTCTAAGGGTATGTCAATAAATTTCTTTTTTCTTATGGGTCTAGCCGCTATGGGTTATTTTATTTAAATTTATCATGATAACATGTAAATGATCATAATCACCTTAAACACAGAATATTTATTACCTACTAATTAACCGTTAATATAAAAAAAAAAAAAAAAGCGGTCCTAAGACGGATATTAATAAGGCTCATATTTTGATGTGTTATGATCACAATAATGTTGAACATTCAAATTATATAGTCGAGTGACGAAATCCTAACTTAATATTATAAATGCGAATGTGAGTTTGTTTGTTTGTTTGTACCCTTTAACGCTTCAACTACTCAACCGATCATTATGAAATTTTAAATCACGTTGCTAGGGGTACAGAAATGGACAATGGACAAAAAAATATCCTGTTCGAAGCCAAGGACAAAAGCCAGTTTTATATAAACTACATTTTCTTATGCAAGATTTTTGTGTACATTACTTCTAGTTCTTACAGGCGTGACTAGTTACTTCAGTGATACAGTAGTTCTTTTTTTATAAATTTTATCTAATAAATTTATTATTTTTCCTTTTAGTTTTTATGTAGAAAATTAAACATCTGGGCTTTCCTAAATAAAATAAAATATTTTGTGGTTTCAAGTAGTGTGTTCATTGTATTATTGTTTTATTTGTATGATTTAAAATTGTGAAACTTCAAATAATACAAATAACTACTACTAAATACTTATGATGATGTCGATGACTAATTCCTTAAATAAATAGATAAAGTATATATACGTATAACTATTACGATTAATACGAAAGATTATGATACATGTGGTACCTATAATGTACGAAATGAGTCATATTTTTGAAGTGAAACTTCTTTTGAATGGTTGTGATTTGAAATTTGATGAAACGAAAAACTCACACTAATAAGTTTCAGCGTAATCGGTGTACATACATAAAAAAAATACCAATCGAATTGAGAACCTCCTCCTTTTTTGAAGTCGGTTAAAAAGAGACAAACAAGACGAACATTCATAAATAGGGTTTAGCCTGCGAGCAAATGACAAAAATACCAGAGTATACAGTGTTTCGTAAATCTTTGTCTTTGCGCCTGCTTACTGAAGGCTTCGTACCTTAAGAAAATGCGTCATTTATCAACGTGGTGTAATTTTTGTGCATTTGCGTGTTAAAATTCGTTGGTTAGATAGATAGATAGATAGATTACACTTTATTTGTACACCAGGGTTTTACAAAGAATATGTAACAGAAGATGTATCTTATAAATAGTGTACAAAGGCGGCCTTATCGCTTAAAGCAATCTCTTCCAGGCAACCTTGGGATGGACTGGAGTTATTTTATTACACAGGTGGTAATCGTTGACGTTAAATTAAAATGTGGTTAATGCTTATCATCTATTACATACATACAATACTCAATAGGTTAATTAATTTATGTTAATTAAATTTATTAACATTAGTAAATTATTTGTGTTGATTTTACTATTTATTTCTTATTCTCTCGTAGGCTGGTTATACTTTTCTGAAGTTTCACTTTTGCTGTGTGTTAATTGAACATACACACTTTTTTTAAAGATATTCATACGGTTTAAAAATTATAAACTTACTATCTTTTGACCTCGGATTAAATACACTAGCGCTATTATAGAAACTGTTCCTATTTTCTGAAAGGTACCCACTACTCTATATCTTTTTCTGTTCCCTGATATGACAATGTGTGTGTTGATCGGTGGAGAAGTTGAGGCGTGAAAGGGTAACAAACAAACAAACAAACTCACTTCCGCATTTATGATATTAGTTTGGATAGTAATGATAGTTAGGCAGTTAGGATTGGGATAACCTTTAAAGATGTAAGAAGAAAGAGATGTCGCAGACTAAAAATTAGTGAGTCAATGGTTGGTTAGTACATGATTATTTTGCAAATATTTGTGATTAGCTACTCTTTTCTTTTGATATGATAAAAGGTACTATTTTGTAAACACATACTTATATGTCTGATAAGATGACTACTAACGCATTGAATCATTTATCCAGTTATGCGCAAGGGCGCTTGACGTCACACTTCATAGAAGATTATAAAATCTTGTGAAACCTCATCAGTATAATCGTGGTACTTTAAAATTCATTTAATACGGGTTGGCTCGGTATGAGTATTTCTGATCATGATCTCACCGAGCCGCTTTTGTTGTATGTGCATTCTAGGTTTTAAATACTATTTACAAAAGAAAAAAAAAACTAACTAAGAAGGAAAATGGTAATGTTTCCAGAAAATGGTAGCATTACGATCTTGAATGCCAATGTTTATCCTTTGTGCAAGAAAAACACAAGCCTTAAGGTCACGTGAAGGGTGAATTGAATGAATAAATGAAATTATTTATTTGCTCGAATATGGCATTACAGGTTTACTTTATAAATATAGTTTACAGCATATTCTGTCCAATGGCACGTGCAAATTGTATAAAATGTATTGTATTACATAACAACATTAATTGAATTGACAATAGAAAGAGTTACAATTAAGATATGGATCTATTCTCACAATATTCCTTAATGCTATAGTATGTTTTATTTGTTAAAAAGTCAAACAATTTATTTTAAACTGTGGTGCATGCTGTTTCCTAATAGAATGGGGAAGATGGGTATTTAATTGAAAGACTCACCATTCCTTTCTCGAAGAGAAAGCTCACAGATCATATAACCCAAACCCAGTTTCTTGATCTTGTATGCACCATTTAAGAGTTTCCTCTAAAACATACGTGTTTTGTTGCTATTATATGTATATTCATTACAAAATACACGAGAGCGAAAATTGGTCACACATAAGATACGGGGCGCTATCATTGATATCAATGGGGGCGATAGATTGTTTTTGTGTTAGACACTTTAAATTCTGTGTCACATAAATGATAATGATAAATGTATAAATTTTTGCAAATAGGTCTATTTAGACACTTCTACACGTCGATTTCTTCTTTAAAGGTGGATGCCGGCATTTCCTATGACTGGGTTTCATCGCGATAGTATTTATAAGGCATGTATGCACCCGCACTGTACAGTACCCTCCAAACTTATTGGCCGATCTGAAGTTGGCGTAACCGCCATCTCGCGCATGGTATACATGGAAAACTACTAACCCAAATATGACTTCGATGTTAAAATATAGTATTAGATCAAAGTTTCTAAATAGATTTTAATTTTATTCCATATGAATGACATATTATAATTATTAAACGTATTTTCAATTCTGTGCACCGGTTCGCGGTTAACTTCAGCCCGGCCAATAAGTTTGGGGATTGCTGTACCATGAAATGTAATTAAGTTTGTATAAGTTAGCTGGTTAGCTAGTAGCGGGTGATACTGCGGGGAAAGCTCACATTATCACCCGCTTTTATAGTCACTGCTCCGTTCCTAAGGGTTGTGGCGTGATGTTAAAAGCCTGTAACCTTCCTAAAGAATTGTGCTATAAAACGCGAAAATATTTTTTCCAATCCCACTGACAGTTCCAGGGATTAGCAATTTAAATAAAAGAACAAACTCTTCAGCTTTATTATTAGTACAGATATATCATCTTAGACTATGACGGACCTGTTGGTCTAATGGTTAGTGATCCTCACTGCTGAGTCAGAGGTCGTGGGTTCGATTCCTACCCAGGACAAATAGTTGCGTGATGAGTACGATCATTATTTTGTGCCTGCATGTAATTTATGTATAATATTTATGTATTTAGAAATATATAAGTATGTTTATCAGCAGTGTGGTTACCATAGTACAGGCTCGGCCTAGTTTGGGATCAGAGACGGTGTGTGAGGTGTTTCAAGTTATTAATTATTACCATAAGACGATGGCTTGTGCAGGTAACCTTCAGCAAAGACTTCCATAATGAGAGGTTTTATATCTTATGTCAGTTTTCTATTTATTTCTTCGGTATTTTTCATTGAACAACATATTATAGTTGTGTTTATTCATCAATCTTTAAGATCGATTCTTTATGCATGTAATGTCTCTTTGTGTTTGCTTGCCTACGTGTCTTGTAGCACATACGGATGTAAAATGATAAAATACAATCCCTCGCATGCGCCTTTTATCTTTTAATCTTTCGAAGCGTTAACGTTACGTTAACTGCACAACGACTGCATCGAAATCACAAAACTCAGAATATGTATTTAGAAATTCTATCAGCTGTAACCTGTTCCAAATATTGAATCGCCATTTGCACACGCTTAGACACCTATACGCCATTTATAATTATAGTAAATATGTGTTTTCTATAATTATAAATGGTGTTTGGGAGTCTGAGGTTTACGCTTACGCACCCTTATACTGATCATTATAAGGTAGCGTTTTGTGTAAATACTTGCCAGCCGTTACGTCCGACAGCGATACGTCAATAGAGAGCTAACGAGTGTGCATCTTAACGTTTACTTAACATTGTAGTGCAAAATGTATAGCAATATGAACTCTTGTAAGCAATGTAGTTCATTGCGTGCTCTCGGAGCTCCAATTTAGTTAGTACTCAAATATGATATGCAATGTATAACTGTTTCAGTAGATTAGATCATATCGGTTTTCTTTCTATTACATCATCGACGAAATGATGTCCTTACTTTGGACACACTGTAGTCCTAACTCCTATTTCGACAAGTAATTATCGCGCAAATCGGCATAATTATTGTTTTTTTTTCACCCAGCCACGTCCCCGGCGAAAGTATATGCAAATCTTTGTACTTGTTTCCTTAAGCTATGAGCGTTTGCAACCTTAGGCTTAAGGCAAAGGCCAAGGCTTAAATACAAAAAAAAAAAATACGCCACGCACATATATAACCTTATATTTTGAAGTTTGTCTGCATGGATAGAGCAGTGGTTTAAGTGGTCACCTCACCACTACACCGCACCGAGTGTTGTGGGTTCAAATCCCACACGGGATAATGCTGGTCGGAATAAACTGTAGGAAGTCGCATTACAATAAATACCTTTCCGTACGTAGAGGTGCGACAACAATGTAAATAGGGTTAGCAATTAACGTTTGACGTCATCGTAGCCGATGAGGCCACGAGTTACAATAGTTTGTAATATCTAAGTGCGACCGTTCTTGTACGTACAAGTACGTACGTACGTACGTACGTACGGAAAAGCAAATACAAATCTAATTATATTTACTAATAATAAAGTTTGCCTGCTGGGGTTCCTGACCTAGTCTCCAGTTACAGGAAATACAGGACATTGGGGTACGCGACCCTGGCCTCTGCGAGCTACTGCAGTCTCAGTCCCGTTCCCATCCGAGACTTAAGTTATCCCTTGCACTAGGTTCCTCTCCCTACCCATTTTCCTTATACAAATTTACCTTCTTCCTTCTTTCCCGTCTTAAAAAGACTACATTCTAATGGAAGGTTGGCGTCAGGTAGGCGGCCGGCCATAAAAGAAACCAGCCAAAAACCCTTTGCAATGTGTGTGTGCCGACCCCAATGAAAATTGGGCAAAACAGCAGGAAGATGATGATGATAAATTATTAAAGCTAAAAATATTTTTTAACACGCTAATCTCTGGAACTATCAACCAGTTGGATTTGAAAAGTTTCAAATCCATCCTTTCCCAGGAATAGTGACTATAAAGGCGGGCTAAACGGGCAACGGGTAGTATCCTTATACAGTTGTAACTATTCCTGATAATGGTATTCGTATGGTACTTGTAGATATTGATTAGACCACAACAATGCTTTATAATTACGTAAGACATACTATAATTAAAGACAGAATAAGTATTGTATTAATACTGAACCTGTTAACGTTGTGGACATCTGTCTTTCTGTTTGTTTCCTAGCTTCACAAGACTACATTTTGACACTAATTTATACATAGCTTCGGGGTAGCAAAGCATATATTGATTGGCATCTTCAACAACCATCATCATAAATAAGTCACTCTAAACAAAACCTTAATGAATTGTACACCAAAACCTTGTTCAGGAATCACTCCGTCTATTTGTGAAAACCGAATGAATATCCATTTTTTAGGTATTGAGTTTATTGCGAACAATTTATTGGAACTTTGTTTTATCATTTGTAGAGATAGCTGAAGTCAAAACAGTTCAGTACCTTTTAAAGCAAGTAAATGGGTTTTTTGTTGATACACAGAGGATGTGTATCAACCGATTTTCTTCCTTTTTAAGCTAATGTAAGCTTCATCTCTAGCTACTAAGCAATTTGGATATCTATATGGGCTGAGCTGCATACCAGACAAGGAATAGTTATTCAAAAAACGGGTACAAGGTGACGATGCTTGTGTTCATTTTGAAAACTAGTTTATTATAAAATAATTTACTGATCTATAACGTTAATGTTATGACGAATTAGGTAAAACCGATAAACAGGTAAAAAGTAGATCGGCAATCTATTAAAAATAGATTTTCATATTTGTTGTGATTTTGGTGCCATGCTTATGTTGACGTTTAGATAAAAACTTGTCAAAATGTGTGTTTCACAATAACGGTATGTTTTTTACAAGTTATAATCAGTGTAATAGAGTATTCGTAACTTATGCCAAAATTCTTCATTAAAAACAGAACACCTAGATGATATGTAGGTATATTCTTTATGTTACAGTTCGAACAATATTGGCATCTTGCCATATAACGGTAGTTTTGGTCTGCAGTCAATGCATGATAATTATAAATATTTACAGATTTAGGTTGGGGTTGTACCGGCAATATTAAGCATAGTACCTATAGATTTAGTACGAGAACCCTAAGTATGTTTCGGCGTTTCCTCTCAAGGCTAGTCATTAGGAATGTCGGTACAAATTGACGTACTTATAAAAGTTAATTTAAAAAAAAACATTTTCATTCTAGTTCTCATTCTAGCAGTATATTTTTGTGTGGAACTGTGAAAGGTCTCTCTTGCAGATCGTCAGTTAAGTCATTAGAGTTTTACTGTCTCAGTGAGACTACTTAAATCACATTTAAATTCATTACAGTTATTTAAACGGTGACACAAATGAGACTCAAGTCTGAAATGACTTTTAGTTGTTGACAACGACTACAAGCAAGTTTATTATTAAATATCATTAAGTTAGTAGGTTACAGGCGAAGATCAATATCGCTGTCGTTCAGTCGTCAAATTGACGCCATTGTTAAGGTTTTTGAGTGTACAGTAGAGGGAGGAAAGACGATTACTAGACAATTATCACTATAAAAATAAAAGGAATTCACTGGTAAATCAAAACCTATAGGGTACTTTACATTTACCTAAAATCATGCAATTTGGCGACAAACAAGGTCTCACAGCACAAGTAAAGAAAGAAATCACATAAAAATATTCTTGCACTTACAAACTTATGTTTTGCGCTTGGAAAATTCTATGTATGTGGCGTATATTGATGTAGGGTTGAATATTATTCTAACGGTAAAGTTTGTAGGTTCATTCATTCCGCTCATATCATTTCTTATTCTCTTCTCAGTTGGAGACTTGTCAGTGTGGTCGTGGTTGGTAGATGTACATGGTAATAGAAGATTGTTAATTCTGGTTTGGACCGCATCTCTCGCGATGTTTTGGGACACTGATTTAATAAGGTGGTGATCGCTCTCACATTAATTTGGCCGTGTACTAACAGACTATATATAATTAAATAATCTACTACAACAAACCATTAGTAACATGGGTTATACATTATTTAGCTCTTTTTTTTCTCTCTTTATTTTATTTTGGCGTTTTGATCCAGTTAGGATATGTCAACCCCATCGTACCGTAATCCAAAGTGAACACAAAAAGACTTAAAATTAATTACATCATTGGTGAATCATTGTAATCAGATGACATAATTTTTTGGCTGCTGCTGACCTTGAGCGACTTATCACAGTTTGAATTGAACCGACATCCAAAAAATTTAATTTAAGTTCTTTTAGCAAAACCTCACGTTCAATTTTGTTCCTGTCACAATCCATCAGCAATTGTTGCACATCTTTAATATATTTAGCTCTTAAAAGTGTAAGCTTGCTCTAGAAGGTCTTCACATCTCGGCAGGGACTGTATTGGCTTCTTATAGAACCCTCAGCCCGTTAATCGAAAATCAACCTAACGCCAATATGCACACCGTTGAACTATTATGCACTTGTTACGCTTCATCAGACGGTAGATGCCTTGAAATGGAAACGTACCTACGTGTCGGTAATAGTTATTATAGTTTTTAAAAATCTTCATTTTAACCTGTAGTTACGAAGTAACTATTATCTTATCTATGCCTGTAGTAAAATACGGACAAAAGAGAATGAATAATATACAATTAAAGTCAATAAAGACAAATTTATTCCACCGTGATGTTTTCTTGTCTAACTATTAAATATTCCATGAAAACAGTTTAGTATCTAGAGCAAAGGCATATTGAATAATATTGCAGTTTGTTAACGTATATTGCAATTTATTAACGTATCGTTAGGTGTCTCTGGTTGGCCTTGTACAAAATAGATTGATACATAAAATGTTTATAATGTTTTGCTACTTTTAAACTTATTGGGCAATTTATTATTTTAGAAAATAAACATATTCTTTGATCAAATCATTATTTGATTAAGGCAATTAGGAGTCAGTCTCGAGACGGGTAAACAATTTGCACTGAGGGTATGTTGGTCGTCCCCTCTGCCTCCGTGAACGAGACTCGCACATTCCACCGTTTTATGAATTGTATCAGGATCTAGAACTATCTACTACTACTAACTAACGCTGTAGATTTCGGTTGGTATTGGTGTAGCTAACAAACCTATAGGAGAGGGCAGTAAACAGACCCTGACAGTGTAGTAATGTTTTTTCTAAATCTTGTGTAGAGTCGCCAAAGGGGCTCGTGGCTAAGTGGTAACCAAAGATGTGCAAAATAGCTTATAAAATGTATTTAAATACAAAATGCAAATACTTTTAGTATTTTATATTTGAAATACAAAATAGATTTTTATTTTGTATTTCAAATACTAAAGGCAAAATACTTTATTAAAATCAAATACTTTTAAAGTTTCAACCCCGTTTTCCTCATGGACCAACTATGTATGCACAACTAGTTGTGTCATGAACTCATGAGGGATATTTTTTTGATTTCATTCCCATTGGCACAACTAAACAATTTTCAATTAATATTAGTTCCTAGATACACAACTAATTACAATCGGTGTACAAAGATTAATGTTATAGTTATCGTAAGCATTTGATATAGTATAGTATACTTAATACATTATGTTAACAATATTAAAAATAAAAGAAATCGAAAAGAGGTTTACTCCCAGGTAGGGTGTCTGGGTAGGGAAATTGGAAACGGCGGTATTTCGATTCATCTATCTAAGCTTATCTAGTGCATGCCCTAATGTGATTACTCCATTAATGTATTGAAGTTGCACATTGCGAATATATTCGTCTTTACTAATGGATTCATCTTTCCGGACTCTTAAACATCGATCTTTTGCAACAACATTGTACTTATGTAGTGTTATGAGAACATTTAGTAGTCGTAACACAGTCACAGTGTTCTTGTTTAGACGTTTATTTAGGGCAGATTGCCATGGCTCTACAACGTTATTAGTGCGGTGACGTTTTCCGAACATGGACATTATGGGAACAAAGTTTTTCTTTTCATAAATCTCTCCTAATTCATGAAGTTACAGACTTGCTTATAGTCAGGATGTACTGGTGTATGCATGAAAATAACATAATAATATTTTTTATCTAATTACCAGTTTCTCAGAATAGAATAAATTACATGAAATGGCGTTTATAATTGCATTGTTTGTTTTTGTTTTTTTTTTAACAGACAACTCCCGCATTAGGAATTACTCCTGTGTCGCGGGGGACTTTACAAACATACAAACAACTGACACAAAGACCACCCAGACTCAGGGACCAGACATCTGGGCTCAGCAGTCAGGGTCACTAACCACTAGACCAACAGGCGAGTCAATTATTAATATTCTATTTAATAATTATTATTCTATTTATTAGCGTACAAAGATATGACAGAAGCGGCCAACATCATTATCAATATCTGAAGAGGTTAGTAATAATTTTATTTATTTCCTATTTCCAGTTCGGCTGTAGTTGTGCTAAAAGTAGACCTGCCATCACTTAAATTGCCGAGGCTGGACAAAAACTAAAAAAACCCCGGACACATGGGTATAATCGAGATTCTTCCCCGGAAACCTTAAAAAAACGCTGATTACATTTAACATGCAGAGGAGCAGGTTGTCCTGGTAAGCTTGGTAAACCGGCGCTGACTGCTAACTATTTACGTGGGAAGTTTAGTTTAGGAATATATGTGGTTGTTTTGATAATGTTATACTTTGAGCCATGAAAACGATAGTTCCTTTTTGAAGTAACTACCCTCTCCTCTATGTAACTAAATATACAAATATGAAAATACAAATTTAATCACATTACGTGGAATCGCTGGATGATTCTGGAAATAAAAAGTATTACTATACATACGTCATCACGTATGTAACACTTCTCGATCAGAAACAAATGAAAACATGTTTGCGATACTTAACGATAAGTATTTTCAAGTACAATCATCAATAAATGTTTACGGAAATATGTATTTCCAAACGAAAACAAAATACCGATTAATTGGTCGGCTTTCGTATAAAACCTCTTCAGTATAGCACTCGAATATTATTAATAAGTTTTGTATTTCGCAACTGTTTTGAGAGATTCGCTACGGTTAAATTTCACGAAACGTAACGTAACTGTAGTTAGTAGTAACTTTAAAGACGTCACTAGTTTCGAGAATGCGTTATTTTCGTAACTAGTCTCGTCTCTGTGTGCGGCTCCTTATTTAATACCTTCTGGCTACGCTACAGTAAAAAGTATTTTACATTTACCAAATACGAAATATGTCCTAAGAGGTATTTTAAATAAAATAGAAAATACTTTTCTAAATAAAGTAGTATTTAAATACAAAATGGAAATAGGTATTTTGCATTTTATATTTTGCATTTCAAATACTAGTATTTAAAAATGTGTCATCTCTGGTGGTAACCAAGTAGGTTAGCATATTACAAGATTAAGGAATACTAACCAGGTCAGCTTAGGATGGGTGACTACTCTTAATACATTGAGACCCCTCGATGCCTCGGAGAGCACGTTAAACCGTCGGTTCCAGTTGCCATACGAACATCTGTGGCATTCGGGTAGTTGGATACTACAGAACAGGAACACAGAACTTCGATAACTTGGGTTGTGGAAGTCTGATGGCATCTCACTTCACGTAAAATATCGTAATTTAGCCGTATCGTAGTTAGACTGAAAGCCGACCCTAACTTAAACTTCTTGGGAAAAGACGCGGAGGATGATCCTTAAGTAGAGTCGCCAGCTCTTGGGGTGAGGATGGCAATTATTGGCACCATTAACCGTCTACCTAAAATCCTTGACATTCAGAATATCTGGCTATTGACAATGTAAGGGCAACAAAGTCTAGGTTCCTTTTACACCGCCTTCGCACTTGTGAGTTGTGTCCAATGGCGGCGGTAGTCACTTACCATCAGGTGTCTTGTATGCCATGTTTAAGGTTTATATTATCAAAATACTTTTCATATGACACCAATTGTTCTATTTATTTTCTATTCCTTAAAAATGAGATGGTAGAGGATAAAATACTAAGCGCAGACTAACCTTCTCGATCGACTACGAAGGGTCAATGGAATTACGGTCAATGTGGAGGCGACCCATGTGTAGGCCTTGCCATAAGTTAAATTACCGACGCCGGACATAAACTTCAAAAACCCCGGACACATGGACACATTTTTTCCCGGACACCCTATCCAACTATCTCTATCAGTAGGGATATATTGGTAGGGATATATGGAACATCAACAACAACATATGGATTTCATTTACCTTTTTTTATTAATTTACACAGGTTGTTAACAATTAATCTAACAATTATAATTTTCCCCTGACACAGAATTTTCGGGTTTCATCCGGACACCTTTTGAAAACTCCGTCCGGACGCTCCCCGGACGTCCTCTAGGCTAAGACAAATCCGGGAAAACCCGGACGGATGGCAGCCCTACCCATGTGTGTTGTTTAGACTATTTAGAGGCACGAATCCCTTTTATAAGCCTTACAGATCTCTTCGTTCCTCAGTGAAATTATAAAAAAGTATAAAGCTAGACGCATCCTTTCTGAAGTTAATAACGGTAGGTGTACAAATAAAAGTACCTAATGGGTCTATGTCAAAGCAAGTTAGTGTACGAAAATAGATTTTAAGAGGCATATTACGAATAATTGTAACAATATGCCTACAAAAAGTATTGTTAGTGTTGAGATAAGATTATATTATTGTTCTAGAAAATTCCACCACCCATCGCAAGGCTCAATAACATTAGGATCACTATTTTAAAATTTAAATAAAATGTTTACCTTATTCCATAACAACAGTGTTCAAAATCGTACCGCACTGTGTCCACGTTATTACGCTCGACTGCTCCAGCATAAGCGCGACCGGGCCATCGTGCTCACGGCGACGCATGTAGTCTACTAACACTCGCGTTCGTCTTCTGCTAACAGCGCAATATATGCCAAATCCCAATCGAACATAAAAAAAAGATAAGTAATGTTTGTCTATATTATCTGGATTGCATACAGGCTTAATGCACGAGCTACAAGCACCCATCCAAAAATCGGCGACTGCACGCGCATGCGCGCGTAATATGCTAAGTGTGAGTGGTGATAAAGAACACTGGAGCATGCTCGAGCATTTATCTGAGTTCTCTGAGTTGACCCTTAGTGGAACATTTTTTCCCAATTTTTTAGAACCTTATAAACCTATGGCTAAGTCAGTTCCATCGAACCCTTTCCTAATGTTGAATCTGAACCAACTATAATATCTTTTAGATTCGTTGGTCCTGAGGATAGACAAGTTATTTTGGATTAGACCCACAACACTTTCACGCAAAAACTACTAAACCGATTGCTATGAAACTTGGTATGTAGATAGATGGAGACCTGGATTAATACATAGGCTACTTTTTAACCCGATATTCCCACGGCATCGGGACTTACGCGGGTAAAACCGCGGGACGCAGCTAGTAGAATATAAATTATCATTTTACAATAACTCATAGTGGCTAATTCTTAATAGATGCATTTCTTTAATGCTTGGTAGTGTTCCATTCATGTTGCTTGTGTAATATTCATTTATTTATCAGATCTATGACAAAGAATAACCTTTTAACTTGATCATATGAAAATTTTTGTATAAGGATGCGGTCTTATACAAAAATCTATAAACACGTACGTCTCGAGACAGATAAAATTAAATCGAAGATATATTAAATTATTAACTGTACTAGCTGTGCCCGCGACTTCGTCCGCGTGGAATAGTGTATTTATATCGAATCAACAGCCTAAAAAATAAGTTTTAAGTGTGGAGGAACGGGTGTCATGTTCCTCCGACACAAAGAGAGGATCCTCCGACCAGGCGAGGTAATCATGCCTGGCGGGCCGCGGCCCAACGATTGATGTTGGGAAGTTGTATATATACTAATGCGCGCGAG
Source organism: Callimorpha dominula (assembly GCA_949752705.1). Lineage (NCBI taxonomy): Eukaryota > Metazoa > Arthropoda > Insecta > Lepidoptera > Erebidae > Callimorpha > Callimorpha dominula. The sequence goes on from OX456993.1 coordinate 21,432,844, forward strand.
AATTCTCATAGCGCGATGCAGGATTACTAGGTAGTAGATGTTTCTTTTTGGTGTATGTGGAAGTCGCCACACAAGCTTCTAGCTCTAAATATGACGATACTTCCATACAACTTTTCATCCCCACCGGGGTCGAAAACCCCTTACATCCCTTTTTTCGCATCAAAAAGTAGCCTATGTCCTTTCTCAGGCTCTAGACTATCTGTGTACCATATCTTATTTAAATCGGTTCAGTAGTTTTGGCGTGAAAGGCGACAGACAGACAGACAGACAGAGTTTCTTTCGCATTAATAATATTAGTAAGGAAGTAAGGATAGTATGGTGTTTGTTTTTAAGAATGTCATCATAACCGTAGACGAAAATGTTAAGTTTAGTAATTCATTGCAAACGTCATAGTCTGTTTATGGAGGGCTAAAACAGTTGAGTGACAGAACGGTTCCGTAAGTTGAAAATAAGTCAAGTTTTCTTGTTAGTAACTAACATTAAGAATTATTTTCACCGACCGTGACCGAGACGTGGTTAAAAAGCACCGCTAGAACTTATGAGTACGTGGTGTTGGCACAGTACAAGCGACCGCGCTGATTTGGTTTTGATTTTTTATACGGACTTTTAAGAAAAAATCGGTTATTCTATTAACATCCTTGGTATTAAATAGCCATTGTTTATTCATGTTAAAAGTCAACGAACAGTAAAGTCAACAGTAAAGTCACAAATTTTTCTAAAACTGTCAGCGCCTTTCGTTATTCAAGTCACGTGGTCTACTGTACGGTCCTATCTGTAACAACCTGTACATAAGACCTTAATATCTTCTATTATTATAATATACCCACGGACTGAAAAACGTGGACGTTCTGCCACATGATTGACACGACCTGGTCATTAGCAGGGAACCATTATGGTTTTGGCTTCACAAGATACGTCATTGTGGCAATTACTGGCAATCTTCAGGAGAAGTCTCTTTTGCCTGTCCGAAATGGAGGTCCGAGGACGTCGAGGACCTTAACCATGAGACGTCCATTTCTGAGAATAGGCCTCTCCTAATGACAGCCAGTAATTCCCGAAATTGAGGTGATGATATCTAAATAAATAACTAACTCTTAATAAATACTAAATAAATATCAGAATTTTATATGTACCTACGTAGAAATGGACATGGCTCTACGTAGGTAATTAATCATTTTATTATTTGGCGCCGACTCAAAATAAGTTTATATAAAATTTGATAGTTTATGGAAATAAGCTCAATACTTAAGACTTAATTTATTTTTTGCTTTTTAGTTCTTTTCGTCGGTTGAATTTTTTGTTAAAAAGATTTTTATTTTATGATTTTTTTTCATCATCAGCTCAGCTACATGATGTGATGATTTCTAAACGCAAATTCCTGATAAAGTAATGAAAAGTAAACAAAAACACTATTCGTTCCTATAATTTTCGAGGGTTCCTCTCAATTTTATCAGGATACCATCATCAGATCCTGACTTCCTTGACATGGGACCACCCTTGAGGTATACCCTATCTAACAAAAAAAAAATCAAAATCGGTTCATAAATAACGGAGTGAGGGCTGAACAGACATAAAAAAAAATAAAAAAAAAAAAAATATACGGTCGAATTGAGAACCTCCTTTTTTTTTCGTCGGTTAAAAAATAATATAAGACTATACTGTAAAATTGTGTTTACATGTTATGGTATTAAAAGTAATTACGCATGGACATTGTATAGCTTGTTGCTCCATTATTGGCAAGAGACTATATCTTTGATAATTATGAGTCCTAGAATTGGTCCCATGAAAACAAACTGATCTTCATAGGAGAAACTGATCAGTGTCGTAGAAATAAAATATCAATTTCAATGGCAATGTACTGAAGCTACACAAATATCCATATTCAGTGAGTCATGAAAAAACTGTCAGTCGTAGAACTGCACGTCAGAAGTGAAAACACATACACACACATATATATATAATAAGGAGCTGACAAAACTCAATGTTTAGATTAGCGCCCTCTAGTATCCAATAGATCCTATACATATATAGATCCTATACATATATAGATCCCCATATATGTATTATTGGCGTGACGGTAACGAGTTCAGTGCTTTTTCGCCATAGTGCACAAACGTGCTTATAGAAGTTTTTAATTCAAAAACAAATTTAATAAACAAAAGTTGCAACTTTATTAGGTATAAAGTAGAATAAAAATCATCAAAAATCTTCGTAAATTTTATAGACTGCATTCAATCCATATGCCTTTTAGGGCTTATTGCTCAAATCCTTTTACTATTAAGGGCATGCGGCGTGTGCCTAGTGCATAGTGTATGTAAGTCCACCGGTTGCCCTTGGCTTGCAAGGGACTGCTTTTAGTTACGGTCGTAAACATAAAGTACCTATACGTGTCAATTTTGTAATATTTTTGAGTTTGGCAATACCACATTTGCACATGATAATGAAATAAATACATGTTTACCTTTTTAAAATATTGTTTGATTTTCAGTAGTAAAAAAGAATAAAATACAAGTTTTCGATTTAGTAGTAGTTTAGTAATTTTTCTAAATTGTTTCTCAAACGATTTTTTTTTAATCACGGTTTTATTAGCTTCACTCGTAACTATGTAAACAAAATCTTGGAAGTTAATTTGTGATTTTAACCTACTAATTTATTGTTATGTCAAAACCGAACGGTCGAACTCCAATCGTTGGAGAACCATGCTTCGGCACGTTTAGGCCGGCTCGACCGGAGTGATATCACGGCCTCACAAAAAGCATTGCTTTTTTTTTCGGGGGAGTGAGGTTCCCGGAGGCCCTAACCCTTCCCTCCCCCTCCCCCTCTTCCACCCTTCCCTTACTCCCACCTTAAAGGCCGACAACGCACTTGTCACTCTTGAGTTGCAGGTGCCCATGGACGGCGGTAGTCCTTTATCATCAGGTGGTCCGTCTGCTCGTTTGCCCTTCGACCATAAAAAAAAAACAAACTTTGCATGTACTTATATGTAGTTGTGATGACCCTACTATAATTTGGCATCTTAGAGCTGATCTAATGATGGAGTCCGGAGGTGTATAGTGGAACTCTTTAGTGGCTACTAGTAAACCCCTCGAGTATGGGCTCATATGGTTCATTTTGACGAGTCCAACAGATTGGGCTTGGCAACGATGTCCTGATGATGAAGCCAGGAGGTGGATTGTGCAATTATTTTTACTTTTTAATTCAGTCAGTGTTTGTTTTTTCCTATTCTTGATCCTTGTCCTACTAATATTATAAGCGTGAAAGTTTGTGAGGATGTATGGATGTATGGATGTTTGTTACTCTTTCACGCCAAAACTACTGAACCGATTGCGATGAAACTTGGTATGTAAATAGCTGGAGACCTGGATTAACATATAGGCTACTTTTTATCCCGATATTCTCGCGGGATCGGGACTTACGCGGGTGAAACCGTAGGGCGCTGTTAGTTACCAATAATTTATTGATTTACGGTCGAATTTCGACCACTGGGCGACAACCAGTTTTCGTAAAAATCGATAATCTGTATCGACCGATTGACTTCTGTGACTAAACAAAGATGTGGGGGAACAGAAACTTAAGTATAGTTAATACTAAATTAAAATACTGGAAACAGGAGAACAGAAATGTGTGTAGTTAGTTAAATAAGAATAAACAAAAAACTTGTCGTTGTGCAATATTATGCTGATTGGAGAATAAAATCGCGCCAAATGTAAATTTGTTAATGAACTGCGCATACATTTGCTTAAATAACCATTGAATTCCTTCCCAAATACGTAATCTTCGAATAATCTAACCAATTTTGAGAGTGAACTTTATAAATAATACTGACACAAGTGTTATAATTTATAATCTATGTTTATGGTTATAATTCATTATAAAGCGGACGCCATGAATGCCATGATGATTGTGTCGATTCTTGAATTATTAAGGTATAAAAGTATCAACACAACATTGTCATAAATAAATATCTGACATTTTGTGTTATTTTTGTTTTAAACGAGAATTCTTTGTTCTTTTTATGATGTCAACATTTATGGGCAATTATATTTTCTTAATGACGTTTAAACTATGAGTTTATAGCTTTTAAAGCTGTCAATGACTGACTCCCAATTTGTCACGGTCACAAATAATATTAGAACGGTGTAGAATTGACCTATATTCTGGACCTTGTTTTACAAATAACGCACTCGCAAGATATTATTATTATGAATATGTTTAATTTACATATTCATAATAATAACTAACAATAATAACAACTTGTAACTTGAGTCTATATATATGATCACTATATATGATCACTAACTACTACACCAACAAGCCCGTTTAGTCTAGAGTAGACTAAACTAGAGCAACAGATTGCAAGTATAGGTTTTATCCTAATAACGCACTAGCCTATTAGGGGAAAGGCACTAAAGGTTGACATTGGCTTGTAAGATGACACTTCATCTTTTCTTAGCAATATTAAGAAATCTGCAAGTATATTAAAACTTCTATACATATATTTGCAATTATAAGACTCAAGATATTTTTTTTTCTATGGTAAAACCGCAAATTCGTAAATATTCCCCTTTAATACTCCAAATTACTGTCACATTATCCAGTTTAAAAAGGTGACAAAGATTCCAAATGTTATTTTCGTTAAATTCTAAGAAATAGTCGGAAAAAACAATTAGGAATTACCCGCTAAAGTGTTTTCCCAATGATAGCGTATCATTTTATTGAAAGTAATTCCTATTTACGTACAATCTGTTCAGATTAACCAGGGAAGTCCATCCGTCTGCTATGCGAGTCATATTATTTTTACAATGCGTGTTATCTATCTATACTTATAATAAATCTGTAGCGGGATAAATTCTGTACATTGAATATATTTAAAAAAAATCGACTGAGGGGTATTAAGATATCGTTACTGATGCTGAATATGCGATCCAAACAATTTTTGTCTGTCTGTCTGTCTGTCTGTCTGTCTTTCTATCTGTCTGTTTGTATGTTCACGATAAACTCAGAAGTTACTGAAGGAATATGCTTGAAACTTAGTATGATAATAGTTTGAGTGCCTGCGCAGGTTATAGGGTACTTTTTATCCCGGGTTAAACTTAGGTTCCCACAGGAAAATTAATGAAAGCTGTAATAACATTGTAACGTTAGTAGAATGTATATACTAACTTCAAATTTCACTACAGCGAGCGTTTAGCCTGTCTGGTATAGAGAACGATTTCCTCTAAGTTGGGTGCCGGATCGAATCTCGACAACAATTTAGGTACGGGCCATAGTACATACTATGCCCCGTACCTGAATCTTTGTTAGACCTTTTGTCAGAACTGTGGCCATAACTTTTATGGCGTAGGGACCAATAGCAGCGATGTGACCGCTCCCCAACCGGCTTCCTTTTATAGATTTTCCAATAAATCCTGATTTAGTGCCATGATTATTTGTAAGTCCTGCAGATTATTACGTGTAACTGCGGCCTCCTCTTATTACGAGAAAAATCATTTCATACATAAATTACTCCTATCTCAAAGGCCGGCAACGCACTTGTGACTTGAGTTGTAGGTGTCCATGGGCAACGGTAGTCATTTACCATCAGGTGACCCGTCTGCTCGTTTGCCCCCTATAATATAAAAAGAAAAAATAAAAAACCTACACCTCCCTGAATATTTTAGAGATGTCTCAGATATAAGTACTTATTTATCTTCACGGTTAAAGTGATAAAAAAATCTGGAGGGACTTCGGTTGTGAGGTTATCATGCCTAGCGGACTATGGCACGACGATTCATGTTGGGAAGTTGTTATACTAATCAGCGCGCCAACTTTGATTTTGCGATATAGGATCAGTAGTTACTACGTAGTTCGTGTGGTCTACCCTAGATGGCGCTGAAGTATATTATTGTCGCGTGTCTTTAAAAGTCGGAAAAAGTTTTGAGAATAGTATAACCTTCTTTCCTTAAGAATTGAAATTTTTTTACACGTTAACACCCACCACCACACGTTAATACGAGTAGGTATGTAACGATATCTGCTGAACCAAAGTAGTCGTTTGATTGCGATATTCTCTAATATGTAGTAAACATAAGATGATATCGCACTGCTATTACAAGAGTGTATCAACTCAAAATTAAGCTTTTTTCAGAAACGATAGAAAACTGATTAGTCGCTTCCTGTTAAAGATTATAAAAAGTGAACACTGTATATAGATTATTATTTATATATAGTTATTATTGATAAAATTAAGGGATTTCTGTATTAATTAATTATTTAAATTATTGCAGGTTATCAAGTTATTTCCAATTTTTGAGTTAACCTGAACAAATAAAAAAAAATATGAATTATTTTTAGTTGTTTTGTTGAAAAATTTGGCTTATTACAATTTATTATTATTATTATTTTATATTTATTGACGCGTAGGGAATTGATATTTACGTCTGAAAAATTAATTATCTAAAATTTACCCTATTTTGAGTTGATACAGTCTCGTAATAGCAATGCGATATATTAACACAATGGAGAAACAATGAATGAAGAAAATTATGGTGTTCGTTTGTGAAGCAATGTTTATAGGGTAATTACCTAAGTATATAGGTAATTACCGCTATTAGTGTATCTGGGTAATAGCTATTGTTGATGGAAAAAATATGTTTCTAAGTCACAATAAGTGACAAAGTAACATAATATATTATTACATGTAATAGTTGCTGGCACTTTAATTCCCTTTAATAATAATAGGTAGCATAAATAAAAAATCTATAAAATCCCCGACTCGAAAATCCCTTCAATTAGAAAAAAGCTTGCGATCTTCGAACGGCTGAGCACATTTTTATGAATTATAGCTAAGAACACTCTAGGTCAAGTCACCCTTCAAATAAAAATTTTTAGTCGTAGGACTGCACGTCAGAAGTGAAAACATAACTTAGATAATATACATATTACATATACACACACTTACATCTGTATATGTGTATGTCTGTTACACTTTAAAAAAAAGAAATCAAAATCGATCCATCCGTTTAGGAATAATAATGACACAGACAGACACACAGATACACACGATCAACTTAACACACCCCAACTTTTTGCGTCGGGGGTTAACATGAACAATTTTATTTTGAAATTAAAAACTTATTTCGGCACGGTTCTTTAAAAAAAAAACATCAGTCGTAGGACTGCACGTCAGAGTTAGTGAAACATAGGTAGCTTACATATATATACATACACACATCTGTATACATATTATGTTTCTGAGTGCTTTTTCCCCATACCAAAACTGCCCAATGTGCCTAGAAAAGTTTTAATTTAAAAAAATAACAATAAAAGGAGAAAAATAGGTAATACAAAATAAAAAACATACAATAAGAGAGTATGTCTCGCGACGGCAACGAAAGGGTATCCAGTTCAGCATTGCCTGGTATCTATTGAGTGTTTGCGAGGTCGATTCCCAGTGGACTATCTACTTCTAACATAAGCTTTTACCATAGTAATATTATCTTATCTGTGCCTCAGTTGGAGAGGTTAACAGATTGCGATGAAACTTGGTATGTAGATAGCTGGAGACCTGGATTAACGCATAGGCAATTTTTTATCCCAATATTCCCACGGGATCGGGACTTACGCGGGTGAAACCGCGGGGCGCTGCTAGTATTATAATACGTGAAAGTTTGAAAGTTTGTATGGATGTTTGTTTGTTGTTGATGAAGTGTCATTTGTTTTTACATTTCGTGACAGCAGATGTAAAATTGAATTGGCGGTGTGCTTGTTTGACATCTTGGTAGTACAAAAATCAAGTATGTATAAAATGCGACCTTGTTAACTGCAACGTATAGAGGGTAATTTCCTTCAGTTTTTAGTGAAGCTTACTAAAAGTAACTGTTGTGAAAGACCTCAAAAAGACCTCGCATTTTATTGTGCGTCTAGCATCAAACCAAAAGCAAAATTAATTCAATTTGCAACAGACAATCACAAAACTCATTTTCATATAAAGTTTCATTAGAATCTACTCTTTTAACGTTTACTATAAATAGCCGATTTGTCTTGACAGTCATCTATTTTCTCACTTGAATAATACAATTGTTCCTTGTCTGTGTCCAACAACAAATTCCCCACGAAAAGTAAATGCCCTATTATCTTATCCATAAAAATATGACGTATTTTTATGTATTTATTTAGCGTTATATATATATAGATGCCTTAACAAGAAATTCCCGACACGATATGTCAATATTTACGTATATTTCATTTTCTTGATATCATAAATGCGTGATGAAGTCATCTTGATACACACATTTTAAAATGATTTCATTGTATTTAAAAACCCGAAGAAGGTACGTCTGAGGGTTCCGTATTCATTTAGCTATATGTATATGTGGGTGGATTATTCATTCTCGGTTACCTACGCCTCTTCTCTGAGAAAAAGGTTATGTCCATGGTTGAGAACAAGGATGTAGACTCGGCCGCTCTCTTTTGTAAGAAGTTAATGTACCCAAAGGAAGAGCAAGCACTCATCTCGTTTCACACTGGAAGTCGGAGGCACTAAATGATAAACCGGCTGACGAAATATGGAAAATGAACGAGGATACCAATTATTACAGCCTAGGTCGTTTATGGATGGGGAAAACTATTTCTCAAGGTTTATCCGCACTTTCGCTCTTAGATCATCGTAACAATGAATAGCTTAAGGCGTTTGTCCAGTTATAGGATGTATTTTTTTACGGGACCACTTCGGAGGTATAAATAAACGAGGTTATTTGTAATAGATTGATGTGGTAAAAAAATTAGCCCCTTTCGTTGTACCATTTACTATATCATAAAAGGGCAATTTATACAGACCTCGGGCTGTTTTTTACAAAAAAAAACTAATTTAATAAGCAAAACAGATGATAAAATATAATAATACACGCAGTAGCTCGTGCAAATATTAATTTTCTTAACATAAGTAACAATTTTCAAGAAGGTTTTTATGAATTCCAGAGGACGTGTAAGGTCTCTCCCGGACAATGCATCTGTCTTGTAAAAGTCACCTTTAAAAGTGTACTTCAAATCGATTCATACATTGTTTTTTATCCGACGATAGCTATATTCTTATAATTTTTATTAAGACTAGCCTGTTGGTCTAGTAATTAGTGACCCTGACCCTTGAGTGTTGAGCCAGAGGTCGTGGTTTCGATTCCCACCCAGGATAAATAATTATGTGATGAGCATGATCATTTGTTCTGTGTCTGGGTCTAATTTATCTATAATATGTATGTATTTAGAAATATATAAGTATGTTTATCAGCAGTCTGGTTACCATAGTACAGGCTTTGCCTAGTTTGGGTTCAGACGGCCGTGTGTGAGATGTGTGAAGTTATTATTATATTATTATTATACATTTTTATTCCGTGCTCACGTTTGTGACATACTGAGATGACATACGAGGTATCTCCAGAAACTACTACCACAAGCAGAATTTTATTATTGGATTTTTATTGTTCGTGTGTTTTCGTTTTTCTTCTTTACTCAAATGCGCTCTGTATAAGGCAAACGATGTGTACACTGTGTGATACACAGTCATATTTGGAATACAGATTTCAAAAATATTTTCTGTTCAATATTATTGTCTACGCGTTGGTCTCTAATCTATTATATACCTATTTATAAAAAAAAAAAAAGTAACGTTATGTCTGTCATCACGACTAGGTGGCAACAGTTGTAACACTTAACGACACTACAATATGACGCTTCAGGAACAGTTGCAAAGAGGCTGAAACCATGCCTGGACTGTTAGAAGGTCCACTTTCAGCATATATTATTTCATACTTTTAGTTAGATTTCGAAGAAAAGTCTACCTATTGGTTTTGTGGCAGTTGTGGAGTTTTTCAAAAATTTCTTCACAGGAGGATCGACGTTTTGGAACAGGCAACTAACTTCATGTCCGACTCATACTGACTGACTCCTCCTGACAATTCAATAATATCTATAATGGGTTAAATTGAAATAAATAATTTTGATTTAATATCATTTTAAGAATATGAGGCATGCCAAAGATGTATGCGGAATGAGAAAGATGTATGCGGAACTCCAATAGCAAGGTTCCGTATTCTCGAAACTGTTTAGTTAATTTTTTGTATAATATTATGTGTACTAAGTTTGGCAATGCTACACAATACAAGCCAGGCTCTTATCACGGCCGGGATTACATTAGCATACCTACGAAGATTAGTTTTTCCGCAGTTATCCACTGTTATCACGCAACATATGTTGTTGAACTGCGTACTCTCTAATATTAATAATAAATGTTACCTTATATAATAAAAATGGAAGTGAGTCAGAAGGATAACGCCGGCGCGTAACATATGACTTTATTTTATTTTTCCATTGCGTCATACAATTAATGTATCATGCTTACGAGAAAGTATTTTACTTTAGAGTCTAGGTACTGATATGCATGCATATGGCATAGAATTTTAAACCATCCATAAAGAACTATTTACCTAGGTGTAATAACATCTGTATCGATTTCTAATCTTTTCATGTGCAAGCGTTGAAGCCTTCAAATGATTGTTATCAAATTCAAAAAAGTAGATCTGGAGAAGGACTGACTTTTTATTATTGTCGATATTTATAAAATGAAGTTTCTACCATAAGGTCGTGTTTCCTCTTTAGAATTTGCGGTAACAGTTTGCCATAAGGCGGACATATGCTTATTTGCCATGTTGGATGCATAAAAAAATTGGGACTGTAGAATAATACTATATTGTTAATTTTTAAATAAACATAAAACGAAATATTGCGTTATAAAAAGTTTCATAAAGTGTAATAAAAACTTGCCTAACCTAAAAAAACTGGTCGTCAGATGACAATTGAAACCATAGAGAAAAAAAGTTAGTTTTTTCATGACTCATAAATCTAGTAGAACGAAAAGCATTTTTAAATTAAGTATCTAGAATATTGACAGCTGTCTTGCTCTTCGATTTAAGACATTACACGTAAAACATCGGCACCAGAGTTTAACATTAAGGATTCTTGTAAATGTTAACAATTTAGTAATTAAAATAATTTAATTTAAATGTTGACGAGTTTTATTGAAGATATTACAATAAATAAGAGTCTTAGGGTCATCATCGGTATTTCTTAATGGGAATGTTAAAATCATTTTTATTTGTGCATATCTGCTTAAAGAACAGAATAAGTACTTATTCTCAATTCTGTGGGTTAACCTATCTGTATTCGCCGACTTATAGATGAGCCATTTAGTTTTTTTGCTTCATTAGAAATACTAAGAACTAGCAGTTCCGGTACAGCTTTCCTCGCGTTTTTTTTCTTTCTTTTTCCAAAATAAAAGTAGCCTAAGTTACTGCTTATAACACTAGCTATCTGTCAGTGAAAGTCCCGTGGAAATCTTTCTTTAGCCGAAACAAACAGACAGACAGACAGCCAAAAATGTAAAAAACTGATTTTTAGGCATAGGCATCGTGCAAATAACTGTTAGAGTTTAAAAAAAAATATTATTTTGACATTACAAACAGACACTATAATTTCATTTATTTGTATTGATATTAACAACGAATAGATGTTAAAGGGGTCAGACTTCAGGGCAACAGCCAGGTCGAGTTACAGGTATGCGAACCTGACCTGTACCTGACCGTATAAGCAATATCACACTCTCCCCTTCTAACTTCTCTCTTATCTCTTATCCCCAAATTGCTCGGTCGGTGGCAATAGGCTTGCTCCTTGCCACGTGAACGGGACTAAATTGTAGTTGTAAAATGTTGGTATTTAATACGTCTCAGCCTACCCCTTGGGGACACAAACGTGAGTTTATCAGAGTTTGGAGGTTTCCAGTGTAGAGTGAATAGGTTTCTCTTGGATAGGCGTGTACCATCTTTGTTTTTCATGGGCACTTTTCGCATTGGCCGATGGAGTGGAACGTAGATAGATGCGTCACAAGTCGAACGCACAATTTTTGTGCGTGCAGCCGGCGTTATGACGTTAAAAAATCAGATATCACAATAATAAACCTAGGTTGTTAGGCAATAATTTTTTTAAACTTTGTTAGGAATACGTTGTAAAATATTTCAAGGTTCACTTGATTGCGTGCCTATTAGCTGAATATTAATAATATAAATAATTTAAGTTGCAGTAGGTCGCGTTTTTATTACACTTACGCGTTTCCTTTTTTATTTAAAACATGTTGCATAGGGCTGTCAGACTTAATATTTACTTTATTCCCTGATAAATTATGTTCTAATTTAACTACTGTTACTGTTATGTAATCTTCATAGTATATAATATATAATAGTAATAGGTATACATAGCAAATACTTATAAATTTTGTTTTTCTATATATACCTAAGTACACAGGGCCGCCTTGATGATAAGTAACACACTACCTGTAGGAATGGAATTCCCCCCTCATCCTCCCCATTGAACTCTGACGTAAACAACAACAATACAATGTCTAAACTGATATCGAGTAAGTAACTAGTTAGCTAGCTACTACTTTTTTTAAATGAAAACTTCTTTAGGCACGTTGAGCACTTTTGGTATGGGGAAAAGCACCAAACTCGCGTGACCGTCACTCTCAGATACATATTTGTATACAGATTGTGTGTGTGTGTGTATATGTATATATATGTGAGTTATGTTTTCACTAATGACGTGCAGTCCTACAACTGAATGTTTTTATCACTTAAATAAGTGACAGTTCACGTTACAATTAATGTATTCACGCCTGTAAAACTAGATACACGACAAAATCTCGCAGCATAGAACGATAAGATTACTGACTGATGCCTGACAATATAGTATAACATGTTTTGGAAGAAATTCGATACTCTTCTTCTCTTGATCACGGAGCTTTTGGTTTTTAACCACTTCCATAGCCAACAAGAACTCTGACAACCTTATTCATCATCAGGCACACAACACTATGCAGTTACTATTTATTCATAAGGAGTAAACTGTACTTGATTTTAATTAGATTTCCAGTTAAAATTTTAACTCGAAATCTCGCTGCTAAAAAAGTTATAGCGGAGTATTGATTAGTCTTGATTAGATGTCTACAGTCACAACGCTTACGACATAGGCACCCGGCGTCCGTGTAGTCCCTTAAGCGTGTAACATGATACTTATAGTGGTCATCACCTCAACTGCTACCGCGTTTCGATCCTCACATAGGCAAACATTATGTAATTCATAGATGATTATTGTTCAAGACTGCAGATGTTTTTGAGTCCGGTTAGTTTTATGTTTGTCTTCAGCAAAATAGCGCACATTATCTTAGGGTCTGTAAGTATGATTAAAATTGATACAAAGATAGCTAGCTCGTCTATTAAGGACAAACTAAATCGTTAAAAATCAACAACAATCCATAAATTTAAAGCTCAGTGCAGTACAATACGCATCATGCTTGTATATGTGTTGCAATAACCTTTTAATATTTATGAAACATTTTGGCATTAATGGCATTTTTAAATTTAAAGATATTAAGAGCGTATTGCGTCTGAATCTCGGTGTCTTTGAAATCGACGCAACGTTTGTTTGGCAATACATAGTTTCAGTAACGCAATATTTCATAACAGTGAAATTCATAATAGCTCGCTCCACCAGATGGCAATGCCAACTTACCGGCAGTCAAGGTTGGCTCAACTGTATGCAACTGTTGCTATAAAATAATTGAATTGTGTAACAAATATAAATTAATCGATTTATTTATAGGATATGATTTTTAAGACTCCTTTAAGTAATAAAAAAAGGTTTTAAATCTTTTGAACAGTACTTGACACATACGTACTTTTTATTTACGAATTCGCACAACATACACAATTACAAATGCATATTACGCATATCTACGTTGTGCCATGGTACGTACTGTTCGATTGCAGTGTTAGAGGTCGCGGATTCGATTGCCACTCAGTGCATATATTTGGTATGCATCACAGAACTGAGAATAAGTAAGAAGTACGATGTGGGCGGGGCACGCGCGTCGAAGCTTTGAGCAAACACTCATACTCGTAGCTTCAGCAAATATTTTCGTACAGTTTCGCCTGGGGCGTAGGTTTTTTTTTAATATTATAAGGGGTAAAAAACAATAATTATGCTGAGTTACGCGGTAATTATGTATCGAAAACGAAGTTAGGACTGCAGTGTGTACAAAGTAAGGGCATCATTTCGTCGGTGAGTCCAAAAACCTTTGTTTTTAAATTATATTGGCAAAAATTCACATAGAACTATGTAATTTAAGACACAAAACCGTTATGATCTATTAAAAACAGTTATACCCTGCGTGTCATATTTGAGTACTAACTAAGTAACTATATTGGAGCTACGAGATCACGCAATGAACTACCGCCGTCTCGGCTGGCAACTATATCTACGACATGCTACCTTATACTAATCAGTGCATTTAGTATAATTATAAATGGCGTTTAGGATTCATATTATGTAGTAAATCCTCTGTTACGAATTAGTGTTGAGTATGATTATCGTCTAAGCGTGAGCAACTGGCGATACATGATTTGGAACAAAATACAGCTCATAGCATTTCTAAATATTTATTCTCAGTTCTGTGGTATAAGTTGTATTGGTTTTTATGTAAGTCTGTCATTATGTCTCTGAATATACATATTTAAATTATAATATTTATGTTGCCTTTAAGATTTTTGCTTTATTGCTTTTAGCGATAAGGCCGCCCTTTGCTTTGTAAATATACATTTTTGTAAACTTACTTTAAGCAATATTTACTGGTGTGCAATAAAGTTTATTCTATTCTATTCGGTTATAAGACGTAGACTCTTCGTGTCGTGTATAAATGGCATACATGTCTTTAATTGCCTAATGTTTTGGTCTAACGGCCGGTACCTCTATTTATTATTTAAGGGTAGTTTTACAAACTTAAGACAAAAAAAAACTTAATTTTGACTAGACATTTTGATACTAATAGCAATTCCAATATAAGTATTTTCTCACAGTATATTTCTGAGTAACTTTCTGAGTAAGAATATAGGTACATAATATCTTCTATTATAATTAGAAGGATCTGGCGAGACATTTAAAGCTAAACAGGCTCTTAAAAATTGTCTGTGTAAATACGAATAAAAACTGTGTAAATGTCTGGAAACTAAACTAAGATTGTTTGGGCAAGTAAACGATTTAGTATAGACATTACCTGCTACCCCCTCGCTATAGAACGTGTTGCTACTAGCTATGGCTTCATTGACGCTAATGGTTACTGCTCGCTTCCTAAAAGTGGTTGTGTATATTGTATAGCTTATAAACTTACGCTATTAATAAAAATAATTGGCATATCACAAGCTGAATCTAAGGTTAAGGCTATTATCCTGCTCAATGACCTTGAAGATTTGATCTCTGTACTAGTATTTGTTACTTTGGCGCCGCCTACCGGCCAACGACCATACTAAAGATTTTAAGGGCCACAGATTAAGCAAGAACACAGATATGTCGCAGAGTTGTTATCGTTTTTGCCTATTTCATTCGCTCTCTGAGAGAATTAATTAACATTTTGCACCTCTAGTTTTTGTAGTCTTATACTCTCTAAAGGTCTGTACACCTTCTGAAGGTCTTATGATGACCAGATAAGTGCTTATTGGTTCTCAGTAACGGAAATAATTAGAATGACCTACCTTTTTAAATTTATCTAATTGAGCGCGGGTGCTACTGCATGATACATTCTGAAGGTCTTATGATGACCAGATAAGTGCTTATTGGTTCTCAGTACGGAAATAGTTAGGATGACTTAGCTTTTAAAATGTATCTAATTGAGCACGGGTTCTACTGCATGATATATTCTGAAGGTTTTATAATGACCAGATAAGTGCTCATCGGTTCTCAGTAACGGAAATAGTTAGGATAACCTAGCTTTTAAAATTTATCTAATCGTGCACGGGTACTACTGCATTATACATTCTGAAGGTCGTATGATGACCAGATAACTGCTTATCGGTTCTCAGTAACGGAAATAGTTAGGATGACCTAGCTTTTAAAATTTATCTAATTGAGCACGGGTGCTACTGCATGATACATTCTGAAGGTCTTATGATGACCAGATAAGTGCTTATCGGTTCTCAATAACTTTTGTTTTTCTGTGGTGTGTTGTTTATTACCAAATAAACAACACACCACAGAAAAACCAAAGTGATACTTTAGTTTTTCTGTAACTAGGTATTTTTTCTCAAAATCAAGACTGTCATTTTCACAGTCAACCTAATTTCTATGAGGCCTTTCAAATGCGTTCAACACGATGGTTCTACGTAGTGCCGTCAATGAGATACTATACCTACCTTCGGAGTCCACCAATAGGTAGGCGATATCATCAGTCACCGAGGTCTCCGTGAGACCTTTCAAATGAGACCAAACACGATGGTTCTACGTAGTGCCGTCACTGAGATCCTATACCATCCTTCGGAGTCCGTTCACAGGTAGGTGACATCATCAGTCACTAAGGTCTCCGTGAGACTTTTCAAATGAGTCCAAACACGATGACTCTACGTAGTTGTGTCACTGAGATCCTGTACCCACCTTCGGAGTCCACCATCAGGTAGGCGACATCATCAGTCACCGAGGTCTCCGTGAGACCTTTCAAATGAGTCCAAACACGATGACTCTACGTAGTTGTGTCACTGAGGTCCTTTACCTACCTTCGGAGTCCACCATCAGGTAGGTGACATCATCAGTCACCAAGGTTTCCATGAGACTTTTCAAATGAGTCCAAACACGCTGGTTCTACGTAGTGCTGTCACTGAGATCCTTTACCTACCTTCGGAGTCCACCATTAGGTAGGTGACATCATCAGTCACCAAGGTTTCCATGAGACTTTTCAAATGAGTCCAAACACGCTGGTTCTACGTAGTGCTGTCACTGAGATCCTATACCCACCTTCGGAGTCCACCATCAGGTAGGCGACATTATCAGTCACCGAGGTCTCCATGAGACCTTTCAATTGAGACCAAACACGCTGGTTCTACGTAGTGCCGTCACTGAGATCCTATACCCACTTTTGGAGTCCACCATCAGGTAGGCGACATTATCAGTCATCGAGGTCTCCATGAGACCTTTCAAATGAGACCTAACACGATGGTTCTACGTAGGGCCGTCACTGAGATCCTATACCCACTTACGGAGTCCACCATCAAGTAGGTGACACCATGAGTCACCAAGGTCTCCATGAGACTTTTCAAATGAGTCCAAATACGATGGTTCTACGTAGTGCTGTTACTGAGATCCTATACCCACCTTCGGAGTCGGCCATCAGGTAGGCGACATCATCAGTCACCGAGGTCTCCATGAGACCTTTCAAATGAGACCAAACACGATGGTTCTACGTAGTGCCGTCATTGAGATCCTATACCCACCTTCGGAGTCCACCATCAGGTAGGTGACATCATCAGTCACCGAGGTTTCCATGAGACCTTTCAAATGAGTCCAAACACGATGGTTCTACGTAGTGCTCTCACTGAGATACTTTACCTACCTTCGGAGTCCACCATCAGGTAGGTGACATCATCAGTCACCGAGGTTTCCATGAGACCTTTCAAATGAGTCCAAACGCGATGGTTCTACGTAGTACTACACTGAGATTCTATACCCACCTTCGGAGTCTACCATCAGGTAGGTGACATCATCAGTCACCAAGGTCTCCATGAGCCTTTTCAAATGAGTCCAAACACGATGGTTCTACGTAGTGCCGTAACTGAGATCCTATACCCAACTTCGGAGTCTACCATCAGGTAGGTGACATCATCAGTCATTTAGGTCTCTATCCTCCGTCAAACTATTTGACCAATGGCAGGAACCGAGATCAAGTCGAACTAAACTGCGTTTTTATTTTTATCTTTCACTCAATGAATTTCATTGAATAAAACGTGAGTACCTACTCAGTTTAGTTGAACAGATTTTCCCGGCCTCGCTTCACTTTACATTTATTTTTTTAATCATGCTTATTCTATGACACGTTCTTAAAACAAAACGAAATTACAAACTACTTTATATATATTTACGAACTTAATATCTATTCTTATTTTACGAAATATTTATATTTGTACTATTTGCTCTATGATTTCATTAAAAAATCATACAACACGAGAACTTTTAGATATAATTTGGAAAAAATAACGCGCGTACAGCCCACCCGTCACAAGAGTCATTGAGACACTGATAGTACTGATACTGATGTATCGCGCCTGGACTGTGCGCCACAGGCCTTTGCGGGGGTGCTCCAGCGGGGTACTGGTGAAGTTTCGGGTTTTTAGTTATTATTAAAAAATATTAAAAGAAAATCAACAATACAAATTGTGTAGTACGTCATTTCACATTTTTTGGTACAAAATTCATGTCGAACTATTTAGCCGTTGCAGAGAAAAATTACAGTTTAGGTTGAAAAAGGACCTGTTTAGTGATATTTTTTAACAAAATTTGGTAAACATTATTAAAATTTTAAACAATACAATGTATTTGTGACGACCTTAAGTACACTATATATTTTTTATATGGAAAACGCACAAAGGGATTCATCTACAATCATTTTTAAACATATGGTGTTTTTAGGATTTGAGCGAGGTAATCCCCTTAACCCGTTTAACAAGCAAACTAAGGCATAACCTTTAAATTTATAACATTAAGACAGACAGACTCCTCTGAATGTCACTTGCCAAATTGTTTCAACATTAATTTCATTAGTAATTACTCGATTGATGTCATCACACTGGTATTGCGTAGACTTTTGCTGACCTTATAAGGTAAACTGATTCACTCTAGGTACATGATTTACAAACCATTCACTGCAGCAATGAGGTAGGTGTTACCCTTAGTCTGTGTTGCTATTATAAAAATTGTTTCTGGCTCAGAGTCATTATGAATTAATATGTACACTGCTGTTTATAATTTTCTACTGAATTGCTAATGTTTTGAGTTATTGTGTTTGAATACAACGTTTTTTTTATTATCTCTTTATATTATCGTTTTTAAGGTTCCGTGCCTCAAAAGGAGAAAAGGAACCCTTATAGGATCATTGTTGTCCGTCTGTCTGTCTGTCTGTCTATCAAGATCCTTTATGTCAGGAACCCGTAGACTCATCAAGTTGAAATTAATACCAAATACATAAGACTACAGTCCCTGGAAGTTGTAAAAAATCAAGCTTCTAAGTCAACGCAATCAAAAGAGTTACGTGGGAGAGCCATGCTTAGGCACGTATGGGCCGGCTCGACTCCGCTCGATACCACGGCCTCACAGAAAACCGGCAGTGAAGCATTGATTGCATTGCTTTTCGCCACGTGAGTGAGGTTTTACCGGAGGCCCTAACCCTTCCCTATCCCCTATTCCCGTCCTTCCCCTCTCCCCCCTCTTCTCCCCTCTAATCCCCCTCTCCCGTCTTCCGTCTTCCCGCTCTTCCGCCCTCTCCCCTTCTTCCCCTATTCCCACTTTAAAAGGCGGCAACGCACTCGTGACTCTTGAGTTACAGGTGCCCATGGGCGGCGGTAGGCATTTACCATCAGGTGACCAGTCTGCTCGTTTGCCCCCTATACCATAAAAAAAAAAAGATATGGCCACTTAAGCCTTATATTTGCAGGATTTGAACATTTCGTAGGTAGGTGAGGTGATGACCCGTGGGGGTTTCCACACGATAAAAAAAGGTAAATCAAAACCTATAGGGTACTTCACGTTGACCTAGAATCATGAAATTTTGTAAAAAGTAAGGTCTGATAGCACAAGTAAAAGAAATATTCCGAAAGCCGTTAATTCGCTATTATATCACATAAAAAAAATGGTTTTTGTGATTACAAACTTACATTTTGCGTATAATATTATCTACGTATTTACGGGAATTAACGCGGTCACGAAAAGGTATTACATACCTCTGAATTGCCTGACGTTTCGACCAGGTTGCTCGGTTTGCTTATAGAATAAGGACACTGTATAGTATATGAGTATGTGACGGTACATGGCGAAACGAAAATATCGAAAAAGTGGAGGTGGATGAAGAACCACCGCTGAGCCAGACAGCCTGTGAGCACGGCCAGTGCAACCTGGTCGAAACGTCAGGCAATTCAGAGGTATTTAATACCTTTTCGTGATCGCGTTAATTCCCGTAAACACGTAGATAATATTATAAAATGGAACGCGAAAGTTTAAAAGTTATATTTTGCGATTGGATTGTTGACTTTGTCATAAACAAAGTCAACAATCCAACCGCAAAGTTAAGTTTGTCTTTCGAAATAGACGGACAAAGTCTTTGACAATTGATTTCCAAGATGAACGTACCATCTACATACAAGTTTGTTTGCTTACGGAACCCTCGGTGCGCGAGTCAGACTCGCATTTGTCCGGTTTTTAAGAGTTAAAATGCCGTCAATTAATTTGAAAACAAAGTGTGATTTTATTTTCACTATAATTTTTGTTAATTAATGTTTCTGACTTTAAAATGTATATCTACCTAATAGTGCTTTTATTTTTTGCATGTTTTTATAGAATTATACAGAGTGTATTTGAAAAAGGAACTCTTACTAAATCACTAAAAGGGCATGACTCTAGCATGCTGTTATATTAAGATTTTTGAAAAAAATTTTTGTATTTCCGTTTTCTGTTTTTTCGTTTCGTTGGATTTGGAATGTGTAAAGTTAAAGATTTTAAATGGTGTCTATTTTTTATTTTGGATTTTTCATTCCGTTACTAAGAAAATCAGTAAAAACTAACTTCCAAATTTTTTTATGTTAGTTTTTATGGATTTTCTCAATAACTGAGTGAATAGTTCCAAATAAAAAAATACGTACGATTTGAAATATTTAACTTTACACGTTCCACTTTTTATTAGGAAAAGAGGTAAAAATACCTGGAAATTCAAACGGTATCACCGTTTGAATTTCCAGGTATTTTTACCTCTGTACATGTAAACGCATAGTATTTAAAAAAAAATCCATTACAACAGCATCTTAGAGTGATTTAAGTAAGTGTTTCTTTTTCAAATACATCCTGTATAAATAAATTTGAATTGTAAATATTTATACGCGAAGTTCCGTAAAACAATAATTAAATAAATTATTTAAAATTTTGTTTAAGTTTGCATGACGATTACCTACGGAATACAAAACAGATGAGAAAATTTTGGCAGAGTAATAATAATAAAATAAAATATATAAAAATATTATATATAAAACAAGCCTTTTTATTATTATCATCATTAAAACATAATAATTAATGGTATAAGCTGCCAAAGGCACACATGTACAGGTGCATTATCCTCAACATGAGCATGAATGCCCATATGCCATCTTACCGAATACGTACAAAATCATCTCTTAGAACTGAGTTGATACAATACAAGAAAAATGTAAAACACAAGATGTCGACTACAATAACTTTACAATACGTTTTTCATGTGGGTTTGTGGTTCCTCGAAAATTCAAGCTGTTTCGCCGTTTGAAATCTTGTGTTAGGGATACAGATTTCACTCATCATATACTCGCCGCGCACTTCTAGTTTCAGTTATAATAAAGTACTCTGTGACTTCTAGTCCGGCCACCGAGCTAGTAGGAGTATAGTGTAGTCAACCTTTTGTTTTATTGTATCAAACAGAACAAACAGTACAATTATAAAACATATATTAGTCTACTGACTTCATCGGTGAGTGTTAAACTGTATGTAATCGTCTTGTCGTGTACACAATATAACTATGTGGAACAATGTTGTTCCAAAATAGAGGAATATAATCTAGTTTTTTCACGAATCTGTGGTCGAACACGAACGGTCGGATATATGGCCGAAACAGTAAATACAAGCGTAGAGGACGACCACGAAGACAAGTTCGCACAGTGCATCTAACACGTAAAAAGGATGTGTCTAGAAATCGATAAAAGCAGTGAAATGACGAATGATACACTAGAATGGAAAAAAAAAACGTATTGCGCTGATCATAAATAAAATTGAGAAAAGGGTAGGCAAGGGTAATAAAATTTACATTTGTTTTATATCTAACCATTTTTTACAGCTTTTTAATTTAGTTACTAAGTAAGTTAAAATTAATTTGATGGTAGTAGTAGTATTACCGTCTGTTTAAATCCACGCTAATGTTTTATGTGTAACCTGTCTACTTTTAAAATTCCGTTAATGTCTGTACTTTTTTTGACGTATACATTGACAAGGGGGAGAACATTTATTTTTGCCCAAGGTGAACTTTAATTCATATAAATCCTCGGTCGCTAATATGGGATTTAAAAGTGTTATAAATATGTATGCTATGCTGTGTAAATCCCAATCCTACTAATATTATAAACGTGAATGTTTGTGAGGATGTATGGATGTTTGTTACTCTTTCAAGCCAAAACTACTGAACCGATTGCGATGAAACTTGGTATGTAGATAGCTGGAGACCTGGATTAACGCATAGGCTACTTTTTATTTTATCATATGCGTGGCTATATTTTTTAATTCAAACCTATCCAAATTGTTTGGGTATTTATAGTACTTCTTAAATAATATTGCTATATTAACATATAAATAAAACAAACAAAAAAATAGAATAAATAGACCATTACAATTGATAAACATACTGTTTTCTAGATATAAATATGTATATGCAATATCCAAGGCCCAGCTACCTACCCGCTATCTAGCGGTCCCGTCCATTAGGTAAAAGAAGAATATCCTCTGGAAAAGCTTTTACGAGACACAAACAAGCTGCCTTCTCCAAATTACACTACAATATTGCTTCTGACTTCTTTTTTACGGAGGTTTTGTTCGTTACATCGCTTCATCTGTTCGTAATTTACAAGTTGGTGTAGGACGGAATTTGTCATCATTAAGTAGGCGGTAACATTAAAACCGCCCGTCCATCTGAAATAATTATTGTAAAGGTTTTCTTATTCACAACCCCGTAGTCCTTTCCTACTCATTACGTTGTTTAATTTAAATTGCTCATTAATATAATATTTGCTACGCATGTGATGTTAAAAATCCCAGCAAGAAAAACAAACAGATTGTTTCACCTCTTGATAAAAGACTCCCGGCGTCGGGCTCGAAACTGGTTGGGAAATACACGTGAGCAAAACCGTACCTATATCGTTTATTAATAAAGAAAAACAAAGTTAAGAATAACAATATTTTGAACTTTGTAACAAAACTAATCCCCCGACTCAAAAATCCCTTCAACAATAAACAAGAGCTGATAATCTTCGAACGACTGAATAGATTTTCTTGAATACTAGCAACCCGCCACGGCTTCGCACGGGTAGTAGAGACATCTTCAACAATCATCGTCATATTTCAACCAATTTACACAAAACGTTAACAAATTATACACCTAAACCTTCCTCATGAATCACTCTGTCTATTGGCGACTGCGGGGGACTTTGTTTTATAATATGTAGTGAATATGTAGTGATATTTGAACACTAACAAAGACTAACCACACAACACGAAGTGACTAAGAACACTCGATCAAACTAAAAACTGAACCAAAATCGATCTCTTTAGGAGCTATGACGCTCTACAGAGTACAGACAGACACAACTACACAAGATACACCACGGTAAAAATATAAAACCCCTTTTAACGTCGGGAGTACTTCGGGAGGGAAAAACATGGATTTCATTTGCAATATTTATGTAGGAGTATTGCATCTGTAATATTTACATATTAATGTGAAGAATGAACGCATTAAAAACAGGACTTTTATATTTAACAAAGACCAAGCTATGATCATGACCTATTCAACATACAAATGCGTCATCGTTGCGTTTGTCACTTGTTTTATCCTATTAATGTCAATAATAAATAACTGCTTGAACAAGCCCTTGACACTACAAACTCATCCGGTGCTACAAGCTAAAGTCAAAATATTTAACTAATGTTTTATGAGACCGTCTAGAGGGTCTTTATATCGTGTCTGACGTCTGTCTGTCGTATTGCATTGGGCGTATTATATGTATCTGGGCTCTAAAACTGATTGATTTATTCGATGTAATTTAAGTGATGCTATATACGAAACTGATGAGTTTTTTTTTAAACAGTCAGCCTTTATCTGGTCAGTATTTAGATCTTGAACTTGTTTCTGCTACAGGTTAGATTTCTATAGTAATATTATTGTGTTGTCTGATCTCTAAAACTGATTAATTTATTCGATGTAATTTAAGTTATGCTTTATACAAAACTGATGAGTTTTTTTTAAACAGTCAGCCTTTATCTGGTCAGTATTTAGATCTTGGACTTGTTACTGCTACAGGTTAGATTTCTATAGTAATATTATTGTGTTGTCTGATCTCTAAAACTGATTAATTTATTCGATGTAATTTAAGTGATGCTTTATACAAAACTGATGAGTTTTTTTTAAACAATCACTCTTTATCCGGTTAGTATTAGATCTTGGACTTGTTTTTGCTAAAGGTTACATATCTATAATAATATAATACAGCTAAAGAGTTTTTTTGCTTGTTTAAAAGCGCTAATCTGTGGAATTAACAAGGGATTCCAAAAAAATATTTTTGTGTACGAGTATGATAGCCAGATTCCTGAGGAATCACGCAACGACCTTTAGGAGTGGAGCAGTGACCATATACGCGAGTGAAACAGGAACGGTTAGTGTTCTCATAAATATAGGATTTTAAACGAATTTCGCAAGTTTTAAATGTCTGATACAATTTAACATTTAAATGATATTTATATTCAAGTTACATGATGCCTTCTATGTGGTGAAATAGGTTGGACAATGTTTACCTCCTTCTACGTCACGTCAAAATTTACCTCATATTTGTCAATCCCTAAAGCACTCCAAAATCTATAAATAGATAACCCGTAAGTCGAAGTAATTGGGGTTTCTTACATACCGAATCTACGTAGAATATTTAATACATAATTATATTTTCAATTTGGAGTTTGCGTAGTCTGTGACGTGGCTGGGGAGCAAAACTTTTAAGGATAAATAATATTACAGCTTGTAGACGGTTTCCTACGTCACAGGAACGTATTTCGTTACCACGGCCGTCCTACGTGCGTCTTATATTGATGAAATAACAATTAATGAAAAAAATATGATATGTATAACAATTCTTTAACAATTAATAAACTAGTCGAGTATTCGTGTTACTTGGATTTTAGGATTTCGCTTGTGATGTGACGTAGGCGAACAAAATTATTGATTTTAAACGACCTTCAGCTTTTAAAGGTTTAAAAGAAGATTTTGAGTCATGAACCTCTGATCTTTAGTGTAATATTTTATTCTTTATTACGTAACGATACAATATTATATTGTTCTGTTTTTTTATCGGATAAATAAGGAATGTAATATAACAGATTCTGTTTTGTATTGCGTAATCCAAACTTCACAATAGGTACATTTAATTAACTTAGGTACCTTATGTGTTTTTTTAAATATACTTCTATAGAGCGACAAGGATTATTTATGGTATTTTGATGACGTTAATAGCGGGGCGTAAGTATGAATCAGGATTATCAGCAAGTACCTGAGTCTTGGAGATTACATTGAATATCTATGGAAAAAAGTTTACTTGACATTTTAGGCACGGGAATGTTTTTTTGTTGGTAGTGGGTAGCTCACACCCGCATTTTATTGCGGTTAAAGGGTCGAGTTAGGCACATTGGCAAGGCCGTCTTAGATCATGCCGGTGCCCTAGGGCACATAAAATTTGGACCCCTTTTGGAAAGTAAAACAATAAATTACATACTAATACAGATTTGCACAACAGAAGTCGTGAAAGAAACATTTTTTTTTCGGCTCGAATGTTCTATTTTATCCTGAAACGTGTTTTTTTAATGGTTTCAAAATTTATTTTTGATAAGTTAGTAATTTGTTAAATACAAATACATAGTCTACGGTCCTTTGAAGCTGTAAAAATATCTATGTTTTTAATTCACATATTATGTAAATATGTTGCATGTTAAAACTATGCAGTATAAAGAAATAATGCAAATGTTGTGTGACAATCTCAGAAGCACCTCACCTATTTGAAGAATTTCTTCACCTACAATATTCCAGACAAACACAGGTTATATAACTAATATAACTATTATAGATAAATTGTTCAACGTAGGCGAAGTCACGTGTGTTCATAAGAAAATCATTATTAATCACTATTCTGAGCAAATCACAATTAGCACATATTTAACCATTAAATGTATACTTAGTTATGTCAATTTGCTTATAAATACTTCTTCTTCAAATGTGTTTTGAATTTTTGCACGCAAATACGTGCAAAAATGTATTGAATTTTTACATGAACAGATAAACATTATAATTAAATCATGATGTAAAAAGCGTCACTACTTATACAATTTAGCTTTGTGTCAATTTAAAATGTTTGGTAATGAAACCTTCTCACTACCTTCTCATGGTGATTCATTGGCAACGGGAGCGGTAACACCTCTTTCCTTTTCCTTCTAATGTTATGTTGTCCTGCTCAGCATTTTACGCAGCAACTCTGTTTCTGCGAGTATTCCTCTGATCTGCAAAGTCGTACTCCGGCCCCCTTTTACGAGTATTTAAAGACGCAGTCCGACGTCCGATTCAATGTCGCCCCGAAAACGGTGGTGACGGCCTGTAACCCTACTATTGCGAGTGTATGTTAGGACATATATAGTAGGAACCTTTTATATGTAATAGGTTCCTACCTATATAATTAGTATAATACACACACAATATACCTTGTTGATGTTACTTCACTAGCGATATAAACTAAGAGGATGTTATACTGTGAAGTAAAAGAGGCCTTTCCTACTTAGCGTGCTAACTATTATTGTGTGAAGGCCTTAGTTAGATCAAATATACCATGGTCTATATGATCGAAGGTGAAGGCAGTTTGTCATTGCCATTGATCGTTTAGTTCACTAGCTTCTTTTCAAATTCTTCTTTGGAGCTGGACTTAGATTTTACTGTTATTGCTCTAATGCAGTTTTTCTTTAAACTGTAATGCCAGGAAACTTTTAAAGTAACTTCGATTAAAAGTTGGGACAGTTTTGAATAATTAAATAATCCAACATTGGTTTCGAAATGATTATTATACTAACATTGAAACATAGACCTTTAATGAAATACAATGACATGTCATGTATGTATTTTACGGAATATCGCGGTTAAATAAATGAATATTATACAATTAAGCCCTAAATAAACAAGTAGTCCGCCCAATTACCCAAATGCCTCTCTAATTGGACACATAGCCAGTTTTCCTTGGGTGTCTAAGGTTTGGCTCATGTCGGAATGACCTTACTTCCAATGCAATAGTTGATGCAAGTAACATTTTTGCAATTGAACGCCTGAGCCAGTGCAAGAAACGCACGAAACTATGACGAAATTAACTGGATGAAGCGACGAGACGGTATTATAAGGACGAAAATGTTGAAATTATGTAGGTATGGCCGTGGATTTGTCACGCTTGACCGTATGGTCAGGATGTATTTGGCAATTGGCAATAGCTTTACTCATCTAAGTACATATTACATATGAAAAGTGAATGAAAAATGTAACATATAAAAATTTAGTTTTCTTAGAAGCGCCTACTTGAATGTAATTATGAAACAATCATTCGAATTATGAATTAATTTACAAATGTCGCGAGTTAATTGAAAAATATGTAACGCTTCATTTTATTGTATTAAAAACGAAGTATTTTAATAAGTAAACATACATTTGCAGCGAAAGGAATGGATGAATACACATATTTATTTAAGTACCTTTAAATAACATTTATCTTTAGGGATTAGCAGGATTACATTTTTCATAGACAATTGGATTTTCGCCACTAAAATTTATCTTTGCGAATATAACATATTAATTGGTCTAAAATGCTGTTTTTGTTTAAAGGTTTAGAGGTCATAGTGATAAAAAAGTTTATATTTGAAAGATGATCCACCTCCATACAACCTCCTCCTCCCGTTTTTTTAGAAAGAAAACAATTCCCGTGTGCCAAACATTAGGTATTCTGTCTTATTTTAGGAGTGAGTTCACGTCGGTAGTGTACTGGGTGGGGTTCGAACCTGCAACCACTCTATCACAAGTCCGACCGAGTCCGAGTCGCCTTACCAGTCTTGGTAACCGTGGGACACCTACACATACCAGGTGGTGTCGACTTTATGTGATTCTTTTAGACTTTGTGGTCATCTGCTTCTCCATACTTATCTGGCTCCAAATTCTTATAGAAAATAAAAATCTTAGTACTATTATAAATGCGAAAGTTGAGATGGATGGATTTTTGGCACAGAGATAGATTATAGTGTTTAATATGCACAAAGGCTACAAAATATAATATAATATGCCGTAGGCTTTAAAACTTTTATTATGGGGTTATTACTTTGTCATTGCACGAGACGAAAGGTAGATAGATAGATAGAATATTCTTTATTGCACACCATTAATTGAAACAGATCATAGCTTAAAAAATAGAGTACAATGGGCGGTCTTATCGCTAATAGCGATCTCTACCAGACAACCTTTAGATGGAGATAATTATAGAAGTATTAAATAAAAACAATACCTAATTGATGGCGTACTAGTTAGAAAATACAGACAAGTATTTTACAAAATATTTATAAATACACACCTATATTATACCCCAAAATTAATACATACACATTTTGATTACTTACCTACATCTATATTTTTTATTGAGTTTTTAACTTTACATTCTACAATATTCTGTAATCTTGGCATGATGAATTTAGTTACTTCGAGAAATTTACCTACTCAAAAAATTTTGCAATAGGTAGAATCGGATAGTAGGTAAGCAAATAAATGTATAAACTCACCCTAAATGTATCGCTAATGCCATACTCACCATAA
Organism: Callimorpha dominula; assembly: GCA_949752705.1. NCBI lineage: Eukaryota > Metazoa > Arthropoda > Insecta > Lepidoptera > Erebidae > Callimorpha > Callimorpha dominula. Next base: position 21,461,612 of record OX456993.1, read on the forward strand.
CTTAACACACAATACTTTATTACTCATTGACCTACTAAGTAATGTACGAAATCTTTGTACATATTTTGCTTAAGACATTATGTTACCTGATTGTTACATCGTTATAATATTGGTTAAGATACTGGTTTATTACAAATAGGTGGGTTTGTTTGTTACAATCAATCTAATGTGCAAGTAAATTACATCATTGTTTTACGCATTGCATCGTTGCGATAGTTTAGTAATTTCGTAGCCATACAGAGGCAATAAACATCTTAGTACCTAAGGAGTGAATTTATTTCATCTATATTAGTAAATCAGTGTGCCTATTACTGTAATGTTTTTCTTTACACAAAAATAAATAATGTAAAAACAAATTAATCCATAAAGAAATTCGTCTTCATTGGTGCTGGTGAAAATGTAGTATTTTTATTACCTATTGCTGAATAATCTACAAGCGGTAATTGGTTTCAATATTTAATCTGGTCAGTGACAATAGTGAATACGCTATGTGATTCACATTTCTTGCCATTGCTATGCCATTTTTATCACATGTCAGTTACCATATAGGTAAGCCATGTCCACGATTTTCAAGTACAAACTTTGAAGTTTCCTCTTGTTTTTCAGGATGACCTCTTACAAAGCTTCAAGTCCTCAAACATTAATATGCGAACGTAGCAGGCTCGCATCTACATTGGTAACGCTTTCAAATGCAGCGAAATCTTGGCGAAAGCGTTTTCTATATTCGCCACTAACTGAACTCATATTGCTTGAGAAGCAAAACTCAAATGTGAGAGAAATGTGAGAACGAGTGAAGGAAATGCAAATTTAATAACACGTTGTATCTTATTTTATGCTACCAGTCTAACAACACTTTCTTTTTTAACAAAAGTCAGCGGATTTTGTTGTAAATTAAAAAAATTAAGTAATTTTTTGTGACGTCAGTAATCCATTAATAGTCCCAGGATCATTTGTATCATTCTGCGGTACTAATCCTGTCCCAAACTCCCAAAGAAAGGTTTCAACCTCACTCGTCACCGGAAATTAACAGCAGTAACTCTGACTTTGGATCGTAATGAATAATGAAGTTGTTAAGTTTGTGTTATAGTGAATTGTAAACTCTATTTATATATATATATATATATATAAACTTCTTGTACATTTTTACAGTAAGTAAAATAAATTTATTATAAAAATAGGTATATGTTCTGAATTTTGAACTTTTTATCGTTCAACAAAAGGATTCTTCTGCTTAAGGCAATCTCTAGAAGAATTCTATTGTAATTGGTACCATGTCAGCATCTTAGCACACCTCAGCTTTAGTTTCTTTAGTAAAAAAGAATTGCGACTGCCTTTGCCAATATGTCGATTGTGATTGTCCATGACCTAGATGACGAGAGTGGAGCAGCCGTGACATTGTGGCCAGTTATTACACAGTGTGACGTTTCGTGCAATATTTTACAATATTAACCTACTGCATCTTTTCTTCAGTAGGTCAGTAGGTAATTAAGTAAAATATAAATCACGTGTACCTATACAAATTGTCAAAATTTATAAGATCTAGACTTTTTCACTTTGTTTGTCAAATGGTTTTTTTTTTCAATAAAAAATGGAAAAAAAAAATTTACCTTCGATGACGTCGCATTTTGACCTCTAGTCGACCGAGTAGTAATAAATACTTAGATTGCAAAATGTCAACTATCGTAATTAAGATTATGGATAGGTCAGATTACCCGTTTTAATGCAAAGTTATAAGGGCAGTGAAAGGATATTTAATTATTACTCGGCATCTGCTGTTCAATACTGAAAAAATTTGAGGACATGGATATTATTATCTTCTAATCTCTATTATTGAGACCTATTTTATATTTTTATCAACAGATGGCGTGTTTACGTTCGGCTAAAATAAAAATCTATAGCAAAAGAGATATGATGAAGTTTACGTCACCTCAAAAACGCATCGAAGGATAGATAGAAGATAGTATTAATAAGGATGTATTAGCTTGTGTTGACCCTAAAATATTTTTAACCTCCGACGCATAATGGAGGGGTGTAATAAATTTAATTTAATATTAAGTAGGTATCTCTGTGTCTGTTTGTTGCATCATGGCTCCTAAACGGATAGATCGATTTTGATTTAGTTTATTTTTGTTTGTGACTAGATCGAGAGTGTTCGTTAAGTCTCATCACATCACATCCATTTTTAAGCGAGGGTGGGGCGGTGTGCCATTAAAACAAAGTCTTGTATTTTGGATACTTCATATGTGTAACTTTAACTGAGCAATTCAAGCTTATATTATATTACTTTGTATCAAAGTACTATATAAAAGAACAGAGGCATTACTATTTTCAATCTGAATTTATATTATACCATGTAGCTTCATCATCAATCATACCGAGGTATATTTGATCTAAGTAATGAAGCATACATGAGAAGAATGTAGGTATAGCCTGACCATCAAAATAAAAAACCTCGTTATGTTGCGGAAAACAACTAGAACTAATTTCTTTTCATGGCAAGCGTAACTTTACAACGTCGTTAACATGTCATCGTTGTCTATTGTTGATTGCTGTCAAAGTTTATAGGAGGTCTATTTTGGGTTTGTGAGATTATGTGTTAAAATACCAAAAAACTATTCCTAATCCTGAGAGAAAAGTGGTGGAAAGTCTGAGGGCTTGATGATTTATTTGTCAACATGATTTGTAGGTACATCATAATAGTGTGCACTAGGGATGTTACGGATGCAGAATTTTTGACATCCGCGGATGCGGATCTTAATATTTATTTTTAATTAACCTTATATGGGGGGCAGAAACAAAGTAAAATTATAGCAATCTTTAATATTTATATAAAATAAAAAATTGATGATTGCAAATTGCATTACATTTAATAAACAGTAATATCACCGCCTGTTCAGGTTCAAGTCTGTTTTGCAGAGCTTCATAATTTAAACCAGCCCTACTGTTACTCTGTAACTACTGTACTGTTTACTCTCTAGATCTCTTCTGGATGCATCGATTTAAGATGACTTTTCAAAAACGAGGTGGTGAGGCCCTTGCAAGAGTAGGTTTTATTATATATTATTCAATCAGCCTTATTCTGGTTATGTTCATTTGATTTAAAATAAGTCCAAATCTGACATTGTGGCGGTGGTGGCATTGTAAATTCACTTGTTAAATAATCTGTCAGCTGTAGAAAACTACCTTGAAACACAAAGCTTACTGCCTATTCACAATCACACTCAAAAAAATAAATGTTCATACCATAAGCGCAACTAAACATTTGATTAACGAGAAAAATTATACACAAAAAACAAACGCGTAGGATCTTATCACCGAAATCTTTGCTTCCATTGGGCAATCAGAACGTGTTTACTGCACACGCCAGTCGCTGGCCCCACCCACTTTCTTTCTTGTCGTGACTTGCACTACATATGCATCATAAACATCGGCATTGATGAAGCGGAAGCTCCGTGATTGCGGATGTGGATGCGAATATCCACAACATCCTTGATATGCACATTGAAAATTAGAAATATAGTACGAAACATTTTTTCCATTACACGATTATTATATTATTTTATTTTATTTATCTATTTATTAGTTAAACTTAATTTATTATTATTAGTATATAAAAGTAATATTAATTTATTAAGTATCTTAATGTTATAATAGCCACGTGGCAATGGTGAGTTTATAATAAATACCTGAAGCGTTTTTAATTATATTAATATAATAAGAAGTAACTAAAATCGTTTGTACGACATATAATTATATTTGTTATCAATCAACAGATCCTTGACAGAAGAACTTAAGGGTATTATTGATCCGTTAAAGATTAAAGGTGGCAGTTTATCTAGATCAAGCCTGCTGGTCACTCGTTGACTGCCTAGCACTTAGTTAAGTTTATAGCCAAAACAAATCTGTCAGACCAGCCACTGATAGCCTCCAGGTTGCAGTCAACCATAGAAATAGCCTCTGTTATTTTTCATATGGTAGCATGAAAGTAAAGTTGCAAGTTATCGACAAAAAATGGTACACACTCTGAAGGTTTTGAGTAATGCGATTAATAAAAATTGAGAATAATAGAGGAGAGAAAATGTCGCCATGAAGGACACCAGAGTCAAGATTACACCAACTTGAGGTAAATTCATCAACACGGACGGACTGCTGGCGCCCTCGAAGATATGACGAGGACCATTCCACTGCATCAGATGGAATCATATAATAGGAGAAGATAGACAGAAAGATATCGTGACTGACGGTGATGAATGCATTTCAGAAATCAACAAAAGCCAACACCGTAAATTTTGAATCCTCAATGCCTGTCCAGATGTCATCAGTCACTGTTAATAGAGCGAAAGTTGTGCTGTAAGCAGGCTTGAACTCCGTTCCTATACACAAACTGTGATAACTAGAGATCGGATATTCGGATGCATATTTACCTAAAGTTGAGATGTTGGCTATTATGGAAAGCACTTTTTTATCGAAAGAATCCCGCGATTCCGGGAAATTAAAATTTAAGTGTACCTATGCTCCGTGAGATGTAATAAACCCTAGTTTGACACAAATGACACTTGCTCTGTTACAACGTATAATGGTTGCTTTTCCCTACTTTTATTGTCAGTGATTTTTGACGAAGCAAAAACAACCTTATTAAGTTGTAACAAGTGTCAAATTGGGCCTATTAAACCCCAGGAAATGTAAGCATTTTGTAAGAGTGCGAGTGAGACGGCAAATTATACTTGCTTGTGCGCAAGTAGCGACATGACAATACAACTGTATTCGTCGCTGTGCTTGCAATGCGTTCGGGTGTATTTCTCAAGTTTTTCTCATTTCTACGATTACTTACTTGGCTATTAACGGTTTCTGATTTGCATCGTGATTTGGATTTATGTTTTACTTGAAACGACGACTTTTGTGCCACGAATCCTGGATTTACCTGCTCTGCGGCTTGAGATTAACAGAGACAATACGTTTAAGCTACGGCGATGTAGACATTCTAATTATGTCAAAAAAATATTTTTAAAAGCTCCCAACAGAGTACGAATTTTAAACGAACAACATCCAAATTTACCTTTGCCTCCAGATCCAGTTATCACTAGGTGAGGAACATGGTTAGAGGCGGCATTTTACTATGTCAAACATTTGGACAAAATATCGAGTGTTGTAGCTTTATTGGATAGCAACGAAGCCATATCTATTAGAAATGCTAGGGAAGTAAATAGGGAAGGAACTAAACCTAATTTGAAGAATGATTTAGAGTATATATATGAGTATTTCGAAATTTTACGTATTGCAATAGTAAAATTAGAAAAATGTGACCTGTCGATAATAGAAACATTCGAAATATTTGACGACGTAAGATTCATTTTAAACCAGACATCAAACAATACGTTTATCAACAAAATGGGGCAACTTATGGATAGAAACCCTGACTTTGATGTTCTTAGGGAAATAAGTGAAACATGTAATAAAGAAAATGACTCTAGTATTTACAAATTCGCGCCGCTTACTTCTGTAGACGTGGAAAGATCCTTTACAACCTACAAGTGGATCCTTAATATGAAAAGAAATAGACTAACAAATCATAAACTCGAGGAAATTATTATCGTACACTACAATTCTCTGAATAATCCTAAATTAAGAACTTTTGAACAGTCAGTAGAACCAGACGTAACACCATCATGTTCAACGCAAACAGATACAGAAATGACAGATTTCAGTGACCGAGCCATAGTCATAGATTAAAGATAAGATGATTAAAGATATTGTCACTGGGGTAATCTTTCTTCTTCAATCTTTAGCCACCCAATGCTGAGCATATATATAGGCCTCTTTCAAATCTCTCCACATTTATCTCGCTGCCACTTTTAAAGTGAAATATAAAATGTGCTAGTTTTAAGTTTTTATTTTCTTCATATTAGCTATGTAAGAAGTGTATGTCATGGCTACTTGTAAAGAAAACAACACAATAACTTGAGTAACATTAATTCTTGAATGAAAATTATTTATGTGTATTGCCCAAAGTGCCCATGTACAACTTTTCTATCTTTCATTTCTCTTCTATGTAGTTTCTGTGTGTACAACATAAAAATATTATGTGATGTAATGAATAAATAAGTTTGTATTAATGTATGTTTTCTTATTTACCACACCTATATTTCTCTTACACCTTACATACGTACATACTCGAATGTGAAACACCTTAACTTAAAAAGAATTAACTTAAAGTAAATATACATCCGATTAGTAATGCGATCCCTTAATCCCGGGATTTTATTTTAAATAAAAATATACTTAGAAGCCACTTCCATAATTTGTTATCCAAAAAATAACTTTAGGTAAATATGCATCCGATTATCCGATCTCTAGTGATAACTGTTAGTGAACACGCCTAAATCACTTTAGATAGGAATGGAAGAAAAGAAATTGGCTGTAAGTGATTCAGAAGGATAGGATTAGGGATCTTGGGGAGGGGAATAACAAACGCGTTACCCCACAGCAAAGGGAAACTCCTTGAGTCAAGTGAAAAATACACTATATACTTACGTAAACGTATAGGTATACGCACGGGAAGAAGGTGTTCGAGGATAGGTGTGATCATGCATGGTTTTTTTACGGTTTTGGTCATAAAACGATGAGGAAAAAATTTTGGTAAACACTCGTGTACACGATGCCGCCGCTGCACCGCCACCGCTCCGCCACCGCGCCTCTATACTGTGTATACTTGCCGCCATCGCACCGTCGTCGCATTGCCACCACACCTCCTCCGCGCCACCACCACTTGATTTTACCACACCACGTCACAGTTGTTAGTAATACATTGCTAGCTACGAAGAGCATACGTGTCTCGCACGATCTACAAACGCAATAAAAATGCTGTTGAGGTGCCCCTGGTCCAGGTTTTTATTTTCCTGGTCAGGCATCAGAATATAACACGATCAGTATTTTTTAAATTCTACTTCAGGTTCACATAATTATATTTTTTCCAGATAAAAAAAGAACTAGTTTTTTTCAAACAAAGTAAATAAAATAACTAAAAAGTCTTCGTATAGTATTATACGTTAAGGTCTAATGTTATACGGACTGACTGTGCTTAAACTTACCTTTACGTGTCTAGATTGTCTGTGAACTAATCAAATATTCGGTATCCAACACCAAGTTTACAATCTCCCGAAAAGTTTAGTAAGTGTCTATGATATCTACTTGACAATCATGGCGAGCACGTCGAGGTCTGTTTTTCTAATTTATTTTTATTCCTGTTTTGTTCTTATGGGCGTTATTTATGTATTGTACAGCTGAATAACATTAATGTTAATTATGATATTAAGTAAGTTTTCGATGGTGATAATTAAGTGTAGGAAACCCGTGACAAAGTTGTTACCCTACGATTTGATTTCTACTTGTTGATGAATGATGAACCTACTTTCTTTTGTGGTTTTAGAATGGAAGCAAATAAGGTGGTGTGCTATGCGCACCCAGATGCGCCGCTTATCGAGGATTACAGGGCTGGGGACATGATTTGCTCGGAATGCGGCCTGGTAGTAGGCGACAGGTAATATACAAAACATTTGTTTGGCAATATTTACGAAATATCCAAGAGCTTTCAACTTGATGCCATGTCGTAACAATAACAAAGCTATAGAAGTAATAGTTTTTGATGTATTTGATTTCTATTATTTCGAGGTCAAGTGATTTATTGAATATAATTGCGTAATGTGGATACTAGAAATTGATGCATAAGATCTTCTAATTAATGCTGATTGTGCATTAACTACAGCATGCACAGCTTGAGTGCAATATTATTAGGAAAACTCTGCACATATGTATTTTTGGTATTAATTTATGATTCAATTCAAATTGATTGAATATTCTGTTCAAAAATATTTTAGGATAATTATATTGTTAACTACATTTGCCTCTTTATAGTAATTATCTGCATGAATGTTGCCATGGTATATTTACTGTTTATAATGTTTTATTAGTATTATCATATTTATCAGAAACCCTATGTATATATTCTATTCGATATAGATGGATTTAGAGACTGAAAGAAAGGCACTAAATAAGGGTACACATGTAGTAATTCAGATAAACCATTATTACCATGTTAGTACCAGTCAAAGGTGTATTGAAGTATATGTATTTATTGACCTGTTTCTTTCTCTTGCTATCACAACATATAGATTGTAGTTTTTTGAATATTGTGAATGTTTATAAATTGGCGAAAGTTTGTGAGAATGGATCTGTCACACACATGTTGCTGAACGGATTTAGAAGAAATTTTTCACAGAGGTATTTAGTATTCTGGAATAGTACATAAACTTTTCTTTATCCCAAAAAAATGAACAGATCCCATCCAATATATTTTACTAAAAGTACCATGCATACAAAGTCACGGGTAGCAGCTAGTCCCACTAATATTATAAATGTGAAAGTTTGGATGGATGTTTTTACTCTTTCATGCAAAAACCACAACTAATTGCGATGAAACTTGGTATGTAGATAGCTGGAGACCTGGATTAATGCATAGGCTACTTTTTATCCCGAAACTGCCATGGGATCGGGACTTACGCAGGTGAAACCGCGAGGCGCTGCAAGTATTTCATAAATATTATGTTGTTTTGTATGTACTAAGAAGCTCACAATAACAATGCGTCATAAAAAGGATACTATTGTTTTTATACATTGTCAATCTATGAAGTATAGTTATATTAAATTTATGTTTAAATTTCTCCTATCATTTGAGGCTAGAAATTCTAAAATTTTATTACATAATTATAAATGTAAAAGTTTGGATGTTGGTTACTCAATCACACCTGAACAGCTGAACTGATCTGGATGAAATTTGGCACCGAAATTTATTATAGTCTGGAATTGGCTACTTTTTATCCTGGAAAATGTATGGTTCCCGGGGAATAGAATTCAATTTCCAAATGAACAAAATTAGTGGCAACCGCTAGTATTTCACAAATGTTTTGATATGTACTATGATGCACACATTGACAACACATGACTAAAAGGATGTTATTGTTATTCTGAATAAATTGTCAATCTATGGAGTATAATTATATTCAATTTATTTTTAAGTGTATGCTTGAAGGCACCAATCTCTGGATCTGATCTGATCTGAATCGGATTTTTATATTTGATAGTCCCTTTTTTTTAGCAAAGTAATAGTTAGTTAGTTATTAGTAGTTAGTTAGTTAGTTAGTTATTTTAAACATTATGCTACAACTCCTAGGAGAAAAGTGGTGACCATAAATGCTAGGTAAAACTGCAGGGAATGACTGGTTGGTTATGAATGGTTCCTTATAAACTAAATAAAAGTTACATGATTAATTTTGAATGATTGATTTGTTTTAGGTGGTTGAATAGTAAATGTAAATGAAATTTGTCACCTACTTCGTGATTTTATTTAAATGACTAATACTCTGTAATTTCACTTATTATTGCTTTGTGCTATATTTTAGAAAAATAGATATGTTACATTGTCCTCGCATTTAATTTACGCTTATAAGCAATGTAACGAAATATTTGTAAAACACATTTTGAAAAAGAGTGTCCTTGGAGTTTCTTGCCTGTTCTTCTCAATAGGATCTACATATTGGAACAGGAAACTAGCTTCACGACTGACTTAGTCTGACTGACTCCTACTCCTGACAATTTAAAAATACCTATTATTGGTTTCATTGAAATAAATGGTTTTGATTTTGATTATTACGTATTGGTCTTTGGTTGACAATAACAAAGATAGTTTAGCTTAGAATTAAAGTTTTCAAAATCAATTGCATATTATTTTCTCATAGTGAAGTAACATCAAATCCTTGATGCATCTTCTTGCAATAATCAGTGTTGAGATTTCATGATAATAATAAAAAAGAATCAAATTTGTATGTTAATTCTAAAGAACCCAAAATAAATTTGCAATACGAGTTACTGTGTTTTCATTTACGACGGCAGTGCTATACTGCATCATTTTTTCATCGTATGTCAAGAACAGATTCTGCTTCAACATGTCAGGAGTTTTAATTGTTAAACAGGTGTACTAAAATATCATTTGAAACATGATAGCTGTTCTGAAGAACTTATTTATTACATATAGATTGAACATTTAGAAGCAAACAAAATTGCCATCTACTTTTCTAGATATATCATATACTTACATAAACATTCATAGTCGCAACAAGCATATTGATATATTTATGTACTCGGTAACAAGATTTAGTCATTCAGTATATTTATGAAACACTAGCTGTTGCCCGCGACATCGTTCGCTTGGAAGTTTTGATGTGAATCCTGTACATTTTTCTGAGATAAAAAATAGTCCATGTACTATAATCTATCTCTGTACCAAATTTCATCCAGATCCATTCAGCTGTTCTGGCATGTAAGAGTAACAAACCTCTATCCATCCAAACGGAGTAATTACTCAATGTACTTAAAATTAGTGCTCAATTACTATGTACTTACTTTTTATTTTATTTTTTTCTGGTATGTATGCTGGCTACCTAGTTACTTTTTGTTTATTCCATAAGGTAACCTGTGAACAGCGTTGTGGGCTGCGGTATGGCAAACTTTAGGATAAATCTTATTTATAGTTATAGGTAATGTAGTTTGTTGTTCTCCTATAATAAAAAAAAAAACAAGTACATAATTATGTTGAAATTAATGCCCTTGCAAAACCATTGTGCTTTTTGTTAATTGAAATCAAATTTTGAAAACCAAATAATTGAAATAAATTATAAGAATATGACAATTGATTACTTAAATGCATGGACTGCAATAGTTTGATTGATATTTTAAAACATTTTTTTTTGGGGTGACCATTCATTTCATTCAAATCTATACTTAATAATATAAACACCAAAGTTTGTGAGGATGGATGGATGTTTGTGTTACTCTTTCACTCAAAAATGGTTACATAGATTTAGATGAAATTTGGAACACCAATAGTTTATGACCTGTATTAACACATAGGATACTCTTAACCATGGAAAACGACGCCCAGTGATAAATCAACTTTAAATTAGATGGTAATATCCCATACATCATTGTAATATAAGTTGTATAATACCTCCCGTATAATCATTCTCTGTTCACGTGGAAGTTTTGGTGAAATCTATCCCGTGAATATTGTACATTATAGCCTATGTGCTAGGCTATGCCAGACTATAATCTATCTCTGTGCCAAATTTCATCCAGATCTGTTTAGCCGTTTTTTCCTCACAAACTTTGACCTTTATAATATTAGTAAGATTAGTTACTCTACTAGTAATCTAGGTCTTACTTGTGACGTACATCTACTTTAATTTAATGTATATACGACTGGCCTGTTGGTCTAGTGGTTAGTACCCCTGACTGCTGAGCCAGAGGTCGTGGGTTCATTCATACCCAGGACTAATAATTGTTGTTTGAGCACGATAGCACGATAATTTGTTCTGTGTCTGGGTGTAATTTATCTATTTATTTAGAAATATATAAGTATGTTTATCAGCAGTCTGGTTACCATAGTACAGGGTCTGCTTGGTTTGGGATCAGACGGCGTGTGTTAGATATGTGGAGTTATTACTATATCTTCTATTTTTTTTTTTCTCTCCTAAAATGTCTTTCTATCCATTCCCCAGAGTCATCGATGTGGGTTCGGAATGGCGTACATTCAGCAATGAGAAGTCAGGAGTTGACCCATCTCGTGTTGGTGGTCCAGAAAACCCGTTATTATCTGGTGGAGATCTCTCCACTATCATCGGCCCAGGACGAGGTGATGCTTCGTTTGACAGTTTCGGAGTATCCAAGTATCAAAACCGCAGAAATATTAGCAGTACAGACAGGGCCCTTATAAATGCGTTCAGAGAAATCAGCACAATGGCGGACAGGATAAATTTGCCGAAAACAATTGTTGACAGAGCTAACAATCTATTTAAACAGGTAAGTTGAGAAAATGTAACATAATACTTGAGTGACGTGACAACTTACGTGTGCTAACAATACTTGGGTAATAATAAAGCTAGGTACTATTAGCATGCGTAGGTTGTGTACCTGTGCAAGGTAGAAAATGTTCTCGCAACAACTTTTAAAATATACTGCTTTGTGTGCGTAAGACATAACTTCAGAAGTTATAAGTATAGATCGGATAATCGGATGCATATTTACCTAAAGTTATTTTTTGGATAACAAATTATGGAAGCGGCTTCTAAGTATATTTTTATTTAAAATAAAATCCCGGGATTCCGGGATCGCATAACTAATCGGATGTATATTTACTTTAAGTTAATTATTTTTAAGTTAAGGTGTTTCCCATTCGAGTATGTACGTATAAGGTGTAAGAGAAATGGTGGTGTGGTAAATAAGAAAACATAAATTAATGTAAACTTATTTATTCATTACATCACATAATATTTTTATGTTGTACACACAGAAACTACATAGAAGAGAAATGAAAGATAGAAAAGTTGTACATGGGCGCGGGATTCTTTCGATAAAAAAGTGTTTTCCATGATAGCCAACATCTCAACTTTAGGTAAATATGCATCCGAATATCCGATCTCTAGTTATAAGTTATCAAACGAGAAAATGAAAAATATCTCTTATCAAAATTAATAAGAATTTAATAAAATATCTAAAGTAAACAACAACAATTTAACTTGTTAATATATCCAACTCAATGTTGTAACAGAAGTATTCAGGGACTTTGTAGGCCCTCTCTTTATTAGGTTCGACATTAGGACCTACAGGCTCTGAAGTCGGATGTACAATGCGGATGCCGTGCTAGTGAAGTAATATAGCACTTTGTATTTTTAATTTTTGTTGTTGTTAAATTACATTTGGATAATACTTATATAGATTTTAAGGTCGCCATTTGATTGATTGATCATTTGTCAGGTACATGACGGCAAAAACCTCAAAGGCAGAGCAAACGACGCAATTGCCTCAGCTTGCCTATACATCGCCTGCCGTCAAGAAGGCGTACCCCGAACCTTCAAAGAAATTTGCGCCGTCAGCAAAATCAGTAAGAAGGAAATTGGCAGATGTTTCAAATTGATTCTCAAGGCTTTGGAGACATCTGTGGAGCTTATCACTACAGCAGACTTCATGTCTCGGTTCTGTTCAAACTTGGGTCTGCCAAACTCTGTGCAAAGAGCTGCCACTCATATTGCGAGGAAAGCTGGAGAATTGGATATTGTGTCTGGACGCAGTCCGATTTCTGTTGCTGCTGCTGCAATTTATATGGCCTCACAGGTTAGTTGAACTTGTTCTATTTTAAATACTGAAATTTAACAAGTATTAAGGCAATTTTTGGGTAAATCAATCTTTACTTTCTGTGTTCAGGGAATGACCACAGCCAATGACTTTGTTTAGGAGTGTCCAATGAGGTCATCATTGTACTCCAAAAGATAAATTAAAAACTTATGTGCTTCATATTCAAAAAAATCTATAGTATGTTATTTTCTTGAACAGCTAGAGAATGCTAATCCGTTTTTTAATTCTACATTCATTTCTCATTAAAGTACTGTCATTCATATGTAATGCATATAAAATCACTTCATGTTACTTGGTACTTTTTTAAATAAGAATATTAAATATTAATAACTGTCTGAACACGTAATAAGAATAAAGAGTTCTATTGCCAAGGATATTTAAAGCTAGCATTTGTCAAATGTATCTCATTACTATTGGCCTTTAACAAAACAAAAAAGATTCTTTCTTTGCTAATGTACATTGTGAAACAACTGGCCAAGCATTCATTTTGCTGTTGACACTTTTGTATATTAATGATGAAAATTATGTACATAATTCCAAATTTAAAACATTGAAGAAATAAAAGTATAGGTACCATGGTAACAGTGTATGCAACACTGTTTATCCTTATCAGAAAATTCTAAATCCACTTGTTTGCAAATAAGTAATTGCAAATATTATGTACGACCTTCACACAAGTGTAATGTGTAAATTGAACAATTTGAATAAATAAAATACATTATACTGTATTTGATCTACCTATATTTATTTATAGAAGTGATCTTGACCTCTTTAGTTTTCATCAGTGTATAGATAGAGTATGTAACTGAAAGGTATAGATGTGCCAAACAATATCAAATTACAGTAAATATCTATCAGTAGCTATATAAAAAATAATGTAATCAATATGATAATCAAATGGTACTACATAAGTGATAATAGTACATTAAGGGTGTGCTAGTAATTCATGTTAGCCACTCCCAGTGGTGGCTAATATGCCACATGTGAGAAAAGTCTGATAATTTTACGTGAAGAGAATTCTTTGTACCCCTTTTTAAGAAAATTTCGCAAACATAGTAATGTGAATTTTGGAATATTTACAGGTTATATATAGAATAAGTGCAGAAAGCTACAATTTTTAAACAATATTTACTATAAAATTAATTATTATATTTTGGCCTGTTATGGTACAAAATTCTATACAATGACAGGTCAAGTAATATTGGCCAATGAAATAAACCATGGTCGAAATTCGACCACCACGCGATTTCTAGTGATATATAGATAGACATATATATGTGTGTATAGCGTGTATATATATGTGTTATACATACACGTATATATATTTATTAGATATATTTTTTTTTTTTGTTATGGTATAGGGGGCAAATGAGCAGACGGGTCACCTGATGGTAAATGACTACCGCCGCCCATCCCATGGGCGGCGGTACCGCTCTCAAGAGTCATAAGTGCGTTGCCGCCATTTAAGGTGGGATTAGGAGAAGAGGGGGAGGGGGGAAGAGCGGGAAGAGGGGAGAGGGGGTAGAGGGGATGGACGGGAATAGGGGAGAGGGAAGGGTTAGGGCCTCCGGTAACCTCACTCACGCGGCGAAATGCAATGCAAGCATTGCTTCACTATCGGTTTTCTGTGAGGCCGTGGTTCGAGCGGAGTCGAGCCGGCCCATACGTGCCGTAGCATGGCTCTCCAGCCTAGCTCCTTCTAGCAGCGCAGAAGCCTCCTGGGGCATTCACAGGCTTCTAGGAGCGACCTCGCTCCCGCGAGGGTACTTGCCCGTTGTGTGGCCACTCCCTCGCACTCCAGGACAACGTGGGCGGCCGATTCCTCCGCGTTGAGACAGCCTCTGCATAGAGGACTGTTTGTCGCATTGATGGTGAATAGGTGTCGATTTAGGGCCAGATAGCCCGTATAGTTCCTACCACTATTCTGATGTCAAGTCGGTTGAGACTGAGTAGTCTGCAAGTCAAACGTGGTGAGACCTTCGTCAGCACCAGTTTGGATTGTCTACAGCCGGGTGTGTCGGCCCAGCGGTTGTTGTGCGTTTCCCGAGTCCGTTGTCTTACCCATGAGCGAGGTTGACTAAAGGGGAGTAGCAGCAGTACAGTTGGACCTGCTACTGGCGTTGCAGATCCCCTCCTTGCCAGCTCATCGGCGACATCGTTCCCGAGTGAGTTGCTATGCCCCTTGATCCATCGAAGGATTAGCCTGTTGTCAGAAAGGATCTGTGATAAAATCATTGTTGTAAAACTAAACAAATTTCGTCTTTGTTGGGGAGGTTCTCATAAGGAAATCTATGAACATATTAAATTATTTTGACGGTTGAAACGGTTGAAATTTACTGTGTTCCGAGTTCATTTTGGAGTTTTCACGTGTTTTTCGCCAATTGTGAACCGATTTCAAAAATTGTTACTTTAATTAACTGATTAATTATAGTCAAGGCCTGAATTATTTTAATTTAAAGAAAATATTCAACCTAACAGGTTTGGGTAATTAAGTCGATAATACTTTCTTAAATAAAATGATATATTAATACTTTTGCTGTTCTGTTTCCGAACCTACGTTATTTCCAAAGTTTTTATGAAAAAAATAACGACTAATATGATTATATTAAAAACAGGTATATGCATGATATTACAAATTGATGGTAGCCTGTTAAACGAAATGGACGATTCTACTCTCTTGAAGGGTATTATTATAAATTGTTGTACAGTAAATTAAGTAGCGCTTATTTTAAATTAAGTTTGGGTGTTATTACATATTTTTATTATTATTATGAGTGCCTAGTGCTACTTTGACCATTTCTGATCTTATGTAGCGCACTCTTGCTTTATGGTGCTCAGGCTTTGAGAAACCTCCAGATCTTACGAGCAGTGATTGTTTGTAATTCCTGCGGTTGCATGATGTGCAACCCTTAATATTTCGGTAACGTATTAGTGGGCCATAAGAGCATAGAATATGCATTGCAGTTTCTTCTGCCTCTCGGCAGAATCTGCATATTGGGTTCTCGCCCAACTTTAGGTTGAATATATGGTTGTTCCTTTAGCAGGGTCCTTCAGTCATTCAGTAGGTAACATATAAAATATTATAAATCTGATGCTTACAAAGTTGTTATTTACTTTTCCAGGCTTCAGATGACAAGCGGAGCCAGAAAGAAATCGGCGACATAGCCGGCGTAGCCGACGTCACGATCCGCCAGTCCTACAAACTCATGTACCCATTCGCAGCGAAGCTGTTCCCAGAGGACTTTAAATTCGCCACACCCATCGAGTTCCTCCCGCAAATGTAGTCTGTAGCGACTCCCATGTCTAGGATAGATAAAAAAGTTATACATTAAGGTCACCATAAACTAAGGAGTGAGGGTAGGTTAATGAAGGAGTATCACTAGTTTTTTTTTTCTATAGAACCTGCGTTACAGGCCATAAATGTATATAATAAGTTTTAACATAAATAACGTACTTGGTAAGCAGACTTATTATATACACATATATGTGGTCTTTACTTGGTCAGAATTCAGAGTTCGCATATGCCATTTTTGATGAATTGAAATAATAATACAGTCTACTAGAAGGAACAGTTTACGCTTGTACGCTGTATATCAATCAATATTAAGAGCGTTTATCCCCCGTTGCTTATTAGTATTTAAAAAAAAAATTGGACTGTCTGATGTGGATATCTGTCTGAAAAAATAGACGCAGGCAGCTCATTCCAGACTTTGGTGACTGGAATAAAAAACGTCGACAATGAAAGGATAGAATTTCTGGTTTCGTCTAGTAGTATGAAGAAATGGTGAGGATTCAAAGATTATTAAAGAAAGTGAGGTCTGCATTCTGGAATTTATTAAGAAAATCATTGTAACTGAAGTTAGTAAAATTGGCAAAAATTACAATTCTCAAAGGATAAAATGTTCATAATTATATTAAAGATTTCTACTTTCACTTAAGGTGCTAGTTTTAGCATCGAATCTAAAAATATTCAACGTCATAATCCCATCACTTGTGAATTTCAAGAAGGCGTTTGTAGCTCGCAAGAATGCCAGAGATAAAATTTCGAAACCTTGGCCTTTTATTTAAATAGTATAACTTTATATTTGTGTTATTTTTTTGACTGACCGTATGTATCCTGCGCGTTTACTTCTACTGATAAGATCTCTTAAAATTTTCATTCAATCCAATCAAATTAAAATCATTTATTTCAATTTAACCAATAGGGATGTTGACACTAATCACAAATTTATATTGCATTTTAACTAAATGATTTATTGCGATATATAAAAACCTAAAACAACGTTTTTTTTCATAAAAAAAACTGTTATAAAAATATATTATAGATGATTAAAAAGGCTGAAATAATAACCATGACCACGTGACTGAAAACACCAATCAGATTCTATTACGTAATTATCCGGGAGACTGACAGTTGATACTTGTCAGTTGGTATCCTAATAATATTAACTGTTTGATATTAACATAGAAAACGTCACTCATTCCGTGAATTATCTCCAAGTTAGTTGCAACTCGGTAATAATCTTATCACTATGGAAACTGGATATATCAAAGGAAACTCTTCGAACTTACCGAAGATAGCTTCGTTGATGGTGGCAATTTTTTTTACAGGAAACCAAGATTTTTGTGCTGCTGAACTGAGGAACTTGAAACGTGACAACGTGAAAGTGAAAGTGTTAGCCACTTTCTCCTTATTTGTTTATATTTTGGGACATTTGTGAAAAGTTTTTCCGGTGTGCTGATTGTTGTGCTTTTGCCCTTGGGCACTGCACAGCATTTGTAATACTTTATGTCCATTTCTCTCAGGTAAAGCACTTAAATTTGGTATATTCGTGAAGGTAACTGCGAGCACAAACACCAAGAACACTTATTACTGTGACGGGCTGACAGTTGAATAATGTTTTTCGGATAATGACGTAATCAAACTGAAGTGAGTGTTTCGGCCGGAACATTTAAAAGTAATTTTGTTTTTTCAAATTTCTCTGATAAATTTTAGTGTTTTTTAACAGAATATTATTTATTGCGTTCATTGTGGGTCTAGGTATAAAATAAAACCAGTTTTGAGAATATGTCAACATCCCTATTATATGTATTTTTGAATTGTCAGGAGTAGGATTGTCAGGAGTAGGATTCAGTCACAATAAGTCAGTCGTGAAGCTAGCCTGTTCCAATACGTAGAAACGCAAGAAACTCCAAGGACACTCTTTTTCAACATCTTTGACCGGCCAGCTGGTCTAGTGGTTAGTGACCCTGACTGCTGAGGCTGGAGAGGCTTCGATTCCCACTCAGGACAAATAATTGTTTTATGAGCATGATCTTTTGTCCTGTGTCTGGGTGTAATTTATCTATAATATGTATTTAGAAATATATAAGTATGTTTATCAGCAGTCTGGTTACCATAGTACAGGCTCTGCTTAGTTTGAGATCAGACGGCCGTGTGTGAGGTGAGTGAAGTTATTACAATTATTGTTATCTTTTTTCAACCATATCAGAGGTATTATTGAAAGTATTCTTATAAAATAAATCACTGTTTTAAAAATATAATTTTAGACTGTTCTCTTGCTTTAGTAAAACATGACAGACCTGTATGAATCCCAAAAATCATCCTTTATCCGAAAGTGTGACTATATTTTGTAAATGTCGGTTGAATCGTGGTCACCACGTTCCACACAAACCATTATTTTTATTATTAAACCTAGAATAGATTAGTTAACAGGCGTCGACTATTCCTCTAAAAATGGCCTGACAATTAACGCTTCATTTCATGTATTTATCTAAATCCTTCAGTTGTATTCTAGGACAATGTTGTCTTAATTGGCTGGATGTTATGTGATTAATAAGTATATTTTGATTTAGGGGACAGTTTGTATTTATATTATTCGTGGACGTCACTTATGTGGATTGATTTTTTGGATATACGTGTATGCAAAATTTACAACAAACAAACTAAACATTCTGACGAAGGTAAGGCTTGTCACTTGTAATACTGTCGTCGTATATTTAGTCGTAAATGTACTCGTGTATAATCTACAAACTATCATTATGATATACATTTCACTAAAGTATATGACAATTTATTCTGAAGTTATAACATAACATATTGGGATTTTTTGGTTGCAAATGTAATAAGCTTTTATACTTGTAATTCTATATGTACCACATTATACATGTATATCATTCAATTTCATTCGTCATAGACGTCGTGTATAGACGAATGTAAAATTTTATTTTGTAACAAGTTTAAGAACAATAGAAAACCCACTATATTCCATATTTAATTTACTTGTATAATAATATGTCTTGTTAATGGCCCGAATAATAGTTAAATACTTATGTATATTAAAATAGCCTAATATAAAATAAATAAATAATTGAATTTCCAACGAAAATTTTACCGCCCGTAAGCAAAACGAATAGTTTTTTTTTGTTTATTGGAACGCGGCATAAAAGTCTTACCTAGTTTCAAAGATATCTTTACGAAATTAATAATAATGGGTTTTGACACTAACCACAAATGTATGTTACGTTGTAACTAAATAATTACTTACGATGTTTAAAGACCTAAAATCACATTTACTATAAAAAACATTAATAAATATTTAAAAAAAGCTTAAAAAGTAACTGTTATCACGTGACTACAGTATTTACAGTGTTTACATACTCCAGGTTTATTACGTCATTAACCGATAAACAAGCTGTGAACTGTCAGTTGGTATCATAATATTACCTACATACTTAAACTACATTGTCAGTTTATCGGTTAGTGACCGTAATCAATCTCGTGTGGCAATAATACTGTGGCTACTATACTCGTATTAAGTGTTTCTAAAATGCAAATAGATAATTATCGAATGATATGATAGGCCTACCAGGTTTGATAGAGAAGTATATAAATGTCTATAAATGTTATGTACCTATATAAGTAGCTTGAAAATAATATCATCCATTTTCATATTAAATAATTTATGTCTTCTTTCTGTCATAATTGTGCTATGCGAGCTTTTTTATAATCGAGGTCGGGATGTATAAATTATAACATGATCTCTGTAGTTGAGATACGATTTTTTTTTTTGGCATAGGCGTTGTCTGTTACATTTGAAATACGGCCGATTGTAAGTTTTGTAAAGATGTATCGTTGATATTGAATGTATGTGTTATGTAACTAGCATTAATTAAGTAATTATGAGTAACGCCACAAAATAAACGTATTATTAAGTGAGATTTCGTGTTTCATTTTCTCTCTTTTTTAAGAAGATTTTGATGAAAGTCAGAAGTAACCGCAACTTGTATGGTAGCCTTTAACGTGGAGCAGAACTGTACCAAACTATAGTCAGTGTTGTAGTGACTATTTGTGTTTCTTGATCCGTGGACAATAGAAGCGACAGTGTCTTTTTTATTTTGTGTCTCCCACGTTGCCCGGCGTCAGGATAATGTTCTGCCAATTTTGAAGGGAGCTAAATTTTGGGCCGCTCCTTTTCTTAAGCCTCTTGACTGCAGACGAAATCGTTGTCGCTAAATTATTTCGGAGCGGTTGACATGGTTTGGAAGATAGCTTCGTTTTTGCAATAAACAGTAGTCGTAACTGACGGTAAAAATGGCACTGTTGGGGCGCCAGGAAGAAAGCCTTACCAGTGAAATCCTTGTTTCTGAAGGTATTGGATACCAATAGGTGTCCACTGCTTTCTCAAAGACTGCTGCACGGCCAAGAGGATCGGCAATAGACAGGGACAGTAGCTCTTTGACCTTACGAGACACTTCTACAGAAAACCTTTAAAAATTCACCCAAATGGCATATTAGTGGCGGTTAAGGAAGACTGGCACTGGGAAGGTGAGTTATTTTATTGAGCCCGTTTGTCTAAAGGGGAGGAGGGTTCGCTTTCCTCCATCGGAGGCTGGGCGCTTAATCACTGCTTGCCCGATAATAGGTCCAAATCCGCAGGTTTCCATATAGAAAAATATGCGACCAGTTTAAACCATAAGAGGCAAAGGCAGGTAAGACCGGCACGAAACTTAACCTTGGGTATAGGAGCACTAGCCTACCCAAGTTTAGGTTTCGATCAAGTAAACTTTCAGGTAACCAGCAAACCTATGGAAAAATTGTGAGGGTAGAATGTGTATATCGATAGGTACATACATTAAGCATGAAGACAGCACATCTCGAGCTTCAATCACTATCTTTAGACTTGAAATCTGGGAAAAAAAGGTTTTCCAATTGGTATTTTTATTAGGTGTCGGGAAATATCAAGATCATTATCACTCTTTGAAACCAGAAAGGTTGCATAAGGTTCCGTGGAATAAGTTCAACAACTTGTCTATGTAATTACCTATGATTTATTCTTCAAAAAGGGTATTAAATGGTTTTTACAGAGTTGTTGGTCGGGTGCGTGGAGTGGCAAATATTCAAAAGTTAAGGTGATTCTAACAGCGGTTTGTTCTAATCGCTCGGTATCGGTAATCGGTAACTAATCGCCATGGGTACTACCATCACCATCAGAGTTCACTTCCGAGTGATGTACAAACTATAAACACATGAAGCACACAGGGTGTATCCTCTGCGATTAAAAGATATGACATCCACCAGCGTTTGCTGGTGAGCGCCTAGACACTTTCTCTAAAAAGAACCTATTACCCGTCCTTAGAATGTCAACCTGAGACCAACTTAGGTTTATATTGCAAGTCTAAACGACAACAGAAAAGGCATTATGTGATAGACAATGCAAAGATGGTGATTTAGAGCAAGTTCGTATGTCTTATTTATTACCAGTCATGAAGAACTTAATATCTGATATAACTTCAAAGTAGGGGACTTTGAAGTTTTCATTAAAGAATTAGTCCTTAGATATGTTACTGTGAATGTCCGATATTAGTGAATGTTAAGGTGCACCGTTCTATGTCGACAATCACTAATTGCGATGGTGTAAGTCCGAAATTATTTAATTTATTAATTTGAATCGAACATAGTTTGGTTAATGTTAAAATATCATAGATAACGAAATGGTAACGAAAAGAATAAATAACGGACACCAGCTGACACGAGTGTGTCTTAACATACACTTATCTGTTTTATAGTTTACTTTATGTCTTTTTCGTAATGATAGATATGTAAATAACTAATAACGATTTTTTACTAATTGGTTTACGCTTTTTTAGTGACTACAACCAAGATGGCCCCCAAAAGATCATTGTGGTTTGAAAATGACTTGGTGTCTGCTGTCCGAGCAGTACAAAGTGGAAGGCTGAGCACATATAAAGCTGCTGAGAGGTATAAAGTTCCCAGAAGAACGATCAGAAATCATCTCCAGACCGGCAGTTTGAAAAAAACCCTAGGTCGAAAATCGTTACTCAGTGACCACCAGGAAGCTGATCTTGTGAGTAGAATTATAAGGTTTGCTCAAATAGGCTTGCCTGTGACACCACGGATTCTCCGACGCTTGGTCTATAAATTTTGTAAGCTTAATAACATCAAGCATAACTTCAATCAACATGCCAGAGTAGCTGGTAAAGATTGGTTGAAGGCGTTCATGAAGAGACATCCGGAAATATCAAGAAGAAAACCTCAGTTTGTGAACCCGGCCAGGGCACAAAAACTTAATAAATTTATCGTCGATGATCATTTCAAAAGACTGAATGATGTTTATGACAGTCTAGATGTGAAAAGTCACCCTGAAAAGATTTATAATATGGATGAAAACGGTTGCCGCCTAACCATTCACCACCAGCAGACTGTTTTGGCAAAGAAGGGGGCTAAAAGGGTGCATCTACAGTCTTCGGAACACGCTGAAAGTGTCACCATCGCGGGATGTGTTAATGCTCTTGGTAGTGCTATACCACCAATGGTCATATTTAAAGGTAAACGATTGAAGCCAGAGCTATACGACAACTTGCCACCGGGATCATTGGTAGAAAAATCTACAAAGGGTTATATGATCAATGAACTATTTAAAGAGTTTTTGAAGCACCTAGCCCGGTACAAAAGTGTAGGAAAGTGCCTTTTAATATTTGATGGAGCAGCTTGTCACTTGGACCTATCCATCGTCGAAGTTGCAGATTCACTCGACATATCATTATACTGTTTACATTCAAACACCACTCACGAACTCCAGCCCCTCGATAAAGCTGTCTATCGATCATTTGAACACCACTGGGATGCTGAAGTTTTGTCATTTATAGAACAAAATCCTGACAAAAAACTTACTAAGGCACGGTTTAATATTATCCTTTCAAATGTCTGGTCCAAATGCATGATACATAATAACATTACAAGCGGCTTTAAAGCTACTGGTTTGTATCCACTGAATTCACAGGCTATTCCAGAAACAGCTTTTGCTCCGTCTATATTGACAGAAGTTGCAACTTCTTTCTTATCTGATGGTGTTGATAAAGAAAATCGCAACCTCGTGTCTTCCCCACGCCAATGAACCCTGAGCCATCGACATCAACATTGCGAGAAAAAGGCATTGATCATACCCCAAACAGACATTCTCTAAGGTTTTACCGCATGGTTTACGGTAGCTCTAGTTCGGACGATGATGAAGATCATGTGCCACTCGCTCAAGTAAAAAGAACAGCGTTTCAACAGCTTATGCCTACACCGATTAAAAATACTTAAAAAACACCAACATTTAGAAGAAAGGCCATTAATTATAGGGGAACTCCAGTCACCAAAGACTTGTTTATCAAGAACAAGGAAGAGAAAAAAATAAAGAAGACCGCGACACTCATTGGTAAAAGTTCTACTAAAGAAAACCAAGCGAGTTGCTTCTGTCACGGTTGTAAGGAAGACAGGATGGCTGATATGAGGCTATGTTCTAAATGCGGTAAGTGGTATCATGAGGAATGCGTCGGTTTGTCAGCGGAGGATTCAGTTGATTTTGAATGTCCTAATGGCTGTTAAACAAAGAAATTTATAGTTACGTTTAAGACTTTAGCATGATTTATGCATATCTATTAATTATTGATCTCAATTACCAAATATAACGAGCCTGTTTTGATTATTTATGTATGTTAAAGTCTTAGGCTTTATTATCCTACTATAGTATACTACTATATAATAAGGCCTACTGATAAGGTTTTTAAAAATGTTTAATTTTATTTTTGTTTATGGCAGAAGTTGCCATTTTTTGTTTATAATGGACAGTAATTAATGTTTGGATTTTATTGACATTAAAATTTGTTGATTCGTTTATTACCCGCACCTACCTCAGTTGCTGTTGGTGGAAGTGTTTCGACTCGATAATTGAAATATGGTGGTAAAAATGGTGAAATAATGAAATGGAGTGATACGTCTATGTGCGTTTGTGTGTTTTTGTATGTGTGTGTGTGTGTGTATGTGTGCGTGCGTGCGTGCGTGTGTGTGTGTTTGTGTCTGTGTGTGTGTGTGCGTGTGCACGTGGGGGTGTGTGTGTGTGTTTGTGTGTTTGTCTCAAGGTTATACTACGTAGGTCAAAAGTGTTTGTTTTATCGTTGTCCTGTTACAGTAGCCAGTGTATGATAGTGGTTTTCAGTTGGTAGGTATTTAGACTTAGTATATTATTTATTTCTTTATGTAATTAAGTTCTTGAACATTAATTTCGTGACTGGCGTGAACACATTGACATGTCAACTTGCCTGTTTTTTGTTATTGGCTTAATACTTCCTACGCATTAGGAATTTATATGAAAAAAAATAGTGCGTGGAGTCCCTCGGCGCGGAAGAAGTGAAACTTCGTAATGTTTTCATACCCCCTCCATGGTAGCGTTAAATGTTTAATGCAACCTTGTTGGAAGTCGCATTAGAAGTTTCACTTCAAAAATTTTCAGTTTCAAATATACTTACATAAATTTTGGAGCAATCGACTTTAGAAATATGTTGACATTTCGCAATTTTAACATGCCTCAATTGACAAAACCTCATGTCAAATTAACGGTTCACATGATTTTGTGCATGAACATTAATATTTTCTTAAATCAACTTACACTCAGTCACCAAAATAATATTCGTCATTTGAAATCTCAACATATACACATAACCGTCAAAACTTAAAAATGCCCACCATGATAAATAGTAATTTTAGATATGTCAACATATTCACGCCAGCCACGGAATTACCATTCATCAAAATATGGCATTGCAGATCTGTTGCAGAGCGTCTGAGGGAAACACTTACAAAATAAAGTCACGAGTGTTAAATTTTTTTAATATCTAGCTTCGTGTTTTTAATATCTAGCTTCGTGTTTTTAATATCTAGCTTCGTGTTTTTAATATCTAGCTTCGTGTTTTTAATATCTAGCTTCGTGTTTTTAATATCTAGCTTCGTGTTTTCTCAGCTGCTTTTAAAGCTTGATTCCAAGTCCAATTTATGTCGATCTTCTAACTTTAGTCATTTCCAGTTACGTGGAAAACAATTTAGCAAGCAATTGAAAGAAAACTTTAGGAATTGCTAACCCCAAGTTATGTGTGATGTGATGCTGTTACAGAGCTGTTACTCTCATAAGTTCTGCTAAAATATGACCCCGATAACCTTCCCGCCTTGAGTAATTCATATAAATAGTACTTGAATCTAACGTAATACAGGATGTTACAGAGATGTGTTTCCATATATTAAGAATTGTGTACGTGTTGAAACATGTTGAGTTACCTTGAAAGAAATGGATTTTGAAGAAGTTGCGGAAGAATGCAGTGGCGACTCTCGCTAGCCCGGTCATGGGCAAGCAGTGGAACACCGGGGTGGTTTTTAGTCGGTAAGAGTCCGACAGACGCCTTCGGGCGGGCGGAGTACATCCATGAGGATCTTCCACTTCGTCATCAAAAAAAAAAAAAAAGGATTTTGAAGAACAAATTAAAAAAAAGACTTCCTAAAGCTCTTTGCGATATTTTTTTTGTGCGCACATTTTCGTACAAATTAAATGGAAATAGCTTTATTGATGTCATCCCTGTCTTTTATGAAATATTATTTCAGTCAATTTTCAAGTACAATTTACCATTTTCAAAATAAGCCTTAAAATGTGACCACATCTTTTTGTAGCACCGTGTATATAACCTAACCAAAATAAATTCATATCACAGGACATAACAAACGTGAGAGGAATATTGAAAAGGCCATTTTGTCGGCTGTATTTGTACTGTCGGCCCTTTTACCCACACGTGTGTGATTTGACATGATTTCCCGATAGTTAGTTGACCCTAAAAGTAAGGTGAGGTGTTAATCGTATGCGTGCAATAAAACGTTTTTTTATGGTAATCAAAATGGTTGACAAACTACCGTAGTACCGGCACCGTGACGATTTTTTACATGTGATAAACCCTCCCATGGTGTAAATTAAAAAAGGATATATATTTCAAATTACGACTTGCAAATCTATTGTCAAACTAATCTTAATGAGCTACCACGAGGTATTGACACTATTAACAGAGATCTGAGCAGCATAAGTAGATGGACAACAATGTACGGGCTGAGAGTTAACCCTACTAAGACGCAAATTACTATTGTCGGCAGCTCCAGACTTATCACAAAGGTTGACTGGTCGGTATTACCAAAAGTGTTTTTCGAAGGTGTAACTATTCCGGTAAGCAATAACGTCAAGAACTTAGGGATATACATCGACAAAACCCTGTCGTGGAATGCTCAAATACAAAATGTCAGTCGCAAAATATTTGCCTCAGCAGCTTCTTTAAGAAAGTTGCGTAATTTCCTTCCAACTGCCACTAAAATTGAACTCGCACAATCAATTCTTCTCCAAATTCTTGACTATGCCGACGTCAGCTATCTTGATCTTAATGAGGATCAACTTGATAAACTTGAGAGACTCCAGAATTTCTGTATAAGATTCATTTTTGGCTTACGCAAATATGATCATATTTCCGAATTTCGTACAAACTCAAGTGGCTTCCAATTCGCCTTCGCCGGAATACTCACATACTCTGTTTACTATATAATACCTTGTTTAATCCCACTACTCCTATCTACCTCAAGAAACGTTTCGCATTTATCCACGACACACATACACGATACTTGAGATCATCGGAAAATCTTACGTTAGAAATTCCAACACATTCTACAAAGTTTTTCGATACATCCTTTACAGTACAAGCCGCACGCCTATAGAATTCATTGCCGGAGGCTATAAGACGAGCACGGACAGTAAAAACTTTTCAAAAGCTCGTCAAGAATCACTACTTATCTCTGTAATTACTACGTTTTATATATGTATGTGTATGTATGTATACGGTGATATATATATATATATGTATATATATATATATATATATATATGTATATATATATATATATATATATATATATATATATATAGTTATAGTATTTGTTTAACGATGTCAATATATTGTTATGTACCTTAATAGATTTATACAATTGAAATGTATATTAGCACCAATATTGTAATTTTTCTCCTGCTCTGATCGTACACTCAAGTGCTAAAAAGACAAATGTGCACCACAAATTACCTATTCCTAACTGTATAGTCCATCTACAGGTTGCCTGTAAGAGATTGCAGACTGCGATAAGGCCGCCTATTGTACTGCTGTTTCTAATGTATTTCTTTTTAATTGTATCCTATTTATGGTGTGCAATAAAGAGTATCTATCTATCTATCTATCTATCTATATTTCTTTAACTTAATACTAATAGTGGTCACCCAAAGGGTCGAAATTTCCCTTAATTAAAACAAAAAAAAAATAGGCAGTCATGGGATCAGTTTCTATGAGAATGATTCGGACATCACATTGCAGTGTGCGGCCGCGGCGCACAGCGACCGCAGAATGATGTACACGTGTCGTGCCTCCTAAAAACAACTGGATATTTACTCAACAATACTTTCTACACTTTTCACTTCTCTTAACGATTTCAGCCCCGGCATTTACAGTCCCTCTCGGAATAAAACGGTAAATAAAAAGGTAAGGAAAGCAAACTGAAAAAAAAAAAACAATGATTATATTAGCTCGTCAATAATTACTAATCAAACAAAGCAAAAGGTACTGAACTGTTTTTCTTCATTAGAAAACTCCACCCACCAGTCTGAAAGTCGAGGGGGTGGACGGGTCGGGACCCGAAATAATCGTCTGTATGCCGACATTTTATTACCAACAATCACAATTACATTGATTTCACAAGTCTCAATAAAACCAAATGAGTGTGTAATAAAAGTGTAAAATGATGGATATTTTGTTTCTTTATTTTTTTGATGAAACCGTGGGGGTTTCATTCGGTCATCACCTCACCGGGGCCAGGCGGCGAGGTGATATGTCGGACTCGAACCGACTAAACCACACAGTGTTCCGTCACCGGGTCTTATAGCCGGGGCCTCAGGTGTATCCTAGAAAGGAAATCCCTGTGAACCCCAGCAGACTTGGTCGCCTGTTAAAACAGGCGACCCAACTATGAGTGGTTCTGTCCCCTCTAGTCTAGAGAGGTGCGCGCGGAACACGTCGCGCCACCGTCTCGGACCTGCTTCTGCTAGGGCGACAGATAGCCCCGTCCGTCGCCTTCAGGCAAGCGCTCACGTAGGCCGGAGATTATTTTGCACTCTCCGGTGCCTAGTGCGTCTTATGCGGGACGGGAGAGTTCTTGTTCTCTCCCGTTCCCTCTCCGCCGCTTCTTTGGCATCCATCACTACCTCACAGAATGAGGCGGCGGAATCCCACGCACAAAAAAAATTGCCTCTACTATTGTAATTCTCTAAGAATTTAGTCGATTATTCTATGAATTAATTTTTTACTTCAGTTACAACTAATTAGACCTCTACTATGTAAGAATTACATAGTAGAGGCACTACGTAGTCGTGTTTAAATAGGTTTAAATGAAGTCTAATTGAATTCTGACCCAAAACTAGATTTACTGCAGCATAAACGAGGTGCTGCGAGTAAATACATTAAAGCAGCATCTACTAACTTTAATTGTCTAAATCATGATATTTAAAATGTTCATTAATTATTTTGCCAGCCCTGGGGTTTTGATTTTATACAAAAAAAAAAAAGGCTCTCTAGAATGGTCTATACAACATTAGTTGTCCGGAGGCGTGAAAAGTTAAAAATACGTTATAGTTTAAACTCAAACAGAACTAGATGTTGAAGGAAAACCATAACCAAGTAAAACCATGTTATGGCAAACTTACATATTGATGGAATATCCATACAACTTTCAATGTCTGCTAAGTAATTTGCAATAAAAAACCTGTCAGTCGTAGGAGTGCACGTCAGAAGTGAAAACATTACTTACATATACACACACACAACCGTATATATATGTATCGGAGCGTGACGGCCACGCGAGTTCAGTTCTTTTTCCAAATACCAAAAGTGCTCAACGTGAGTAAAGAACTTTTCACTTCAAAAATATTGTGACTATGAATTGAGATAAAAATTATACTATCTCCGAAGTCGAACCAAATTGCACACAGTGTGCAAATTTCATTAAAATCGGTTTTTTAGTATATATAGGAGTTCATCGTGAACAAACAACGTGACACAAAGAAAATGTATTTAAGAATCTCCTTGAAATAATATTAATTTTACAGTTAAAACTAATCTTTAAGTAATTTGCTCGGCTCGTTCTTAATGTATGAATAAATCTTCAAGAGATAAGTTAAATTAAACATGCCTCTTTGTAATATTCAATTTCGTACTGTCGACTCAGGCAATGTCGTCTAGAGGTCTCGCGTTGAGACCTCAATTCGATATATAATAAGTGCCGATAAGACAGACTCCAATATTGATAAAATATGTCTTTTGATTCAGTCTGATTGACTGATAATGTACTGAAAACTGTTTAGAATTCTTCTTTTAATAATTCTTAAATTAAGAATGGTTGAAAAAAGAATTTTCAAAAGTGAGATTAATATTTCTCGAACACCATTTGATTTTTGTGTGCTAGGTATTTAGTATATTATATTACTGTATCATCACTGGTAGCGCGTTTGTTGTCAGTGTGTGTGAGTGAATGTCTCCATAAACGAGACGTTTTACTGGCACCGGGGGCACCATTAAAAGTATTACAGCATCCATGAAGCCAAAGACCTGGTTTAAAGGACACTTAATTAATCCCGAAGTAACACGCTAGTAAAATAGTGTGAAAGCATTAACCAATGTTTTTATTAATTTAAATCAAAACATTTTCTACTTGGAATCGCGTTTGTCGTGCGTATCGCCAGTGTCGCGTTTAGAGTGAGAAGTATTATCAAAATATTTATTTCGGTTTTTATTTTTATTTTATTATTTTATATTTAGTTATTGCATATATATTAATCACTATGCTGTTATGTAAGGAAGACAGGGTTGTACTATGAGGTACCTTAGAATTCCTCGTTATCGTGGACCTCGTGTACGTGACTTTCCTAGGAGGGGCAGCATTCACGATTAAAGGCAAGAACAATTTTATATTCTTATATTACACCAAGAATATAAAAATGCACTGGTCACAAGAGTCAAATAGACTCTTTAAAAAAAAAGGGAGCCACCATCAATTTCCTTTTTGTGTTAGCTTTTCTAAAAGCAGGAACGTTTCTCTCATTTCTATAACAAACAAATAAAAAAGTCATATTTTCATTTTTATTTTAATCGTTCCAAAAACTTCTGACAAGTCATTCACAATTTGAATTACTAATTAATTATTCCATCAATTTTATGCTGAATTATTTCTCAATAAATGACATACCTTCAAAAGGGTTCACCAAATCCCACCGATAAATCCCAAACGAACGATCCCTAAAATGTCGTATATACTCAATGAAACGCGTGATTTTGTAACAAAGACTGCAATTAAACAAACCGGTTGAGGGTTAAATAGCTAAAATGAAGAACGGATCAATTTGCAAACTGGGCTTTTCCGCTACGAAGAGCTACGAAATGAGTGTAGCTAGTTGGTATTGCCGATTGAGGGGCTTGACGGCTGGACAATTCAGTATCGCGCGAGCTTCGATCGGAGTGACAGTGTCGCTCGCTGCTTCATTTCTCCGCGTATTTACGTTCGCTGTTGTTAAACCTTAAATCCAATTAAAAATACAATAAGTCAGTGACCGTTCTATTATAATGAGATAATCCGCGCTTAGTAACTAATATGTGGTCAGTTTTGTTTGTTTTTGGTGGAAAATGTTCGTAAAGGATATGAGTTTGAAAAAATGTTGAGGGCGTTTTGCGCGCGATGTGTGCACGTAGGATTACTGTGGTTCATTCTGTGGCTCTGCGATGTGGATGGACTTATAGGTACGTTATTGACAACAAATTATTATTAATTTACTCTATTATCTATTTAAATATATATTCTTCGTTAGCATTTACAATAATTGGCAGTCGAATTAATTAGGTGCCTTATCTAGAGAAAGGTACCTATTCTTAGTATCAGGCCCACCAGCTACTGTTGCTGAGCAAACAACCATTTTGACTGGCCTGTTGGTATAGTGGTTAGTGATCCTGATTGCTGAGCCAGAGGTCGTGGGTTCGATTTCCATCCAGGACAAATATTTGTGTGATGAGCACGATTATTTTTTCTGTGTCTGGGTGTAATTTATCTATAATATGTATGTATTTATAAACATATAAGTATGTTTATCAGCAATCTGGTTACCATAGTACATGCTCTGCCTAGTTAGGGATCAGACGGCCGTGTGTGAGATGTGTGAAGTTATTATTATATTATTATTATTCAATTATGCCTAAATTTTCTATTAATTATTGTTTAAAGAGTTTTGATTAGGTTGAACCTACTTCGTTTGTGTACTTGCTAATATGAATCCAATTTTTTTCTATTATACTATTCAGACAGTAATATGTGAAAATTGATTAAAGGTTGTTTAGGGTTTATTTCATACCTGCCTCCTAAATCTTTTTTTAATTTTGATATGAGATAATAACCTTGACATTGTTTTTACATTATATTTTCACTACGAGAGGTTTTAAACTATTTTGGCAATATGAACACGAGTTGTTTTCAATTATAAAAAATTAAAATATTAAAACATGTCGCAAACATCTGTGGCTGGGGCAGCCGCAGATGTCGCAATACTCGCCATGTTTTAGTATTTATACATGGCGAGTCCATTTCAAAATATATCACGAAGAACCAACTTAACTATTTCGAAATGATATGAATTTAGATTTTCAACTGATTCGGTATAGCGCAAAGTAATTTCTTACACCGAATAGTATTGCATACAATTTCCCAAAAATTGTATTATAATGATTGATTCGTTATATAATACGTAGCACTTATCAAAAAAGCACCACCAGGCAGTAAGCAAACAAGGTAGGAATTACAAGTAATCCTCAATCCGTCACGCATATAAAATCAGGATAGAGCGGCGGTAGCGTAATGGCTAAGGTGTCGGACTTGCGATCAAGTGGTTGCGGGTTCGAACTCCACCTAGTACACTACCGACGTGAATCCACGCCTACCACAAGCGTCAAGCTTAGCTGGAGGAGTTAACAAGAATACTAGTAATGTTTGACCCACGTTACTAGTATTATTAAAAAAAAAACGAATTACATTACTTATGAGTTTTAAGAGTAACTGATGACTTCCCGGCTACAGCCTTTTTTTTTTATAATAAATTGACACATCTCTCACACGGCCGTCTGATCTCAAACTAGGCAGAGCCTGTACTATGGTAACCAGACTGCTGATAAACATACTTATATATTTCTAAATACATACATATTATAGATAAATTACACCTGGTTCGAGTTACAGTTATGCGACCCTAGCCTACTTGAGCTATAGCTGACACTCCCCAATTCATCCGTAAAAGCAATATCCCTCATTTTCCACTGCCTTGAATTCTTACCCAACTTTCCCTTTAATGTACTATGTGTGTCCAATTTTTCCATCTCTATTTGGCACACTGCCCGGGTGATGGCAATAGGCTTGCAGCATGAAGCAAAATATTACGGGAGTGGGTTTAAAATGTATAGTTGGCAAAATATGGGTGTTTATACACCTCTGTCTTCAGGGATACAGGCGAATGTGTATGTATGTTGTGTGTGTGTATACTTATATTACTTAAACAAGGATTTAATCGCAAAATTTGGAACATGATCACGAATAATTTATGCGTAAACGTCCCGAGGATAATGGATTACTTATTCTGAGAGCGTATGATATAATTTTAATTTTATTTACTTAATTAAATTTCAGGAATACGATAGACAATGTATATTAATTACTTAGTACGTTAATAGGTAATTTGTCGTAATATTCACGTACCTGTAATTTTCAAAGCGTGGTCTGTATTACAAATTAATTACTGTAGAAATTCAATGTTGCAAGATTGTGCTAAAATATATCTTGAAGGATGCTTTTACGTTTAATTGCATGATATTTCTGACCACGTTCAGAGCAAACTGCGATAATATTTAGGTCTTTAGTAATAAAAGAAAAATCAGGCAATGGATAGACCCGTTTTCTAGGGATAAAATAAATTATTTAGCAGATATTACTAAATAAAGTCTTATAAAAGATTTTGATAAAAATACTTGTTATCATTTTTACATTTTTAGCAGACGAAAACTAAAAGTAAATAATTTGTAAATATTAAAGTATGACATCAAAAAATTTACATTGACAGTCAAGTATTTCAAGCAACCGGTGTTGATAACTGCCCGATCTGCCTTCATATTATAATGATACACCTTCAAGCGCCCTTAGACATTGACATACGATAGGCCACAAGGCCACGTGGCTAATCAATTTGGAGTCTGAAAAAAGCCCGCATTCTTCGTATACTTGGCACCATTTTGTATAATTAAAGTCATTTTGATCACGTGACATGTTTCGCAAAACTCGGTGGCCACGCCCGTGGGTGTCTGTCGATACCATCGCACGCAACTATTGAATAATAGAATATCTATTACATTTATTGTAGTTGTAAATAGTAAATTGAAGTAAATGTTCGCCGTTTCATGTTGTTGAAATTGATTGAAAATGGTTAGTATAGTTCACAACCCATATAAATATATACATGTAAAGTTACGAAATATATTATCTACTGGGAAAAAATAGGATGTATTGTGTATCCTTCTTTTTCACTTACGTCTTTCGTGTTCAAACATTTAGTATAAAAAAAATAAAAACTGTAATTATTCCTCTGAGATAAAAACAGTTTCAACAACATTTTGCTATCGTTCGAATTTTAAAATTACAATTTCCATTGCTGTTTTCGAATATCAAACGCTTAAAATTTGAAAGGCGATGACACATTTGACAAATAGGTCTAACCCCTCGGTTGTCGCTGTTCTTATAATTTAGGACGAATTCTGCGCAGATGATTATTTCATACACAATTATGACATGCTGCCATTAATCCGCCGAGGGTTTATTTTTTATATCACGTATGCGAACAATTCGGAATCGATATTTGTAGGGAGAGTTGCTATTGAATTGAGGGAATACGATCAGTGCGTTCATTGACAAAGGCCTACAAACATTGGACTATTCATCTATAATAATAAAATACATAATACATGTATTTATAAATATGGAAATATTAGACATAACTGTCTTTACGGGAATTAACGACATGTATTTGTTTAGGTTAGA
Organism: Callimorpha dominula; assembly: GCA_949752705.1. Lineage (NCBI taxonomy): Eukaryota > Metazoa > Arthropoda > Insecta > Lepidoptera > Erebidae > Callimorpha > Callimorpha dominula. The sequence goes on from OX456993.1 coordinate 21,496,377, forward strand.
TATAAACTATAATTTCTCTAAACATAATGTTATATCATGGAAAGCGAAAGTTAAAAAGTTATTGTGGTAGTATTGTTACTGTGGTACTTGGTATATAAACATCCCTGATTTTACATTAAAACCTTAATTTTTATTTCAAAATTAAAAAAAGCAAAAATACACCAACTATGGCGTACTGCTGTACACTTGTCTAGGAAGACCTGTAAGAACAAGGAAATAGCTTTATATTATTCTGTGTGATTAAGTTGCTACGTTATTATTATTGTTTTGTCAATTAAAAGTCGAGGATACTCATGACACATCTCTTTTTACCTCTGAAAGCTCTACGATATATAGAAAATTGATAATAATCATATTTAATATTTACAAAATCAATCCGAATAAATTTACATTCATCCTGTTTTAAAATTTTACATAAATATCTATGTAAAACCATGTTCGTTATAAAAGTGTCATCGAGAAGTAGTTTTGGTCACTAATCTCAGTGTACGGCGACATAATCGGAGTTCCCGGCGTAAACAACTTATGAATAGTCGCTCGGATTGCATTTCGCCGAATACACATACATACATAGAACTTTAAAGCGTATTTTTTATGTATTTTGTATGTGTGTTACAAAAGCTACTTCAAATATAAAAATACATATGATACACTTCAATATACATTGAAGTGTATAATCATACTTTACAATACTAACGTAGTTCGAGCGAGTCGATTTGACCTAGATAATTTTAATTACATTCCACAAGTTTACACATGTTTTAAATGGTTCTTACAGTATGTGTCAGTCAAAGAATCACTTTTCACATTTGGTTTTGAATTTTGCGAGGGCTACCTACTGGCGCGAGAGGAGAAATTGTTTTTCCCTCTCTCCATGAATAACAATATAATATTATTTGCAAGGAACTGGGTATATATACTCCTTTCGAAAGTTACCAGCTACGTTGCCATTATTAATTCAGAAAATGTACAGACAATATAACGCCCATATAAGTCAGAAAGCATACAAAATAAAATATTTTTAGCAAACCTAATTAATTTGAGCAAAACTTTACGTGTTCTTTAGAACCTATAAACACAGCTATTTATTTTTAAGTACTCTACCCAACTGAGCTAGTTTATTTCTAAGGTGATATAAGACAAACGTACCTACATCTAAAATAATTCTCAGACTCTATGGAACAATGTTTTTTTAGACCTGTCAGAGTTTTACTGAAGAATGATCCCATAACAAGCTTACTTTTTCACAGACATTTAAAGTAAGAAAGAAAATTAATCCAACCTCAATCATCTTTTGTCGCCCTTAAAACGTTTGCAATTTGCAATAGCGTTTACTTCTAACGGTATAACAAAATGTTCGATGACACGACAGTTCCATGTCGACATTAATCACCCGATTGCAGAGTAGCCCTGCCAAGGTGATGTTACACACCTTGATGTGTTGCAATCGACATTAAAGCCCCTTGATTTTAGGGTGCGATGATAAATCGTTCTCTCGATTCCCACTCTATTCGACTCCACCACTTAATTCTATTCGAAACTAACTATTCGATTTTATGACTTTTAATTGCTAACTTTTATGGGACTGTATTTTATGTGCAGTGATCGGATTAATATGAGCGACATTTACGGCTTCAGAAAAAAAGTTTTGTAGAAGCTGTTTTGTGATTGTATTCGTTTCGTATGTTTTGAAAAGCAGCTTAACTTGACAATGGTTATTGATAAAATAACTGTTCAAAATTCTTTTATTGTTCTAAATAGGCGAATAGTTCAGTTTGAGATGGTATTAGGTCGTTTAGAGTTCCAACCGTGTGTCTTGTGTCGCATAGTTCGAAGTTTTTTGTATAGGATTTTCTAGTCATTGTAGTTCACGACATATATTATGTAGTTTAAAGCTTAATAGTGTTTTTTCTAGTCCCGTTCTTTGGTATTAACAAAAAAGTAATTTTCTTTTACTATTTTCAACATACAGATAAATAAATGTCAATTTCATGTCACTAGAAGCAGAAATCCAGGCAAACAAAAATATATAACTAATGTTAAAATCCTGTACGAGTGTTATTCAAGTGATTTTTCAGGCTCACTGAAAATGTTATACGACAGGAAAAATCCATTTGGAACAAATGGTGTGACATTTATTTTTCAAATGAGAATTTCGATCGGTTACTGTTTAGGATGCATTTGATAGAGTAAATAAAAAGGTGGCCGTAACTCTTGTCCTTAGAGAACTGGCAATGGGTAGACCATATGGTTTGTAAAAAAAAGTATCTCCAGTAGACCACGGAGTAAAAAGGCCCCGTGTGGCCGTGAGGACTTGGCCAAATTGACAGGGACCCTTTGGATAGAAGTGGCGCAACACAAAGTCTATCAAAAAGGGAGCAGTTCAGCAGTGGAGATTGCGAGGCTGACATGATTACAGTGAAATAAGAAAATCAGACAACAATTTCACTTTGATACAGTTTTAAACTGACTTTTAGAACCTTCTTTAAATTGGTGAAACGTCATTTGTATAGTGCCTGGTATGAGCGGAGAAAGTAAACTTGTACGTTCAGGCAACCCATGAAGTTGCCTGAACGTACAAGTTTACTTTACACTATATAAAAAAAAAAATACGGGTTAGCTTCAGGACCTTCTCCGTTTTTTCGTCGGTTAAAAATATTTTAATGTTACACATTGTACACAAATAAATTCAGCAAACAACACACCGTATTATAGATGAATTCTCTTGTCTCATGTTTAGATAGAAAATAAAAACATTTTATTTAATCAATAACCAAGTATGCTTAAACAATGTTGACCGATAAAAACACGATGCATAGGCAATTTTACATCTTGCATGTCCATCTTTATCGGAAAGTTCAAGAGAAGTGGGTCACACTCAGAGTTCGTGTACACAGCTGTGTACGACACGACATTGTAATGTAACCGAACTTTGTCATTGTTGTAGCAGTGTGTTAGAGAAATTGGTTTTGTGACCTGGAGTAATTGTAATAGGTTTCTATTTAGGTTACAGAGGGGACTTGTAATATTGAGTATCGACAACATCGCTTTCAATTTTATAGAATGTTTAGAGTAATAACTAGGCTATAACCTGATTGTAATGGTGATAGTACCTGTGTCAGTTGCGTGCCTTCTCTTCAACCTTTTTGAGGTTATATTTACGTTAAATATTTTATGTAAAATGTTTGAGATAATTTTTACTTTTAAATGATAATATGCGCCATTATAGAGAAAGAGACAAATAGGAAAAAATGTGATTAGAGATGTGAGATAGAGTAGTGTATATGGTCTCGATAGAAGAGGAAGCTACGAGGTATGTACAAATAGAAAAAAAAGTGGGTAAAATAGCTGTTGTCTTTGACTACCTAGAAGATAGAAAGGATTGAGTTTACATATGTATATACGAAAGAAAAAACTGCTCTGAGAAATAAAAGAACAATTTATTTTTGCACATAATAAGAATTGCCGATGATACCGATTACGATCTATATCTCAGATTTTATAATACGATACAAAACATTGTTACGGAAGCCTAAATTGACTCGCGGGCGCTATCTATTGACAATTCAATAGAGGAAGTCATAGAGGGTTATGATTACATAAGTTGAGAAACCGGAACTAATAGTCTATTTCTAGAATGTTCCACAATATTTTAGAAGATTCCAGAAGGGCTTCGAGTTTTCGGGACCAGTCACGAACTCTCTATGAAATAACGTTCGGAATATATAAGGCAGTTGCATGGTGGTATTAGTTGAGTTCTAGTTGAGCGATACTGCGAGTGAATAAGTGCGATAGGTGCATAGTACAAGTGAGAATTGAGTAGAAATAGTGCAAATTGTATCTGTGACTTGTAATAATTGTGTTATTAGCGAATTATTGAAATAAATTGTGTCTATTTTGGTAATAAATTGGTGTACCTTTCTAATCCCAAACCTCAGCTCGTACCAATATATTTTTCCTTTTAATAGTACGGCATGTCGATGAGGTTCCGTAAAAAACTAAAATAATTTTCAAAACTTTACGCTCTTGCTATAGACCAGTTAAAATGGCCTCAGTATCGAACATTGACTGTAACACTAAGGCAAGGTGCCAGGAACCCTTGAATGTGGAGAAGTTCTAGAAACCTCGCGGTAGGTACAGTCTGGGCAACAAAAGCGATAATGACTCTTTTTTGCTTTAGTATTTCGCTCCTGGCTTATATTTTCCCAAGGAGTTAGGATTTATATATTGATTGTGCCTCTGATGAATAAAGGGTACAGTGCTGTGAAGTGTTTTTTTTACTAAAACTTTAATTCCGAATAAAAATAATGTTACTGAGCATAAACAGGAATAAAATACTAAAAAGTGTGAACGTGGATTTTTCTCGGCATTTCAGAGTTTCTATTTTTAAATCCTTAACTTACTCTTACTAAAATTTATGTCATTGTTATTGTTGAACGAATCATAAAAACTTAGACAACAGTGACAAACTGTTGATCACTGTGTTTTGTGGTTAAATTAAGGTTTATTTTTAAAACCATAAGTTCAAGTTAAAATAGATGTTGATTGAAATGAAAATAAAGACCGGAAGAGCTCCCTATTAAATTGTTTGTAATTATCATTTTGATGATATTGTCATTTTGTCATTGACGATATAAATAAATAGTTGGGGCAGCGATGTGTGTTAGTGTGTCTTACTTGATAAAAATAAATTGAGATTAAAATGTAAAATAAAACATGTTAATTTTGTCCTTAATGTAGGTACGTTTTTGTTAAAGCTGAAAAAAACAACGGACATATTGTTAAATGGTGATGCAGGTGATTTATGAATTGCTACGGTAGGTACCTATTCGTTTACCTCGTTTCGATCAAATTGGACCCGTTCGATCGTTGTCACGGTGAACATGACAATGCTTATAATCTTTTTGTTATAGTCGTCTCTCGATAAGATAATTTGAATCTCTCGATTATTTGATTTTTTTCGATTTCCCTTGAAAAATACTATACTATAATCAATATGAATTGGTCTTCTCGATAATTTGAATTTGAAGGAATAGTATCTTGCCCGCCAACATGCAATAATTTGAAGTCCGTGCTTCCATATTCTGTATAATTTGAAGTGTTTGTTGTCGTCAGTTAATTCATTTGTTTACATACATGTCGACCTGTCGATTCATGAGTGAGTTTGCAGTTTGCATTCTATACCGCTATAATCGTGATTGATAAGGCTTGGAAAAATGACAATCCTACCACTATTTATACCTGCTTCAGAAAGTGCGGGCTTCAGCAAACCGAAAACGTAGAACAGTCATCAGAGCCGCCAAAAATTGCAATGATAGACTGGAGTCGCTCACTCAACAGAAAATTACGGATTACTTTTCAGAGAGTCGACTGTATATCATTGTAGTTAAACGATATTTTGTCATGAAAAAATCTTTGAATTTAAACTTATGACATCCATACCAAATTAAAATAGTGAGTTTTAAAATCTACGTTTTTTTTTTTAAATTGTTAACTTAGTATATTTTTAGACTTCTCACTTTTATATCACAATTTTTTGTGATATAGGTACTGCTTCCAAACATTTCTATTTATATTATCTAGAAATCGATTTAACGCTTGATTTTAGATGTATTATCTCCTACAGTTGAGTAATTAATCAGCGGTAGCGTAATGGCTAAGGCGTCGGACTTGCGATCAAGTGGTTGCGGGTTCGAATCCCACCCAGTGCGCTACCGATGAGAACCCTGGAGGGGTTAACAACAATATTAGTAATGTGTGACCCATGTTACTAGTATTTTTATTAAAAAAGAAAAAAAAAAACACTCTCGATAAAAACGATCTCAACTACCGAACATTTATGATTATGTAATTCTTTGTAACATGAACACAAGCTAATAAAACTTTTATTTTACCTTCCAATTCGGTAGATCACGTCATTATAAAAAAATACATGATACCAGCTGCGCCCCGCGGTTTCACCCGCGTAAGTCCCGATGCCGTAAGAATATCGAGATAAAAGTAGCCTATGTGTTAATCCAGATCTCCAGCTATCTACATAATAAGTTTCATCGCAATCGGTTCAGTAGTTGTTGCGTAAAAGAGTAACAAATATCGATACATCCTCACAAACTTTCACGTTTATGACATTAGTAGGATGTTTCTAATATTTAAAATTGGCCATGTAAACAAACTCGTGGAAGGGCAATAAACACTGAACAATGGAAACTCACATTGCCAAACTGCTGTCTTCACCCTTGTCTGAGAGGGCTGCACCCTCAGAGGCTGTACACTGAATTGATTTCTGCAAGCATCCCTCCAATTTTTCGTTAAAATAAGAGCTTGGTGTGACATGCATTGTGCTTTGAGTACCCGGGGGAGCCGGTATTCTTTTATTAAGATATTTGTGTTTGTTAAGTACCTCATACTTACCCGTTTATGAAAAAATAGTGGCTTCTTAAATAAGCATGAAAGAAAATTTTGTAAATTTTTATGTGTAGCTCGAGCCATGGAGTAATAAATGCAAAGAGAAATTAATAAATGCGCACAACGCACGAGATAAGCATATGTTTTTAGCAGAATACCAGAACTGACATTTGGAAAATTTAAATTTTAATTCTGTGCGATCTATAAACACAACTTAAGCTTAAGCTAACACAGTGCAATAACTGTTGTGTGGAATTGCACTTACAGGACAACATGAACATGAACAAGGCATTACGAGATTGTATACGAGTATGAATTCTTCCTCTTTTTCGCCGGCCATAAAGACCTATGAACTGTTTGCAAAAGAGAAGAGATAGGAAGAGATGCATTTCATGACTTGACTATAACTTTTCTGTTTAAATATTTGTGTAATAGTTTGGAGACATATCATAAAAAACGATAGAAATCTGCGTTAAAAGGTTGTAGAAGCAAAGAATTTTTACACCATCGAATGAAGTTTATATAATAGGCAAAGAACCTTCATTCATTAAGGTGTACAAAAAAACATACAGTCGGATTGAGAAGCTCCTCCTTTTTTGAAGAAAAAAATCTAAAATACTTGGATTTTGTAACTTTTGAAATCTCAACTTTTTTATGTGAAATATGTGTTTAATTAAAATTGCAGAAATAGTAGTATATATATACTGTATAGTAGTATTTAGAAGAGTTGGTTTCTGCTCTTTCTATTAATTCTAGCCGTTAATATCTAACTCAGGCTATTAAATTAAATTAAAATAACTTCATAAAATGCTAAATTAAAATTACAATTATGATCAAGACGTGTAACGCGAACTGTCAACGTATTAACACTGTAATACTGTTAACAAAATATAACCAAACGGTTGAAAATAACATTCTTTTGAATTTTATGGAAACTATTCTCTTGGACTTACGTTACCGAGAATGGGAAAGTATTTTCGCGGCAATTGTTTTTCGCGCGTTTTCCTTATTATCTTGTCTTTTTTTTTGTTTGAAATTTATATCTTAGTGCAAAAAGTTTTGTTGTTGGTTTTCCTGGTAATTGTTTCGACTGATAGTCTCTCAGTGGTCATTGAATGAATAGCTACAAAAGTTTGTTAAGGAAAAAGTTGTTCATTTCTATTACAATTAAAAGGCACATATATGTCAATTTTATTTATAAGATAGAATTTTGTTGTTGTCATTAGCGGTCATTATTTTTATCTCTATTTGTAGAATTAATGTAGACTGTTGTGAACCCCGATTGAATGGTTCGACAACAGGGTGAAATACGTAGGAGAGGTTTTGTTAAGACTGGGCAAGCACTGATTACTTTAACTGTAAAATCTCTCATTGCTTAAGTATTTAGAAGAAATGTATGTTCGGTAGTAGACGCTTTATGTTACATAATACTTAGTCCAGCACTCGCTGACGCTTTATCGGAATGACTCGCTTCAGCCATTTCTCATATAGATAGATAGATAGATAGATAGAACATTCTTTATTGTACACCACAGATGAACAGATATTAAACATAGTTAGTTTATACTAAGCGGCAAGTACAGTGGGCGGTCTTATCGCTAATATGTCTTCATGACAACCTTTGTATGAAAACAACAGAGGAAAATAATTTATGTGATTAGTGAGGGAGCACCTAGCGACTTAGTTTAAATGAAAAAAAAATTACACCCTGAGCGTGACCGCATTCACCGGAAGGTCTGAATTTGACAGCTCCTTTTTGGTTAGAGTAGCCAAGGTCTGGAATGAATTGCCTGCGTCTATTTTTAGAGACAATTATAATCTTGGAATGTTCAAGAGTAGAGAGAATAGCTTTCTCTTGGATAGGCGTGTACCATCTTCGTCTTCATCATCACTTTCCGTCAGGTGAGTTGGCAGACAAACGCCTATACCATTACAGAATAAAAAAAATAAGGTACCGAATACCGGTTTTTAAAGTGGTTAGAACCGCACACAGATAAGACATTTTTCTTATGTAGCGGCATACTATAACCGTTGGGACAATTTTCCCTGCTAAATGAAAAATGATATCTTAAGCTTTTCTACTACCTAAGAAATTGTCACTTCTTAATAATTTTTCGTTCCCACTTGCACCGTTTCCCCTAAATTAGATCCGAGGAAAGCAAAATTCGTTAGCGATAAACATTTTATATTAGGCAAAATTTTAAATGAAAAATTATTGCGTCGTCTATTGAATGTTGTTTCCGTTTTAAAAGGAAGAGTAATCCATGACCTTCAAAATTTACTATACAACAATATATTCCACTACTACAATTAATAATAATATTATCCTCTGACGTATTAACTCCCAAACTAAGTAGAGCTTGAACTATGGGCTCTAGAACATGGTCCGGATGTCTTAATAAAAGCTGTTCCCGGATCCCTCCTACTTAAGGCGCAGTACGGCACACCGTGTGGTTTTAGTCGGTTCGATTCCGACACACCGCCCCACCGAAAACCTCGGTGGGGTGACGGCCCGAGGGGTTTCCACACGTACAAAAAAATATGGGCTCTAGAACATGGATAAACATACATAGATAAATTTTTGTTTGTAAATACATATATATGATACATAGAAACACCCAGAGCAATTCAGATAGACATATTCATGCATACACATATTTGGGAATCGAACCCCGGCAGTCGCACACACTACCGCCGCGCCACAGTTGTTGTTGGTATTGGCGATACTATCACTATATATTTTAAAACAAAGTCCTCCGCCGCTTATGTCCGTCTGTGTGGATTTTTGGATTTTCATGCGGTTTTCACCAATAGATGGAGCGATTCATGAGGAAGGTTTAGGTATATTATTTGTTAAGGTTTTGTGTAAATTGGTTGAAATATGATAATGATTGTTGAAGATGTCTCTGCTACCCGTGCGAAGCCGGGGCGGGTTGCTAGTTCTCAATAATGATAACTTAGAAAGATCTCACGACATGTAGCCATTTTTAAAACACATCGTAATTATGCTAAAATTCAGTTTCACGATCAGGTATTGCAAAACGAGCTAAATATAAAATACTGTAATTGATAAATGAACATGCGCTGTTTATCTATGCAACTTAAACCCAACTGCGGGAAGGAAAGGGCCGGGCTGTAAAGACCGGGTTCAAAAACCGAACGACCAAACTGTTTTTCAAGACCTAGAGGCCCTAGGCCTAACATAAAATTTGATTCTTGAAGTAAAACTTTATGTAACAAAAAAACTGAAGTAATGTGCCTGTATTTAAATTGTTCATTATCTTTAATGCAATTTATAAACTGAAAAGTTTCTAAAAGTAAGCAAGTTTAATCTAAGTTATGTACTCAAATATCGGAATCGGTTGAAAGGGCGGGAACTTGTAGTGCGAGGAAATTTTTGTTACTTACTTAGTTCAATTGTAATGCATTATTTTAACTGCTGTTTAAAATTGATTCTTCATTGTTACGATCAAAGAATTTATCGGAGCCTTGGCCTAAGTCCGCACTCCTTAGAGCAATGCTTATGCAAAGATGGCCCTAGTTCAAACATCGTTAAGCTCCGTAAATATTTGAAATACATTTACTAACCTAACTTAAGTTGTTGGTGTACAGTAAAGAATATTCTATTCTATTCTTCTATTCTACAACTCCTTAATCTCAGTTTACGGATCTACGGAGTAATAAGAAGAATTAGCGTTGACTACACTGATATAACGAAAAACTCACTCCCATCTCTAAGTGTGTCTAGTCAGCAATCAACTGTATAGCCCAATCTATTACATCTATTTAGTGAAGTAATCGTGGCTATTACCTCGCATTGCAAGGGTCCAAATTCGACTCCCGGCACTCCTATCGATAAATATCAACTATCTCAGCACTCCCCAAAACATCTCGTCCTATACTTCCTCTAAGTATAACACAATTGACCTAAATTGTACTTAAACAACCCAATCTCAGAGTTCATTTTCTTATATATTGTTTGGATATAGAGTCCAAATTAAATAGATCCCTCGTTGTTTGTTAATCCTTTGTATTTCCATTTCGTGTTCAAATAATTAGAGATTGTTCGACAGATCAATAGTAACTGGTGCATTGGGTATGTAACGTTGTTTTGGCCGGTTGTCATGGTAACGGTTGATCCAAATTTGTGACGAGCTGGGGTGTTTTGTAGGAACGAGAAATGAATATACTTTGTTGGGTGAGTGAAAGAGAAAGTAAACGAGGGTTCGCTGATGCAGTGCGCACTTCGTGCATGGTTAAATTGCATTAGCGTTTGACGCTCGCAATCTGTTAGATTTGCGAATTTTAGGAACAACGTAGATATGGCTTAGGATATATTTTGATTTGAAAATATAATTGTTTTGAGTATCGCCGTCTTCTCTTAAGCCTATAGGAGCTTTAGCCCAAGGATCCTTGAAAAAAAAAAAAGCAGTTTGTAACTTTCGTAATTCATTTTCTATCCTTTTTGGTTACAAAAAATCAATCCAAATTAAAATTGTCTTTTGAAATTAGTTTTTTCTATGACGAAATAAACTTAATTTATTTCAATTTATTTCAGTAGGTATTCATTCCATTATTTATACATTTCTGCAAACTCTAGGACAAAAGATCATTATGCTTTAATGATAACTCTACGGATCTGAGAAATCGATGGAGGCTGATTTTTGCATTATTTCCTTGCAGGAAATTGTCCCCCTTATAGAAAAAATGCCAATCGTTTGGAACTAGGTCTGCCGAGCTAAGTACGCAGGATTACGTAGGTATGGTGTCTAATACGAGCTCGGTGATGTTAAAATTGTTTGTCAAATAGTGTGAGGGCTTGCGTTATCACTGTTATCAAAGAACAATCGGTTGGCGTGTCGGGATTATTACTTTGAGAGATTTGCCATCGGTTTTCGAACTACTCTAAGGCCTTGTGCACAATACGGTCGCGTCCCTAGCCCTAGGCTTTAGAATATTCTATAATTATTATAAAAATCTTTAAATACCCTTTACCATATATTTGCACCTGCCCACTCTTTATTTCTGCTTCACCCCAAGGTTGACTGGCAGAGAATGACTGGCTAAGGCATTAAGTACGTCTTTGTACAATATGTGCATGAAGTTTAAATAAATAAATAAATAAATATTCAGAATACTAGGATGCTAAATAATGCTAAATTAAACTTCTATATTTAAACATTTTATAAGCAAGCTGCTAGCTAAGCTGTTACAAACATTTATAGACATAGCTGCACTGTTTACATTAAAAATTCGAAATAACATTTATATTTAAGGTGTTTTAGTACGTCTATTGCTTACAGAATGAAGCCGAAAAAGATCTAAACGTAAGTACAATACATGCATTAAGAATGTAAAGGGCTTTGTCCGTGAGGGAATGCCGGCCCACTGAATTATGCAAGCAAACACACACAATAAGGATTTACCTACCAGGACTTTACCTTTGTATATTAAAACCCTCAGTTTAGCTTACATATTACGTAAAATGGAATAATATAACGTTTTTTGGGTGATATTAAAAAAGAAACGTGGCTGTGAATGCGATTTAATTTTTTTTTCTGCAAGTATTATTCAATGAAAGCCAGGCGAAGTAGATTTAATCTAGAATCGATTTGAGTATACACTTATACACACACCTGTATCCCAGAAGAGGTAGACAGTGGCATATTAAACACTTGCATTTTGCCAACTACAATTTTGGACCCACTCACGCAATAGTGGGGCAAGCCTATTGCTGTCCACCGGGAACTTTGGGAATTAACGATGGCAAAATTGGGAGTATATTGAAAGGAAAAGGTATATAAGAAGGGAAGGTAATGGACGGTAAAGGGTATTGCTATACGAATGGATTGGGGAGTGTAGGCAGTAGCTCAAGCAGTTGGTCTAGTGATTAGTGACCCTGACTGTTAAGATAGAGGGAGGGTACGTGGGAGACCCATGATTCGGCACGCATGGGCTGGTTCGACTCCGGTCTATACCATATATATAACAATGTTTGCATTGCTTTTCGCCGCGTGAGTGAGGTTACCGGAGGCATATACCCTTCCCTCTCCCCTATTCCCGTCCTTCCCCTCTTTCCCTCTCCCCCCTCTAATCCATGTCTCCCGTCTTCCAGCTCTTCCCTCTCCCCTTCTTCCCCTATTCCCACCTTAAAGGGCGGCAACGCACTTGTGACTCTTTGAGTTACAGGAGCCCATGGGCGGCGGTAGTCATTTACCATCAGGTGACCCGTCTGCTCGTTTGCCACCTATACCGTAAAAAAAAAGAAGTCGTTTGTTTGATTCCCACCCAGGACAAATAATTGTGTGATGAACACGATAATTGGTACTGTATTGGATGTAATTTAGCTATAATATATGTATGTATTTAGAAATATATAAGTATGTTCATCAGCAGTCTGGTTACCATAGTACAGGCTCTGCCTAGTTTGGGATCAGACGGCCGTGTGAGAGAGATGTGTTATGTTATTACTATTTAAAAACATACGGACATGCAAAAGCCAGTAACATATAAGTTGAAATAAATGTATCAGGTATTAATATGACACAATCCTGATATTTACGGCCCTATGTCACTTGCCTTATAACTTTTCGGCGAACTAGGTTACGCTGTAAATAAATAAATTTCAACAATAGTATTTACTTCTGTAAATTTTCGTTAATTAAATGATACAAACCCTCTAATTAGGGCGATATTCAGTGTGGCGTTAAAATGAACAATCTTTTCCTAAATCATTAAAGCTTCAACTTTACTGAAGATATCTGGTGTTCATTAATTATTTTCGTAGAAAATCCAGCCTTGAAATTGCGTGAAATTTAAATCGGAAAAGGTTTATCACTGTGTGTAATATTTTTAACACGCTTTCATTAGCTTCACTCGTAACTAAACTAACTAACTAACGAACTAAGTAAGCAAATCAATTTAAGTAAATTTTTACCTTTTTTATTAAAAACTATACGGTTTTACTCACGTTTCGGACCCGACGGGGGCCCTTTTTCAAGGAGTGAAGCGTCCTGCCGCGACAGTGTCGTCCTTGAGAAAGGGCCCCCGTCGGGTCCGAAACTAGTCGGGCATCCCCGAAATACAAACGTGAGTAAAACCGTATAGTTTTTAATAAATATGAATACCACTCACAAAAGTTTTCATTGTAAAATTTAAACCTACTTCTTTGCCGTGTCGAAATGAAACTTTGTATGTAGTTTGAATGACAATACTATAATTTGGCATCTTGTAGCTGATCTATTGATGGAGCCAGGAGGTGGATAGTGGATCTCTTCAGTGTCTACTAGACCAACAGACGTAATTTAACTTATATATTTCGCGAGAAGAATTTTGTGTACGCATTTTTTAAGCAAAAGAGAACAGACAGGCGTATAAAATATGGAATACTTAGAGTATTATATGTAGAAAAGTTGCGGAAAGCTAAAAATTTTAAACTGCTATACAGTTAAACATTATGTATAAACGGCTATATAAAGCTATAGGGGTCCAGTATATATATAGACCTGTCAAGGTACAAAAGTCTATACAATGACAGTTCCAATTATAGTGGTCAATGAAATAAAACAATACAGTCAAAACATTACAGGTGATAAACACTCAGTGACGGCAATCAATCACAAGTTATCGAACTTTTAAAAAGTTTAAATATAAACAATGACCATCGGCCATTAGTTTGATATCTCAGTAGTGTACTAAACTACGCATCTGTTAGGCACCCGTTATCGCCATTAATATTTATGAATGCATAGCCTATGACATATTTAGTATATGCTATGTGATATTCATGTTTGTTTTTCATGAAGTTGCTACAAATTTATAAGGCGGTAGTGTTTTTTATGTTTTTAATCAACTGTGTAATTAAAAAGTTATAGACTTGATGCTTAAGTATGTGCTTAAACTATTATCTTACTAATATTATAGAGGCGAAACTTTGAGCGGATGGATAGACGGATGTTTGTTATACTTTCACGCGAAAACGCCTGAACGGATCTAAATTAATTAACACATAGATGCAAAAATGTGATGGATAATGTAAGGTTCCCGTGGGATAGATTTCAATAAAATTTCCACGCTAACGAAGTCGCGGGCAACACTAGTCTATATTCATTGCATAAATGAATTCAGTTAGTATGTAGCTATGTAGTCTAATGAAGTTGGCAAACAAGCACAAGACCAGCAAAATGGCAATTGTCTATAAACACTCGCAACTTGACTTGTCACTTGCGCGTTACTAACCCTATCCTCCCTTCCCATCAAGATCTGGCTTTCTTACACGCAAGTAGAATAACCAGACCAGAGCTCTAGACCCAGTAGAAATAATAGCTCTAGTGGCAGTAGAAAAAATCTCGCTAGTACTGATATCTAATCGTAGTCTTCGGAGAGGTAGATGTTTTTCCTGGTTTTAATTTCACTGGCCACTCCATATCCGGATCTATTAATAAATTAATTACAATTTGTGAACAGTGTGGAACTGAGGTCACATGATTTTATAACATAAGCTAAATGTATAATGTGACGTTTTGGATATGTTTACTATTAGAATCAATTGCATGTCTATTTTAAAATTGGAATGTTAATTTGTAAGTTAATCGTTAGCAAGTGGGAAAATTGTAGAATACCTATTTATAATATGTTAAGTCCGACGCAGTGACCCACTCTTTAGTTTATGGTAATCGGAATGTTGTGGTTCAGCTTATCAATATTATCGCACATATAAATGAGTTGGGTAGTGTTTAAAATGCCATAGAATGTAGTATAACGAAATGAAAGACAGCTGTTCGTTGATATCAGAAAGATTTTGTGTGTGCTCAATAAGTTGGTAGAATCTGCATTCTATTCGGTTGAGGAAAAAGGGGACTTCAAAATTTTGTTAAAAACTTGTTCTTGATATTAATATGCAATTTGATATTTATATTACACTCCACGCGTTGCTGCGGCCAAGTAATTTGCCATACAAAAAAAAATAATGTGACTATAAATTGAGATACAAACTATCCTATCTCTAAAGTTGGACTAAACAGCATACAGTTTGCCAAATTTCATTAAAATCGGTTCATTAGTTTATGAGTTCATCGCGCACGAACAACGTGAGAAAAAATTGTTATATATAAAGATATTCTCTGTCTAGTGTCAATGTAATCTGCAGTTTTTTTTTTTGAGAATATTATTACGTTTCATTGCACACAATATGTTTTACCTCGTGGGTTAACGATACATTTTTGTTTTAACATTTAATATTGAGTGTAATATTGTATCTCTGTAGGACAATAACGTTAAAATAACGACATCAGGTTGGTCACGTAAGAGCTATAGATTAAACCGGCTTTTGTTCAGACTCTCTTAATTTACCTTCAGCTTTTAATAGGTCGGGCGTGATTTAAGTTTCAACAATCGTAATTATAGACATGTCCGGAAGTAAAATTTGTTTTTACTTTGTACAACAGAGTAATAAATAAAAGGATATTTAGATATGAAAACTTTAAGATTTTCTTCTTTATGTACAGACTACAGAGTTTATCATATGACCGCGTCATTATCGGCAGCGCCATTTTCGAAGACGCGGGCTGAACAAAAATATTCACTATACATATCACAAATAAGGTAACAAGTTTTGGGATAACAAGGGCAGAACACATACCCTTTTTTGTGTGCCGAAGGGATGGAACTTATATTCGAACTTCGATTGCAAATTTAACTTCGTTTTAGATTTGATATTTTTCGTTCTATGAACGTTTATGTATGAAGCATTTATCTTCTTATTAATTAACAAAGTGGAAAAAACTAATCTTAATATTTTTAATACTGATCCTTGACCTTTGCGGAGTTTTTTTTTTTCAAATACATGTTTTGTGCTCGTCAATTGAAAATGACGAGTACAAAACAATGTGTTTACGACGTAACGAATTGGATTGAAAACCTTTAACGATGGAAAAAACCTTTTCGCTGACACCAACCAGATAGTGTATGTTCACTAGTAACAGTTCTCTAAATAGGGAGAAAGTAAGTTAATATTAGCCACGCCCCGCAGGGCTTCTTCTTCTAGTTCTAAGTTTTAAGCTGTGACCACAAACGCAGCTTCACGGTTAAAACCTTTCTGAATAAACAGGTTACTCACGAAAGTTTTAATCGAATTAAAACTTTCGTGAGTGGTATTCATATTAGTTAAGATATACGGTTTTACTCACGTGTATATTTCGGGGATGCCCGTCTTGTTTCGGACCCGACGGGGGCCCTTTATCAAGGTGTGAGGCGTCCTGCCGGTTGCAGGTGTCAAACTGGATTGTTGTTATCTAAATGCAAAAAGAATATTACATTACTGCACGTTTCGCCATACTTACAACTGTTTTCCGCAACTCCACATCAAAGCGCATATTTTGCGTTGGTGGTGCAAACTTCCCGAAAAAGCTCAGTAACCCCTTTATGTTACCGATCATCTCGGAGAGTGACCCTGACAAGCGAAGGTAGTAAGCCCCGTATTCTGCAACGACCTGACCGTTCATCAGTACATGGGTCGCTATTTCCTTTGCTTCTATGCATGCTCGCACAATGGGCTACAGCAGGGTTTGCATTTCGTAAAGAAGCATCACTCATAATAATGAAAATATTTATCTATTACTGATGATGATAATTATGTTAAGAAACAGATGCCCCCAACAAAAACATATTATGTTCCTAACCATGTTCATAATAAACTTTTTTATTCTCTGCAGAAATAGTGGAAGAGCAACAATGTCACGACAACGAATTCCGGCTCACTTGCCGGGAACTGGACTCACACATAGCAGTATTAGAGGCGTGGTACACCTCCGCAGAAGACTATCACTTCAACACCACCACCCACGAAAGTCTCAAGATCAAAACTGAGAACGACTCAGAACTAAACAGAGTTTACGTGTATTCTAGTCCAAAACACAACGGTGTATACCAGCTCTCAAATCATTCCATGTTTGAAAATTTAAATTCTTCAACTGTTAATAATACTTTTGAGTTTGAGGATTTTATCAATGAGACGTTTTCAAACGAAGAAGCGATAGATGTCACGGTGGATATTTTTAATGTGTCTGGATGTGGAGTGCCAACGTTCGCGAGGAGTTATGCCAGTTGGCGAGAAGGAGATAAACGGAGACGGCATCAGACGAGGGAGATGTCGATTAATTTAAGAGCACCTGTCAGTTATCGGTGAGTAAAAGCGATACTTAAGAAATTATGAACCGTGTCACGAACTTTTTTATTTGGAAATTATGAATCCAAACATAAAGTACGATTTCATGGGGATCAATGTTCAGAACATAATCCATTATATAATGCCTTGTTTCAGAACACACATAATAAAGCAAAATATCTCCTAAGGCCGTAAAAAGGTTCCACACCCCTTGCGGGCTTAGGATCATCGATAATTTTCAAGGCTCCCTTTTGTACTGGGTAAATCGAATAAAAGCAATCTACATGTAATATAAGCAACTTCCTTTTGAGAGTGAATTATGATCAAACTAATGTATTCACTACCTTCGAAGAGTAATAGAGAGAATTGTTCTTCAAGTCGATTTATTATTTTCTTACATGAAACAATAAAGCTACTCTCGACTCGATGACAATAACAATACGATATCTCTTTCTTCCATGATCTATATGTAGTATAAGTATGTTTATATTATACTAATAAGGTCTCAAAAAGGTTTCTTACTTGGTAGTGTCGTGTTCACACAAAAATAGGCGAAGACAAACAAAATCTATATCACTTCTCGACGGTACAGGCACATGTTACATCACTAATACCAATGCAAAATATAAGAAAATGTTTATGGTAAATCCATAAATAGTTACCTTTTTTTCTAAAAATTAATCAGTTGATGAAGAAATTAAACGTCGAAAGATGAAATTGAAATGGTGCTACCGCCCATCTTTGAAATAGACTCGCATGCTACACGCTATTAAATTATCCAATTATGTTGTAACAAATGTTTGTAACAACCAATTTATTCTACAGCAATTTGGACTATGTTATATAGCGTGTATATGTCCTAATAAAATTTTAGGTTGAAATGTTTTAATTCAATTATAAGCATAAACAACGGTTACAAAATAAGGGTGTTGATGGGTTGATAACATAATTTAAGGTTATTAAGTGTTTGAACAGTGGTATTTTAGTCATATACATATTTGACTTTGTTGTGAATTGACTAAAGTAGAGCACATAAGATTTTATTTCCGTCCTAATTGAAGGCATTTGATAGAAAAGGACCCCCCACTCACAGAAAAGTCAGGAATCGCTCCGCATTGAATCTCTGCAGATTCCTAAGTTGATGATTAGTTTCGTGTTAAAAGTGTCAAAAAATATTTCTCTAGCAAAAAATCATCAAGAATATCATATTGAGTGCTGATTCTGGATTACAGATAGGTAATTAAGTTTATCGAGGCCTTATAAGATTCTCTTTTCTATTTCTTTCTTGACTGCAGCAAGGAATACTGAAACAATTAATTCTAATTGAAATGCACATAAAGTACAAGCTTTCAAAACAACACTGTCAGTGAGTTACTAATAACATTTTCTGTCGTTGATGATGTGGATCAAAAACAAAATACTAACTGAGGGAGAAATAATAGCTACAAAACCCTTTTTTGGAACCCTATTTAAAACGATTAACCCTTTTGGAACTACGACCCCATAGACAAACATAGGCTTAATTTTTAAGCACCCCTCTATCGAAGACGGGGTTTAGAAATTAAATCGTTCGTGGTATGTCCAAAGTGCAAAACACCCATGGGTTTCAATAGAGGTTTCACTAGTTCAATATCCCTATCCAAATTTACTTAATTGCAGAGTTAATATTTGATGTATTACACGACATGATTATGTCTTGAGGTCTTGAGCAAAGGCTAAACAGATTCTTTTTGATACACTCAAGACTCCAACGTGTTGGTTACATGAATGATGAAATACACAAACTATATGAACTACTAAAACCATATATTTTAAAATATATAACCGCCTTTAGAGAAGAGTGAAATAATATCAAGAAATTATAAAATATACTCATAATAATGTATGTCGATAGAATTGCTCAAGTCTAATACTTGAACACTATTTGAGTTGAACAAATATTGTTCATATTGTTTATCACTTCATTTTTAAATTGTGACTGTCTAGGGACAAGGTACAGACAACTAATAATAATCAACATAAATTAAAAATTTCAAACACCCCCGGCTGAAAAACCCCTTCAACTTTTTCGTCGGGGGTTTAAAAAAATATACTCAAGATAAGGTAAGTATATATTAATTGAGGTTTTATTCGTCACTTAATAAACTACTCCAATAATGCAGTCATGTGTGATAAGGCCCTTTACATATAAAATGACTTATTCATTAGGGAGTGCACTGTCCACGCACGTATCGATGTCAATGATACCATTCCCATGGGAAAAACACCCATGGGAGTTTTGTGTGATGTTACCAATTAACAGCCTTTTAGAATGACAAGTTGTCAAAGCCTTAAGGTACAGTTTTAATGGGCGTTTGAATTAGATACGTTTGGGTACGGCTTACCAAATACCAGTTACTTACTTTAGGAAAAGAGTGCATCGACATGCGAATCCATTGGAATTGCAAGCGTCTATAGGCCGTATGGTTGTTTACCACCGACATAGTATAAAAAAAGCTTATGTACATAGTGTTTATACATAAACCGATATGGTTGACAACGTGTTGTTTTAAAAAATATATAAATACTTGGTTAGTGCTCTTGCTATGGTAGAAAATGATTGCCGGGATTTGAACATCAAAATTAATCATCATCAAAGTTAAATAAACTTTTCATATGGTCCTAATATTATTTAGATGTTAAATGAAACAGTCCACAATTTTTATCATTTACATATTACATGTTACATTCTACGATTAACGCACTTAGATAAACAGATAAAGAAGTAAACTCCTCATTTTAAAGTACGATATCATCTTTTCAAGAAGATAAAAAGAGAAATGAAAAAATAGCTACAAGAACACAATAATATATATATACATCTCATCGAGAATTACTCAACGTCCTGATAATCGATTACCTTTTTGGAAACGTAAATACGAACTTATTTAGAGCAATGTTGCAATTGCAATGTTTACATGTTGATGAATATGTCTAGGAACAGTTTCGTATCATTCACGGTTCACCTGTTCTTCGGAATTATCGGATATATTTACTTAAATTGTTCCTAACAAATGTTGCAGACAGTTTAATACTATTTGTACATAACTAGACTTTAGCTACGTGCTATATGTTGGTATTATTTTACACGCATTTGGACATAGGGAAATGTAATAAATAATCCGGTGGAAAGTAGATGAAGATTTGAAGTATAGTTGTGAAAATAGTGCCTATAAACGATTGCATTGCAATATTAGATGTTTAATTCGGGACTTAATCGCGATAATAATTAAAAGGTACAATTTGCACTGCACATTGCGGGCTTAATTGTTATGAGGGACTATATTATAATCCAACCCAGGATGCTCATCTGTCTGAAACAGGAGATGTTTAGTGTTTAAGTGAGTATGATTTCTCAATGCGACTATATACAAAGACCTATTTAGAAAGTTAAGATTTTAAACAATGAACAATGTACATAAATGTGTAGCCGTAAGTTATGACGATTGAGAATTTACCTTAAAATAATAGTTTTATGGTCTTTAATTGAAGTTATTCTTTCACTATGCGTACATGGGTTAGAGTCATCAGTGTGATGTATCTCCACATGACGTCAGAGTCAAAGGTTATCAGAATTATCAGTTATTTAGGGCTCGATAATGAAAGGTAATTGTTCTTCATAATAAGTCACGCGCCAACATTATGTATAATTAATTAGAATAAGGATGCGTGTAGGTTAAATAATTAAAAGATAGCATGATTTAAGGGTATCTCAAGAAGATGAAAGAGCTAGTAGCTACTACCAGCTCTCTTTTCTTTCTATCTTGGTTTTGGACCTATATATAAACTAAGAATCACTATTTCTTAACTCCAGAATCGAATTAAAAAGTGAAAAATAGTTTATCATCAGACCATCGTTACGTATTACTATTCACCTCCTAGCTCTATCGTCAGATCAGTTTTAAGATGGCAAAATATAATATTATCATCTAGACAACATATACATACATATACACATTACATTCAAATACACTCGAGAGCAATAAAATCGGGTCACAAAAATGTACCTGAAAATCTCAACAACGAATAGCTAGCTAGCTGCTAGCTAGCTAAGTAAAATACATTGTGTTTAATAGACAAATAAATGATCCTTAACTGAAAGTAATAAAACTTGTTGGTTTTTGTAAAGTTATGGATTCCCCAACATCGTATAAGAAACTAAACACAATTAATTTCACTAAGCTGGCATTATTAGTTTCCGGGATTTTCAAGTATCTTTATGTGACCCGACGTCGAGTGTACATTATAATCCTGTTAGTTCCGAAAAAGAACTATTACACCTATGGAAATAACATAGGTGGCCGTGGGTTTACCAAAGCTTTTCTTTTTATCCATTGCTTTGGAAGATGAACGTCCGCCGTGAAAAATTTTTTTCGTATCCTGATTAAAAATCAGTTTTGATTTCGTGGGGGAGCCATGCTTCGGCATGTATGGGCCGGCTCGACCGGCGCGATACCACGGCCTCACAGAAAATCGGCAGTAAAGTAATGCTTCATTACTTTTCGCCGAGTGAGTGAGGTTACCGGAGGCCCTAACCCTTCCCCCGCCCGAAGAGGTACGCGAATGGCGTGAGGCCGCTCGCCGAGCCACCATGGCTCGTTGGTCGTCCCGGCTGGAGGCTCCACGTGCTGGCTTTGCCGCCGTGGAGGCGCTCCAGCCGGTCATCGTCGAGTGGGCAGGGCGGCAGCACGGGACCCTTTCCTTCCGACTGACGCAGGTTCTTTCCGGGCACGGCTGCTTCGGGAAGTACCTGCACTCGGTCGCTAGGAGGGAATTGAGTCCCGCCTGTCACCACTGCGACTGCAGTGAGGACTCGGCTCAGCACACGCTGGCGGTTTGCCCCAGTTGGGCGACGCAGCGTCGGGCCCTCACTGCAGTCATCGGAGTGGATCTGTCGCTACCGGCTGTCATTCGCTCCATGGCCGGTAGCGACAGGAATTTTACCGCGGTCGCAACCTTCTGTGAGGAAGTCATCTCGCAGAAGGAGGCGGCGGAAAGGGTCCGGGAGGACGACCTCCACTCGGACCTAATTCGCCGCTGGCGAACCGGGCGGCGGAGGCGCGCTTACCAGCGCCTCATGCCGCCCTGAGTGTGGCCGCGGGTGGACGGGACGGGTTTTCCCCTTCACCCGCTATAGTGGCCCCCCGCGAGGAGGCGGCGTCCGAGTGTGCCTGGACGTCGCCTAAATGAGAGGTTTTTACCCGAAGGTGGTGCCCGCGCTTTTGCGGGCAGGCGCTAGGAGGGTTCCGGATGTCTTAATAAAAGCTGTTCCCGGATCCCTCCTATTTAAGGCGCAGTACGGCACACCATGTGGTTTTAGTCGGTTCGATTCCGACACACCGCCCCATCGTAAACCCCGGTGGGGTGACGGACCGAGGGGGTTTCCACACGCACAAAAAAAAAAAAAGGCCCTAACCCTTCCCTCCCTCCCCTCTTCCCCTCTTCCACCCTTTTTTTTTTTTTTTTGTGCGTGTGGAAACCCCCTCGGGCCGTCACCCTATCGGGGTTTACGATGGGGCGGTGTGTCGGAATCGAACCGACTAAAACCACACGGTGTGCCGTACTGCGCCTTAAATAGGAGGGATCCGGGAACAGCTTTTATTAAGACATCCGGAACCCTCCTAGCGCCTGCCCGCAAAAGCGCGGGCACCACCTTCGGGTAAAAACCTCTCATTTAGGCGACGTCCAGGCACACGCGGACGCCGCCTCCTCGCGGGGGGCCACTATAGCGGGTGAAGGGGAAATCCCGTCCTGTCCACGCGCGGCCACACTCAGGGCGGCATGAGGCGCTGGTAAGCGCGCCTCCGCCGCCCGGTTCGCCGGCGGCGAATTAGGTTCGAGTGGAGGTCGTCCTCCCGGACCCTTTCCGCCGCCTCCTTCTGCGAGATGACTTCCTCACAGAAGGTTGCGACCGCGGTAAAATTCCTGTCGCCACCGGCCATGGAGCGTATGACAGCCGGTAGCGACAGATCCACTCCGATGACTGCAGTGAGGGCCCGACGCTGCGTCGCCCAACTGGGGCAAACCGCCAGCGTGTGCTGAGCCGAGTCCTCACTGCAGTCGCAGTGGTGACAGGCGGGACTCAATTCCCTCCTAGCGACCGAGTGCAGGTACTTCCCGAAGCAGCCGTGCCCGGAAAGAACCTGCGTCAGTCGGAAGGAAAGGGTCCCGTGCTGCCGCCCTGCCCACTCGACGATGACCGGCTGGAGCGCCTCCACGGCGGCAAAGCCAGCACGTGGAGCCTCCAGCCGGGACGACCAACGAGCCATGGTGGCTCGGCGAGCGGCCTCACGCCATTCGCGTACCTCTTCGGGCGGGGGCCGACTGCCGCTTCCCGCCCGGAACTCAGCCGTTCGCCGATATACTTCGGCGAGCACTTCCGCCTCCAAATCCCACGGGGGAGTCCCGGCCAACGCGCACGCCGCCTCTGTTGACACGGTGCGGTATCCGCGTATGGCTCTAACCGCCATCACCCTCTGAGGGCGCCAGAGGCGCGCCCTATTCTGGGCGGTCAGAGCCTCCGCCCACACCGGTGCACCGTACAGTGCCATTGACCGGACAACCCCCGTGTACAGCCGTCTTGTAGCGACGCTGGGTCCACCCAAATTGGGCAAGAGTCGCCCAAGGGCGGACGCAGCGCCGACCAGCCTTGAAGCAAGCTGCAGGAAGTGCTCGTCGAAGCGCCACCTACCGTCGAGGGCCCCTCTTCCACCCTTCCCCTACTCCATCCTTAAACTTGTGGCTGGCAACGCACTTGTGACTCTTGAGTTGCAGGTGCCCATGGGCGGCGGTAGTCATTTACCATCAGGTTACCCGTCTAAAAATAAACCCCAATAAAAAAAAAAATCTTAAGAATGCCGTGATATAGACGTCCTGAGATAAGTGCGTTTTATTAGTTTAACAGTTGCCTTTTTTTCGATAGAGATGCTACGGACAGAAATAGATGATGGACTTTTATCCGTCTCTTAATTGTTTTATATGCCGAGTTTTAATGACAAGGCAACGCATTCCAAGTTTTAGTGTCGTTCTTTGGACTTTCGCGTCGCAGCAAATTAAAAATGTTTTCATATTTTCACTGAGCGCTAGAAAGAAAGCATTCAAAGATTTTGTAGTGCCTCTGGTATGTTTGCTGAATCAAGAATTGACGGGTTTCATGCCATCATACGCAAGCGGCTGACGTCAATGATGAGCAGGGTACGAGGCA
Source organism: Callimorpha dominula (assembly GCA_949752705.1). Lineage (NCBI taxonomy): Eukaryota > Metazoa > Arthropoda > Insecta > Lepidoptera > Erebidae > Callimorpha > Callimorpha dominula. Next base: position 21,521,189 of record OX456993.1, read on the forward strand.
GCACTAATAGCATCCTGAAGGTCATTGCGGAAAAGCAGGATTCTAATATCCTAAAGGCAGATGCTCGTGCTCAGTTTCGATAGTATATCCTTTCATGTAAACATTATAAGTATGGACTTGAACTTGACTAGAATCTGGAAGTTGGTAGGCCAAGTGGGATTTGCTTTTATACTTGTGGTAATAGGAATGTTTATGGCCCATATAAATTACTAAAATAAATTGTTCGTATTCCTGTTTCGAGAATGATCTGCATGTGTTCAGGAGTAGTGTTATTACTGATATATTTACATTTTTTACTTTTGCTTTCCAAAATTGAAACTTCATTTTTTTACTTAGAATAATAATAATAACTTCACACATCTCACAGACGGCCCTCTGATCCCAAACTAGGCAAAGCTTGTACTATGGTAACCAGACTGCTGATAAACATACTTATATATTTCTAATTACATACATATTTTAAATAAATTACACCCAGACACAGAACAAATGATCATGCTCATCACACAATTATTTGTCCTGAGTGGGAATCGAACCCACGACCTCTGGCTTAGTAGTCAGGGTCACTAGCCACTAGATCAACAGGCCAGTCAAGAATGAAATAAGGCTTGGCTATACAGACACATCAATCTATTCCGCTCCTGAAGAATATACCTACTATGGTCAAATGTCTACAAGCACAAATCCTTTATCATTAGCTTGCTTTGGTTTAACAAAACCAATCTTCTTTCAAGGTACACGGTCTTCTTTTCTGCTTTCGTGACAGAATACACTGGACTCAGGGGAATTAACATTTAATAGATAACTTAATAGAGACACGTAGAAGACAAAGCAAGAAACTATCACAGCAAGTAACTAATAACTTGTATATAAACTTTGTTCTTTCTACTTGCTTTGGCTTATTCCAAAGTTGTAATCTCAGAACCGTGTAATAAACATCTCTCTACAAATTCTCACATAAGTCTCTTGAGATTTCGTGCAATCTCTTCAGAAAGTAATATAGGGATCGCAGTGTTGAAAATGTGTTACTGCGGGATAAGATTTTTCTAGTAAATAAGATCTTCTAACCAGTGGCGTAGCTATCGGAGGGCTAGACGGGGCAGTGCCCCGGGGCCCCTCTTACAAACTATAAATTGAACTAGTAAAAATTTCTCCCACTTTCGGAATATAAATAAACCAGATTATTTAGAACCAGAAGTTATCAGGTTTGTACTACAGTTGTGACAAAACCACTATTTGCTTACTTGAATATGGAGTACGATGAATCTGGATTACGACAAATCTGGAGTATGTCGATTTCGGAACACGGCGAATACGGAACAAACGATTTTAAATAGTATAGTTGGGGCCCTAGTTTATTTTTTGCCCCAGGGTCTTTGGTTACCTAGCAACGCCACTGGAACTTCTAACAAATATGCATTTCCATGTAAGATGACAAAGAATGAGTTCGGTAAATATTGTCAAAGAATCAAGAATTTTGCCAACTATAATTTCGTTCCACTCCTGTAAATGCCGTCAAGTGGGCACTTTGGGAATTAAAGATGGGAAAATTGGGAATATATTGAACGGGAAAGGAAGGTTAGAAGGGAAGGCAATGGAAGGAAAGGAGTATTGCTTACACAGGAGGACCGGGGAGTGTAAACAATACCTCGAGCCGGTCAGGGTCGCGTTTAAGAGAATACATAAAGAAGTTAATTCAAACAAATCAGTTTAAGAAAAGCTTTATTAACACTTTATATGAACTCAATTAGTAAGGAAACTTATTTTTATTTTATTTTATTAACTTTATTTTGTATACTTTTGAAAATGAGTGAAAAAGACACATTTGTAAACCGACACACAAAATTAAGAAAAGTTTAAAATAAAACATGGTTAAAAAGCAGGTTTATGAATTATTATAAACGATCGAATTATTGACGCACGGGTAGCGGAGACATCTTCAACAATTATCAACATTATTTCAATCAATTGATACAAAATCTTAACAAATTATACACCTAAACATTTCTAATAAACCACTCTGTATATTTAGTGAAAACCGCATGAAAATCCGATCAGTACTTTTTCAGTTTATCGCGAACAGACAGACAGACAGACGCGGCGGGGGACTTTGTTTTATAATATGTAGTGATTACTTAGCTACCCGGCCACGCTTTGCTGTGGTTAAGTAATTTGCAATGAAAAATATTGTGACTATAAATTTATATAAAAACTATCCTATCTCTCAAGTTGGAGCAGTTGGACCAAATTGCACAGTGTGCAAAATCACATTAAAATCGGTTAATTAGTTTAATTCCTAACACGATTTTTTTATATGTAAAGATTTGAACTAAATTTTTTGCATTTAGCCAAAGTCGAAGGACCTATTACAAATTAAAAATACGCTACTAGTTATTATAGTATTCAAATTACGCTGGAAGTCCTAGTTTATAGTCAGTTTGAATACAATCATATTTACTAAAAGGCCTACTTTATTAACAATATCCCTAATAACACTCAAATGTTACTTTAAATGGTAGGAAGACCATACTTCTATGTACAGCTAGACTAGTCTTACAATGCCACAAGTATAATAGGTTTAGGTCAGTTAATTTATACGTTTACGTTAGGTATTTACTATACTTTACTCCTACTAAGCTACCTAAAGCCTATCCGTTAGCATGTATCGTTCACGTCTGTTACAATCACAATCAAGACCATCGAAAAATCTACTTGGTAGAAGTTACCTCTATAGTTCCTCAGTACAAGGTTTATTTTTAAAATATTCTAACATTACTATTTTAAAAACGTATTTTAACACGTAAGTAACACGACAAAACACCGCGATACTAACTTACATTTATGTCATTTGCACATGAACACATTCGGCAATCAATGCAACTAACTCCTGTATCAATATTTTATAGGTCAAGTTATTTCAGTTATGTTCCTCTTTACATCAAAAGATAAGAAAGGTTTTAAGTAACATCAAGAGCTTAGCTTTTTATCTCTCTTCACTTTTGATGTTATTTATATCCTTAATTAGTTTGGTCGAAGTAGTAATGATGATTTTAATATCTGTATTCACTATAAAGTGACGGCTTTATGATATGCTTATTTATTGCTTTGAATAGATCTATTGCTGAAGGCGTAGAGGCCATATCGATCTTGTGGTTGTCTGCGTTCTGTTTATTTTGCTATCACCGTCTTAAAGACATTCACCTTATTCAGTTTTAACTTTTAGTTGAATCAAAACTATAAATAGCAAGCAAAACATTAGCCGCGAACAATATGCTGCGACTAGATACTTGGTTACTAAAGAAACTGCAGAGAAATAGCGGTCCTTTACTTTGACTACTTACTTCTAGATATTCATGACATAAATAATAAGGTAGTTACTACGGCTAAATGATTTTTTTAACAGTATTCATGCAAATAGGTGTTAAATAGAAGTTTCAACAAATAGACTCGTTTCGATTTATTTTACCTACCATTAATAGTAAATGATTTGACGATGATATGAAATCAAAGTATGAAGTCAATAGATGTTATTTTATCCCAGTGTCTACAGAATCAACTGTATGGACGTATAATAACGAGAAACAGATTCGACTTGCCAGTCAACTACCATACGGCAGTGATTCAAGATACGACAACTAATATAACTTCTATTAAATTTCGGGTCCGCAAGCAGCTTTCAAGCAAACGACAAAAGCGACCAAACTGCAGACATCGACTAAATCGGATTACGCATTACGGTTTCATTAGTTCCGTGGCATAAATTTTAAGTAGGTATAGTTGTGTTCACGCACTATCATGAGATTCTGGAATCGATTGCCAGGTGGTATCGATTAATTTCCTAGCAGAATAAACTAATAGTAGTTTCACTATTAGTCTAAAGTATAAATATGTAATTTAAAATATAAATTTTAATTACCCGGACAAAAACTTCAAAAATATATAAAACGCAGTTTCCATTTACATTTTTTCTTAATGTAAACAGCTTGTTAACGTTTCATCTAACAATTAAAATTTTCTCCTGACACAGTGTCCAAGTTTCACCCGGCCACCTTTTGGAAACCCCGTCCGGACGCTCCCCGGACGTTCTCTAACCTAGGACAAATCCGGGGAAACACGGACGGATGGCAGCCTTAGAAAATTAAAGCTTTCATAAAAATATTACACTTATCTAAAATACAACATTTCATGCATGCCTTGCATTTCTAAAGTATAGTGTTTTAATTTTTTGGCTACACCTGAAACGTCGCACCGCTAGCGCGGGCGCGAAGAGTCTGGTAGCTCAACTGTGCATTTCAGCACAGTTTAGTTGGTGGCATTTTTTGAGCGACACGATCATAAACCTACGGTATACATTATCGAAGCAAAATCATATTTGCATACATCATTCATACATAAACATAACTTGAGTTACTGTCTCTGTCTTTGTGCTTTTTGTATTCTGTGCTAAAGTCGCAGTCCATCATTGGAAAGTCAATGATTTCCACCCTTTCCATACCCCTCAAGATATAAGTATCTCCATGTAATGTAACAGAGCGTTAGTTTAGGCTTTAGACGAATATCCGTGTCATTGTGTTCAGTTAACATTACTAAAACAATAAACGAACAGAAACAGAATGTCTGTTCGAGACAGATACTTGAATAAAGACCTTGATTCAAAGCACAAAGCAATTCTGTAATTACGCGGTATTTAATCTTTCAACTGATGAGGACCATTTTGTTCATTAGTGGCTTAAATTAGGGTTGTGAGTGATTTGTACTGGTTTTGTATTAAATTTGTAGTGATGATCCCAACTGAAACGGTGCGGTAATGAATAATTATATTATGTAAATAACTAGTACAAGTAACGAGTAAATTTTTGAATAATACTTCAATGGCTAGAGTCATTCTTCATAGGCCATTTGGTTTTACTGTGGCATCCATGTCCCTGCAAACCAGGTCTGACTGCTATTCCTAGCGACCACGTTTTTGGAACAAAGTAATGCCTGCCGTCCTTGTCTGTACAGTACAAACCTTCTAGTAGAGCTAAAAACTCACATGACGTGGTCTGATCCCATCACAAACTTGGCAGAGCTTGTACTATGGTAACCAGACTGCTGATAAACATTTTTATATATTACCAAATAGGTATCTATTCTAATATAATAAAGTCAAGACCTTTGATTGTTAGTCTAAACGCTCTAATCTTTGGAACGACCTGTAAGATTAAAAAAAAACTTTTTGTATTGGATAAAGTATTCATTAAAAAAGGTAATAGGCTATGTAACATCACGCCACGACCCTTACGACAGGAGCAGTGACCATAAACGGAGGTGAAACTGCGGATAACATCTTGTCCAGACACAGAACAAGTGACACTCATCACACAATTATTTGTCTTGGATGAGAATCGAACCCAAGACCTCTGGCTCGGCAGTCAGGATCACTAACCAACAGGCAGTTCAGCTTAGCTTTTCAGTATTTGACCTTCAGTCATACCAGACACTGTTAAAGGAAAAGGATGGTTGATATTTTGATAACATCCTTAGATTAAATCTCTACTTCCATAACGAAGAGCGCCAATATATATATTCTATATATGTAATATAAATAATAATAGTACAGGTGCAGAAGTCTCACTATACAAAATCATTTAAATAATTAACAACTCTTGCTCCAACACAATAAAGTCGCAATTGAGGTAGCACATCGCTAATTACCTACAGTTATATTCACCTAGAAGTTGCCTCTCTTTCTAACGCGTAACTCTTACCTGTTCTGACAACGTCGCGACGTTAGGGTTGTCATTTTTTAAACAGTTAATTAATCTGAATATTTAATTACCAGTAACTTATGTACCTATTACTCTGTTTTTTGTGAACAAATTAAAAAAATCATAGAAGCACTCAATACGTAATTGATAAAACATGTAGAAGACGCCGACGCGACGGTAGGATAGCGTATATAGATTCTTGGCCTGTGAAATAATACAAAAGAGACTAATAAACTAAATGACACAAAAGCAATTCAAACCTTTCTATTAATAGAATCAAAGTTATAAATCCTTTCTTCACATTCCAGTGACATGCCTACTTCAATGATTATTTTTAGATCACCCGTCACTAAAAATGCGCTTGAGCTATTAAAGTTTACTTACAGATATAACTAATAGATACAAATGAAGCATCAAAGTTGTTCCTTTTTAATAAATGAGGCAATATACGATGGGCACTTTGATAAAGACCGATTGACATTATCCAATTTGCAGATTTAAAAACTAAGTGTGGTATGTACTTACTCGTAGTGTAGGCAGTTAGTCATCCAATCTGGCGCTGCTGCGCTTGCTCACGAACAGTGCAGTACTTTTTTCTCTTCTTAGGCTATTGTTTTTTTTGTTTAGCTTTTGTTTAGCTATTGAGCTTTAGTGTTATCAATAAAAAAACTTGAAAATAGTTTTTAATTTCAATATTTGACTTGTTTTCTTCAAATATTTTAATTACGTTCGAAATACAAATAAAAAAAAAGATATCTAAATACCTACCTAAAGATTTAAAATATTATTATAATTTCTCGATAGTGCACTAACTGTAGTTTAACGCTACGTAAATTAGATATTGTAAACAGGACTTAAGTTTATATTACGATTTCGTAGGTAAGAAGATGCTTAGGCTCTAAATTGCTAAAAATACGCAGGTTATATATACCTACATACGGTACGTAGATACGTTGCTATGTTCTTCTATCACTTACAATCTACAACTGTACAATACAACTGGAATACAAAGACCACAAATTCCCAATTTTTATTTATGATATTTTTATGACTTCCGCTGTATTAAAAGCTATTTGATGATCAACCGTTTAATAATCCATAATACTTAATATTGACTTTATTATTTGATAATGGAATGTATCCAGAAAGAGGAACCCTGACTACGGACTTCCTCGATGAGACTAGCTTATTGATTACGCCAGCGAGAAGAGCTCATCAGCGGGATCGACGCGACGGTTTGAAATATTCTAAGCTGCGATTCTAAGTATGTTCAAATGATATAGTTGGAATTGGAATGCTAGCTACGAACCTCCATATGCTAGTGCTTTGTTCATCGAGCGAATGCAACATTCTTTTTAATTCAATATAAATAGTTTTAAAAAAGTCTGCACGTTCTTTTTCTATTTTTAAATTCACATACGTGGGTCACACTGAAAGTTTTTAGAAAATAGAACACGGAATGATATAGAGGCCTGTTAGTATTTTAATTGCTTTTCAAGGTTGTCTCCGTTCCTTTCTAAGCACCGTCGCATGCGATGGAACCATTGACTGAAGCCGTGAGCCCTCTCTTCTTTAGGAATCTCTTCCACGCCTTGTATGTTGTGAAAATTGTATGCCATACGAGGTATTCACCCTGACAATTATACAATAACGTCAATGATTATATTATTTAAGTTTTCAATGCAAATTCAGGGGTTTATCTGTTTTAATTGCTTTGTGTTATTTGAAATAATGAAGAGAGAAGATGATAATAAAAGCAAAGTGAGGTAATAGAATAGTAGACTCTGCGAATTAAAAAAAAAAGGAAATGTTTTCATTCAAAAAGCAATTTATGCTAATACGTCCTTAAGCCAGGGAGCTAGCAGCCGTTTACCATGGTAAATAGTACCCTATACGAGTATGTTAATCCATATGGGCAAATGATTGCAAGTGCCCAAGACTCATTAAGTAAGATTAATTTGGAGGAATTATTGAGCAGGCCTACTTAATAATAGACAGAGTTTGATTGATGATTTATTTATTTTGATATATTCTAGAAAAATTAATTACTTTATCAATGATGTAAATGACTGTGAAGTAAGAGCCGAGTATTTTTTATATTTCCAAGGTTTTTATTACCATGTACCTACCCTTTTGGGAAAAAATTCTCTCAAAAGGGTAGTAACCCTTTTTATACAAAAAGTCTAGTAATTAATTACTTTGATGGTAATTTTATCAACTTCATGCTTTTCGAATTGTTTCACGAAATGAGAAAATTCTGATATTTTTATTCCTTCACAGAACTTTGACATTTCTTGAGTCTCTTAAAAGCAAAGTTTTAGGAAATCACCCTGTCACGGCGGAGTAGGTATTAGAAGTCATTTATACATTTTAACATTTCTTCTTTTCGTTATATAGCAAATAACGTTTTTTATACATAAGTATACCTATTAAGATTTTGATATCTTTGTGACTGAGTGTAATTTATCTACAATATGTATGTATTTAGTAATATATAAGTATGTTTATCAGCAGTCTGGTTACCATAGTACAGGCTCTGCCTAGTTTGGGATTAGACGACCTTGTGTGAGATGTGTCAAGTTATTATTTATGATTAACGTCATGATTCTTTTAACAACATCCAAATATATTCTCTATCAGCACTTTTCACACCAAAAACTACCCATGGTTTCATCTATTTACTTTCAATTTGTTTATCCAAAGGTTTCCTGTAAGAAATTGGTTTCAGCGAAAAGGCTGTACTTACCACATGATGTATTCCTTGTAAGATTTTGTTTTGTTGGTATATGTCTGAGATTTAAGCAAAGGTTTACTTCACGGCTCGATAGATGGCGTTTAGTAAGAAATCTGAATCGTGCTATGGTTTACTTACCACGAGTTATATATGAATTCGTAGTCGGAATTTGATGGCATCGACGCCAATATACACTTTTTATATGTTGTACTGTATGTAGCACTGTGTCAAATACAAGTACTAGTTAGTATCAAAGTGTTTTATTGCGAACAAGCGCCACCAGCCCGATCGAAATCCAATCCAGTATACAATAAGTTTTTTTTTATTCTAATCTATTAGTTGTGTGAGATGCCCGTCCGCACTTGTGCTCTGTATTACAATATTATGACAATGTTCAAACAAAAACCCTTTTCAGCTTTATAATAGTTTTTAATACCACAACAAAAATTTAATAAAAAAAATATGTTTTTATTTTCTGACATCATAAAGGTCTGGAAAGGAAACACTTCGGTATAATGTCGTTTTGGCTCACGTTCTGCGTCCCAGTTTCAGGGATTACAGCTTCCAAAAGTGTCATATCAAATATACTGATATAATACATTGTAATAATTACCGAGGTCACGGGATCCGAATTAGGTCATGCTGTCCGGAACTGTATCCGTGTCAATGGGCCTATTGTCATGCGGTCATGCTAAGGGACAACCGTTATTAATTAACTTTTTGGTATCTCCGTTGTTGTGGCAATATTATTTGTGGGTACTGATCTTACTGATCATTTTCATGTTTTCAGTGCATTGTCTCTTGGCGCGACTGAAATAAAGATAACAGAGGGGTGATAATTGTGAATTTCAGAAATATTTGCGGTAGCATTATGGCTAAGACGTCGGACTTGCGATCAAGTGGTAGCGGGTTCGAACCCCACCCAGTGCACTATCGATGTTAACCCACTCCTAACACAAGCGTCCAGCTTAGCTGGAGGGGTTAACAAGAGAACTAATAATGTGTGACCCGCGTTACTAGTATTCCTTTAACAAAATAGACAAATAAAGTTACAAAAATATGTATAAACTATTTATAAATTACAAGTTAAATCCTACCATGGGTACCAGAGCCTGACTACATTTAATTTTGTTATTAATTAAAAAAATATTATTGTTGTAGGAACAATGTCCTTATAGTCAAAGGTATGTAATACTTTTTACGTGCTCGCGTTAATTCCAGAAATAATTATCATAATAATTACATAATATATTTATATGCATTTAGCGAGAAATATTTGCTCTAGTGAAGTGGACTCCGTAAAGACTCGTATATATCTATCGACATCATTATCATCATCACCATAATTATAGAAATGGCTAATTCACTGCTAAGCAAACGCTAAGATAATAAGAACTAAAATTGTATGTTTTCTAGTCCTACTTGTTATAATATTATTCTACATTAGGTTTCTATACTTAATTTTATAAAGCTGAAGAGTTTGTTTGTTTGTTTGCTTAAACGCGCTAATCTCAGGAACTCCACTTCGATTTGAAAAATTATTTTACTGTTAGATAGCCCATTTATCGAGGAAGGCTTTATAACATCACGCTACAACCAGTAGGAGCGGAGCATCAATGAAAAATGTTGCAAAAACGGGGAAAATTTATAAATGCAGATAAAGTTACGCGGGTCAGCTAGTATTTAATAAATTTAAAACTTAGTTTATTAATTTTTATTACATTATACTGAAATATGTTGTAAAATATTCGCAGAAGAAATCTAAACTAATATTATAAAGAGGAATATTTGTATGTATGTTTGTAATGTTTTCACACAAAAAACTACTGGACCGATTGCGATGAAACTTGGCATGTAGATAGCTGGAGACCTGGATTAACGCATAGGCTTATATCTTTTTATCCTGACATTCAAACGGGATCGGGACTTACGCGGGTAAAACCGCGAGGCGCTGCTAGTTTTTAATGAAATACAAAAGTACTACTTCATGTTCTGCTAAGTCATATTTTTTAAAGGCCCAAAAGAGTGTATTTTCCTTCCTCCCCTGCATACTTAAATTACTACGCCCGGCTAATTTTATTTGCACATTACACCAAGTATCTCCTAAATATTATAAAACATGCCACGCTAATGTGACATGACGTGGGTAATATATTACCCACGTCCCGTTTCAATAAGAAAATGTGTTTCACTGTTATTAAACTCAATATCAATAACTCATTTTCAATAACACAGTGATATTTTTAGAATATTTAGCAATTTCTATTTACAGGAGGGCCCTCCATGTAGTAACCATATTTTTTTACATACCGTTGTTAAGTAACAACTAAAAAAGTTAATGCCAATCTATCATATTGATTGACTGGCTTCTTGGTCTAGTGGTTAGTGACCCTGACTGCTGAGCCAGAAGTCGTGAGTTCAATTCCCACCCAGGAAAAATAATTGTGTGATGAGCATGATCATTTGTTCCGTGTCGGGGAGTAATTTATCTATAACTAGCAACCCGCCCCGGCTTCGCACGGGTACAAATTATACATCTTAACCTTCCTCATGAATCACTCTGTCTATTAGTGAAAACTGCATGAAAATCCGTTCAGTAGTTTTTCAGTTTATTGCGAACAGACAGACAGACACGCGGCGGGGGACTTAGTTTTATAATATGTAGTGATACAATGTATGTATTTAGAAATATATAAGTATGTTTATCAGTAGTGTGGTTACCATAGTACAGGCTTTGTCTAGTTTGGGATCAGACGGCCGTGTGTGAGATGTGTGAAGTTATTATTATTCTTCATGTGAAATAGCTTACGTGTTTAAAAACACTATGCTTGCTAATACTTATTTTATAATATGAACACTCAAACATCAAACAATATAAGCTGTATTTTTTAACAAATATAACAGTTCATAGTTATATGAAAGAGTTTTTGATAATCTGCAGATATCAATGCGATGCGATATTTAAATGCTTTTACATTCCTTCCGTGCGGAAAATAAGGGTTGTCAGCGTAGGTAATTTATTTTTAGACGTTTTGAATCTAAGTACATACGCCATAACAATATAAGTAGAAATAAAGAAAAACTTCGGTACCCATAATAGCAGTACAAAGTTATTAATGATAAGTTTCGCTTGATTACGTACTTTTCTATGACTATCTCTCGAAAACTAGTGATTTTGCTATTTACACTAAGAAACAGCACCTTGTTAAAAACAAGGAACGAAAACCCATCTGTCCTGCAAGTCTAGTTTAGTATAATAGATAATCGGTTTGTGTCGATCTACACGCCGAAACGGTTTTGGCATTTTTGGACAGAAATAGGTGGAAAGCTTAAAATAGGAAAGCACTAAAAAAGCTGACGTGATTTAGAATCGTGTTTATTGTTTTTGTAGTTCGGGCTGTACAAAAACAGCTATTATTACATAAAGTGAGTTGTATGTAATAATTGCCAAAGATTATAGAGAGGGACAGTTGCCAGGTAGCATTTTACAAGTGACATCTACAGTCTCCAACGAAATTAAATGTCTTCCATATTTTACAAATTAATATATTTTTAAAATTCTTGTCAATGGTACAACCCTAGTATTCTTCCGCTGGCCATTGCCAGAAATGTAGATTACAGTCATTATGCTGTAAGCCGCTCATCTCAATTGATAGTAATTACTCAGAATAACTCAAGATTGTAATAACCATCGTAACAGTAATGTAACCAGTTACTTGTAGGTAGGTTAAGTAGCTATATAATGTTTTATGTTGTGACGAAATAATGCTCCTTGATAGCAGCTTGATTTTAACGATAATCCCACGACGTCCTTAAATATACATATTAGTTTACAATGAGGAACAGTCAAGTTTTTTGTTAAGTATGCAGATTTTTAGCTATAAAGAAAACAATAAATACTGTGTTTAAATTTTTTTAATCGGATCAAAAATTACGAAGATACAGAGATTTTAGTGCACCAACTTAAAAAACGCGCGCGAGCAAGACCGTATAGGCTGTGACGTCATACATCGCGTATTGGCAAAAGTGGCGAGTCGCCGTCGCGTCGCCAGCTTGGTAAGCTTCTAGTCCAGCGCAGTTAGGGCAACGACCTGACGATTTCTGATTTTTTAGATTATTTTTTAAAGTGTATTGCAATGCACTTACGACTCTTGAGTTACAGGTGCCCATCGGCGGCGGTAGTCATTTACCATCAGGTGACCCTTCTGCTCGTTTGCCCCCTATACAATAAAAAAAATAAGAGGTCCCCTGAGCCGGTGGGTGATTTTGTCATGTGATCATGTGATAAACGCAATCTGTGATTATGTGTGAAAGCGCGCCTGCCGCCGGGCGCCCTATACTTACTGTTGAGTATTGTTTTATTTGTATCCTATGATATACGGGTACAATCAGGCGAATGTTTGTTGTACCTAATTTTTTAATATATATTTTTCCAAAATGCAGTGCATTCGGATAAAATGGTCAAACAATAGTTTTCGTCATAGTCAACTTCGTGTATAGCTAAAGATTTAACTTGTTCAAACTGAGGGCTCAGTTGGGTGTGTGCTTTGCACTTGTTAGAGATAATATTTGAATGATTTAAATAATCCAGAAAAATCTCATCCTCAGAACACGCAGTTAAAGTGGGTAGGTAGTTAGGTACCTATTTTAGGTACTCAGTAGGAGTAGGTATGTATAGACTTACTTACCGTTTCATTTTATCCCCACAAAACCGACCTCCATAGTAGGTAACTAACTACTCGTATCTATTAAGATATCAATAGATACTCAGTGTCAATATAAATACTGTTATACCAATAATATAACATCAAATTATAGTAAAAACTAAATAATTTACATGCTACGACATGAGCGAAACGGTGAATAATCTGAACCAAACTGACCAAAGTAGCGATTCGCGACGTGTGACGTCATCATACCAAGCGCAGCTTCGAGCAAGCGTTTCGAAATAGCCGAAAAGAAAACTTTAATAACTTTGTCATTTCTTGTTGGATTTGAATCATTTAAAAAACGAAATGATCAGAATGTTGTAGCGCATACGCCCCCATATTTAGAAATCAAATATTTTGTTATGTGACTGATCCTCATTATGATTTTCTAATTTATAGTTCTAGAGTAACACAACGAATATAATCTTCGCTTGAATCATAAAAATAATATATTACTAGTAGTAATACCTTAAAAATTTACAACTTTTATGAAGTTAAAACTATTATTACGATTAAGTCCCGAGTTCACATCTAATATGAATGAAATAATAATTATTTAATAACGAAACCTGCGACCATCAACTTTATGTAACGAAAGAAGACTTAAAGTTAAATTTCTTAGAAACAATGTCATAATTCGTACAGTTTTCACTGAGCCAGCAGAGGGGTAAAACACACACACACAGTACTAATACCTCGAATCCTTATGACACCCACAAATTTACCATTTAGTTTTTTCCCATGAAGCTACTGTTTGCAGTCAATAAAGCACACAGTATTTAAATAAAGCACAGGGAAGCATATAGGAAGTTATAGATGTAAGGGAATGTGTGGTAATTGTGTGTTGGCTTATCTGGAATAGGATGCGGTGAAAACTAAAATATACCACAAGAAAATGTTACCTATCGAAATATTTTAAGTACTGAAGTATTATGAATTATCAATCAGTGAATTCTTTTATGTTATACGCGAGTGAAACCGCGGGGCACAGCCAGTACTTTATGAAAGCCTATAATTTGAACAGCTGCCTATTAATTTTCTTATCTGTTGTGTAATTTTATATTGTTATCTTATTTTTTGTTGAATTCTATCATTCTATCCTACTATAACAAACATTTACTCTTCTTATGGCGCTTTTAAATTTAGAGCATTCATTTTTAAGAATCGGTGGTCTTTGATTCCAGATTTAAATTGTGCGTTTTTGTTCGAAATTTTCAGTTCCATTTTTAAAAATACTTTTTTTCTGTTGCTTCAAAAATAGCAATTACATCCTTCAGTCATCCTATTTCCTAAAAGCATAATCCATCAACGTATTTTTTAAACCATTGCATATTCCGTCGTAAAACACAAGAGTTTATGAAGTAACACTCAATGAACGCGTTACATATGAATTTTTATATTTCGGTTGACTTTTACGACATAACCATTAGAACCCTCTTGGGGATGCAAACGTGTGTTCGTGTTCGTTGTTATTTGAAGACCTTTTTTACGACTGGCGTACAAAATACGCAATTGAATTGTCAAAGATCCCTGGAAATACTCATCTGATTTCTATTATTATTTTTGTGCTACACTATCCTTCTACTGAGGACGGACTAGTCTATACAGAGTGTTGCTGACACTGGAACATTTACTTATACCACTGAAAGGACCTGACCCTAGCATGCAGTTCAAAATATTTTTTGAGAACAAACTATTCGTTTACAAGTTAACCATTTGAATTTCCAGGTATTATTACCTTTGTTTCTCATAAAAGCAGATGGAATGTGTAAAGATTTTAAATCGAACATATTTTTTATTTTGGAATAAGAAAATGCATAAAAACTTACTTCAAAAACTTTAAAAAAATTCATATTTATGGATTTTCGCAATAACGGAATGAATTATTCCAAAATAAAAAATATGTACGATTCGACCGATTTTGCAAAAAATTATTTGTTGTGTTTGTAATTTAAACCTTGTCCAGGTTTGTATGAAATAACATTTTAGGAAAAACAACGTAACCACTAATTCCGATTCTATCACTAATTCTGATTATAATCAATAAGAATAATGTCAATTTAGCATTTTGGAATATGTTTAATATACTGAAATTAGACAAATGAGAATTATTTATACAGCTAAACAAAAAAATTAATTATATTATCTAAGTACCCTTTGTTCAACCAAAGTTTCGTCATTACTTATTGACATAAACCCAGAAACCTACAGAATAAAACATTTTAACAGGTAAGGTTTAAGGCTCGTTTTAAATAATTTCGTGTTTTAGACAATGGTGCCGATTCTATTGTACACTCGACTAAACTAAAACCTGACTTAATTTCTTCATATGAAATCAACCTAGTGTTCTTCGTAATAAGGTCTATTTGTTACTAGCATCTATTTCTCAGCTAAATTTCACTAAAACCTGTCAACGTATACTCAACTTTATTTCCACGCAGCAAGAGTCTCCATTTATTCAAACGCTGAATAATTTCCGTATAAAAACTTGTTCAAAACGAACAAGGATGACGTGTTTTTAATCTACACCTACGAAGACGCTTACTAAAAACACAGAGCAAAAGAGATGGCATTCAACGGATAGCGGCTCTCGCTACGTGGTATTAAAGTTTATTTAAGCGTATCAGACTTTGGTCGACAAATAAATTGCTTATTTCGATAGCGACATATGTTACCTATTATTGTTTCAATTTGAAATAAGACCTTGTTTTGAAGTGTACAAGGTTTACATCTTATATGAAGAAAATTTAGTGAATTTTAATTTAGCGAGTGAAGTAACAGAATTGGGACCATTGTCCTTCAGATGTGTTGGCAGTTTATTAAAAATTTGTACGGTTTGGTATGCAGAACCGTCCTTAGTTATATTAAATTGTGAGATTTTATTCAAAATGAAATTTCTACGCGTAGGTACTTTGTCTTAACGTTCTTTCCTCTTGTGATTCATATAAGTGAGTATATTTAGGAAAATGTATCAAAAGAATTAGTATGTATAAAATATTATAATTACGTTTAGGCAGGACAACGTCTGTCGGGTCGGCTAGTTTTGGATAAATATTAATTACAAAAATACAATAATATCTAAAAATGACTTTTGAGTATACTCTCAAGACATTTTTACAAACTTGTATTGATTACTGATTTTAATATCTACCCCGCTCTAATGTGATATTCCAGATAGGGAAATCGGGTTTCCGATAGTATTATTGTTATAAATAATAAAGTTATTAACATTAAAGGCCTTGATGACAAATTATATGAACGCTACAATTACCATAAATCATTTCTGTCACTTATAATTAAACTATGAAGCTCTTGTTCCCAACATCAAATATCTTAATTTTGACGTTCCAATTACAAAATATACTTCACCCCAACAGAGTAAACTACACTCTAAGTGTTACGTGATAAGAATTAATGTCGTTAAAAATATTTCGTCTATTACTTCGAGAAAGCGGTTCACATTTCAAAATAAATCCTGTACATCCCAATAATATGACGAAATTGTAACAATAGCGTCGAATTATTTTACATTCATTACTATCTTGTTAGTAAAACGATAAATAGTCTTGTTAAGCAGTGATTAATGGATGACTTCTGAATATTAATACCACTGTTGAAGAAATAGATTGATGTCTCAATATGGGGTTAATGGTGGGTTCTACTTCTAACGCATTGATTTATGATTATGAGCTTTAAAGATTAAAGGAAACTATATCTTTATACTAACCTCTTTTAAGTGAGTTCATTTAATAGTAATTAGTAGAAGAATTTCTTTAATTCATATTTGTTATGGCTAAATCGGCGTTTCAAGGGGTCTTAACTTAATTTTATGGGTGGCTCGTAAATCTCTTTTTCATTAAGTTTAAATGGTGTTTTGTAGATATAAAATTTTTAATTTATTTGTTAAGTTAATGTTTCCTTTAAATGTTTTAAGGAAACAATTAAAGAAAACATTTAGAAGTCTTTAGATTTAACGTAACATTCTTACAGTTTTTATATAAAAAGCTCCTGCAAATGAAATCTAAAATACAAGACAATTACGTTATGAAATTTTAACTGAATTCTATAAAGGCCTAACTCAGTTATAAATAAATAACCGTATCGACCTACTACTACTTCTCACGGGCGGAAACAAAAAATCGATTAAATTGAATCGATACTAAATATCGATTACAAATATTCAATCGTTCCGCTATCGTCACGACTGGGTATTCCGTTATAAGACAAGTAGTTGCGTAATTTTTAGTCCATTGGAGGAGAAAGAATGCTCTGTTTTTTTTGAACTTCTGTTTTCAAATTCAGCTTAAATATCCAGCAAAACATTGCTGGGTATGGTATGGTATGGTATGGTATGGTATGGTATGGTATGGTTACAATTTAATTTATTGTGTTTGCGATTATTGTATAATATTTTAACTTGCTATCCATGTAGATTTCGGCCTGATATTTGTAATGGACATATTCTTACAAATTAAATGAAAGTGTGTTTGTTGGTTAGATCTTTTACGTAACCATGAGACAGTAAAAAATGCATTAGATTTTTTTTTTTATAACTTCACACATCTCACACACGGCCGTCTGATCACAAACTAGGCAGAGCCTGTACTATGGTAACCAGACTGCTGATAAACATACTTATATAATAATATTTCTAAATACATACATATTATAGATAAATTACACCCAGACACAGAACCAAATGATCATGGGAATCGAACCCACGACCTCTGGCTTATCAGTCAGGGTGGTGACCCTGAATTTTTTAACTGGCCTGTTGGTCTAGTGGTTAGTGAACCACTAGACCAACAGGCCGGTCAAAAAAGATGATAAATGAATGTGTCTTTGGCCTCGATGAAATGCACGGTTTCTTTATAAAACAGGAACAGAGTACTGCGTGGAAATCTATATAGTACCTACTTCATAAAAATATACCTTGGTAATTAACTTTTAAGATCAGTTAGTCAATCACTTCAAATGCTTCGAATACATATTCAATCCTTTTATGGGTTACTTGGATAAACAAGTCTACTTGGCTCAACTCAAATAAGGGCTCAATTAAAACCTATAGACTCAAAACTCGACGAAAAAGGTAAAGAATCTAAATTATAACTGTCACTATATGTGGGTTTACGATACGCCACTGTCGGATCAGCCATTCCTTATAATGCGTTACACAAACAGATAGACATGCAGTCCCGTTTCAAAGACAAATAAGGCGGTATCTCATGACAGCCGTTTGCTTTTTGAGATCGGTAAAAAATATTTAATAATGCAGGTTTGATATGAACTTCTCATTTTCTTTTTAAGGACGTATACTCGTAAAAATTTGTTTGTGATAGTACAGAAATTGATAGCCATTACTTTGTAGTTAAGATCTCACAATTAACATATCAAAGAAAGAAAGAAAGAAAATGTTTATTCTTGCCAACACAAAAATTAAAAAATATATATATACAATTTTGCAGCTGTGATTAACGTTATTGCCAAAAATGGGTCCCAATTCAGCATTGTGACGCTGATTTTCAATTGGGCCCAAATGACGCCATGCGTAAAGACAGTTGCAGACCATAGAATTATTCTATATATACAAGGATAGAATACACCATAATTATTACTATACTATACATACGGTAACATGAATTAAACAAAAATAAACAAGATAAATAACACATAAGCAGATTATTCGAATAATTATACATTACAATACACACAATAGTTAAATAAATCGATACATGAATACAGTGTGCACAGTCTTTTAGTGGCATGTGTTCCTTAAAAACACGCACCGCACCACCTCACGCACGTGGGGAGAGCGGACCGGACAGCGCCGGCGTACATCGCGAGCGACGCAGGCGACGCTGCGCTGTTTATGTTTCAGTCACGTAACTGCAATGAAGGTGCACACGCCAATCAGTGCATTAAAAATTCTTTATTAGAACATTTACGTATCCGAACAGGCAACTAGACTGACTTTGATTAAAAGTCAACAGAAATCCCGTTCATGTAATATAGTGGTTTACCGCTTTCAGCTGTATTTATTAGCTTATTAAACTGGCCTGTAAATCTTGTTCCCTTAAACTACTGCAATATCAATGGCGTTACATTCATTTTTTTCTAATAAATACCATGCCATACATACCACTGCTTACATACATATGTTTATAAACATCGTAATAAACATACTGTACATCACAATGAAAAAATCTACGAGTTACCAAAATTAAAACCTTTTACATTTAACAATACCTATGAGACGAAGTCACTATTATTTTATCTGTGCTATGAGTATTAGTGATGTACCGGATCGTTAAAAATGTATATCTGCGGATACGGATACGAATATGGACCTCAAGTCTTTTTCTCAATTAATGTCGATACGCGAGACCTTGACACGATAGTTGACATGTTTCATCTTGCACTGCGTATGTTTTTTAAATAATTATTTTAATACACATATTTATCATAAAGATTTGGGGTTTGATCTCGTGATAAACGTCGCCAAATAATACCTTATACATGTCAATAATATTAGCAATTCATTATATCAGATATTTATTATTTTATTTTAGCAAAATAAATTTAATAAATGTAATAAAATATAATAACGTAAAAGATCCGCCAAAAAGTAACGGATACGGATATGGATGCAGATCTTTTTTCTCCCTCGGATAGCCGCGGATAGGGATACAGATATCCGGCACGTCACTAATGAGTATTACCGCTCGTTACACACCGGAATAATGTTACCTATAGATGTATACATGGTAACTCGTTAGTCTTCTTATCCTTCTCGTAGCTCTTACTGATATTCACAACAAATGCGTTCATCCCTGTTCTCTTGCAATCCCACTCTCTCAGGAACCTCATTTTCAGGAGGACCCACAGCAAGATTAGCGACATTAGGTATACCAAGGTTGTATATCCATATACGCACGAACGTCCTCATTAGCATCTGATGATTCTCTCTTAGGTCTCGTCAGCTTCTTTTTACTAAAAGTGTGTAGTGGTGTCTATAATCCCTTTTAACATCGTACTAGCAGCTTTGACGTGTGATGATGATGTATGATGATGTAGCTCGCGTTAAGATAGGTTTCGTCAATCGAGTCAAGTATTCCTCGGGTACAGTACTTTTTTCATGATGAAAGGTATCTTATGTTCCTTTCTATAGGTACCCCTGACAATGTGTTGTGATGTGACGCAAAATTTTATAATAACCAATTGAGTAGTTTAGGTGAGAAAGTTTAACAAACAAACCAACTCACATTCTCATTTATAAAATTTGTTAGAATCAATTCCTTTCAAATTTGAATAAAATACGTCCTCTGATTCCCTCTTATGATCGATTGCGCAAAGACCTTTTCCCACCAAATATATGAAACCCTTCGCAAGTATTGGCAAGTAATCAGAACGTAAACTTCAATGGTAACATTGATATCAATAATATCCTTTGAAACGCCAATAGACGTCGCGTCTCAACTCAATATGTGTCTCCAATTGTGGGCTTTATTCAATATTTTAGCTCTTCAATAACTTTTATTTTCATGAGAATAAAGTTCAAAATTGACTACTTTGCGTCTAAAATCAATTTGGAGATATCATCGCGACAATTTAATTTAACCATTTTTAGAATCTTCTGTCATATTCTATTTCGAGGCATTAGGGTTGAAAATGGAGTGTTAAGTAAGTTTTGATAAGAATTCATTATTTGCCAGCCGGGACGCCTTATTGTGAGAGTTTCATACAAAGAGCGTTCAAGAGAAAACTTTTTATTGGGAACGATATTTTTAATCTCAAATTTTTTTATAGGTATAACCAGGCGTTCTTCGATTATTTTCATATATATAGCAAGGCAACTGATGGCAAATGGTAAAAAGTAGACAAGCACGTGGTCAACCCAAATATATCCATGAAATTTTAGCGACATCTACCTTTTTACATAACTGACAAACAAAAAGTAACGGAAGAAATTAGCTGTACCCTGCTGATTTCTGTTCAAAATAAAGGCCAAGTTAAAGTACCTGTGCCCTACAAAGCCAGGACTACTGTATAGTAGTGTGTCCAGTGTTGCTAAATACTTCCCCAACCGTTATTTTGAGTAGAAACCGGTTGTACCCTACATTTAATTACCTGGTTAGTGATGTACAAAAGTATCGATTAATAATAATACGAGGCTCGACCAGTACCTTCGGAGGCTCACGGTAGGCGGCTTGATTAAAAGCCTAATGCAGAAAGAAGGCAGTCTTCCTCGATACGGCACGTATTGTGAGGGGGTTTCCGTCTCTGCAACTCTGACTACTGGTAGCTTGGTCCCTGTATCCGATACCGGTGGTGGATAATATTTTTGTTGCCACATGAAAAACTCGTATTTATTTTATTAAAATAGGTGTGAACTATAGTAGGTGATAAAACAGTTTAATAATTAATAAAAATTTGTTAATAGATATTACTAGTTATTTCGGTGACGGCACGCCATTGATCCGTCTGACAAATAGCAGGCGGGTGGAGTAATGAAAAGGGTAGGCGTGCATTTTAAGTGATATAAAGGTCACTTGTGTGCTGATCAAGGTACAAACAACATGGCGGCACAGATTACTATTTTCTAAATGATTAGAGAATTTGATAGTTTATGACAATAATTGTGAGATTGCTGCTAACAATATTCCACTAATCGTACCAATATAATAAATATGAAAGTTTGGATGGATGGATGGATGGATGTTTATTACTCTTTCACGCCAAAACTACTAAACCGATTGCGATGAAATTTGGTATGTATATAACTGGAGACCTGGATTAACGTATAGGCTACTTTTTATCCCGATATTCCCAAGGAATCGGGACTAACGCGGGTGAAACCGCGGGGCGCTGCTAGTAATTTAATATTATTTTGTCCTAGGCGAGAACCTTATTACCTTTGGCTTAGCAGTCACTAACCACTAGACCAACAGGTCTGTCAAATAACAAAATGTTTTTATTCTATAAATGTATTTCAAAGTTTATTTTTTATGTTTGTTAAGGATAAGAATAATAATAAAACCGTATCTACCTACATTATTTTCTAAAGGTAGTGTAATAATAATAGCTTGACACATCTCACATTCGGTCGTCTGATCCCAAACTAGGCAGAGCTTGTGCTATGGTAACCAGACTACTAATAAACCGTCGCAGTCGTAGAAAAAATTTGATTTTTTGACGATTTTTGTTTTTGACTTAAACCCTACTGAACACATTAGACTTTATCATAAAACAAAACATTATTCGAAGCTCATACACACAGTAACATTGGCAGATTTCAGTAACAGCAACAGCGACGACGACGTGACGACGAAACATAAGTTTAATGAAGACTGTGCATCTATCTGCTTGATAATAAAGGAACTTGCATACTTTTACTGCCTCAGCATCCTCATTAGAATAAACACAGTGCAGTTTGTATCACTGAATAATGGTAACGATAATTATAGCAATATCCTTAGGGCACGTAGCCGGGTTCTATGTATGCTTCTCTACATAGTATAAAACAAAGTCGCTTCTCGCCGTCTGTCCTTCTGTACGCTATAGATCTTTTAAACTACGCAACGGATTTTAATGCGGTTTTCATCAATAGATAGAGTGATTCGAGAAGGTTTAATGAAACAACGATAATTGTTCACCCCATTATTATCTACATTCCACCCGTGCGAAGCCGGGGCGGGTCGCTAGTATTCCTATACAAAAGTAGCTCGATTACTGTTGTAATACATAATGAATTATGTAACTTCCTGTTATTGTCTATTGGGCAAAGGAATTATTGAGTGTAATCTTGAAAAATATAATATGCTAATGGCTACATCAAGCTACACGTGTCCAGTATATCTGTTGACCTATCATGGTGTGGTAAGATATGCAATGTCTATAAAATGACAGGTCAAGTTATACTGGTTATCAAAAAAGTGTGTGTGTGTCAGCTCCTACGCGCGATTGCAGTTTTTAACTCTATCTGTCACCCCCCCCCTCCCTAGGGTTTACCATGCCATAGAATAACATTTACACACACACACACTTTAATAGACGTATATGATTTCAAGGTGACAAAAAAACGTACACTCCTCATAAAATTTCCATACCGGGGCTTCATATGAAAAATATTTTCTAATCGATTCTTAAGGAGTACCTAAACTCCAAAAATCAATACTTAATGTAATTTGGTTGAAATTCAACCAGCAGGCTATCTGTAGTAAATATTAATGGGCATGGAAAACACGTGGGGCCTTTTAGACGTCACGGTACGGTGCCTATTTAAACACATCTACGCTCTTAAAATAATGTCCATTTTCGGGTCGTCTTTGTTACTCTTAACACTATTAAGATAAGTTGGCTTCTGTAAGTTTAGTATGTCTGTATGTGTAAAGAGAAGTATTATATTAGGAAACGTAAGTGTCGATACTGTTGTATTGTATGGCCAGTGAATATAGCCGACCTGGCGAAGTGATCGAGACTTTTGCGAGACTTCTCCATCTGTCTCTATTGGTGGGCACTGCGTGTACTTTCCGTAAGCGAACACTTTGTAGACGATTTAATTAAGTTCGTCCATCCTGTAGGTGAACGGCGTTGAGAGCGTTGACTTTCTACTCTTCCTTGTATCACTAATCGTTCCAATGAGCTTTCGTCGCGGACGATGTGCTCAAACATCTTAAACATTCGCACTTGCACAAGCGACAAAAGTCTTTGTTTGATGCCAAGCCCTTTAAGGACTGAAACGTTAGTGCGGTGAGCTGGCCATTTTGTTATCAGCAAGCGCCTCCAGCACCACACCACAACCTTGTTTAATACTGCTTCTGGTTTATTTAGGACTACGAAATTTTAAAAGTATTTTACTAAACGGGTTGAACGATCTGTCGTCATCTGTTAAAATAAGGATGAGGTTGAAAAATTATGAAAGCTAAGGTTTCTCGGGTACGTGTGTTTTCGACTTGGTAGTAGACGTATATAGGTTAAAGGTTTTATTATTTAGGTTGTTTACGAATTTCTAATTAAATGTTTCGCTAAACGTGTTTCAAGGTCCGTGGTCTCCCGTGATGACTATAGAAATTCTCGAAACTATTGAAAGAATCTAAAGAAGTATTATCACGTCTTTGACAAAATTCTTTACCGTTTGAAAGGTAGTTTCAAACGGTCAAGAGTAGTTTTCAAGTAATTTTCATTATTTCAAATGACAAAGGCCAAATAAGACATTATTCAAAGTGAGTGAGTGTACAGTTGATTAATAAAAGTGACAAGTAGTATCTATACTGCTTGTTCTATACGCACTAATCACCTTTTAGTATGGTGAAGAACAACGGAAGGCTAAGACTTTTTACTAAAAGGAAATATAAATATGAACATGTTTTTAGTTACGCATTAAACAATATTACTCAATAACATATTAGTGTGTCACATGTGAGGTCGATGAGACCGCAACGCTGCGGTTTTGGGTTCTGTGCCTGCGAAGCGTTCTAGTTACGTGAATGTCAGTGGGTGTCATTTGGAACATTTTGTGGTTAATTTGACACTTTCTTACTGTATGATGTATTGAAGTGAAATTGCCTTATGATTTTAATACTTTGTTTACTTTTAGGGGTGCTTCTTATTCGAATAATTTGTCATAGAAACAAGGCTTTGAATGTAATTTTAGTTGTATCTGTATTTGACTATTTATAGGTGTACTTCATAATGATAATATGCTTAACCCACAAGTTCCAGTGAAGTGCCATTTGATTCTGATTGCGAGCCTTCATAAACCCCCTTTAAGATTTTTCAGATTTCTTTGAATGTTTTATGTTCCTACATTATCTAGTTATAGTTTTTTTTATTACCTACCATAGTCTTGACTACCTGTGTTGAAGCAAGAGACATGGACATAACCTATTTAACAAGTATCTTCGATATGTAAGTCGCCCGTCAGAAGTGGTAACTTTATGCGTGAGAGAAAGGGAAGCCCTCAGAGGAATAATTACAGGGAAGCCAGACAGACTGGCACCGTAACGCGTTACTTAATGAAGTGGTTTACCCTCCCATAAGAAGTTATCACTTCAATATTTTGTAGAGCCTAAACTTTTTGTTTCAGAATAGATAAAGAGTGTCATATATATTTATTTATTTATTTTAGGGTCTTCAAGAAGAAATACACCTCTTTCCTAAAAAAAAACTAAAAAAAAAGTGTTTTCTTAATTATAGAAAACCTTAGCATGCAAAAGAAATACGGCACATTACACAAAAAAGAAAAAAAAATTGAAATATTAATAATAATTATAACCTAAAAAACACAAAATCCTACTAAAACTATATAAAGAAAGAGTGAGATAGAGAGAGAGAGAGAGAAAGAGAGAGATAGAAAGAGAGAGAGTAGATAGAGAGGAGACTGTTATTCATAAAGTACATATTTTACCAACTTGTTCGATAACCCTCAAACCTTACTCATAAAATTAAACCTACTTTTCCTTACGACGTCTTGGTCTCCTATGTATTATTGACTGGTACTTGTGAGGCTTCCACAGTCGTAACTGGAGCTCGGTAATTGTATTTGCAATCAGTACGTTGACACTTCATTCAGGAAGTGGAACGGAGCAATGGAGAGTTAAACACAATTTGACATGTGTGATTTTTGAATATTGATCTACACATGTGATAAACATTTATTTTATTTAAAATAGTTCTACAAAATGGGATCACTATTTTTGTAGGATCTCTAGGTTTATATATTTTGTGTTACTGTCGCCTTTGAATTTAAAAAAGTAATTATGTTTTCTTACAAACACTGAAACTTCAAAAATATATATACCTACAGGTCAAGGTCATTAAATTCAGTGTCTTAAATAAAGGCCTACAAGAGTCCAGTGGGCAGACGTCGCATACTGCTCTAATGCACTTCTTTTGGACAATGAATGCACTATCTATATCCGTAGAAATCCGTAAAGTTTAAGATTATTTAGCGTGCACTATTGAAAAAAAAAAACCCAAATATAATAATATTTCGCAACGCTGAAGTGACTCTTCAAAATATTTAAGACTTATACTAATTTCAGCAAGTTGTTGGAAAATCTTTGTATGATAATTGTGTTGATTTTCTAAAAAGAGTAGAAAGCTTACTGTTCCGTTAAATATTTTGTAAAAGAATGTAATAAACTTCTTTAATATATTTTCAAGTACTTATACTCTACTTAAGAATATTAAAAAAAAACATATTACTCTCTTCGATGCCAAGTAGCAATTTAAATAAAGCTGCATTTTATGAAAAGTCGAAACAAAAGTGGCGATGACAAAGAATGTTTATGATAATAAAACGGATACAAATTTAAATGTAAGTTCGAACAAAGAGCGATTAGCACTGAACCGTACAACGTTCAGTAATAAAAGAAACGCTATGGGTACTTAAAATTATCATACGAAAGGAGTCCTCAAACATTTCCTTTAAGATATAAAAAGCCATGAACAGAGAACTCTGTAAATCAAGTATTTAAGTATCAAGTATCAAATAATTGTAAATGGGTGATAGGCAAAAGCATGCGACGGAGTGCCAAGTGAGAAAATCATCATGTGATTTTCCAACTTCAGGGTTTCGATGTCAAGGCACTCTGTCGCACGCCTTTGCCTATCACGTAGACAGATATGGTAGATGAGAAAGGTTAAGTAATGTAGCCATGGTAACGTCTTGGATGTGTGGTTATTTATCTTTCATATGTTTTTTAAGAGTACTAATAACGTAGGTCACAGTACAAGTACTGATAACTCCTTTAATAGAGCCAAAACCTGAGTTAGAGCTGGGTTGGAGCACGAAACTACTAGGCTGCAAGTTTTACGCCCTCTTCATAACCTATTTTAATAAGATCATATTAAGTCTTGAAGGGCATGTAAAAATTGTTTTCCATAGAAATATATCCGTACCTCTAAATGATACTTTTTTTTTATGGTATAGGGGGCAAACGAGCAGATGGGTCACCTGATGGTAAATGACCTACCGCCGCCCATGGGCACCTGTAACTCAAGAGTCACAAGTGCGTTGCCGCCCTTTAAAGTGGGAGTAGAAGAGGGGGAGGGGGGGAAGAGTGGGAAGAGGTGAGAGCGGGGACAGGGGAAGGACGGGAATAGGGGAGAGGAAAGGGTTAGGGCCTTTTTTTTTGTTTTTTTTTTTGTGCGTGTGGAAACCCCCTCGGGCCGTCACCCCACCGGGGTTTTCGGTGGGGCGGTGTGTCGGAATCGAACCGACTAAAACCACACGGTGTGCCGTACTGCGCCTTAAGTAGGAGGGATCCGGCAACAGCTTTTATTAAGACATCCGGACCCCCCCTGGCGCCTGCCCGCAAAAGCGCGGGCACCACCTTCGGGTGAAAAAACCTCTCAATTAGGCGAGGTCCAGGCATACGCGGACGCCGCCTCCTCGCGGGGGGCCACTATAGCGGGTGAAGGGGAAAAACCCGTCCCGTCCACCCGCGGCCACACTCAGGGCGGCATGAGGCGCTGGTAGGCGCGCCTCTGTCGCCCGGTTCGCCGGCGGCGAATTAGGTCCGAGTGGAGATCGTCCTCCCGGACCCTTTCCGCCGCCTCCTTCTGCGAGATGACTTCCGCACAGAAGGTAGCGACCGCGGTAAAATTCCTGTCGCTACCGGCCATGGAGCGTATGACAGCCGGCAGCGACAGATCCACTCCGATGACTGCAGTGAGGGCCCGACGCTGCGCCGCCCAACTGGGGCAAACCGCCAGCGTGTGCTGAGCCGAGTCCTCACTGCAGTCGCAGTGGTGACAGGCGGGACTCAATTCCCTCCTAGCGACCGAGTGCAGGTACTTCCCGAAGCAGCCGTGCCCGGAAAGAACCTGCGTCAGTCGGAAGGAAAGGGTCCCGTGCTGCCGCCCTGCCCACTCGACGATGACCGGCTGGAGCGCCTCAACGGCGGCAAAGCCAGCACGTGGAGCCCTCAGCCGGGACGACCAACGAGCCATCGTGGCTCGGCGAGCGGCCTCACGCCACTCGCGTACCTCTTCGGGCGGGGGCCGACTGCCGCTTCCCGCCCGGAACTCAGTCGTCCGCCGATAAACTTCGGCGAGCACTTCCGCCTCCAAATCCCACGGGGGAGTCCCGGCCAACGCGCACGCCGCCTCCGTCGACACGGTGCGGTAGCCGCGTATGGCTCTAACCGCCATAACCCTCTGAGGGCGCCAGAGGCGTGCCCTATTCTGGGCGGTCAGAGCCCCCGCCCACACCGGTGCACCGTAAAGTGCCATTGACCGGACAACCCCCGTGTACAGCCGTCTCGTAGCGACGCTGGGTCCACCCAAATTGGGCAAGAGTCGCCCAAGGGCGGACGCAGCGCCGACCAGCTTCGGAGCAAGCTGTCGGAAGTGCTCGTCGAAGAGCCACCTGCCGTCGAGGATCAGGCCCAGATACCTTATGTGGGTCCGAACCGGTACGAGGACCGAGTTGACCTCGATAGAGGCGCCAGGGGGTGGACCACGACGGGGCCCATGAAATAAAAGGGCCTCCGTCTTATCCAGGGCCACCCGCAAACCCAGCGCCTCGATGCGCCCGACCACCAGAGAGACTCCCCTGGTAGCCAAGCGCGCCGCCTCCTGAAAGTTCACCCCCCGGGCTGTGACTAACGTGTCATCGGCGTAACAGATTACGCCCAGCCCGGCGGGGGGGTCACCTCGAAGGGCCCAGTCGTACCCCATGTTCCACAGGAGTGGTCCAAGGACAGACCCCTGCGGAACACAGCACGACATGGGCCGACTACTCAAAACTCCATCTCGGTCCTCGTACATGACGGTACGCTCCTCTAAATAGTCTGCCACTAGCCGCCTCAGGTACTGTGGCACCCCATGATAGAGGAGTGCTTCCCTGATGCAGCTGAATGGCAGACTATTGAATGCGTTGGCGATGTCCAACGACACCGCCAACAGCACGCCGCCACAGCTCACTACGTCTTCGGTCACAGCCCTCAGGCGCAACACAGCCCCGACCGTCGAACGCCCCGCTCGAAAACCGAATTGGGCGTCCGACAAATCGGGGCCGACCTCGCTAAGGTGCCGAACGATGCGGGCAGAGAGGACCCTCTCAAACAATTTACCCGCCTCGTCCAGCAACACGATGGGCCTGTAGGCTGCGACCGAGTCGGTAGGCCGTCCCGGCTTCGTTAAAAGCACCAGCTTCCCGCTCTTCCAGCAGTCAGGGAAGCATCCGGACGCCAGGCTAGCGTCGATCACTTCCCTGAGGCGGTCCGACATGTGGTCGAGGGCGAGGGCCAAAGCTCGGGCAGGAATCCCGTCTGGCCCGGGGGCGGTGTTCTTGGAACGCATCCGTAGAACAGCCGCCCCTACCTCCGCCTCTGTGACGGGCGGAACGTCCTCACTTTCGACCTCCCCGTCGTGTCCGGCCAACAGGGCCATCGACGGGGGTGTGTGTCCCGCCCGTTGCGGGAAAAGGCCCTCAACCACTTCCTGCAGGAAGCTGGGCTGGAGAGTCTCCGTAAGGGGGGGGCCCGATGCGCGGAGCTTTTGTTGCGCCGCGCGATATGGGCGTCCCCAGGGGTCACCATTGAGACCCTCCAGCATCTCCTTTCTTTTGTCCTCTTTGGCGCGGCTAATGGCCAGCTTCAGAGTTTTCCGCGCCTCTCGGTACTCCTCATGAAGCTGGTCCTCCTCCCCCTCTTCGCGGTGACGCCACCGGCTGCGAGTGTAGGACCTCCGGGCACGAGTACAGGCCGCACGGAGGTCCGCCAACTCCTGGGACCACCAGTAGACCTCCTTCCTTGGAGGCCGACGACCCCGAACGCGGGGCATGGCCGCATCGCAAATCTGCGTAATCGCATCGCGAAAGCGGCCCGCCCCCATGTCTGCCTCCTCAGTCAGAGGCCGCGAAGACAGCCAAGAGTGAATAATGGCTGCCTCCTCCAGTAGGTCCCTATCCAACTTGGTAACAGCCCACCGCGGGAAGCGGGAAGAACTCCGCGCCGTGTGACTCCTTCTGGGGTCCTGGGTCCGGGAGAGCTCAAATCGGATATAGAGGTGATCCGAGAGCGTCTCAACCTCTTCCAGGACACGCCAGTTCCTTACTCGTGCGGCGAGAGCAGGGGTAGCGAACGAAAGGTCCACTATCGACCCCCCCTGCTGTCGCACGCACGTGTTGGTGGAGCCTCTGTTTAGAAGACAGAGGCCCACCGAAGCCGCCCACAAAGGGTTAGGGCCTCCGGTAACCTCACTCACGCGGTGTAATGCAATGCAAGCATTGCTTCACTGCCGGTTTTCTGTGAGGCCGTGGTGTCGAGCGGAGTCGTGCCGGCCCAAACGTGCCGAAGCATGGCTCTCCCGCGTTAATATATTATAATAATAGATTTATGTAATTATATATATGTATATGTTAAAATTAATAGTTATTTATGTAACAAATAATCATTTCATAGGTTTTCCTTTGTGAAATACATGTAGACGTAATCTTTTGCTCATGTTTTCGCAAATATATTCCCTTCTCTTAATGCGGCTTCCTGTTTGTTAATAAACTTACAAGTTTCGTAACACTTAATGGGGCGAAAAATACAAAGTTCTTAAATGTTACACGCAAATATTACTTACTGGCAGAGGCTTAACTTACTGTATGTCCAAAGTTTTATATATCTATGTTCGTCAATAAAAGTCATAGAAGATATCATATAATCATATAATATCATATAATCACTCAACACATACAAGGTCATATCAACAAAGTTCAAAGGGAAAACCGAAATTTACTTCGGGAAGCTCAATACATTAATATCTCACCGAAATATCTATTACAAGTAAATATTACAATAGAAATAGTTTCCCGGGTGGATGCTTCTCTCTATAAAGTAATAATAAATAGATCAATCGAAATACAAGCGCTTCAAGCTATTTATCGATAGTATCTCTATTGCAATATCGAATGATTTGATTCAAACAAATTCGATAGTTTTCCGATTATATTTTATGATGATTTTTATAGAGTAAATAACTAAATAAATGGCGTATCTGTTTACGGATCCTTGATTCCAAGTAACGTTTGGAATGAAGCCAATGTACTAAATAAATTTAATGTGTTGACTTAACGTGTTTACAAGTAATATATTCAAAGAAATTGCGAGCTTTCCTTTTTATTTATGAACACTGATTTGCAAGCTAAAAATACAATTGCGTTCCGATACTATTCTGGAAGAAAAATACGTTTGCGTTATAAATAATCATCTAACTGGTCTTTCCTTCGAAATACACCGACAATGTGACCCACAGCGTGTTTAGCTGGGTCGAGACAGTAGTACAAAGCTGAATGTGGAACTATTTGATCGTGGAATGAATGTTGCTCATGATTTTAATTAAATAGCACTCAAATTTTATCGCGTAGCCATAGCTTATTGTGTAGCAATATCTGAATAACTACATGTTGTACCAATATACTTATTGATCCGTGACTTACTTGGTTCTGTGAGGCTTTGCACAACACTACATAGTTATGACAGGATCAAACCCTTTTACTTATATTTATGACGAGCTCATAGCTAGTTGTACAAAGCTTTCGTCGTTAAGCACGTAGGTAAAGTGTCAAATTATCAGTTGATAGTATAAATAGAGTATGCGTTATTAATATGATATCGGTGATATTTCTGTCTTTTGTCCTATAAGTGTTGACAGTTGACACCATTAATAATATCGAAACTTTAGACGAAAGTGAAGTAAAGAACGAAGTATAAGTAAATATAGACTGATTAAAAAATATGCCAATAATAACCGGGCTAACAGTTTTCCTATTAAAACTACTGACTTATTATATTCGGATGTTTGAACATGTCCCTCTCGTTCACAACTGCGTATTTGTTTATACTGCCCCCACCCCACCCAACACAATCGTTATATGAGCACGGTCAGTATACCTGCATCAAGTTCCCCAAACCAAGGTCTCGAGACGCACTTATTAAGGCAGTTACCCGTATGCCTATCGGTCACAAGGTATCGCCACTCGTGAAACCACACTCGCAGCTAACCCCCTTTCGCGACCGGTACACTCCCTATTGTCCAGATAGCTACCGGAGATGTAATGCACGCTCACCGCCCGCATATGCTCGTAACATCACTAGGTCCGTCAGAGATGCCCAACTGCCAGTCACCAGCTGGTACCGGAGCTGTCGGCACGCTCACATCCCGATCTACAATCAAATGCAGGTCTACCCAGGCCTACAGTTGGGTGTCTGGATCAGTGTCTAGTCACCTTTCTCACCTTGCTGATCCGACGCTCCACCGACACATGGTGGAGCAGACGAACATGCCCGTTCTGTGTTCTATGTGGCCAGCAATGTATTACTGAAAATGAACAGATATATGGCAAAACTAAATGGCAACGGTGCAGTGACGTTCAGTCTACATGAGTCCAAGTTTAAAGAAATCAATAAAAAAATTGTTTTTTTCACATTGAGATAAATATAAAAGTTGCTATCACTTAAAGAAATTTTGTTCGGTTTTGTTAAAACTTAAAACTAATCGACGCTATAGCGCTACATCATCATTTGTCTAACCAAACACTAGGAATGGGCAAATTTTTCACGATCAAAAGGTCGCAAGCGCCGTGATTTTCATGGCGTTTATGCGTTTCGTTCATCGAACCTATGCTGGATGAGCTCCTATAGACTAAATAAAAAAAAAGAACGGACATTTAACTTAAATAAGAACTCGTGATAAGATAAACAAAAAATATATTAAATTTGTTTATTAATTTAAAGTTTAAAAAAAAACGACAATAAATAAATAAGTGTTTAACTTTGACTGGTCTTTACTAATGTAATTTTACAAATTAAATCAAATCATTTATTTCAATTGAACCAATTATAGGAATTTTTAATTATCAGTAGCTAGTCGCCTGTCCCAATAAGTAGATCCTGTGGAGAAAAACAGGCAAGAAACTATAAGGACACCCTTTTTTCAAATCTCTGGTTACATTGCTTATAAGCGCAAATGAAATGTAAAGACAATGTAACGTATTGTTTTAAAAATATAATCAGTTGCGCAAATTACTACTATACATAAGTAATAGCAGTTCCGAGATGACCAGCTCCGACCAGCGGCATTCGATCACGAGCATGACGAAAGCGTCAGCAGTCGTCCACCTCAACCATATTAAAGGGAGCCGAACGACCCGACACATACGCCACCATCAGCAGCACTTCTAGGCAAACAACGCCAAATTTCTGTTCTGCAACGTTTTAATCTCTGATAATTAGTTCCTGCTTATAGTTCTTCCTTAGTGAGAGCGAGACAACGCGAGGTGCTATTCATTGATAGAACTGAGATAGAGTTATTGTTTAATGGCGAAAAACAACTAAGGCTACTAAGAATTTTAATTTTTCTCTTATTTTACTGCAATCTGCTACAAAACCATGTTATAATGAGTACTTATTTTTGTTTTCATTTACCCGAATGTAATATAATGATGAAAAAATAACTCGCAAGTATATTTTTACGTTTTCAAACAAATACGAAACGCTCGCTGCTGGCTACATGCGCCAGTGTACACTGAACCACTGTTGAAGTGCGAATGAGCTCGTTGTAGCTTTGGAACCACAACTAAGTTTGACAAAATAATGTAGTGTTCCAAACGCCATATCTAGTACGTAGTACATTTATATCGATGTCTTTTCATCAGAAAAAAGTCTCTATGAAAATCTTTTAGTAAGGCCAAGTGCAAGTGATGATGATTTTTGGTTCTAAAAACTTATCAAACATTATAGATAAAGTATGGATATAAAACCATCCTTAATCCAAAAAAATGAAGCTAAAAGAACAAGTAAACCAACAAGAAGAATAAGCTGACATACACTTCAAGTTATACCAAACACATTGTATTGAATAAAACAATATAATAAATAAAAATTTCATCGTGCATTGACTTTCCTTCATATTTTTCCCAAAGCTCTAACAATAACAAAACAATACGTGTATTCCATTAAACATCCGTTCTTTAGAAGTGGTATTTCTTCGGCACTTTGCCAAAACACTGTTTACTTTGAATAGTCATAAAAATATCGTAATACGAGTTTACAATGTAAACAGTTTAAGTCTCGAATGTTTCAAAGAACATCTATGGCTAAAAAGTGGTGAAATGTCATACCTCGGTTCCGTTTGGAGTCACAGTGTTGATATTTGAGAGGATATGCTGAAAGCGAGGTCATCAAGAAAGTCTCTTTTGTAAGATAAATGTTTTGAAAAACCGTTGTTGCAATTTTTTTTTTAATAAGACAACTTCAGAATCCCGCCTGTGTCGCGGGGGACTTTACAAAACATACAAACAACTGACACAAAGAACACCGAGACTCAGGTGGGAATCGAACCCACGACCTATGGCGTAGCAGTCAGAGTCACTAACCACTAGGCCAACAGGCCAACAGGACAGTGCAATTGACTTTAATGCACATGAATGATTTGGATCGGACTATGCGGCAAAGAATTGTCGCTGAACATCATCTGCCGGGTCTGACCCAATTTTATTTGGGGTCAGCCCAAAATATTTTCCTTATCAATTCTACTCAACCATTCGTCATTTTTCTGCTTACTCCCTTTCGAGCCATATCTTCCTTCACACAGTCCAACCATCTTTTCTTTGGTCGTCCTCTTCTCTTGTACTCGTCAACTTACATACATAATTGCTCATTGCTCATCCCTCCTTTCATCCAGTGGCGTTACTTTGAGGTTCTTTTAATATATTCATTTCTTACCACAGTCACACAATTAGAATTATCACTGAACATACAAAAAAAAAAATATTCTCAGACGAATTTAGAACCTCCTTCATTTGCAAAATTAGTAGTAAAATCCTTTTAACCTTTAACTTTAACCTCGTTAAAAGCCGTTCACTTTAATGTTAGTGATAGCATGTGACATAGCGAGGTCTTATAATTAAGTATCGTCTGAGTATTTAGAACTCGGTGTGTTTCTCTATTGTAATACTGTTGTTTTTTGTATTGTAGTATTGTTGTCTCTTGATAATTTTGTAAAAAATGTTTTGCTGGTTATAACGTCTCCATAATATATCGTTTTCGTAGGAATTGTTACCTTGTAACGCAGTAAACGCAATCTTGTAAATGTTGAATTCATATTACATTTACCGTCATAAAATAGCTGCGCTCCGCGGTTTCACCCGCATAAGTCCCGATCAAGTGGGAATAACGGAATAAAAAAAAGCCTATGTATTAATCCAGGTCTCCAGCTATCTACATACCAAGTTTCATCGCAATCGGTTTAGTTGTTTTTGTGTGAAAGAGTAACAAACATCCATACTTTCACGTTTAATATTAGTAGATAGGAAAGTTTGAATGGATATTGTTTGTTACACAATCATGCCAGAACGGCTGAACGGATAAAGTTTGGCACAGAGATATATAGTCTGTAATAGCACATAGGCTACTTTTTATCACAGAAAAATGGACGGTTTCCGTGGGATAGATTTGAATTTCCACGCGAAGTCGCAGGCAACGGCTAGTACGTATATATTCCGCATATGCAATATATACATACTCAACGAATACTCACGTGAAGGGGTCGAGCATGATTACATTTATGCAAACTAGGTCAGCAATGCAGTCAGTACCCTGATTAAGAAAGTACAGTTGTTCTATTATTAACAATTATTTAACAAAACCTTCTAAACCGTTCTAGGTGTTCCAAAAGGTGGTAATAATTTCTTAACGGCTACCAAGGCCACACCTGTGATGCGTCATTAAAAGTTTAATTTGTAGAGAAGAGCTGCAGTTATCGCAAACTTTATAATAAAAAAAAATTATAAACAAAAACTTTGCCCATCAAGAAATTTTACTATGCCTATGGCCAATACAAGTGGGGAAGTTACGGGAGGTTCTCTGAATTGTTATGAAGGTGCTACGAATAATAATAATATGGGACACAGTAAACTAATCATCTTCCTGCCCTTTGCCTAATTTTGTTTGGGGTGGGCGCAATGGCAGGTTTCTTTCATGACCGGCCGCCTGCCTGACGCCAACCCTTCTTGGGAATGTAGTCGTTTTCTGACGGGATAAAGGAAGAAGGTAAATTGGGGTAAGGAAAACTGATAAGGCGAGGGAGCTAGGGTAAGGGATACCGCAAGTCTCGGATGGAAAACGGGACTGAGAGATTATTTGAACTACAGGTATATTTGTTTCAAACATTACTGGCTTTTCCCCACGCGGCTTCACTCGCGTGTACATATTTCTATATTTGTGCGGTTATTTAAAAAAAATAAAAGTAGTTTAAGTTACTCCTTATAATACCAGCTGTCTGCCAGTGAAAGTCGAAAGGAAATTGACCCAGCCGTTCCGGAGATTAGTCGGACCAAACAGACAGACTGACAGACAGACAAAATTAAAAAAAAATGAGTTTTTGATATTTAAGTAGCAGTATCGTGTGAACATTCGGATGCATTAAGTAAAACGCTGTTATTAATGCATTACAAACACACACTTCAATTTTATTTATTTATTTAGAAAGAAAGTATTAAAGTATATCTATTTCTATAGATATGTCTGTTTTTAAAATATTAATGCAAATATCAGATGAATTCATTATTCAGAAATCATTTTCTGATGGCTGTAGAAATACCTGATCTATTGCTGATATCAGATGGCCTTGGCCGATATTCTGTCAGATTGGGTTTTCTTTTATTAGAAGGAAAAAAGTATTGAATTTTATACTCATCAATATAATACCTTCCCTAATAACCTTCAATGTTTCGTTATTAACTAGGCTCTATATTTAAGATTGAATATTTTTATTTTGCTATTTTGAAGTAATGAACAAAAGCAAACATTACATTTTTTTACTACAACAACACTTGGTTATCGAATTTGGACAATGGTTTATTACTTAGCCAGTATAACTTGAACTGTTTTTGTATAGACTTACGTGCGATGACAGGTCAACACATACACTGGACGGATGTCACTAGATGCAGCCCTTGTTACGTTTTTTTTAAATTTGTTGTTGGAGAAGTATGGACCGGCTCGACCGGAGTGATACCACGGTCTTACCAAGTGAGTGAGGTTACCATAGACCCTAACCCTTCCCTACCCCCTCTCCCCCTATTCTACCTTTCCCGTACTCCCACCTTTAAGGCTAGCAACGCACTTGTGACTCTTCAGTTGCAGGTGCCCATGAGCCCTTTGCATTGACATTTGCCCCTTATTCCACATAAAAAAAATGGTTTAAAAATTATAGCTTTCCACACTTTTTCTAATATATAATTCGTGAAATTTTCTTGTCCTCTTCACGTATTTATAACTTCACACATCTCACAGACTAGTAGTTCCCGCGTGTCTTCGCATGCTTTTATATAATAAGATATTTTACGCGGGACCCTAATTCTTTTTTCCAAAATAGAAGTAGCCTAAGTTACTCCTTATAACACTAGCTATCTGCCAGCGAAAGTCCTGTAGGAATCGGTCGGACAATGGGTGGAAATCGAACCCACGACCTCTGGCTTAGCAGTCAGGATCACTAACCACTAGACCAACAGATTAATGTATAGATATTCTGGTTTATATTACGCAGCACTTTCTAAGCCCAAACTAAGCTTGTGCTATAGGGTCTAGAACACACTTCTGTAAAGACCATTGCAAATAGACTTATTTATGCATACAAATATATGCACTGAGCGGAAATCGAACACGCAACTTCTGGCGTTGCTGTCGAATGCTCTATCACTGCACCATCTAGGTCATACAATAACGAATCTGACAATACATGCCACTAATTTAAATTCATTATAAAAACATTAAAATTCATCATATTTTTTTATAACTTTTCTGTCCCCTACATAATTCCACGAAGATGCTTATAATTTGCTTTTTCCAATGTTGCCAAAGCTCCGGAAATCAGTCAACTTTTAGTTCGGAGTGAAAAATTCTAATGTCAAATATTAATAAAAGGACAGACCCGACCCTGACTTAGCTATCGATATTGCAGGGAGTTGTTGTTTGAATACAGAATACTTTCTTCTTTGATCCCATTCACGTGAGAGATACCAAATCATAGGTGGTAAGTTGGGACTGTTTAATAGCTTCTGTCTACCTTTTTGGGGATACACGTGTGAGTGTATATTATGTATATATTTTTATTTGTATGTCTTATAACGTAGTTTCCATTTGGACCTGTAGCCACTGGGCTGGACATGTTCACTATAGGTATTACAGTATATTAGTAATTCGGAAATATAAACTTTAGTATATGTAGTTTATTATATAAAACCTGTTATCCGGACACTTGTGAGTACACAGTTTGTAATCTTTTTCTTGCGGAATAATATGAAATACCTGCGTAATTTACTATGCTTTTGTATAATTGTTCAGATTTTAGTTACTGATTTATGTATTTGCCTTCACTCTGTATAATTTCACTGTAGTTTACCGGGTCTGTTTTATTGTTATGGCTAGCTGATGCAAATTAGTTTATTTTACCGTAAATGAATCAAAACAGTAAAAGCACCTCCGGTGTGGTAAGTGTTAAGCACGTACTAGAAAATGTGTACATAAGATGCACAGTTTCTTCTTACCTTCTAGTCCGCAGTATTTTGACCGCGTTAACCATTTTGGCGCCATTCAAAATAATCTGCTACAATCATAGTCGAGATTAAAGTTTTGTGCAGTGATTCATTCACCCTAGTGATATCTATACTTATAATAAAACTGTAACAGGTCCAATTCTGTACATTGAAGATATTTTGAAAACTTTTTTTGGGGGCACTAATCGATACTGAAGCCAAAACTGTCTTTATCACGCCAAAGTTACTGAACGGATTCAAATGAAACTTGGCATGATTTGAGTTCTTACTACGAGGTTGGACAAAGGATACTTTTATCCCGAAATTCAGGACGGTTTCCTTGACATTTGATTGGAAGTCAAAATGTACTTAGTTGTAATTTATTAACACGAAGTCCGATTGCAATCATTCTTTTATTGTTGGAAAGAAGGTACTTTGAAGATTGTCACGCACTCTTCTTTCTCCTATATCTATATGTATAAATCTGTAGTCGTGTTTGATTGTGCACAAATCACGTAAAAGTACAAAATAATCGTGGAAACGTTTAATATACAAGTATTGTGTATAATTCAGTGTAGTATTAAGTATTTGGATAATCGCAATCGGTTCACTCTATCCATAGAAAAAAAATTAAGAAAAGTGTAACGCGCAACACGCAGCGACATCTATTGGCACCAGGTTATACTAACTGTTAAACTAATACGTTAAAGTGATAATTTATTTTTTAAGATATTTATTATTACCATATAATACTTGAATGAGGAGTTATAAATTTTAATATAAACATTTTACATAATGCCTATAGGTAAATATTTGTAGTGCAATATTCATCGATAATTTAATAGTTCATAATACAATCTACATACATATACTTATTTATTATATTTGTAAAAAAACTGTAATAATAATAATAAATAAATAAAATAATTTTTTTTTACAATATAAACGAAAAAACTATTAATTTTAATACTTTCTGAAAGTACTCATAGCCTGCAATGTATGTGTGCTTTATATATTGCTTTGTGGATTTTATTAATCGCCGTGTTAAGATTCTCCGCAAAATAATAATAATAATAACCTATTTTTTCTCTATGCGATTATAAAAATTTTTGTCTACGGTAACAAAATAATAATTTACTTCCGATATGGCAGATTTTCAATCGAAGGATAGCATAGGAACATAGAGCGGCTTTTCTTTGATGATTGTGGAAACAGCGGAATTATATAATTGGTAGCCGGTTTTCGGCTATGACAACGAGCTATTTTGCCCCCTCGCAGCCACCAAGCGCCTGCAATAAATTCACCATTAATTCACATTTTCTGGGGATTGTAAGGAATATACATACCTACATTTATAAATACAGTTATAGAACAAAAAGATCTCCAACACAATTGCATCTAAGCTGAAATATTAACAGATAGGTTAAGTTTTTTTACATTTCAATTGATTTTCATTTCGGGTACATTAGTGTGAAATCTTATCTTAAGCGTGATTAAATAAGGCTCAGAACCAAACATTTGTTTGTTGCTGGGGTGGACCATAGTATTGCCTGGGATTAATCTGTTAGGCATACCGAGGGTAGAGATAGTTTTTAGGAAGCGGCACTGACTGACTGACTACTGCGAGAGTCTACCAATTGGTAGGACGTATCGAGGCGTTAGGTCGTCACAGATGTTTTGCGATGAAAACACCTCGCGAAAGGAGATTGCTAAAAATACAACTGTCTGTAGAATACTAACCCTATTTATTTCCTTAAATTAATCGTTTTCAACACTTTGTTGAAGAAGTAAAACATTTTGAAATTACAAATAGTTAAAAAAGGTAGAATTTAAGTATCATAAATCAGCAGCCATCAAAGTTGTATTAAAAAGTTCACTTCGTCTTTTATACAAAACCCATCAAGTATGAAATAGGTTATGAGCGTGGTGAATGGAGAAACTTCATTGAAAAGCATCGTTCAACCAGCTTTATGATATCTTGTAAAGAAATGGGGGCAAAAACTCGCCGCTTCGAGTTTAGATCGTTAGCTGATTGGACTACCGGACAAATATTCTATAGATGGTAAAGGTACAATCGCGGTCAGATAGTTTATATTACTAAATATGAATCGGGGAAATAGTAAGATATTTTAAGAATTATTGGATGTTAAAAGCAATGTCAGCCTGTCCACTGTTGGGCATAGGTCTCTCCTGATGTGCACCAGACCGCCCGGTCCTCCGGTCTAGTGGCTAAATGTGAATATTGAGCGGTCTGAGCGGGTTAGGTATAGGAATAGGCAGAGCGATTCATGAGGAAGATTTAGGTGTGTAATTTGTTAAAATTATGTGTAAATTGATTGAAATATGTTGATGATTGTTAAAAATGTCTTTGATACCCGTGCGAAGCTGGGGCGGGTTGCTAGTTATAACTATAAAAAACTTTTTAACGAAAAATTAAATAGAAGACGAAATAGAAAGGAACTGAAAAGCGAAAAATAAACTTGTTAGCCTAAATAAACTCGTATACTAATGTAAATACTTAAATAATTTTGAGTCGGCGCCAAACATACAAACAAAACGAAAGTTTGCTAACTGACATGCTATGCTATTTGCGTAATCTACAAATATGTAAGTTTGTTCTCTTTGTCATGGAATATATAATGAATCTATTTCAGTTATTCCATAGAGTACAGATATGCGGTACCTACAGACAAATGTCGGCAGGTGAATTTACGAATTCATTTCAGCGTCATCCATCCGAAGTAGTAGGTACTTTATAAATTTGATTTTTAATATCATAGCAATATTGCTTAAGTACATATTTTAAGCAGATACTTATGAACTTTACGGTAAAAAAACTACTTCGCATCTGCAAGCCATAACGATAAAACAGACCAGTAAAGTCACGATAATATTATCTATCATAATATTACCGTGGTAAAGTCAAATTATACTGAGTAAAAACAAATAAATTAAAACATATTAAGTTATCCGGTAATAGATAGATAAGAAATTGAACGTATAACTTTCTCCACGTAGTTGAAGAACAACCTAAAATATTGAAGCCCTTGCGGAGTAATGATGCCTACTTACTGCCGGAAATTACGTCATAAAAACGATCAACTCGGTGCAGGTATCCACAGTTTGGTATTTAATTTTCCTTTGTACTTCCCTACAACATTTACGATACTTACATACTTTTTTTTATATAATAATAATAATAACTTCACACATCTCACACACGGCCGTCTGATCCCAAACTAGGCAGAGCCTGTACTATGGTAACCAGAATATATGTGTGCGTGTTCTAAATAAATATTTATTCTTTCTTTCTTTCTTTTTAACGAGAAATGTAAGAGTGAGTGTTTAAAATATAAATGGCTGTTTTTGTACAGTTCGTCCGGACCGTAGCCTTAAGTATTTGACAATAACTTCAATTTCATTCACTCCAACCGTTCCTAACAGTAATAATCTTCACAGATAGTCAGATAAACGGACAACATAGTGATACTATAAAAATTCACTTTTTAATTTTCAAGTACAGAACCCTTAAAAATCTCAAAAGCTGGTATGCTGCAATTTCGTTTTGACAGGTTTGGTTTACTTTTAAGCTCTTTTTTGGAATAGTAACATGCCGTAATGAAGCCTACATATAAACTCTCTAAATGGGTTCTTTAGCGCAAATTGAATTTACAGTTACAACCTGCAAAACCAGCAAAAAGCAAACAAACTCTTTAGCCTTATAATATGCATTAGCATAGACTAAAAGCAAAACATATATAAATATTGCTCGAGTTTTATTTTATATTTAAATCTATTTAGAGTCACGGCAATACTTCTAATGCACGGATTTAAAGTACGTAACTCGCTACAGTAAGTGATTTAGTGGACATAAATCATTGCGGTCTGACGTAAGGGAGCGGAGTAGTCAGCATTAAACATCTTACATTATCTCAAGAGTTAGGACCAACATTTATCATCATGGCATGAAATATATGAAAGAAATTTGGAATAGTATTTTTCGCTTTAATGAATACCCAATGGAATAGCAATGAATTAAGACGATTTATTTAAAAAGTAATTTTAAAGAACACCGTTTTGTTTAAGACCAATTCGATTGGTAATTTATAGTATGTAGCACACCATTCAAACAAATCTTTACTAGATGTGTTAAGCTTTGATTACGTGAAAAGTTTATCTGTACACAAATATGAAGACAAAAGTGTTCGAATTTTAAAATTGTATAGTTTTTTTTTTCAAAGAAAATTTCTCGAATGTTCGTTTTGAAATTGCACATTTTTGTTTTGGAATTTTGAATAGTGCTCTCAATCGCCACGCTTTGGCAACAAACAGAGTAAACAAAACGTATTTTTGGAATCAACAAAGAAGTTGAAAAGATGGTGTCTGTCTTCAATGAATAAGACTGCAATGACATTATTTTTAGCTTATTAGTTGTTGATGTTTGTTTCTTTTGCCGTCTTCAGTAAAAACTTCTTAAACTGAATATCTTTTAAATACTGTAGTAGGTCCTACAAAGTTTCATCACTTCGACCTCCTACTGCGACGGAATGAAAATTAGCAGTGCTACACTATGAATGATTGATTGAAGTCTACAAATCAGGGCTTTTTTTAAATTCTTCGTTCTTTTTACTCTTCTAAAGCGAGGATACGGACAGATGCACTTGATGG
Source organism: Callimorpha dominula (assembly GCA_949752705.1). Taxonomy (NCBI): domain Eukaryota; kingdom Metazoa; phylum Arthropoda; class Insecta; order Lepidoptera; family Erebidae; genus Callimorpha; species Callimorpha dominula. The sequence goes on from OX456993.1 coordinate 21,564,584, forward strand.
CCACTGATCGAATGCTCAATGAAATGACTAATTTGCTGTTTTAGCAATAAAACTGTAAGCATTTTCCTATGGAATATATAAAAGTAAAAAAGATGAGGCAAGAGTCTTTAACCCAAGATATTAATGTTATTAGTATAGTGTAAATTTTTTACTTACTTTTTTTATTTACTTTTACTCATGAAAATTAATTATTACCAATCATCGTTACTAATTTCGACAATAAATTATTTAGATCAAAATTTAGAGGAGTGGATTTAATAACCTCTAATCCGAGCCCAAATTTCTATATTACAAAATCTCAAAGCTAACCCAAAGTGTCTTGCGGTCTAGTGTAGTGAAAGTTTTACTTTTTTACTTACAAAGGCGCCGAAGTGATTGTTGTCTAGATCTTTTCAGTCTGAAATAATCCAACCTTAAGGACCTTTCTACAATTTTGGGATAACAAAGTATCCGAGTTTTGATTTGAACTCCCACAACCAAAGGTATATAAATACGGTTGACGTTTACACATAGTGAAAAGTAACTCCTGAAAAACGTATTTTTTTAAGGAATGTCACATGGAAAATGAGCACATAAATCAAAGAGCCTCATTCAACTCTTTGATTTATGTGCTCATTTTACTCCTTCTCGCTCTTACACAAGATCAAAAACTCATTTATTTATGCAACGATTTTAACAATAATCACATTCTTTTTCAAAAACTGGTGGCACTTTTTGCTTGAACAGAAACCGAACGTCATAAAAATTACTCATTACAACGCACGACCGGCATAACACATAACTAACGACATAGTCGTGTGTATTTATTTTGTAATTATAAATTATTATTAAAAAAATTACAAATTTTTACAACATGTATATGGAATCAGCTCTTAGTCCATACCTCTTTTTGTTGATAATGGATGCTCTGAGCTGCATGCTGTTTGCAGATGACTTTATGTTGGTCGGTGCAGGTGGTTCCGAGGTCCACCACAGACTAGAAAAATAGCAATAAAGACTGAGAATGTTGGCTTGAAAACCAAAACCGAATACATGTTCTGTAATTTTGGCGGTCTCTTTAGTACTGCAACCATTACGCTAAATGAAAAGCGATACACACATTCAGCTGACCCAAATAAATTTTTGAAAAGGTTGATAATTTTTTTTTATCATACTTTTACCTTCGTACTTATTTGTTAAACGTTCTCATATTGAGACTTTTAGGGGTCCCCTTTTTTCAAACTGAAAAAAGGAACCTTATAGGATCACTTTGTTGTCCGTCTGCATGCTAAGACCCTTTTTCTCAAGAACGGGTGGAGGAGGTATCAAGTTGAAATTGACATCAAATATTTATTTCTGTAGACCCTTGAAGCTGCAAAATTAAAATTAAGCTTTTTAGTCTACGCAATTAAAAGGTATGACCATTTATGCGATATATTTAAACAAACTTGAACTTTTGCAGAGAAATCAAAACCTATGGAAAACCCCAGGCACCTTGAGTCGTGAAATTTACCAAGAAGCATGGTCTTACAGCACAAGTAAAGGAAGAGATCCGAAAATTGATATTTTTTTCATACCACATCACTACATATCATAAAACAAAGTCCCCCGCCGCGTCTGTCTGTCTGTCTGTTCGCGATAAACTGAAAAACTACTGAACGGATTTTCACGCGGGTTTCATGTGATTCATGAGGAAGGTTTAGATGTATAATTTGTAGCCGCGCGAAACCGGGGCGGGTTGCTAGTTACTTATATTTTGCGATTTGAAACTTGGACCGCAAATAAGGGCGGCAAATTTTTTTAAACCACAGAATCACAATGCTTATTTATGCTGTAACAGATACAAAGCGTATTTAAACAAAAATATTTATAATTTTACTGTAGGTTAGTGTTGTAATAAATAATAGAATAATATGAAACTACACTAACATGTATATTTATATCCTGTATGTGTTATTCTAAAGCTTAACACAGCTCCTCATCTGTCAACTGTCTGTCAAACACTGTCACTGAAGTGCGGATGTGTGACATCTCCCTTACACTCCGACACCGTCTCCGCACTATACTCGGCACACATCCAGGTGACCATTAACCTACATTTGCTATTTTTCTGTTTAGTTTCCGGGACATAGTGTTGCTGCTTTATGGTAACTCATTCGATATTGCCAATCTTAAAAAAACATAATCTATGGTCGTTCCGTACAACTTTATAAAGTAAATAACCTTCAATATTGCGGGAGTTGACTTTAAAACAAAAAGGTTTCAAAGTTTTCAGTTCATATTTGTCCTTGAAGTTATAGCAATTCGTGCCTGAATAAAATCAAACAATATTTTCGTTTAAAATACTATTAACTCCTACTGCCTTTTATATAATAGGGGGCAAACAAGCAGATAGGTCACCTGATTCTAAGTGACTACCGTCACCCTTGGACACCTGCTACTCAAGAGTCACAAGTGCGTTGCCGGCCTTTGAGGTGGGAGTGCGCTCTTTTCTTGAAGGTTTGAAGGCCGTATCGGTCAGAAAATACCACAGGCGACTATTTATACATTATGTATGAAACAAGCCCACTAATATTATAAATGTGAAAGTTTGGATGGATGGATGTTTGTTACTCTTTCACGCCACAACTACTGAACTGATTGCGATGAAACTTGGTATGTAAATAGCTGGAGACCTGGATTAACATATAGGCTTTTTATGCCGATATTCCCACAGGATCGACACTTACGCCGTTGAAACCGCGGGGCGCTGCTAGTAATAAATAATTTACAAATCTATCAACCCATCTGTACCTATAGAACATTCCTAGCCTGATCGAAGGATTCATAGCAAAACGATTAATTTAATCTTTTTGGCAAGAAAACGTTCTAATACACTCGAGAGCAATGAATTCGGGTCGGGTAAAAACCTCGGAGATTGGGAATGCTAGCTTAGTGGAATAAATGTGATGACGGTTGAATGCTCCTTTTTCTATTTCCTATATATAACTTTGTATTATATTCAAAAAAAATATGTAAAGGAAAAAATAACCTATTTCATCTTAAAATAACAACACCATACTTTTTTACAATTTTATAATTTTCTCAAATTTTAGTACTTTGTGTTACCTCCACGTGCTGCCATTACTGCGGTTATGCTTGCCAAACAAGCTGTATACCAAGTTTATTTTACGATGTTGCTGAATATGCTCCCATTCCTCTATAAGAGCAGGCATAATTTTCCAACAACCAAGAAGTTTTATTACGTTCATTTAACGAGTGTTTAATTGCGTATTATACACAATTTGCTTCGCTAGGCTGACACTATTGATTTCCAAGACTTTGAGGTGTCTTTATGTGACCCGAATTAATTACTCTCGAGTGTACTTAGTTGAGTATTAGAACGGGAAAGATCATAAATTTATACCACATTTATTCAGAATTTGTTCGCATTAAACACTACTATATCTGAATTTAAGGCTTGCTTGGTTTAAATTTAATAACAATATTTGAAGTAACTATCTAAAACAAGAAATATAATAAGACTGTGTCTCAATTTTCCTTTACAGTTTCAACAAACGATAGTTGTTTCATTAAAGTCTACAGTGTTCCTTCCTTTGCGAAGTCTGTTTTATTATTAAATAAGTATTTTCTGTTTATGAAAGATAATATTTTACTTACCTAATATTTATTGCACGAAAATAATTTCTAAATTAAGTAGCAAAACTAATATAATTATAACTATGACAAAGAAAGGTAGGTGATTACAGGATAATAAAAATAAAGTAAAATATGCGTCATGTTAGAGGGCTTAGGCCCATTACACGGTAGGTTTTGCTGTCAGTTTTGCCACAATCAAAATGGTGATTGACGAATAACCTATCGTCTAATGTAGTGACGGTTGCATGATGAGATTTTGATCTCGATATTATTTCATCAATCAGCAACGAACAGCCGCCAATCATGACTTTTGGTAATGATTGATGTTTGCATGAGCCGTAACAGCCAGTTCGAGTTACAGGTATGCGACCGTACCTGCTGGAACCACTCCCTAATCAAGACACAACTCAGTTTTTCTACCGAAAAAAGTTATGAGATCTAATTGTTTCTTAATTTGATAACTAACAACATTTTATGGTGACCGTGTCAATATTAGACATCTTTATTTCTTTAATAACTTGGCCATCGCGCACGGCAACATACTAGCTTTATAGTTTAAACACTGTGTCTGCTAGAAGTACTTTAGAATTTAGATGATAGGTGAGTGAGTGAGGCGGTGACAAAATTAGGGAATTTTGACTTGCAATAGTTCTTTAACCAGAGGTTCTAATTGGATGTAATTTGAGAATATAAGCATTTACATTATGCCCTCTTGGTTACTGAAAATTTAGGCTTATACCTTTATCCACAACGAAGCCAGAGGAGGTCGAAAATGTCCTGAATGGCTTCGAGATAAGGATGTTGCTGAGTTGTGCCTTTGATTCCTTTTTTTCTAGACTTGGCGGGGCTCTTTCTTTCCATTGCTTTTCCTTTTTTACATACCTTTTTAGTACAATATACCTACTCCAAATTTTCCCCTCTGTAATTCCTGAAGTGTCTAATAATAATGAATACACTTGCTGCTATTACGTGAGAATAACCGAAATATAATTGGCAAAATGTGGTCCCTTCGGGGCTGCAGGTGTGAGTGTATGTATGTATGTATAATATGCATGTTGTTATAGTCCTGCCGATGAATAGTATCTCCAGAACTATTCTAAGTTGTAGACTAGCCGTAATCTTGAATAGATTTTAGAAAACCTTTTGTAGAATAGTACCTATTAACCTCTTAGTAATTATTATTATATGTATAATTGTACAGGTACAACTTCGGGTTGATTTCTCAGCTATACACGAAAGGTGATCGCGGTTTTTGCAAAATGTCAGTCATATTCATAACATTCCGTATTACTTACCTCCTCTTTAAATGTAAAAACCGTGAGTTTTCTATCACACTCAACATTTTAAATTATGTTTGATCTGTTTGGACCTGTTACCTCCTTCAATTCATTATTTGTTTTCATCGACCCCTTTTGACTTTATAACACGTGCAAGGGGTCTTCCCCCTTCTTGGTGAAAAAACTGCGTCTTATCGGACCATATAAATAGGTTACCACAACAAATAAGTTCGCGTTATACTTTGTAGGAACGATGTGGGTAAAACTATTAAGGATGCATCGATGGCACCACGTGGTCTTACTGCGCAGTTTCTTGTTACTCACCGCTTCTGTTGTAATTGATGTTCCAGTTTATGAAGACAGATTGTTTTTTTTTTTATATTTGACTTCGAATATGGAATATGGATTTTCGTATTTTTCTTGTGATAGCGAACTTGAACTTGTGTTGTATAAACGCTTGTGTTCGAACCTGGAATCACTTCACAATGATAATGACGTAAGTGATGTGATGCAACAAGTAGCTTATCGAGTTATACTAAAGTCGAATCTCTAGATAATTGTGGCACTCGTGGCGTTTACTCTCGTTTTTATTATTTCGTAGTTTGACCTTAACTCGCTTTATGTGCTTTTATGTGCTTTCACGCACTTCCATATAGATAAAATTTCCACATGCTTTAAGTGACAAATAGTTTCACTTGATTCTTGTCTTAATTATCCGTTAAAACGTCAGCTGTATTACAATCAGCGTCTCTCAATTAATGTTATGATATCACGATATAATGTTTTCGGAGACGAAGATCATTAACATAAGTGTGACCAATTAGGTGATAATCTTGAACTGACTGTCATTTCATGACCCTTTTATCTATTTGTACTAAGTTGCTAAAAAGCACAAGCACTGATAACAAGTTAGCATTTTTATTTCATAAACTTGTTACTATGAACGCCGATATTAGCTTCAGCGGTTGGTAATGGAGCATGAAAAGCAGAACACAGGGACACGAGGAGGGAACAATCAACCAGCTTTTGTTCTTTTAAAAAACGTGGCGCTTCTAATTGTATGCGTTCTCTTTTTAAACGGACGTCAAAACACGTTCAAATTGACAATATTGTGTGATTTTAAGTTTCGTAAAATATCAAAGTTCGGCCGTATCGTAGTTAGACTGAAAGCCGACCCCTACTTAGTTGGGAAAAGGCGCGGAGGATGATGATGTGTGATTTTAAGTTTAGATTTATTTTTAAATTGTAAAACCATATAACGTTTTTTTTTAATTCTTGACAACTAGTGCTGGTTATATAATGAAAAATATCTTCACTTAAAACTTATTTCACTAATTACGTAATCCTTAAATTGCTGACCTTTAATAACTGAAACTGTAACAAACATTGTGGTTGGTATATAAACCATCCCAAAAAATAAATAAAATAAACAATGTTGTGTTCAAGTTTCATGACACCCACTTTAAGGTTGAGTTAAATAAACATTTACGTCGCCTAGAGATATTCTCGCTTAGAAGTGTATCAGGAGCTTTGTTCAGGTTTTCGGTCTGGATACGACACGTACAACGAGGAGGTTCTTCGCTTTGAAGCCATCACCACCGTTAGCTTGGCATTAAACTTTGAAATCCTTTGTTCCGGTAACAGTTTCTGGTTTTGTTGTTATAGACACATATTGTCTATACAAATATACAATTTGTAATAAAAGTAAGTCCAAAAACTAAAACCCGACTACTAAAAAAACACGGGCTAAAAGTATGATACAAGAAAAAAAAACAACTATATATATATATATATATATATATATATATATATATATATATATATATATATATATATAGGTGTTAAGACGTATGTTTATTATTATGTAGAAGATACAAATAAAATATTTTTCTCTCTTTCTATATATATATATACATATATATATATAGAAAGAGAGATATATCGAATATATAGAGATATATCTTCTACATAATAATAAACATACGTCTTAACACCTAGGGTGGAATCGAAGATCAAATAGGGTACCTGCGTCAGCTATATATACGGTCAAATTGAGACCCTCCTTTTTTTCGTCGCCTAAAAATATTCTCATCTGAAATTTTCATGTACAATGTATTCAATGTTTATCATCTATTAAGGGTTATATTGGGTAGGGTAGATATTGTATATAACACACTGCATAATTTATACAACGGATTAATATCTCATGTTTCTGTTTTTCTTTGTTTGTTCTCTAGGGAAATATAGTTTATCACTACATACAAAAAAAATATTTGAGGTTATTTTCTAGAGATTTCAGCAGCCAATCAACTTTGCTCTAGTCTCCTAGGAATGTCGTAGGTACACAAGCCGAAATATGCTGCCTGTGTAGATATTTTACTAAAAAGGCTTCATCCTAAAATAACAGAAGATGTCTGATTATTGATTGTTAACACATTATTTTTCATTACTATTTTAAAAGCATTAAACTAAACACTCATTATATTAATAAAAACTTAGCATGGCTCATTGAATACAGTATATTTCAGAAACAAAATCCTATATATTTACGACGTCAGATTTACGTCATATTTTCAGAAGTCGTCGAATTACTTGGTAAATCAAGAAGTAGGTACTTAATGAATTTTAAAATTTTACACGTAGTTGTAACTTTTTAATATCTATCAGTATATATCAGTGTTTTTAATAATTTTATAAATCACTCTGGTGTATTTATTTAAATTTCGAATATGTAGCTATTATAAAAACATGTTTTAAAGATGCCCCTGCGTTACAAGCTTTTAATCCGACACACTTGGCGGTATAGCCGACTGCCTTTGCATGGGAACATCGATGACGCAACCGGTAGTGACGTAGCTATAGTTCAATGTCACGTTTCCGATCTGTTTGTTTATAAAAACTCAGTTTATAGTTTCAGATGTGTTTGTAGCAATGTAATGTCTTGTACAAGGTTCGATATGTTTTGTTTTGACAACCTGTTGCTCATTTCATTTTTATTCATCTATTTTGAACTGCGAATAAACTCATTACTACTGTTTCATTGGTAAATACTTCGTAAAAACGTCTACATATGGAGAGTACTTAATTTTTTTATGAATTATCTAAGATACCCTTTTATAGGTAATCCCCTCCTATTTGAAATGTTAACATTCAATAGATCTATTAATACAATTATGACAACAATCTTTATTATAATATTAGTGAATATTATAACCTGTTCGCCATTTGACAAAGAACAGCAGCGCGCAACCGTTAGCTTTTTTTATGGTTTATGGGACAAACGAGCAGACGGAAAGTGACCACCTGATGGAAAGTGACTACCGCCGCCCATTGTCACCTGCAACTCAAGAGTCATAAGTGTAATGCTGGCCTTTGAGATGCGAGCAGGGAGGGAAGAGGCATTGCTTTACTGCAGGTTTTCTGTGAGGTCGTGGTATCACTCCGGTCGAGCCGTCCCATACGTGCCGAAGCATGGCTCTCCCACTTAATATATATTTCATTAAAGTATTAAAAATATAGTTAACTTATTCATTCACTGTGTTTGTTACTCCCAATACCGTTTATTCCATCAAATGTTTAGGTAGTAAGACAGCCATTGCAAAATAAGCTCATCACACAATTATTTGTCCTGGGTGGGAATCGAACCCACGACCTCTGGCTTAGCAGTCACGGTCACTAACCACTAGACCAACAGGCCAGGCCCTTTATTAGCACATTGTAAAACACAGTGAGAGTAACTGTCCGTTTGTAGTTACTCTCAGCTCTTGATATTAATCTCTTAATGACGTCAAAGGACTCCTTCGGGTGTAATAGGTACAGTAGCTAACAACATTGGGTCTTATCGAAATGAATCTAACATGTTTCTTCTGTGCAATAAAACCATTTAGAACTGTATACTTCCTTACTTATAAGTAGGGTTGCCACTTGCTGCCTTTTATTTATACATGTAACTCGGGACTTAATCGCAATAATATTTAAAAGGTACAATACCTTTTGGTTACCCGACGTTTCGATCGGTACCGATCGTGGTCACGAGTGGACTGATGAGAGCACACCGACGCCTCCGTGAAGTGCGAGTTTCAGCAAACTAACCGCACTTGATTTTCACTATTATTATTCGTACTGTCGGTCGGTGCTTTGACACACTAGTTCTCACTACACTTACAACGTCGACTGAATGACGTCGAGGGTGTACTTGCTGCCGATAGCATTTGCTGGTGACGGGATTCCAAGATGTTGATAAGCGGTACCCATCTTCTCGGTTGAAATTTTTATGCTTTTTTATTTCAACTGCTTCACGTATTATTCTGGAGAAATAATTGCAGTCGGTTGAAAGAACATGTGGTTGGTGTAATTCAATCCATTGGTTTGGACCTGCCCCCAGCAAATGCTCTGTTAATTTGGCCGTTTTTTACAGCTGTGATGTGTTCTTTGACTCGTTCTGCGATCGTACGTTTGATCTGTCGATGTACGAACTACCACAGCTGCAATCTACCTTGTACACACCTCGCGTCTGTAGAGGAATAACATCGTTCGGTGTTCTGAAGGACTTTGCTATCTTTGAATGCGGACTATATACAGTCTTAATGGAGTACTCTTTTAATACTGTTCCAATTGTCCGTCACTGCTTTAAGATCTGGCAGAACTGCTGGTACTCTGTCAACGTTTACTGGTTTCGGTTTCCTCTTTGGACGTTTTAAGCTGCGTGCTGCGTTTTAAGTTGCGTCTTCCTGAACGTGAGTGAGCTCGCTCTCTAAGTGTCTCTAAGGGTCGCACAGGTCGTGGGCTCGGTTTGTTAACCAAAAGGTATTGTACCTTTTAAATATTATTGCGATCAAGTCCCGAGTTACACATCTAATATGTATCAAAGTCGCGAAAGTTTAAAAACAATTATTTATACAAAGTTCGACAAAAACCTCGACTATCTCAGTTCCCGCGCCTGTGGTCTAGAGCATAATCTATTTGCGTGTTTAATTTTACGTTAATTTGTTGACTCATTAAGGCGTGATTGAATAACGGTGAACAGATGACCTCGTAAAGATCGTAGGTCGTTGGTGTATGCAGGTCGCTTCTAACCGGTCTTTTTGGAAGTCATTTAGGGAAGCCCATATCCAGCAGTGGACGTGCTATGGTTGAAATGATGATGATGTCTTCACAAAAATGTTATAATATTACATTAGGATATTAAAAGTAAACGGTACTTGGACACACTAATATGAAGTAGATAACAAGTTCATTGATAGTGGGTCAGCAACCGACATCCAGTAAATGTAATGAATTGCAGGAGCGTACTGGAAGCAAGATCTATTATCTGTTATAGGCGTTGCCCAGTTAGTGTAGTTATAAAACTAGTTCATTGAAATGCTCTCTATTTGTTCTGATTTTTAAATATGAGGCTTTAAATATACTTAATAGTAATTGTCTGTCAGACAATTTGTAGGGCCTAACTGTACAAGAGTACTTACATGTTAACCAAGTTGGCAAATGTCTGGCCTATCTCAGGAAAATAGAAGTGATAGATACTATATACTGTGGGTACCTAAAAAGTAACTACAGAAAACAAATCTTATGTAAATCGGGATATGATATCCGTTAACCCTAGTCACAAATGCATTTGTTATTCAAAATACTTGTATGATGTTGTGGTTTTTATGAACGTTATAAAAAAGTAGTGCACTTAAAAACACGTGTCGTCTATTGACCTACAAATAAAAATGCATGACTCTAAAACCGAGCTCTGATTGTAAAGGTACGTGCTAACTGTATCGATGTATTAGTAAACTAAACAAAACATTAGTTTTGGAATATATCACTTACTCACGTATATGTCACTTTGACCAGATCATCGGTTGATCTAGTGGCATCCGTGGAAAGATAAATGATATACGAGGGACAGCGGAGAAAAGAGTGCGGAGTAAAACCGCTCCTTGTGAAAGTTTTTAATAAACAACTGGCCAGTGGCTGCAACGATGTGACGACTGTGCAATGTCATCTAAGAATATTTTTTTGTGTAACTTATGAAGTAAATTTTGCACTATCGACGACTATGAAATAGCAAATTGTAAAATGCGTAATTATTTGTAACTAGGCTAGCGTAAATAAAATAAAGCTTCATCACAAATTACTTTATGCCGTTGGAAACATGGCATCAAATAAAATAGAAAAGAATACCACGGTCCAGGTTCTAGTCAGGGTTCCGTAAGCAAACAAACTTGTATGTAGATAGATAGTACGCTCATCTCGGGAATCGATTTTCGAAGATTTTGCCTATTATTTCTCGAAAGACAAACTTAACTTAACTTTGCAGTTCTAAAAGTACTCCCATTTCAACAGAGACAACTTTCCAACCGCAAAATAAAAGTTTGTAATCACATTTTTTTTATGTAATATAACAACAAAACGTGATTTCCTTTTTTCATTTTAAGGAAGAAAACCTAAAAAATAATGAAAATAGTAGAAGTCATTTGAAATCAAAACAATTTATTTACTATAAACAAATTATAGGTATTTTTGAATAGTCAGGATTTAAATCACTTATTCTTGTGTTACAAGTGAGTGTGCGCGTACCAGTAACTTAACACATAGAAGTTGTTGTAATTATGAATGGGTGGCGCTCATTAAGTAGCGGACTCACATTAATTAGCCCACCATTACAGACCGCTTTACGTTATATAATTATTACTCGAAATTTTTCAACTTTTTTCAATTCTGATGCTTGTGTTCAGGAAGCAATTTAACATAATTGCCCTGCAGCAAATATCAAAACTGGAATACATCTACGATGGGCGGTGATTAATATTTCGTAAGAGTTAGCAGGTAGTATCCATTCAGTTTCTTCATGTGTGGTATAAGTACGATTGTTGAAGAAAATATGATTTATTCATTATTATAAGGTCCTGAGATAGTCCAGTTAAGTAGTGCCTTAATCACGTGCAACACAAAATTTCTTGTATGGAACTTTTTAGCAAGATTGCCAAACCTCCACGGAGTGGTTTGGTAAACCTTCTCACCGACAAGAATAACACTTTGCAAGCAGGAGTTTTTAACGGTACATTAAAGGATATCCGTATTCTCTTACGCGGTTCTTTTCTTTGAGGAAAACGTTGAAGTCTGTTTGAAAGAAACTTTTTGTATGAACAAAAGTATAGCTTCCTTAAGAATCGGTTTTGTTTTACCTGAATTCTTATCTTATCCAACTTCATTACTAGCTTCTTAGGATCGTTTAGCCTCGTAACAACATTATTACGTCTATATTTTCATCAGTAAAAAACTTATTTCTCCTTAAAGTTAAAATCAAGTTTAAGTCAAGGGATTACTTGATTCCTTTTTTAACTATAAAAAAATATCCAATTAATATTTACCAAATCTAGTCTTCCAGACTGGAGACGTCAACCTTTAAATGAACAACTTGTCCCTATATTTTATAAAAGTAAACTAAAAAAATATAACCTGTGTTTCCACCATTGGATTTGGCATGCTTAAAATCAGTTCATCAAAATCACTTTGAGGAATGACCGACCACGTTCTTTCTAACAAGTCAAAACGTTGTTGTGCGGTATGCACGGCGTCCATACTCGGCAGTGTCCTTTCTGGACCACATCCCATGTGTGCTCAATTGGCTTGAGGTCTGGCGATTGACCAGGCCACGGCTGAACGTTGATGCGAGCATCAGCAAAAGTGCGTGTTACGACTCTAGCCGTGTGAGGACGTGCATTGTCGTGCATTAGTCGAAACGAATCACCCAACCGGCTTTGCAAAGGGATGATCACGTCTGAAACAATCCTCTCCGCATAAATCTGAGCATTGAGGTTGCCCCTAATCCAAATGACATCGGTTCTTCCACCGATCCAAAAACCGGCCCAAACCATTATTTTTCTCCCTTCATATGAATGAACTTCCTGACAAAATTTCAAACGTTCCTGATATCCAGAGGTCCTCCAAACTGGAGTACGTTTTGTATCCGGCTTCATACCGAAATGAGATTCATCGGAAAAGCAAACACAACGCCAGTCTTCTTCTTACCAATTTCTATGTTCGCGAGCCCATTGTAAACGGGCCCTACGATTGCGGGGTGATATAGGTGGAACTCTTAGCGGCCTTCGGGAACGCAGACCCACTTCATATAAACGATTTCGGATGGTTTGGTCGCTTGTCAGCAAGCTTGAAGAGCTGTGTAGCCTCGTAATCGACATCATAGCGGTACGATTCCATCGAGCAGTATTTTGGATGTACCGGTCCTGTCTGCGAGTGGTGATGCGACATCGTTCTCCTAGTCGCTTGGCCACGCTGCTCGTGATACGATAGCGAGTCCAGAGGCGGGTTATGACGCTCTGTGTAGTGCCAAGAGCGAGAGCCACAGTACGTTGCCTGCAATCAGCTTGCAACATTCCTACGGATTCTCATCATCTCTTCTCGTGTTAAATGATGTCGTCGCTCCATATCGATGCAATTTTTTTTCCCTTTCGATGCAGAAATTGTAATGTCACAATAAAAACGTTTGTGAGTGTTATCTTAAGCTGTAAGTAAAACCGTATAGTCTTTAATAAACCGAAACGAAATTTCGTAAAAGCGCTATTACACACTTTTATAGGAATCCTGATTGACAGTTGATTTTCTATTTTTAATCAAAACTTAAAGAAAATTCTTTAGTCAAATAGTGAAATTTACTAAAAAGAATCAATAATGATCCAAAAAAGTTAAAATAATCCTCAATTGCGGCGATAGGGTATTAAACACACTTTCGTCAATCCGAAAATCATCCACAACGATTATCGCTTATTATCACATTCCGTACGTTTCCACTATCGCATCGTTCGGACCGTTACGTGGAAATTTAGCTAAAGACAAGTCTACAAATAACTTTCTACCTTTAAATGTAATAATGACTACTGAAATGAATGAAAATAAACTACTTTTAACTTTAGCTTTAATTTGGCTTATCGGAATGGTTTGAAGTAAATTACGCCACTACAAATAGGTAAAGAAACACAAGATAAATTAATTTACTTAGATGTAATTTATCTAGGCAAATATATCGTCGTGGTCTATTGTTTGCTTAGAGTCATTACGCACTGTAGATTAGTCGCCGGCAACTCGGTCGATAGCCATCATGGCGATCTGTAATTTATATAGGTGACACTGTGTCTATACGCACTCGGTCGCTGGCCGTCCGAGTGCGTATAGACAATTACACAATAACTGGCCGGTTGCCGCCACCAATAGTAGCACAAGAATATATGGCAGCATTCATACAACAAGCTACTTTTAAAGCAATGGGCCATTGCGCATAAAAATGGTTCAGAATTTAAAAAGTATCTGGGTACTTTCTTTGGCGATTTCTTCAACGTCTATTCTGCGTGACTGTACGAGAATCACTCGCTCGGCTTGGTTTCTTAACCTGTTGCCTATAACGTTTGGTTGCCGTCAACCAAGTTGCCGACGACTAGTCGACAGTGCACAACAGTTCTTAGAGTGCGCTTTACTTTGAGGCGTGGAAACTCTCCAAATACCGAGGACATTATGTTAATGAAATTTGGTAGTGTTATGGTTTGATTTCCAAGTCTATTTGATCTCAGTTTAGCTTTTTGGAGTTAAAGTTTTGTACGTGGGAGAGCCATGCATGAGAGGCACGTATGGCCCGGCTCGACTCCGCTCGATACCACGGCCTCACAGAAAACCGCCAGTGAAACAATGATTACATTTCTTTTCGCCGCGTGAGTGAGGTTACCGGAGGCCTTAACTCCTTCCTCTCCCCCATTCCCGTCCTTCCCCTCTCCCCCCTCTGATCCTCCTTTCCCGTCTTCCCGCTTTTCCCCTACTCCCACCTTCAAGGGCGGCAACGCACTTGTGACTCTCGAGTTACAGGTGCCCATGGGCGGCGGTAGTTATTTACCATCAGGTGACCCGTCTGCTCGTTTGCCCCTATACCATAAAAAAAAACCAGATTGAACTGACGCTAAACTATCGAGCTAGTACACTTGTATTATTTTTGTACTACGAAGTGTTGCCATATTTAATTAGTTTTGATTACCATATATTATACAAACTTTTAAACTTTCGCGTACCTTGATATAATTATGTCGGTCAGTGCAACGTGAGGCAATTCAGAGGTATGTAATACCTATTTCGTGATCGCGTTAATTCCCGTAGAAATTGATAATTAGTATACCGTATATTCAGTTTTGACAAACTACGTTCCTCTGGATCATCATCATCACTGCAAGGCTGACTAGTAGAGAATGCCCTGGGCATTAAGTCCGCCTTTGTACAAATGTGCATGAAGTTTTAAATAAATAAATAAATGTATTAACCATTTATATATTTTTATCACCTAATTTCGCAATTAAATCTGCAATCTTAAGACCAATAATAAAAAACTTAATAGAGGCTACGTTTGATAGTGCTTTTATTTCATACTTTTATGAAGAAAAACACTTTATTAATAGTTATAAGAATTCATAAATTTCTTTTACTAACTCTTTATTATCACGTTTTGTAAAATATCACTGGAGGACTTTGCAAAAATCTGAAGTAGGGAAAGGAGAGCCCTATATATACAGTGACTTAGGTATATAGTGACTTAGGTATAGTCCAGTAAACATTTATACTATACAGTGACTTAGGACTAGAATCCCACTTACTACAAGTAACACAAAATAAAGTTCTAAGTTTTTGTATCACATTCAAGCAAGCCTTTGATTTTGGTTAATATGACCTTTAACTATAAAACTACTTAGTTCAAGGTTGCGTGCTCACGGTTAAATTAACATATTGACCTGGAGCCAAAAATAGGTTACATAAAGACTTTCATCATACTTCTTTTATTTTCTGTTCTTTTCGTAACGTGGGTCAAACACTTCTAGTATTCTTATTGACCCCTCCAGCTAAACTAAATGCTTGTAGTAGAAGGGGGTTTACATAATGGAGAACAAGAATTATTAAACAAATTGATTACGAGTCCTGTTATTCAAAGTCAATATTAATCAGAGAACTGAATTCGTAAATCATAATATTTCGTACCCGGAAAACAACGTTACTGTAAACAAGTGTGTTTATCTTATACATAGGTACAGAAAATATTTATGTCATAGTGTCGCAATATTTTTGAATACCGATGTGAGAATTATTTCACTGGTACTAACGATCATGTATGGTTCGGGTGAGAAGCGAAAGCGGAGGATTGAATGCTATTTAGGTAGTACCATAGTACAATAATGATAAAACTGTTATAGTTAAGTTTTAAGTATGCATCGATGACGACTGTTCGAAGAAAAGGTGATATATAGTTATATAAGTCCTATGGTATAATATTTCAATTTTACAAGCTGTCTTACCAATATTCATTCAAGGTCACTTATTTGACGATATAAAACTACCTTGGCTGGAGACTCGCAAGAAAATATTACCATGCCCTGTTGCAAGGTGCGTGTGACATTTATGATTTCCACCTTTCACCTATATTTATATAGGACATTATATTAAGTTGCACGTGAAATCAAAATAATAATAAAAATGAACTTTTAAATATTTTCAAACAAAGTAAATGTAAAGATAGAATGACAAAAAACAGATATCACGCATTTATGGTACTTTTGTCTATCCTAAAGAATTAAAAAAGGCCATAAATGAGTTCATAGGTAAACAAATAGGCCTACCAAATCAGCTGATGTAGGAATTACATAAATTCAAATCCTTCTGTATATACGTAATTGGCTACCCGGAAACTACCAATTAGGTGTTTTTTACAGAATACTTTATTATCCAGTAAACATTTATACTATAAATGTGTTTCTAACACGCCAAAGTTCGGTCTCCCTGTATATACTCGTACTTCTACTTCCATACCAAGCGTGCAAAAGCCAATCTTTTTTATTTTCTTCAAAACAAAAATAAGTATTAAATCTTATAACAATCAAACAAATAAAATATGTACTAAAAAGCACAGGGTAGTAACATAGTAAGTATTATACGGAATACTGAAACAAATTCATGGCAACACGTAAATTATTTTGTTTGCAGTCACCGCGACGCGACCACTTGAGCGACAATAACGTGTGGTGTAAGGCAGAAGAAGTAGCGGGGTACTAATAAATTTAAATCCTTTATTTCAGTGGTTTAATCTTAAATTTTCCCAATGCCTAATTAGTACATTTAGATAACAAATTCCATTCAAACTAATAAACAAGCAGAAGTTGAGTTAATGGCACTAAGCATTATTTTTATTAGAGGCGTTGAGAAGAAAGTTACTAATAAAAAATGTTAAATAACAATCATAAATAAGGAATCATATAAGTACTGCGGTTTGAATGGTGTAACTATGCACGACTTAAGAAATAAAACCAAACTTCAACGTCCTGATTTTGAAAGGAAACTCTTATTTTGAAAAGAAAATGATAGCTTGAATAGGACAGACAACAACAACCCCGTAATTAAAAAAGATCAGTGACTTAAAAAATTGCGCGAAAACTACGAATTAATCTCATTTAAAACCGACCTCTATATTTATATGACAAATAAATAATACTAAATACTAGGTATATAAATCGTTTTTATTAATATAGATCTGATAACTGTACACATATAATATGTATTTGGATGGGATTGTGGAAGTTAAGCCGAAAAACAGTGCTTCATGTAAACAAACAAATATCATACCCTGAATTACAAATCTGGGCAAAAAGGATATCAAATATATTTCGATAATAATTACTAATATTAAAAACAAAGACTGTGATGTAATTGTCAAAATATCTACGTTATGTTGCATAAATGTAAAAAAACAGATGCCAAATGCATTTATTTACATACATTTGACCTACAAAATGCGTCTTGTGAACCACTTGACTCTAATTCAATCTAATTTATACTTGCAACTGTCACATTAATACTGTAAGTAGACAATGTAACAGCTTGGCTGCAATAATAGCGGTGGCAGTTCAAATAGTACATAACATTTTTAACTTGAATATTCCGCCAACTGCACTCTTTGTTCCGTCAAAGTTAATTTGGGTGTTTGCCAGACCTCTTTGGCTAGGCATTTACGTTATCCATTCGGTCAAATATTTGTGTATAAAATAAACGAGCGAGCCTTACAGTAGTCGCATATGAAGAGTAACATCTGACATCTCACCTTGGTAATAAGCAACATTAACATTATATCTTTTTTTAATCAACATTAAAAATTTATAAACTGCGCAGCGACAGAAATTAACTTCAAAATTTAAAAAAGCTATTGACCATCTGACGGCCACGTCTAAGACCGCGCACGCTCATTGGTCAAATCAAATAGTGCGCGCTTTCCACGGAATCTCTCCCACAGACTGCAGGAAAGCGAGAGAGGAAAGACCACCTCATCTCGCACAGGAGTACCTAGATATCATACAGTTCACAAAATTATACACTTTGTGGTTTATACGTATACCCCTAGGCAGCGTAGCTAGCGTGCTTGGTGTGTGTAAATGCTTATCCCGCCGATAGAATCTATATAAATTACAATAAAATCTATCTTATGTTCGTGTA
This sequence comes from Callimorpha dominula, assembly GCA_949752705.1. NCBI lineage: Eukaryota > Metazoa > Arthropoda > Insecta > Lepidoptera > Erebidae > Callimorpha > Callimorpha dominula. The sequence continues at coordinate 21,582,997 of OX456993.1, forward strand.
CTTAAGCATACATTTTGTTCAATTAGGACATTAAGTTATGCTATTTATTAAAGAAGTAAAGATGTTTTAAATTGAGACGGTCACTATAAAATGTTGATAATTAACTAATTAGGTCATAATCAGATCTCGCAACTTTGGATGGAACTTTGGATCATTGCGGATTTAATTGGACTTCTTTCACATTCCTTTTTCGAACACTAAATTAGAAAGAAAGAAGAAGGAAGAAGAGAAAAACCACGCCAATTTTCCTACTATTTATTTTTGAAATTATTCGTTGTCAGTTGACGTTAACCAACACTGTGAGATATTGCTGTTATGTCGCCGTTGTCAAACAGTTACCGTGACTCATCGTCTAATTAAAACATACAGCTATGTTGGTTATGTTCAAATTATGTTGTGTTCGTCATTTATCACGAACAGAATGACCGAACCAGAAGTTTTATGCACGTGTTAAATTCCAACGGTAAAAAAATGTGATGGTTCGTTTAACCTATATGGCGGGATAGTTTCAAATTTGGAACGTTTTATTTATGGTATTATATTGCTTTCTCACTATATAGCATTATTTATAGTATACCTAACATGAATTTGAAATCCTTTATAGTTTCCACAGACCAAGTGACTAATGAATGTAAATGTATTGTCTTGAAAGCATTTTGGCCAGATAGGAACAATATGTAATACAACTGATGACCGTGACTTCGTTTACGTGGAAGTTTGTATAACATATTTTAATGTTTCTTCCTTAACACAGATAAAAATATAAGAAATATACATAGAGCTCTTGATATTTTTTTAAATTTCAATTGTTTTTTATGCGTTATATGTTAAACTATCAGCGCCCCGTGGTTTCAAACGCGTAAGTCCCGATCCCCTTAGAATATCGGGATAAAAAGTAACCTATATGTTAAACCAGGTCTCCAGCTATCTACATACTAAGTTTCATCACAATCGGTTCAGTAGTTTTGGCGTGAAAGAGTAACAAACATCCATTCATCCTCACAAACTTCGTTTATAATATTATTAGGATAAAATAAACATAAAAATGTTTTTCTTGTTGCCTTCAATCATTTACCTTCAATCGTTCATTTACCAAATAATTGGAACTATCACAATTTTAGAGAAATTGGCAAGGGAAATAAGAAGAAATTGTTTGCCTAGTTTAAAAAACAAAAATATAAAATATGGGATCGACTCATATGGAAAACATTTTTATTAGGGTTATAAAAAAAAGTTAAAAACCTGTTACATCACCCCAAGGTGTGACTGGTAGAGAATGCCAGGCTTACGTCTGCCTTTGCATAAAATGTGCATCAAGTTAAAAAAAAAAAATTACTTTAACCTAAAAACAATTTGCCTAGGGATCGAATACGAACACAAAATCACATGTAAACATAATCGCAAACCTATTCCACATGGCCATGAAAGAAATAACAAGAAATCTATATCTATATATATAAAAAAAAGTCGTGTTAGTTACACTATTTATAACTGAAGAACGGCTAAATTGATTTGGCTGAAAATTGGTGGTTAGGTAGCTTAGAACCAAGAGATAGGATACTTTTTATCACGTTCCCGTGGGACGTGACATAAAACGTGGTATAACAAAACGCAACTGACAGCTAAACGTAATGTAGTCTATGGTTAACTATAGCAGAATTTTGTGTTGATGTGTTTGTTTATTATAGATAAATTACACCCAGACACAGAACAAATTATCATGCTCATCACACAATTATTTAGATAGAAATTAACTATATATATAAAAGTTAACCCCTATTTCTTCTGGGCACACTATAACTTTAGAGCGGCTTTACCGATTTCATTTATCTTTTTTTTTAATGTTTTTTAATACTTCGTAGAAGGTCTTACATTAAAAAAAAAAAAGAAAATTGCGCAGAAACTTAGAAAATTTAAGAAAACTTAACGAGTATCTTCATTATAAACTTTTTAATGTAACCTTAGCCCCAGCGTTATATATTCTTTGATAAGCACGTTTGAAATAACGTCAGTTGTTTGACAGTAAGAGACAGATCGCACACCGCCAATATCGTTTACAAAGATCGCATAATTCTAGCGTAGCGTTATATTCTCTTTGCATTAATTAGTTGTATCGGTCGGCATCAAGGACTTCATCATGGAAATCCATGGTCAGCATTAAGAACGAATTATAACCCTTACCCAGCTTCCTGGACGGAATGATATCTTTGACGAGGTAAAATTGAACCATTTTGCTTTGTTTTTGCATATTGTTAATGAATTATGGTTTTCATTTCTTAGTGCACACTGCACAGTCGATTATATATGTGTGTGTGTGTGTGTGTGTGTGTGTGTGTGTGTGTGGTGTGTATGTATGTGTGTGTGTGTGTGAGAGAGAGAGTGTGGTGTGTATGTATGTGTGTGTGTGTGTGAGAGAGAGTGTGGTGTGTATGTATGTGTGTGTGTGTGTTTGTGATCTGCAGGATACATTACACTTTTAAAAGGCCTTCAACAGTCTCATATTCCACGGATTTTAATTAGGCAGATAAAGTTATTTTAAATTTATTATTATTGAAGTTACGTACTTTATAAATTAAGATGAATGTGTAAAGTTAAATTTCAACTTCGAAAAATTTTCAAGTTAGTTTTTATGAATTTTCTCAATAACTAAGTGAATATGTAATTCCAAAATAAAAAAATATGTACGATTTAAAATCTTTAGCTTTAGACGTTCCACCTTCTTTTATGAAAAAACGGAGCTAATAATACCTCGAAATTCAAAAGGTCATAAACTTGTAAACTGATTGTTTATTTCAAATAATCTTATTGTAGCTGCATGCTAGAGTGATTTCAGTGATTTAAATAAGTGTTCCTTTTTCAAATACACCCTGTATATATTTTATTTCACCGACTTTAAAGAAAGGAGGTTCCCATTCGTCAGTTTTTAAGTGTATTGTAACAATAGCAGTCCTACAGCATCGCGTGCCTTAGTTTTTCTAGTATAGGTAACACGAATGCAGTAAAGCATTTGATACTTAATACGATAAGGCGGTTGTAGTAGACGTAAATCTTACAAAGGCTGGCAATACTAGTTGCGGTGTATACGTATATGTGATAACTAGAACCTTGTCGCGACTTCCACATACAGTCAAAAACATACTTCAACATCATCTAGCGAAGACGAGCTGAACTACGGAGTAACTACTAATCCTGCATCGCGCTATCAAAGTTCTCGCGCCGATTAGTATATATACATCTTCCCAACATCAACTATTGGGCCGCGGTCCGCCAGGCATGATTGTGTTGGAGGCACATAACACCCGTTCCACAACAAATCTTTAAAAAAGGAAAAGTTTAGTAGTAGATAGATACTTGGTTTTCTTGTGCCTACATAAATACAGGTGAGTATGCAAGCTGAAAATTGATTAATGGTCCCTGCAAATCCTCCTGCTTCTTATGGTGCAAAATGAATAGGCTGTTTTACTTAGGCCGTCATCAGCTTTATGGGGAGTACTACGAGATATTTTGGTGGAGATTTTACATATAAAGTTGATGGTGGTAGGGAAATATTACCGTAATTTACGCGTTTGGTCGCTGCGTTACCTAGCTGCGCCCTTTTATACAAATTCGTAACTGAGAGCAATATATTTAGTAAGTAGTTTCTATAACTGAATTATTTCATATGCGCATTTGGTGCAGTGCTGGCATGGCGGGTAACGTAGATCCAACGCAAATGCTAGCGGTGTTGTGCCAGTCGACGCTGTGTTTGTGTTGTTGACTGTTGCAAGGGGATCGTCCCGCAGCCCTCTGGCCTCCCCGCGGTCGCCCTAGGGGCGCGCATCGTGATACACTAATAATAATGTTAAAATGTATTTGTCGTTGTGTGTTTAATAAACGTATTTCTTTCTTTCTCTTTCTTTCTTTCTCTTTCTTTCCTTCTAATTATTCTTCCTATATAAGTTTTTTACTTGTGGTTTTATGCTTTATTTGGGAACGACGTGATTTGCATTTCTTTTGTTACTTTACCTCAGACCTTGTTGTATATTCCTTATATGTATTTTACTTTTAGAATTTCCATCTTTGATTCCCAAAGCGCATAAGCTTGTCCCCTATTATGTGAGTGGGACCAATTATATTTGGCAAAACGTGGGTTTTTAATACGCCTTTAGTTCTCGCCAGGGGCGCTATCTAAATTGACTAATTTAAAATTTTATACTGGGCGTGTCTACCATATTTTATTTGTTTAGTTTAGTTGAATTTATTTTCTACCTGCTTTTATGAGACACGGGAGTGACGAAACACACAAATAGTTTTTTTATTTATATTTTTGTAACTACAATGATTTAAGTAAGTGTTCCAGTGTCAGATACAGCCTGTTTAGAATCCACTTTGCTTGTTCTATGCTAATTTAAAAACTACAAGTCAGTACATAACTAACAAGGTAGGTACTAATATAGTTAGATATACATTGTCTCTTTCCTTTTAATATTGCGTGGGATGATTTAAAGATAACAAGCCAGTAATGTCTTTTTACTTCCTCCCTTGCACTGATTGTAGCGTAAACTAAGTGGCGAGGTAAAAATGATACCTAATTGCCTGAATAATATATTAATCTGTACTGCTGGCATCCACGAATATAACATAATTAAAAGGGACATAAAGTCTTCAAATAACGGGATAAAATTGGACTTACAATAGGTACAACATTCTTGAACGTCTTTGAGGGCAGATGGTAATCGCCCTGGTTAAAAAGTAACAATAAGCCCCACATGGTCACGTAGACGAGTCTTAGTCCTATTAAGCCCAAGTAAAACTGGGTTGGCCCCAGTTTCACTTGGGATTAATAAGACTAAGAATAAGGTGTAGAAAGATAAATGGGGGAGTCAACTTGGGAGAGATATTTTACCATTAGCCGCTAAATGTTGATTTGGAGCGCACTGGTGACTTGAAATTATTCTTACCAACTTTGTGCAAATATGTAACTTAACGTTATCGATCAAATGCAGAACTTCCTTTTTTGAAATCGGTGAAAAAAACAATAGTGTTTGTTTTCCGCGATCTTCTGTGAGATGAAGCTACTTTTTCAGCTGGACGGCTGCGATTGTAACAATAATCTGGTGAACCCTATCTTTTAAGTGATTAGTATAGTCATAAATAGAAAAAGGAATATTCTTTCCTTATATCCTACTAATATTATAAACGTGAAAGTTTGGGAGGATGTATGGATGTTTGTTACTCTTTCACGCCAAAACTACTGAACCGATTGCGATGAAACTTGGTATGTAGATAACTGGAGACCTGGATTAACATATAGGCTACTTTTTATCCCGATGTTCCCACGGGATCGGGTCTTACGCGGGTGAAACCGCGGGGCGCTGCTAGTAATGTATAAATCTAAACTGTTAAGTAGAGAATTTGACTGTATTTAACTTTACACAATTTATATTTAATTTAGTGGAGCAATGTGAAGACGTAATCAGCTTTAATTAATTCTTAGTAAACACGTAATCGCTTAGGTCGTAAGTCTGTTTACCTTGAACTAATACAGAGGTAAGAACTATATAGTAATTAAATTACGTAATACTAGGTACTACTAAGTATTGACAATTTCGTCTATGTAATATAACTAAACATCGGCTGGTGGTTTAATTTCGACCATAATTCATGAAGTTTTGAAATTGGCGTAAAAGAGTAACAAATATCCATCCAAACGTTTACATTTATAATACTAGCAGCGCCCAGCGGTTTCACCCGCGTAAGTCCCGATCCCGTCGTAATGCGAGCGGCCTCACGCCACTCGCATACGTCTCCGGGCGGGGATCGACTGCCACTTCAGGCCTGGAACGCCGGAACGCGCGCCCTATTCTGGGTCTTCGGCCGTCATTGCCATTGACCGGACAAACCCCATGTATAGCCATCTTGTAGCGACGCTGGGTCCACCCAAGTTGGGCAAAAGTCACCCTAGGGCGGACGCAGCGCCGACCCACTTTGGAGCACACAGCTACCTAGACCCAAACTATATACATATGATACATAGAAACATCGAGACCTTTGCAAATAGACATATGCAATTGCATGGATACAAGTATTGCACCGAGCGCGAATCCAACTCGCTACATCTAGCGTTGCTGTCAAATGCACTACCACCGTGCCATATACGTTGTCAAATTAAATCGTCAAGTAAAAGTAGAGATGGCCGCGCTTCATTTCAAATCATATGCAAAGACATTCTGAAGGTTTATAATCTTTCTTAATGAGACTTTCGCGTGTCCGAAGGCTAATGAGTCATCGTCTTAATTAAATAACGGATAGTCAAAGCATTCTTTCTGTTTCCTGAAACAAATTAAAAAGCCTTTCTTTCATAAACAGACCGTTTTACAACTCTGTTTTGTAATGGTACTATTTTATTAGGTTCAGTCAGCGTATAGCACAAAACACGTTTGTAAATTTTGTAAATTTCAGCACTCGCACATGTAGATAGAAGTGTTGTATTTTTGGCATATGCACACGAAAATATTATCTGAAATTTATGAAATATATTAAGAAAACTTAGGTGTTTGTAATTTAAGTCAAACGCTCAAAACTGATGAACGCTATTAAATGCATATATATTTAAATTGTTACCAATTATGTGTCAAGCAAGCATCCACCTCGATTGATGATTAGCAGAATAATTCGCCTGTTAAGTTGCTGAAAATCTATACATATTATAATAAATAAGTTACTAGCCGATGTCTGTATATTGAAAAATATGATCAAAGAGGGTCAAAGAACATAAAAGTCGTTGGACTGCTCAAGTCATCTTAGAGAGTTAGTTAGAGTACCTATAGTGCTGCACGATGAACTAAACGATATGGACTATGTTACCTCTCTAAAATCCGAAACGTGCCCGTGACGTGAACGACTTTCCCAAGTTTCACGTCTTTTAAAGATTTAAGAGGTCGTAAAAAGAGGTTCTTTTAGGTAAACTTACATACTCTAATAGTCGTAAACCTTTATATATAATCAAAAGCTTCATAGAATATTGATCATCAATTTCCAAGACAAGTTCCAAACAGTAATGTACCATCGGGATAGGACAATAATCCGGTTGGAGTTGTGCCAAACTGACAAGCCGTAGGTCAGTGTGTGTCGTGTACAATTGACCTACATGAGGTTATAAGCTGGATTTGATGGAGCTTAGTAACTGAAAGCCACTACGCATTTATTAATTTTAGAAGTATAGGTAGGATTTCATATATTATTCAATTGGGTTGTTGAAAACAAATCACTATCGATTTTTTCTATGTATTTTAAAACTTTGTCACAAATTGTATTAATAGTCGATGCGAAAAACTTAATTATTAATTAACGTCGTGACGTCATAATGTTAAAGGAATTTCACGACAGTACAGACAACTAGTAACAACTTGTAATCTGGTGGTACAGTGTCAACGTATTCTACAGTCAAAACCACAGAAATCGCGCTGGGATCTATCGAGAATGCATGTCGCCAGGGCGGGGCTACATCTACATACACAAATAAAAACTACACAATCACGCGTACATATGCACCGAGAATGTTATCCAAACTGAACTAAGCCTTATGAGTATTCACTAAGATTGATATTACGTCGTATTGGTCCGCTCACTTCACACAAGGATAATAGATTCTGCATTTGTGGCAGTGATTGCGTAATCTCCACTAGGGCTTGACTCCGGGTAATACCGTAATACCAGGAAGCCAAGGAATAATTGAAGAAAGTTACTAGTGGGTCCGTGCTCTATTGTTAAATATAATTTATTCTTTACAAAAATTATAAAAAGATGAAGTATTAAAAATTACTGTCCTGTAAAATGAAGATATTTATTGAATAACTGTCTTTTTGGAACAATTTCAATTGCATTTTTGCTTAACAATTAAGGCGGATATCCCATTTAATTAAATGAATGACGTGGTTATCAGTCGGGGACTGATCATATTGGTGAAAATGTATGGCATCAAATATAAAAAAAAACTTCACGTTATTCTCGCGTCCACCGTTTTAAAGTATTTATTTACTTTTTTATTAAATCGGTTAAAACAATATAAACCTGAACTTAATACATTGAACAAGTTCCATGTGTTAATTGTAGGTACTGCAGATTTTAACAGAGTACGTCGTTTTGTTGATATATTGAAGTCATCCTCCGTCAAAAGAATCGAACAAATCCGACTATAAATAAAGGTGTGGGGAACGAACTTTTTTTTTCCCGAGGCATATATCCATTTGTCTTTCATATCTACATTCTACGGGAATCTAAAATAAACGAAATAAACCAATAAAATAATATATTCCCTTCAGAAAACAATTTTTCATGTTTCATTTTACCTTTTAATGTAAAATGTACAGCTTGTGAGTACTACAAGTAACTATTATCTTATCTGTATATGTATATGTATACCTACAGTAGTACCTACTGTAGGTATCCTAATATCGTTTAGCACATCTCTAGCTCGCGACGATTTTCTGTGACAGTGCCACTAGAAACTCTAAAGCCAACATTATTATTCATTGCATTATACATTTCTTTTTATAAAACCAAACTGTCGGATAGCATCCAACACAACGGGCAATGTAGTAAGTAGAAATAAAGCCCTAAATGATGCCAGTCGTACTATTTATTATTAGAGTTATGTTTTAAAATGTACTTTTATGGAAAACATCAATATTACCAAAAGAAAACACTTACCGATGAAAGATATCCAAATGTTATCCCTTGATTAGTGTAATTACACGTAGTAGACGAATTGTCGCAGTGAGCAATGCTGGAAAACACCATTTTTACAACCGCACTTGCCGAGACAAAGTTTTACGAGTAACTGAGCGTAATATTGTGCACTGGTGGCGTCTGAGTCACCAGCGCGGCGACAAGTTTACGCGTTCATAGCACTTCTATTACCGTATTTAGATTTCTGTGGTCGAAACACTGTATCAGCTGTGTGCTACCATGAGTAGAAATTAACAATATGACGTCACACGCGCTCGAGTTTGTTCGGGAATTGTCGGCATGTTTTCGGTACTGGGTTCATACAATTATTTTTAATTAGACAGATATAAGTTTTTAATTATAGTGAAAAAAAATATATAAAAACAGTTTTTCTATAAAACTTATATGTATATGATTTTTTTTTTGCAAAAACCCAATTATTATTGACAGATTTTTGGCTGAAGTCTTAAGGATTGTATCACTGAGAAATGTGTTAATTGAGTATTTCATTTATTAAACGAGTAACTCCTTGCTTCAGTGATTGTGTAATCTTGGCTATAATGGTATAGTATTAAAATTGTAAATATTTTTAAAATCTATTTCTTAAACGTAAGCTAAATAAAAATTCTAGTAAATGGGTTCGTCGGCATAACCAATAGTTGTGTAGGAACGCAATTATTGGGAAAAGAGTCGCGTTATGCAACTCTCTGCAGTACTACACAAATTGGAGCGCCGGGTTTCATAGCTACTATTTATACAAAACTATTTCGAACTTTAAACTTTAGTGTTTAAGGTAGACTATGGTTTGTTATGAAAGTTGATTTTCAATACGGTCTGGTTTATTACGTACATGGCTCTGATCTCGTATATGTTTTTACTGGTATTGACTAATACGGCTGTGTAAAGTAACATACTTATAAATAGTAGTGCTTGAAGCAAAAATCCTATCTTTATGGGCGTCTGCTACTTCCGAAATGTTGTTATTGCCTGCAACTTAACTGTCTTTTATTAGCATGCCACTGCGACTTTGTGCAGTTTGAACAATAACATATTATTATACACATAGTATGTCCATCTGGCAGTCTCACTCACCATTCTCACTCTTTCTTTATATATTAGCTAGCAACCCCGGCTTTGCATGGGTAGCAGAGACATCTTCAACTATCATCATATTTGAACAAATTTATACAAAATCTTAACAAATTATACACCTAAACCTTCCTCATGAATCAATGTCTGCTTGTCTATTGGTGAAAACCACATGAAGATCCGATCAGTAATTTTTCAGATTATCGGGAACAGACAGACAGACAGACGCGGCGGGGAACTTTGTTTTATAATATGTAGTGATATAGGTTTATTGTACGCCTATTCTAATGCCCTCACTAATAGGTATATTGCTGATGGTAAGCCTTCGATGCTAGACGTTAAAAGTAAACGTCACGTGGTCCTAATCTAGCATAAAATCATAGGTAAATATAGTATCATATTCACTAAAAAAACACAATATAAATTTATTTCAGTAAGGTGATACTGATAGTAGACAGGCGATAGATAAAAACATAAGTTTCAAATTTAAAATACCAACGACTCAAAAATCCCATCAACAAATGGAATGGAATGATCATCGAACGGCTTATCGGGTCATCTTGAATTAGAGCTCAGAACACTCTTGGTCAAGTATATAAAATAATAATAATAATATAATAATAACTTCACACATCGCACACACGGCCGTCTGATCCCAAACTAGGCAGAGCCTGTACTATGGTAACCAGACTGCTGATAAACATACTTATATATTTCTAAATACATACATATTATAGATAAATTACACCCAGACACAGAACAAATGATCATGCTCATCACACAATTATTTGTCCTGGGTGGGAATCGAACCCACTACCTCTAGACCAACAGGCCAGTTATAACACCCACCGTTTTTATGTCGGGAATTACAAACAATTTAGAATGCAACATCTCCGTAGGTAGAAGAGCTGACTACTCAACGTAGCTCATATTGACTGCAACTTCCTCAGTGAGGCGCTTTCAGCATTGATTCATCAACGCCTCTTTTAAAATAATTTTCGGTTACTTTGGTTTTGTTTTATGCAATAAATACGATTTATTTTACAACTGTTGTTCTGTGTGTTCTGGTTTTTAAGATTTATTTTATTAAACTTATACAAATAACCGTAAAATAAAGATAAATACGTTTTACAACTATTACTCCTTTTATAATTGTATATTAGATTTATTTTCTTTTGCATATGGATATCGTACAGTGATGATGCCACAAAAATCCTTAGGTGAATGAACTCGTTTCCAAATATTTAATAAAGGTAAACTAGGACACGAATACATCTTCAAAGTAATTCCATTCCTACATTTTACCTCAATTTTCAGCTTTATGGTAACTTAAGACTTTAAGTACTGTAGATGAAAGCTTTGTTACGGCCTCCAGACAAGGTAAAATCATTTGTGTGATGAAGACTTTTTATACCTTAATTTTTTACTAGTTGCGCCCTGCGGTTTCACCCGCGTTAGTCCATATGCAGTGGGAATATCGGGATAAAAAGTAATTTATGTATTAAATTAGGTCTCCAGCTATGTACATATCAAGTTTCATTGCAATCGGTTCAGAAGTTTTTGCGTGAAAGAGTAACAAACATTCATACATCCTCACAACCATTCACGTTTATTATATTAAAGTAGGATAAAATTCTACTATGAATGATTGAAATAGTTCAATCTGATATTATGCCCAGATGTCGACGACGAAAGCTTGTTGTGTTTATTTGTGAATTTGAGTATAGACACAACGGGGAATTATAGGACAATTATATGGCCTACTGGCAGCGCCCCGCGGTTTCACCCGCGTAAGTCCCGATGCCGTGGGAATATCGGAATAAAAAGTAGCCTATGTGTTAATCCAGATCTCCAACTATCTACATACCAAGTTTTATCGCAATCGGTTTAGTAGCTTTTGCGTGAAAGAGTAACAAACATCCATACATCCATACATCCACACATCCATACATCCACACATCCTCACAAACTTTTACGTTTAAAATATTAGAAGGATGTTCCTCTATATAGATTGTATTTTCAAAACACTTATCTCTTTGTAGGTTTTATGTCTTTGTGGTTTTCGTTCTTTTATAAATTTGCAATATTATAGAAATCAATGTTTTAACGACGTTCTTTATAGATTTTAGTATAATAACGTATCGTGATTTAAATATACTAGGTCATAATATGTTTTGTGTAATTTTATTGAAGTGAAAATTTCTTTAGGGGCGTTGTGCACTTTAAGATGGGTAAAAAATGTTAAACTCGCGTCAGGAGTCCTGATCCTGATGTCAGACACGGATATCCGTCCGCATCGAAAATTCATACGACGGAGCCGAGTTTGTTATATTTACATGTACAGTGTGAGAGACAGCATAGAGAGAGAGAGAGAGAGAGAAGGAGAGAGTTACAGGTGCCCATGGGCGGCGGTAGTCATTTACCATCAGGTGACCCGTCTGTTCGTTTGCCTCCTATACCATAAAAAAAGGTACGCTAATAATACATATATAGACCCATCAATCCATAATAATACATATATAGGTCGTATCGTTTCAGTTTTCACTTCTGTCGGTAGTCCCATGACTGCCTATTTTTTTTTTAGATTTTCTATATTGGTATAACTCGACATTTGGATAACCTTAAGCCGTCTAAAACACGAGGTAAACTATACAAGTAACTATAAGGTACTCAAATAAATAAGGCATTTTAAAAACTATAAACAGTCACTGAACACATACGAACACGTAACTTAGAACAGTCATTCGGCATTTTATATTCCTGTTTAGAGTTGTTTAGTAATTTATTACATAGTTCGGGTAGTTTCATGCTCCACTTTTAACGAATGATCTGTCACTAGAAGTATTTTGATCCAGAATTTACAACGTAATTAATTGATAGTGGACGGTAGTCATGGTCTTGTAAGAAACAGCCTCGAAACCACTGATATAAACTATGAAAATCACTAACTAACAGTAACTGCCAAGTTGTTCGTACCTCTGTTCGCACTTAAGTGAAGTTCTCATCTTATTTGTAACCTTTTATAAACCCACGATTCGTTAATATTTATCAATCGACTAATAGTATTGCGTTACCGGCTTAACCAGTCAAAATAATGTCCATTAACTTGTTTTTATTAAATAGTGAACTGTGTTATCATCTATTATAGTTTGTCCCTATTTTTAATAAAATAAATAAGAGTTTTTAATGTGGCGACAATAGTCTAAATAAGGATACTTCTGACCTTTTCACAGAATATATTAATAAAGTATTGCCAACAGTAACTTATGTTCTGACTTTTTTTTCTGACTAGCAGTTTCCGCGCGGCTTCGCTCGCGTGTACACTTTTATATATTTTGAGCGGAACCCTAATTCTTGTTCCAAAATAACAGTAGCCTAAGTTACTCCTTATAACACCAGCTATCTGTCAGTGAAATTCCCTTGGAAATCGGTCGCTCCGGAGATTAGCCGGAACAAACAGAGAACATTGATTATAGGAACCGGGCAGTAGTCAATCAATTCCGTCAGGAACAGTCCCTTTTTTCTATAAGAAAGTCACGCTATATCCTTTTCTGTATATCTGACAACGTGTACGCAAAATTTGATGATGATCGGTTGAGTAGTTAAGGTGTGAAAGAGTAACAAACAATCAAACAAACTTTAGCATTTACAGAGATCGCGTGGTGGTCGAATTTCGACCATGGTTTATTTCATTTGCCAATATTACTTGACCTGTCATTGTATAGACTTTTGTACCATGACAGGTCAAAATATATACTGGACACTAATAGCTTTACGTACCCGTTTTTGCAATTTTTTACACTTTATAGTAAACTATTGTTTAAAAATGTTAGCTTTCTGCACTTCTTCTATATATAATCTGTAAATATTCAAAATTGACGTTAGTAAGTTTGCGAAATTTGCTTAAAAAGGGGTACAAAGAATTCTTTTCACGTATTAATATAATGATAGTTAGGATTTACTGCTTATAGTAGTAATAGTTGTTATCTTTATTCCAAATGCTGCTGTCTACTATTCATTTTTAAATTTTTGTTTTAGATATAGACGAGGAAATATGTCTGTATTTTATTGCACAAAACTGGGTTATGATCGGCATCCATATCCATCCATATGGACGTCCATTGAGAGCTCGTAAATATAAACCATTCTTTGTCTTTTTCTTTTGATGTCGGAGAAAGCCCGTATTACTATTTAAACTATCTGTATCGGAAATGTTGAACAATTTTATTACAAGAAATATTCATTCATATTCATGACAACTTCCAAAAAGATTGATGTGTGTTATTTACGTATTTATTTTAAAATAAAGTTTTATGAATAGTAAAAACCGGCCAAGTGCGAGTTAAACTCGCGTGGAGAGGGTACCGTACATTGAATATGTATCTGCTATATATTTTGCAAGTACGAATAATTATATATCCTAACAACAAATATAACTTTAGAAACAATAGTCAAGTGCATGTTCACGGCGACGGGAATCGATACTTTTCACCTATCCTACTAATATTATAAACGTGAAAGTTTGTGAGTATGGATGTATGGATGTTTGTTACTCTTTCACGCCAAAACTACTGAACCGATTGCGATGAAACTTGGTATGTAGATAGCTGGAGACCTGGATTAACACATAGGCTACTTTTTATCCCGATATTATTTTATACACGGGATCGGGACTTACGTGGGTGAAACCGCGGGGCGCTGCTAGTTTCCATATATAAAAGAAACATATTTGGGACACTCATAACAAGCTCTTTAATCCGATCTGTCTCAAGGTGTACCTTGTACTGTGTACCTTTCAAAAATCTTTTTTAGGCACGTTGGGCACTTTTGGTATAGGAAAAAGCACTGAACTCGCGTGACCGTCACGCTCAGGTACATATACACATAATGTGTGTGTGTATTTTCATTTACGACGTGCAGTTTTAGTTTTAATTTGGCCCCCAAAAGTGAATATAAAAATTGTAAATGTAAAAATATTTAAATGTAATTTATTTACGTTGCACATCTATATTTTGTGCACAGAAATTGATATGTTCGTTAAATATGAATATCGGTCCAGTAAAATCGGAGCAAATTGGCTGTGCCTGTGACAGACGGACAGTCGGACAGACAGATGTATAATTGGTTTTTTATTCAGACGTACAGAACCGTCAAATTAATAAAAGTGTATATTATAAGTGTTGTATTTGTTGTGTTAAAAGGATTTATATTTGAATAGGTACAGTTAACAAATAAAAAACTGGAAAGTTAAATAAAAAGTACCTGGATGATGATAATGATTTCTTTTTACGTTTTCTAAAAATGAAACCTAGCTAGATCCATTTATCATCACTGAAACCCCCGCATACTAAATTTCATTAAAATCGTTTAAGCCGTTTCCGAGATGGAGATTATATATATACATATATACAAGAATTGCTGGTAATTGAAGGTATTAGATATACTCGTATGTAAGTTATGTCTTTTGTTATCTGCAACTTACGTCTTTTGTAATCTGTAAGTTATGTGAACATTCCAAGTCTAATACTTTACTACTACCACAGATTACTAAGTAGTTACTACGTCTACTACTGCTATTATACTGCATCTATACTTAAGCCATTTTTTATTTGGATTTTACCAATACCTCCCCGCTGAGAACACGACATACCGTTGATTATGTCCGCGTTAAACCCACTAAAATGAACGGTGTCTCCGACTACGAACTAATGAAATTTCGGGGAGAAGCTGTATAGTTGAACCGTCAACCCGTGGTAGATTAATGCCGCGTCCTATAATGAAGAATCGATTCGTTTTGCTTCATCATCAGTCTGTCTTTATCCACTGCTGGGCGAAGGCCTCCCCCAAGGAGCGCCAACTGTCCCGGTCTTGGGGAATCCGGTAAAATTTGCATTAAAAATTCAACGAAATTTTACCGTCCGTCCGTAAACAAAACTAATCGTTTCTTGATTATAGGAACGCGGCATTAGGTGATCATATAGAAACTTTGCTAGTAAGAGTAGCGATGGGGAACAATAGAGTATTTCTACGCCTTTTTTTTTCACAAAACATGAACTTATTTATAAAGGAATCCTTCAAATAGAAAGACAAGATCTGTGGCGACTTCTGTTTTACTTGTTTTATATGTAGGTATGGTATGGTTTCAATTTACCGGAAAACTAAAACTTTGCCATTAGTATTTTCATACAGCTTACAAATATTTCTACTGTTTTATAAGACAACGTATGTAAGAGTGTAATTAAAAATTTTTTTTTTTTTATTATTGTTAATGACGTTCTTCCTAATAATGTTATAAACGTGAAAGTTTGTGAGGATTTATGGATGTTTGTCTTTCACGCAAAAACTACTGAACCGATTGCGATTAAACTTGGTTGGCTGGAGACCTTATTTTTTTTTTTTTTTGTGCGTGTGGAAACCCCCTCGGGCCCTCACCCCACCGGGGTTGAACGGTCGGAATCGAACCGACTAAAACCACACGGTGTGCCGTACTGGGTCTAAATTAGGAGGGATCCGGGAACAGCTTTTATTAAGACATCCGGACCCCCCTAGCGCCTGCCCGCAAAAGCGCGGGCACCACCTTCGGGTAACAACCTCTCGATTAGGCGACGTCCAGGCACACGCGGACGCCGCCTCGCGGGGGGCCACTATATAGGTGGAAGGGAAAATCCGTCCCGACCACCCGCGGCCACACTCAGGGCGGCATGAGGCGCTGGAAAGCGCGCCTCCGCCGTCCGGTTCGCCGGCGGCGAATTAAGTCCGAGTGGAGATCGTCCTCCTTCTGCGAGATGACGTCCTCACAGAAAGTCGCGACCGCGGTAAAATTCCTGTCGCTACCGGCCATGGAGCGTATGACGGCTGGTAGCGAGAGATCCTCTCCGATGACTGCAGTGAGGGCCCAACGCTGCGTCGCCCAGATGGAGCAAACCGCCAGCGTGTGCTGAGCCGAGTCCTCACTGCAGTCGCAGTGGTGACAGGTGGGACTCAATTCCCTCCTAGCGACCGAGTGCAGGTACTTCCCGAAGCAGCCGTGCCCGGAAAGTACCTGCGTCAGTCGGAAGGAAAGGGTCCCGTGCTGCCGCCCTGCCCACTCGACGATGACCGGCTGGAGCGCCTCTAAGCGGCAAAGCCAGCACGTGGAGCCTCCAGCCGTGACGACCAACGCCATTCGCGTACCTCTTCGGGCGGGGGCCGACTGCTGCTTCCCGCCCGGAACTCAGCCGTTCGCAGTTGGATGGAGACCTGGACTAACAGATAGGCTCCTTTTTATCCCGATATTCCCACGCCACCGGGACTTACACGGGTGAAACCGCGGGGCGCAGCTTGTATACGTATAATTATAGATATATAGGTAGCTACATTAGTCGGTTCATGTCCCACATAACCTTCTACTAATATTCCTTGATGTGATACTCGAGAGGGTTATTACATTACGCACGCAAAATATCTAGTATTAGTACTTAGTTCAATAATCTGAATCAGATTGGGCTGTTATACCAGGGAGTTTTGATTTACGAAACAACGTAAAACTATTGATTTACAAAATAACGTCTCGCCTAAAGTGTAAATCTTAGATCTAAGTTACTATGGTGAGTTAAATAATAAAAAAGAAAAAAAAAAGATCTTTTATGTGAGAGTTGGCCAGCAAAATTTGTTTTTATTAAGGTGGTTAAACATTCTTCGAGTAGGTAGGCGGTCACTAAAGTAAATACCTAAGGATTCCCCCGTTTCTGATAGATTTTAAAATAATACTACTTTAACTGATATTTGTAACACTATACCTAATGTCGTTAAAACTAAAAGTATTTATAAAGTTTAGCCTCTTGACACAAAAAGTCTGATTCTTTTCAAAGAAATAGAACGTTACACTGCGACTACAAAACAAAGACTAATGACTCGGAGACAACTCAGTGCAGCTTTATTTTTAGACATGGTCTTTGTGAATAGTTTCAAAAAAAAATATAAAATAAATATTTTATCTTCCTTTTTGCAAAATAACACTAAAGTGACACCATTATTTTTAGTATATTTACTAATATTTTGAAGCTGAAAAGAGTTTGTTTAAACGAAGTTTAACGTTGGTTCGCCTATTGCGAAAATATCTATCTAATTGTTCTAAGTCTAGTAAACTTAGCACAGTGTTGTGGTGTAAAGGTTTAAGTATGGGGTATGACATTAATGCTTTTAGCTTTAAAACAGAATGCCAGCCAGACATTAAACAATACCTATCTTACAGCAAAATATTAAAATATTCACTATTAAACGTGAAATATCATGAGACATGTGAAGTATCCTACTAATATTGTAAACGTGAAAGTTTGTGAGGATGTATGGATGTATGGATGTTTGTTACTCTTTCACGCAAAAACTACATAACCGATTGCGATAAAACTTGGTATGTAGATGGCTGGAGATCTGGATTAACACATAGGCTACTTTTTATCCCGATATTTCCACTGCATATGGACTAACGCGGGTGAAACCGCGGGGCGCAGCTAGTATACTATAAATGGGTCTTGCACATTATCTACGAATGAAGTCATTTTATTAAGTTAGTTTGCTATTGTCTTTGTTTTCCAAATCAATTTCCTTCTTTTGTTTTATTGTTGTTAGCTTGTAGGTATGTTGTCAAAATACGATTGATAAATCATTGATGATTTCAATTAGGGCACAAATCTCAGATGTGCTGAATTTATTCAAAGAACTAACCGCCAAAAAATCTAGTTCCTATTACACAATACATATTAAAAAAACACCTGTTATGTAGGGTATCTTTATAAAGAAGGACTTGACCATGAGGGGCTCGTGGCTAAGTGGTAACCAAATAGAGTAGAACATTACATTTTTAAGTAATACTAGCAATGGGTGACCATTCTTAACACATTGAAACCCCTATGTGCCTCGGAGAGCACGTTAAGCGTTCGGTCCCGGTTGCCATAATATGAACATCTGTGGCATTCGTTACGGGTAGTTGGAGCCCTAAAAAGTCCGACAACCTGTTTTAACTACAGAACTTCGATATCGCCTAGTACCTAGTTGGGTTGTGGAGGTCCGATGGCAGCCGCTTCACGTAAAATATCGAAGTTCGGCCGTATCGTAGTTAGACTGAAAGCCGACCCCGACTTAGTTGAGAAAAGGCGCGGAGGATGAGAATGATTTCGGATTGGACCATGTGCACTTATTATATATATACAGGGTGTATTTGAAAAAGCAACACTTATTTAAATCACTAAATGTAGCATGAAAGGGTAAAACTTATAATACCCCTCCTTTTCGTCTCTCGTTCCTCCTTAACGTTCATCCTGACTTTACAATAAATAAAGTAATTCATCACATGTTGCTACCATATTAATTTGTTTATGAGAACTATCAGGATTACCTCTCCTATTTTATATTGAGTCAAGTGTCACAATGTAAATCAACAGGGTTTATTGGTTGACAGCAATGGATTCTGAATATAATTTAACACATCTTTAATGGCGGATCTGGTGCGGCTTAGCACGTTTGTTTATGGTGGGAATCAGGTTATATGCAATGATTTATTTTATTACATATGTATAGTTACAGATTATAGACCAACACAATACATATATTATGACGTTGCGACTAATCGACGTTCGTAGTCAGGTGATTTTTTTTAAATTTTATCAAATTTGAATTGATTCTAATTATACTAACTTTTAAACTTTCGCGTTTCATGATATAATTATGTATGTAATACTTTTTCGTGGTCGCGTTAATTCCCGTGGAAACACATGATTCTAATTAATTTAAAAAAATACAAAATTTCATCAAAATCCGTTTCCGAGATACCCGAAATATAAATACATGCATAAATAAATACGTACATACAAGAATTGCTCGTTGAAAGTAATACGATTTATATAAAGTCTATACAAATTTTGTTGTATCGGACCCCAATGGGCATGGGCATGTGCTGTTAAGAGATAACTAATTCGTTATTTCACGCTCCACATGCTCAACTTGTTGCAAAACGCATGAATTAACGGTACCCTTACTTACAAACTTCCTACCCCTACGTACTAACATACAACTTACAAGAATTTAAATCGTTTTATGCATACTAGCTGTCTGAAACTAATTTTTGAACAAACTTTTGTGTATAATCTATTAAAATAAAGATATATAAAATAAGAAGAAGTTTTTATGAACACTTTCTGTCTTCATTATCAGATCCTAAACTCCACGTAGTTCTGTACTTGAGTCAATTCCAACGAGCCCAATCACGGTGAAGTAGCGTTAAATAGATAATAATTATCTCTTAAAAAGTATAACCAACCTGAATGAGCCTAAAATCATGGTAACTTCACCTCCCTTAGAGGTGCAATATTATCTTCAATTTTAATAGGGTCCTATTTAAATTTGAAGATATTTTGTATTGAAATCGGTTTAGTATTTGCGAAGATAAGCGTGACATATAGCTTATACAAAAAAAAAAAGCAATGGAATGGAGAACTACCTCCTTTTTTGAAGTCGCTTAAAAAGCAGAAACTAAAACCCCACAATGCACATTGTATTAGTGCAATGATCTTTTTTTTCTTGTTTTTCGTGTGGAAACCCCACGGGTCATCACCACACCGGAGCTAACGGTGATGTGGTATGTCAGAATCGAACCGACTAAAACCGGTAACAATATATACAATGATTAAGAAATTCATTTCTGACGGAGGTATACCGCTACCTACCTTAAACAAACTACAGTAAAGTTAAATTTAATTTAATTTTTTTATTTCTTTCTTCTTAGAGGGTCCGTTTCTTATTAAAATTACAACAGCATAATGTCAATTGATCATCACCTTTTACAAAATATTGCTTTTCTCGATCCAGGGACGTTAGTTGTTGAGGAGTTCTCCTGGTACTTCAGCATCAGCTCAACGAGCATCAATAGCTTAGTAATCATATTAAAGTTATCAAATCGCAACCCTGAAATACTTATTATTTAGTAGTTCTGGCCATTTATGGTATTTATCGTCAGTTATACTTCACTAAATGGTGCTTTCCGAGAGCAAACGAAACAAAGACAATGACTGCACGGATGGCGCAATGGTTTAAGTGGTCACCTCGCCACTACGCCGCGCCGAGTGTTGTGGGTTCAAATCCCACACGGGACAAAATTTTGTGAGATCCACAAATATTTGTCCCGAGTCTGGGTGATCGTTGTGTCCGTTGTTTGAATGTTTGTGAAGCCCCCCGTGGCACAGGAATATTCCTAATGCGGGAGTTGTCTTTTTAATAAATAATAAATAAATAAATAAAGCTACTATAAAAAATACCGAAATTGGTATAGGTGTGCCTATAATATTTGAAGAGTTCCCTCGATTTCTCCAGGATCCTATTATTATCATCTGATAACAATGGGGCTAACTATAAAATATGCCCCTTTAACTACTCTCCTTGCGACTATACAATCATACACTACCTACCATCGTGACAATCCTTTAACATGACGTTGCAACTAAACGTGACTTGTTCCATTCTTTTAAATTTTTTATAAATTTTGAATTGATTCTAATTAATTTTAAAAATATATGAGTAAGATTATTCGACTATTAATATAATTTGTGATAAAGTTTAAAAAAAAAAATTAAAACTTTTTTTTTTTCAACAATCCAATTATTACCTTTCAATTAGAAATTATTAAGTAACTTTTAATATGATAAGTTTATATCTGAGCCCAAATCAATCGCACATTAGGTTAACCATTAGCCCTTAACAGGTGTTAGACAGGACAGGAAGTGACGTCCGCCACAACGTTTACCGGAAGCAGCGCCATGTTTGATATACACCGCGGTGTTGCGCACGCGCTTAGCGACCGCTAATTTGTATGGTGTCAACGATTTAAAATTACGACATGGAAATAAATGCTCAGTTAGTATGATGGTGTTGTAATTTACGGTGAGCTTTGGTGTGGTTTTTAAGTATTTTTAAGTGGTTGGTTTTACTGTTAGAAATTCTACTACAGGAAGTATGTAAGCATAAGTGTAGACGTTATGTATATATATATATATTTTTTTTTTAATTATATTTAAGCATATATATGTATACATTTTATGTTCTTACAGGATATGGAACTGATGGTTATAGAAGAAATCAATTCACATTCTCAAAAGGTTAAAAAATATATATATAAATAAGTTTAAAAATCATTAACGAATAAATAAAATATTTTGAATGAGTAGTGCCACTCTTATAATGTATTCTTTGCTGCATAACATGCCGCTGCATGCATATTCATTGCATTGTTGTAATGGTTCAAAGGCATCGCCTTCCCATAACGCGGACTATGATGCCGCGTTCCTATAATAAAGAAACGATTCGTTTTACTTACGGACGGTAAAATTTCGTTGAAGAGTCTGCTTGCGATAGTTGTTATCACAAACCTCTCTTGAAAAATTACTCGTTCCGTAATTTGCGAGCTTTCCTTCTAGGCCATTAATATAAGCACTTTCCTTTACTTCGTCCTAATTTTTTGATGCATTGAGGACTATTTATTACCGTGGTAGGCTAATGACGTCGTTATAAGGGTATTAAAAATGGAAAATATATAATATTAAGCGCGTAATTGTGGAATTATATTAAAGCCTGTTATTATGGGAATACAGCTGTGCAATTTGATAATATAAATTTAATGTAATTGAATAATAAACAAATGAAAAAAGTTAGTCTATGGTGTTATGACGAAGTGCGATAAGAATAGTTTTGTTTCTGGAATGTTAGCCCGTAGAATGGTATCTGAAGGTTGACTTTTCCTGTTTGTATAATAATTTTTTCTCCATATTAATACATACATACTGTAAGACGTTCACAGCATCAACCATCACACGTAAACTGATGTACTACTTTTAAGACACCACAGAATTCAGAGGCGTAACACCCAAATTTTGTTACAATTTGGTCCAACTCACGGCCTAATGCCCCCTGCAAGCTTACTGCCCCCAACTGGAGCACTTAGGGAATTAAAGATTGGAAAATTGAATGTATATTGAAAAGGCAAGGTAATTAAGAAGGGAAGGCAACGTAAGGAAAGGGCTATAGCTAGTCAGTGTAACTCAAACTGGCTGTTACCGGGAAGTTCGAGCCCTCTAAAGCGGGTGACAGACGTACGAGGAAGTAATTATACAAAATAGTATAATTAATAGTTTTAAAGTACACGTTCTTCAGATGACACACATGCGAAATAGCTCATCGAGCTTTTGCTCAACGAGCTATTTCGCATGTGTGTCATCTAAAGAACGTGTACTTTAAAACTATTAATTATAATATTTTGTTATAAATTATAATTCACACGAGTTTATTTTTTTTTTTTTTTTTTTTTTAAACTTTATGCACATTTGGTACATTGGCGGACTTAATGCCTAAGGCATTCTCCAGTCAACCATTGGGTGATGCAGAGAAAAGAAGAAGTAGGTGCAAATAAAAATTATGTTAAATAATTGTACAGTAAATAATACGCAACTTGTAGCCCAATATATATATATATATATATATATATATATATATATATATATATATATATATATATATATATATACATACATATTTATAACCTAATTTATAGAATGTTTTCGTAGTGATGGCATGAGTCTTTGGTAATTAAAAACAATAACAATGAGGATAAAATTAAGAAATTAGAAGGTTACAGTAAGTTACTCAATATATTACGAAAATTGGAATCAAATGAAACTTTAAGAAGTTTTTATATAATGGCTCAGGCATACGTAAACATTTCCGAAAAACATCTTTCTCTAGACCTAATAACTTTACTAAATTCATATGCGATAAACGCTCGCTTTTAGTTACCCGTTATTTTACCCAGACTCTTCGCTTAAATACATAGTTTGTTGTTTTTCATAACCCAATATGATATTACTCCTAAATAACACAAAAACTCCTCGGTGTTCATCATTGCGGCACAGTATATAAGTAAGTTTATCGTGTGTCGTCGACGTCGCCACGTCGAGCCGAGTAAGTACGCGTATTTTTAAAAGCGCGAGTTTAATGCTTGGCTTAACATTGTAATTACTCAAAGTCCATTTTATAAAATAACAGGACTGTTTATGGATCCTTGAAGGAATATAAAAACGATGTAAAGGGGAATACACAAGATGAACAATAAAATCGCTGTAGCACTGACAATGACAAACTCGTGCCGAAAGTTTGAGAATGAGCTTTCAACGCCATTCAAAGTCAACCGTCTTTTTGGCAATAACGTGTTTCAAAATATGCTGCCTTAGAGTTGAAATGTTTAATTCAATATTATGTTAATCAACTAAAATGACTACATACGATAAAGTTGCCAAACGGGAGAGCACCCTGAATTACTTGGCAAGTGAGTTGTGCTCTCCATTTGGCATCGTAAATGGAAATGGGGTCTCATACCCTCAATAATTTATAAACTCTTTCCGAACGGGTATTCATTGAAGCCAAAAGCTACCTGTACGACCGTAGCTCCCGGGATAAAGCTTGTCCGCTCGCGCTCCCTTTTCTCTGCTTCTTATCTCGGTACCACACTCCACCAATGCCTCAACCACGAGATAAGCCTATTCAAAGACTCCAAACTCAGACCTAGAGCAATTACTAATGATAATAACTACGATGAAAAATATTTTCCGTAATTGGTTTAAATCGATTCGAATGTTATTATTGTTAGAAGAAATATATACTATCTCCATTAAGTTAACTATTGTTGACATGTAACAGTTATTTTTGGCAACTTTTATTGTACTATAAATAAGTCTGTTTGTGTATTCAATGGAGCAGATCATTGGATAATTCGTGCAAAGCCAGGTTTGTTTTGTTGTGCATGTAGTTAGCTAAAAGTAGGGGTGTGCTGACATTATCGACAATATTGATTGTTGAGTGTTTATAGTAGTACGACAGTCGATACGGATATCTTCAAATTTAAATGAGGTCAACATTGAGTATAAAAAAAAGAATGATTAGAATCGGTTCACATTTGGTGCAGGTATTGCATAACACATAAAACAATCCTTTTGTCCATTTATGAAAGTCGGTAAATGTTTCAGCTCCACTTCACCATCAATTGTGACGAGCATAAATTGCTGATGTTAAAGTAACCAACCCTTGAAATACATAATACTGAATAGTTTCGGTGGTCATCTGTGGTTTTCAGCATCAGTTCCCCTTCACCAAATTGTGTTTTCAGAGAGGAAATGTACGTGTTAGGTACAGTAAAAAATACCCATATCGCTATAAGTGTGCCTATAATATTTGGAAAGCTCCCTCAATTCAAACAAAACAAGAAATTTTCAAATAAAGTAAAGCCGTTTTTGCTTTTTGAGTAATCAGGGAACATACATAAAAATATATTCCGACAGTTAGATAATCTCCTATTTATTTTAAGTCGACTTGAAAGTACAGAGCTTACTTGTTGGAGTTTAAGTAATTTGGTTTCCATTTTTATACAGAATAGATGCTTATCCTGTCAGCTAATTCTCATTTTTTAACTTGATAAGTCCACGTACAAAGATAAAAATTTGGTACACCAGTTGTATTGCTCGCGCGTTGTCAATGAATAGAGTTTTAAAATACCTATTTGTATTTTAAAACTAGAGAAGTAATAACATAGCGTAAATCAAATGCAGTTTTTATGTTACATATAAATACATATTATTGCTATTTAAAAATGTGATACATTAAGAACATTACTTTAATAAAATCAGCCAGTATATAACTCACCTCTTTAATAAATAACATCGCCCAGTTAATCTAATTTGAAGTGGTTTAATCTGATGGGCCTTCAATACTCACTGAACGTCTAATGGAAGCGTGAATCATTAATCATTACATACGAAGGTGGAAGCACTCGTCGATTCATTTCCTACTTTAAAATTATAGTTAGAAACAGCTCGTTTGCTTATATCTGGCTATGTCTATGAGAGCTCATGACGTAATTGTTAAGAAGTGATTTTGAAACGTGCCCAGTACCTATGACCAAATTCGGTTACATTGTAGATTATATATTATTATGCTGTATTTCGACTTTCGACTTCTGGCCACGAGTCTTTTTGACAGTACATCATTTCAAGTCTGTTTTGAAAATCAACCTTATATCGCTAATTTTAAAGACGAAAATTTAGCAATTGAATTTTGACTAGACCCAAAGGAAATGGAAAATCATGTTTCCGTGTCCCATCGCTAGATGGAGGGCGAATGTGGATATTAACTGATGTTATCGGTTATGCATGATGTAATTTCAATGCAGTTTTTATAGCTGCCATTAAGAAGGGTTCGTGTATTGATGAAGTAAATTGGATATTTCGTAATATTTACATAAGAATGCTTTTGGCTGCTTGTTTTAAACTTTGCACTGAGTGCATCCGTGATTACGATTGGTGCAATGCGGTTGAAACGTCGGGTACCTAATCAAAAAATATATTAAAGATTAAATTCCATTTTATATAACACTAGCAACCCGCCCCGGCTTCGCACGGGCAGCAGAGACATCTTCAACAATCATCATCATATTTCAACCAATTTACATAAAACCTTAACAAATTATGTACCTAAACCTTCCTCATGGATTGCTCTATCTATTGGTGAAAACCACATGAAAGAAGAGATCCTTTAAATATTTTTTGTGATATTAAACACGGATATAAAAGGGCGTGGGGCAGTGCAAGTTGTGTTTTTCTTTATAATTAATACTAATAAATAAAATTTAAGTGTCTGTTTGTAATGTCAAAATAATAGTTTTTTTTAAGCTCACAGTTATTTGCACGATACCTATGACTAAAAATCTATTTTAAATTTTTTTGTCTGTCTGTCTGTCTTATGTTCCGGCTAATCTCCAGAACGGGTTAACCGGTTTTCACGGGACTTTCACTGGCAGATAGCTGGTGTTATAAGGAGGTAGGCTACTTTTATTTTGGAAAAAGAATTAGGGTACCGTGCAAAATATATAAATATGTACACGCAAGCGAAGCCGCGCGGGAACTGCTAGTTACTTTATATGTCGATAAGGTACTTCCAGCAAAATAGCTAGATAGTAAGTAAAACCAATACCCTTAACTGAATCGCTTGGGTTGACTAGACTACGTAAAGATATTTTTATGAACGCAAACGAAAGTCCAGTAAAGATGTTACATTTTATTGATTAAGTTAAAGTTTTAAAACAAATAATAAGTCTCCATTGCAAATAACTCGGTGTCTTCATGACCTAAAATAAGATTATACAATTTATCAGTATGAGTGAGGGATACAATGCTCTTTTTGATTTATCCAGTGTCATTATAAGCCATTACCGCCTTACCGCATCTCATCTATTTGATATAAAAATAAATTGTAAGTCACTTCGTAGTTTGTGTCCTTGATCTGATGATCACTTAACGTACTCCGATTCACTTATTGTAGTTGAATGCCCGTCAACTTATGTAATCGTCAACAGCGTTCGAACTCCTGATACTACCTTGATGAAATGAGTACCTAAAGGCCTATACCGTCTGGAACTCACAAATAGATTCGCAAATACGATATAATGTTAATGTTTCTATTAAGTTTTACGATCCTCTGATATATTTTCGAGGCTTAAACTACATTATTAGGTATATCAACCAACATTTTAAAAAGAAATTACGTGTTTCACTCCGTTACAAAGATTGATAACTTTGCTGATGTTGTGTTACGCACAAATATTTTTTGCTTCCATTGTATTAGGTAGGTAGCTTATAATAATTTACATTAATTATGTGTCAAAGCGGCTTCCATGTTGGGTGTATTAAACAAAGGCCCCAAATACGGAATTAGAAATGTACGCGCCTGAAATTCAAAATGGCGTCACCCTAATGTCATTGCTTTTTATGCACACTGAGTAAAGCTTTTAGAAAACTGCAATAAAACGGTGGCTTATATTGAGTGTCATAGGAATTATGATATATACCTACATATTTAAAAAATACGATTTTTCACAAACCAATACAATTTAGTATCAGCAATATTCATCTTAAAGTGTTATCTCATTGGCATATTTTGATTTTAGAACGCAATTAATTTATTGTTTTCCGTTTCAACTTTTCATGTATTATTGTGTACCTACTCGTAATAGAAAATATAGTCATTTCTGTTCGTATCTTTATCCCACTGTTATTTATTACAGGAGGAAAGCATCCTTTTAACCGCCTATAAACATTGTAACATAAAATCTATTACTCATCAACCATTCATATTAATTGTCTACATTAATCAAACTCTAATGTTAAATCGAGGTACAGAAACAATACTATCTACTTTAACATTATTTCTAGTTCATAAGTATAATAAATTGTTCTCAAGCTAGTAATAAGGCTTCATGAAACACTTGACTGAAGAATTGTGAGAAAATGGTTCAAATGTACGAGTATGTTTGTACGAATAATACTTTTCTTGAACTCGTGCAGGTAATATCACTTTAATGAAATATACCGTACTTTAGTTCTATATTTACAAGAGCGTAAAGTAATTTTGTAATCATGACGTCTGTTCGCCAACGTTGTGGTTTCAATTTTCACACAAAACAGATGTTTGTAGGGTTTTTAAAGACAAGTTCCTGGATGTACTTTGTGTAAGTTTATTGCACGTCTGTGATATCCTTGTGATACAGAGATTATCTCCCATAAGAGAAAGGCTATTGAATTTTAGACGAAGTAGGGCAGATGGAATTTGCTAGCATTGGAGTCATGCGACTGGGAGCATAGGGACAGACTGATGCTGTCCTGCATCCTGTCCTGCTGTGAAGCATACAAATGATACCAGCACAGTAATTTAATGGGCGACATTGTGACACTTATGAAAATTAGAGTTTTTAATGCGTTTTAATGATAAGTTTTTTTATATGATATAGGGGGCAAACGAGTAGACGGGTCACCTGATGGTAAATGACTACTGCCGCCCATGGGCACCTGTAACTCAAGAGTCACAAGTGGGTTGCCGCCCTTTAAGGTGGGACAACAGGGGGAGGGGGAGAAGAGTGGGAAGAGGGGAGAGGGGAAGGACGGGAATAGGGGAAGGACGGGAATAGGGGAGAGGGAAGGGTAAGGGCCTCCGGTAACCTCACTCACGCGGCGAAAAGCAATGCAAGCATTGCTTCACTGCCGGTTTTTTGGGAGACCGTGGTATCGAGCGGAGTCGAGCCGGCCCATACATGCCGAAGCATGGCTCTATATATAAGTTCAAAAACCTTACTAATACAAATTAGTTAATGTCAAAGATACAACACTAGGGGTGTAGGTACATACATACGTTATCGACCCTGTAAAAACCATTTGATTCAGTAATTCATATTATGTGCTGTCTCAACAGATCGTGTTACTCTACACACAATCAGTAATTTGTTTCAACGTCTAGTAATTACGGAATAAGTTAGTACTAATTAATTAATTACCCTTCTATTGTTCTAGATGTACAGGAGTAAATCATTGCAACTTCCTGCTCTTAGAAGACTTCCCTCCGTCCAAGAGTTGGTCTCCAGGAGCAGTCTACATAAAGTATGCGTGTTTTGATGGTGAGTACTACAATTATATTTAAGTACCTGGATGACCGAACTTTGCTCGGTTTTTTTTTACGTTTTAGAAAAATTAAACCTAGCTAGATTGATTTATCAGCCCCGAAACCCCCTGCATACTAAATTTCATGAAAATCGTTAGAGCCGTTTCCGAGATTCAGATTATATATATATATATACATATATACAAGAATCGCCACCGATCGTGGTCACAGTCCACCTGTGACCAGGTTCGGGGCAATTTGGTCATAACCAAAAAATACCTAGTAAATATTTACACTGCTAACATATAATCGGAAGCTCAAGTTTGAGATAGAATTACCGATAAAGATATAATTCTCAGAACGTAAACTTACGCTTTATCCTTCCAGGGTAAGCAGAGAGAACAGTCTTTTACGTATTTTGCCCTTATTAGCATTTGCCCTTACAGCTTCCTCTACCGTAGTAGTTGGTAGGTCTAGTATGACATATAAACTACTATGAATATAATTTTCTGAACGATAAGTAACACCTTTTTCCTTTCAGTCCAGCCACAGTCCTACGTCTTGCCCTTATATGCTCCTCATCCTCTCCCGACATTAGAACTTACATTCACGGCATTAAAATTAAATTAACAGTAAATTGCAATTATTACATTGCAATAGTTGCTCTAAATTGAATATGCAAATTGCGTATTCGAAGCTCTGACGTCACTTATAGGTAATGCACCCAAGTTTGTTGTTTAGAATTCCCGAGAGTCAGTGTTGATTAAATCGCACGCCAGATACAGAGACTGGTAGTAATAAATTATTCCAGGAATTTCGAATAACGAAGTACCTACCTAAATAACTATTAAATTAAATCAGATTAAACGTGGAGTAAATTCGTTGCATCACTATAAGTAGACAGGATGGATTTTTTAATAAATGAAACTTCTACCAAACAGCTTTCAGTCCTAATTCCAACAAGACTAATACTGCTTCTCGTTGAAGTAATAATGATATCGCTTCGGCTGTTACTGCACTGGTATGTCATGTAGGACTGATTCCCAAGAGCTTCTCTTGTATCTCAAACAGCCCCCGGTTATCCGAACCACATGCCAGAAGCAGAAGGTGGTATTCTTCAACAGGGCACATATAGTGAGGAAGTTCCTAAACATAACCTTACAATAATTTATTTTTTAAATTTTCGAGCCACATAATCTATTTTGTGTAATAAAACGGATCGACTGAAGTTTTAGCTATCGAATGAGGCTCTCCCGAAAACTCATTGGTCTCAAACCCAGCTTCACTAATTTTTAAAACATCGTTGTGTTATTTTATCAGCACTTTATAAAATGTGTTTAGTCCACGGAATTTATAGTACAAAACATACTTCGCTATTAGGTTGAAAGTAGGATATAATAATTATTAATTTACTTAACATTACATCAAGAACAAAAGAAGAATTTTCCAAATCAGTCCAGGCGTTTTTGAGTGATTGGCGAACATGCATAAAAAAGATTCCGACGAATTGAGAACATCCTCCTTCTTTTGAAGTCGGTTAAAAATAGTTACCAGACCAAATTAAAACAGTTCCTACTTTTTAAAGTCATCTAACACCCCTCTGTCCTCTTCGATATGTTATTTAGATAACCATTTAATTAAACAAATTCGTGAAATATATTAATGTAACACATTTAGGACACATGCCACTATTAACTGTGAAATTGATTCATCAATATTGTTTAGGAGACGTTGTGACTACGCTAACAGTTAGCGCGCAGTTAGTTTGCTGGCCGCGCATATTATATTGATAGCGGTTTACAAGTTACTGAGAGAATATACATTTACAAGTAAATTTTATCGCCTGTAATGCCTTCTAACCACTGATATGTTACTGATTTTGCAGGGCCCTGATACGAAGTCCCATTAAATTAGTTCTTTTAGCAAAAAACCAAAAATATTTTCACCTGTAAATATGCATTATATGGCATTATAATGTTAACTATACCTTTTTTTTTTACGCGGGGATTGCTTTACGCACCATACCCTCCGTCGGGGATACGAAGGGCGTGTGTTTGACTCACGACTGAAGAACCCCCGTGGCAGGTCGGTGTCACGCCCCTCACCGCTTTACACAGTAAGACGCGGAAAGCCGACCCGCCTTGGACGACACCCTCCGGCCGCACCGGGATGTCACCGTTCTCGGGTCGCCTACATCGGTCACATCTTCCCCAGATGTGGCCACAAACGACCCTTAGGCGACGATTGGGAAGCTAGCGGCCTCTACCGCGTCCCCTTCGTCGCCTTCTTCGAGCGGGATCGGCCCTTTCCCGATCCCGCTTTGCGGACTCCTTCTGGAGCATAACGTCCTCATAGAAGGAGACCGCGGCTTCCCAATCCTCACTACTATGTTAACTATACCTATATAATACATCTGAGTAAAAAAGTTAAAAATAATAATGAACAAACGAGCCTGTACAAAGAAAAGGATTTAGAGAAGGTATTCTGTTATTTAAGATTCCATAATACTGTTTAGTGAGACGCATAATCTGTCACAAATTTTCCGTCCGGTGCATAAACATACTTACTGTGCAATAGGCAGATGTACAGTTCACGCCTTTTAAAGTGAAGGGTGGTAAGCGTGGAATACATGCGAAAGAGTAGCCATATGTGATGTTGGGCTTGATCAGGGCGCGAATCATTCATTTTCTTTGCCAATTATGGTTAATGTTGTGTTTGGGGCATGATAGAGGTGCAATTAGTTTTTTTTTTCTGTACATTATATGGCACAGAAGCACACTGCCCATTTGATGGTTGGAGTTATAGTAACTGTACACAGTGATGTCAGCCGCTTGTTGGAAACCTTAAATTAAGTGTTAATGCTACTCGCTATTAAAAAGACATATAACACTGCGCTAGAAGAAAATATTGAGCGCGTATTGTAAGTCCATTAGACGCTCATGCAAACGTCAATCATTATCAAAAGTCATGATTGACGGACGTTCGTTGGTGATTGATGAAATAATATCGAAATAAAAATCTCATCATGCAACCGTCAATCACCGTTTTGATTTTGGCAAAACTGATAGCAAAATCTATCGTGTAATGGGCGCCTAACATGCACAAAATGCTGCAACTATTAGAGATAAACAAATTCATTTAAGTGTGGTTATGCTCGACTTACTGAGCTGATGTAGTATCAAAGATATATCTACGCCGGAGAGCCGTCACTTAGCGGCTCCTTAAGTAGAGAACGCGCGCGTCCGGTGGGATGTTGCGTTACGATACGACTCTCATACACATAAAGCGGGTTAATAACCTTCTTAGCAGTGTCGCGAGAACTGCTTATCAATAGCAATCACTGTAAAAATATTCTAACATGTAGTGGACACATTAGGCACACATTGCATTGCGTGTGCGATTTCTGTTTGTGTATCTATATCTATCTAGACGTAATGTGTGGCCACGATCAATTTTGAAGTTTATTTATTAGCTGTGGGACTTACTATTTATTTAAATATCTCTTTGAAGTAAAAGTACGATAATTTGAACAACTTTTTTTTAACAATTTCTTTAAAGAAACGGACTATGAGGACTATCGTTAATTTGGAAAACATGGTCCGATATCGAACAACGAATTATATCGATCAGTCGAAGACGTACACTTATAGGGGATTTTACGCATATATAGTGATTTTGTTTAAAAAAATATGTTTTGTAAGGGTCTAAGCCGTGGTTAACAATAATCCAATATCGATTCTTATTTAAAAATGGTCTAAAAGCCAAGCTATTCTTTTCTTAATATTAAAAAATATCATCAGTGCACCAATGAAATATTGATTCTAAATTTAAAAAATCCGGCTTAGAGTTAAAGACCTGTTTCTTTATTTCATTTAAAAAAAAATATTGTTCATCCATTACTACGTAATAATCACTACATATTATAAAACTAAGTCACCCGCCGCATCTGTCTGTCTGTCTGTTCGCGATAAACTGAAAAACTACTGAACGGATTTTCATGCGGTTTTCACTAAAAAAAAAATATTTCAAATTTATCTACCTACATCGAGGGTTTCGAAATAATGGAGTATGTTGATACTTCTTTATTTAATTTAAAAGTAGTATTTATTTCACAACTATCGATATTATAATAAAATATTGGTTCTGATTCAAAAAAATTACTGGCACATTTTCCGATAGATGACTCTCACGGTCAAACACAGTACATTAACATAATGGATGTTAAATTAACAAGGATGTACTTTTATCTAGTTTTGGTATTAGAATTGCAGTTTGGTAGCGATAAACCATTGACATTGGGGCATAATTGCCCCTAGGGAATAGCACGTGCCCGGTTCCCATTGTAACATATGCCCATTTTAATAAGGCACCCTAAATCTATGATCGTTTCGCTAAAGTATCTAGAGTTTTATTCCATTTTAGCCGGGAGCCAAAGATCAAGTTATCTTGGTAAATGTGTTTGCTATAGAATTGACACATTTTACCCCGAAATGTCGAAATATCTCAAAGTTGGGGTGCATTTAATGGAGTATGGCAAA
Source organism: Callimorpha dominula (assembly GCA_949752705.1). Lineage (NCBI taxonomy): Eukaryota > Metazoa > Arthropoda > Insecta > Lepidoptera > Erebidae > Callimorpha > Callimorpha dominula. The sequence continues at coordinate 21,616,833 of OX456993.1, forward strand.
CGTTGTCGTCACGTGCGAACGATTTCAAAGATGTGTAATATTTATTGTTCCTTTGTGTAGGAAAAATGCACTTTCGAAAAAAAATTGTATTATATTTTAGATGTATTGCGTTCACATATTTCTCTACAATGAAATCGTTTAGCTCCAACTTTTGTGGTCTTCTATATATTAATACGTAAAGTGAATTCTTTCCTTTCCTCCGGGCGCGAAATATTTAAAAAAATGAGGTCTTTTTTAAGAATATATCGCGCCCGGACGAATGTGAAATTGGGAATACTTAAAGTTTACAGGGAGAAAAAGTGTACAAAGCTAATATTTTTGAGCAATAACAACAATGTGTTGTAAATTTAAAAAAATATGTAACCTGTCAAGGTATGGTTGGTCTATACGAAATTATGGTTTCTCCCGACCGATAAGATTGTCGACCACCAGGCGATCTCAGATAATAATAAATATTTAAAAATTATTGTTTGTAAAGTTTCGGGGCTTTTATTGATAGGACTACTACAGGTATCGGTATAAGTAGAGATAATCTGTACGAACTTAATGGACTAAGGTCTGTAAAGTGAGAGTCTTTAAATCAGCACATCGCCAATTACTCCAAAACCTTTAGAAAAGTGTGTAAGATAGCTAAACCTAATTTTATTACTAATAAAATAAAATTGTTTGAAGATAAAAACCACCTGGATAAGAATTAATAATGAAACTGATAGCAATAGAATATCGAATAACAATTATGTATTAGGCACGGCTTAGTACTTTAAGCTCTAACAAGGACATAGTTTAGGATTTTTTTGTTGATTTCTTTAATTGACATTATTATTTTTTCAAAACTTTAACATTATCTAACTTATTAAGTTAATTTTCTATGTTGCCTGGCATCTTTTAAAATGTCATTCTCGTCTAGAAGTCTTGCCGATGATGGCGTAGGTGTCGGGTTGGGCTGGCGCGTGCCTCATGCTTGTAAACGAGTGTCATTGGTCAGGGCTGGTCGCCTATGGACTGCTATTACTTAAATATAGTAGTTCTTTGGCGTGACTGTTTATATTTTACAACAATATGGTACATATTAGATGTATAAATCGGACACGATAATATTTTTAATGTAAAATAATACCTTCTTGTTTACTTATCTGACGCTTTGACCGACGTGCACCGATCGTAACTAGGGTTGCCACCCGTACCATAATATATAGTGCCGTACTATATTTTAATCAATTGTACTATGTATGAACAATAATATAGCACGAAAAATACTATATTTTTATTGCTTAATCAACTGTCGTCATTTTAACTGTACTAGAACACACTGGAACTGTGTGTAACGCTTTGACGCCTTAAAACTCAACTGATCATCATTAAATTTTGGTTACACACTCCTAACACAAGCCTTTAACTTAGCTGGAGGGGTTAACAAGAATACTAGTAATGTGTGATCCACGTTGCTAGTATTCTTTAAAAAAAAATTAAAAAAAAAAATTTGGTGAGGATCAAGCCCATAACAAAGGACGCGGTGACGTAAGCGACGACGCGACGGCGACGGGGCGTGACTATATATAAAATACTTCGCTATCCGTGAAGTCAAGTTTCCATGATAAACAGAGAACTATGACTCATCCATCAACTTAGCATGGCAAGAACCATTATCCAAATCCATTGTCATGGATTAGTTATCAATACTGCCTATCATTAGTTTTTCTTACAAAATTATTTATACATACAAGAGATCGCTTGCCGGTCGAATTTAGATCGTTTTGACTTCTTGTTTTATTTCATTGACCAGTTAAACTTGAACTCTCACTGTATAGACTTTTGTACCATGACAGGTCAATATATATACCCTATAGCTTTGTGTAGCTGTTATAACATAATTTTTTACTTTATAGCACATATTGTTTAAAAAATTTAGCTTTCTGCACTTCTTCTGCATATAAACTTTAAGTATGCAGTTTCACATTCCTGTCTGCGTTTGCTTAACAAATGTGTATAAGAAACCTCCTCATGTATTAACATATAAAAAACTAGGTACCCGGCCACGCGTTGCTGTTTCTAGATAAATTGCAATAAAAAAATCAGGCATGGGGCAGGTTGACTTAGATTTCAATTTCAACGAGATGAAGCTTGTACACTACATTATAACTAATTGCGAACTGTTTGTAATTTTTTTCTAAAGCTTAATAGCGTATCTATCAGGTTAAACAGAAATTCGGTCAACCCTCCCCGGTCTCCCCTACCTACAAATGCGCGATATGTAATAATATCGCGAAATTGATTATTAAGCTCAACGTGGCGAAGACCGAGTACTTGGACTGCAACTCTACAGATCCCACACCCGTGTGCATAGATGGCGACACGGTCAAGCGCGCGGATCAGGTGAAATACCTGGGATCGGAATCGATGGGTGACATCGATTGCTACGTCAAGCCACGCATTGCTGCCGCGTGGGCCAAATGGCGTTAGGTGACTGCTGTCAATTGTGACCATGCCGCCTCCTTCGGGCCAATGCAGGAGGGGTAGACCAAAATAGTGCTGGCTTGACGTCATAAGGGGTGACATGCGTGCCAATGGACTCATTATCAGGAATGCCGAAGATCGTGCGAAGTGGAGAAGAAAAAGTCGGAAAGCGGACCCCGGGCACCAAAGCGGAAGTTTCGCTTGTAACCGGGATTCAACGCCAAGATGATGATGAAATTATTATTATTTTATATTAATATAAAAAAATACCTTATTACTACAAAAAATAATACATACTACTAGTGCAAAAATTGCTTTGTCTTTTACTAGGCCATATCGATCATTAACATAATAAGTATTTGTGTCAGTCTTTTATGAAGCCATATATTAGGGTGACTGGGTTGCCCTGACAGAATATCATTATGGGCCACATGAGTACATTACCATAAATGATGGATTCCCTCCGATATTGAGAATTGTGTCGTTTTCATGGTATATTATATAAATGTGGTATCGTTACTAACTGTCGTATATTATTAGGACCGTTATGATAATTGGAATTATAAAAACACCGCATCGAAATGCATTTAATGAAACTGTGAAGTTTTGGTTCAATGTAGGATAAAGGAAGATAAAGGGAGAGATTTTGAGTGTTTCAAGTAGTTGTTCATCTTTTAAATTGAAAATTAGCGGCGATATAGAGAATGTGTTGTTTGTCAAAAACATTGATATGTTACTACTGTTATATTTCTGTCTTACTTATCGCCTCCTGGCCAACGCTCACACAGGCCCATTGTTCAGCGTTCTCCATGGCTAAGTGCGTCTTAGGTGGCGGGAGAGACTTCACTTTTGCTGCATCGTTGATGTTCAGCAAACCTGCTCGCAAAACGGTTCGTCATTGACAATATGATTTAAGTATTATCTCCAGCGACAGACTAATCACACCGATGGAGTTGATTCGTCCTCGCTCTAGGTACGCCACTCTAAGGTACCCTACACAAGTGTGGAGTATGATATGTTTGCGACAGCTTCTCTCGTAACAAGGCGTATGTTACTACACCTTAATCTACTCTCTACAGAGAAGAGGCGTGAGGCTAACATTATGTTAGTAATATAATAATAATAACATAGACATAACCAAGTGGCCAGGATAGTCCATCAGCAACTTGCTCTTAAATATAACCTTGTGACTGCGGAATTACCGTACTACAGGTATGTGCCCGACCCAGTTCTTGAAAATGGTCGTGTAACATTGTACTGGGATCGGTCTATTATCACTGGCAGGACTATTGTTGCGAATAAGCCTGATATAGTGGTAATAGACCGATTAGAGCGCAGAGCAATGATTATTGATATTACCATTCCCCATGGCGCCAACCTCTTAGGGGCTGAAAAAGAAAAACAAATGAAATATTTGGATTTGGCCCACGAGGTGGTCGACATGTGGGATGTGATTTCAGCAATCATTGTGGCGATAGTTATATCAGCAAATGGGTTGATTGCAAAGAGCCTCGACCAACACCTTCAGAGGCTCTCGTTAGGCAGCTGGACTAAGGGCCTGATCCAGAAGGCGGTCCTTCTTGATACGGCACGTATTGTGAGGAGGTTTCTGTCTCTGGAACCCTAACCACCGGTAGCTTGGTCCCTGTACCCGATACCGGTGGGGCACTATTTTTTATATTTTTTAATGTATTTTTGATATAATCTGAATGTAGTCTGAATAAAGAGAATAATAATAATAAATTCACACATCTCACACACGGCCGTCTGATCCCAAACTAGGCAGAGCCTGTACTATGGTGACCAAACTGCTGATAAACATACTTATATATTTCTAAATACATACATATTATAGATAAATTACACCCAGACACAGAACAAATTATCGTGCTCATCACACAATTATTTGTCCTGGGTGGGAGTACTATCTAGTCGTACATTTTTGTTTCTCGGTTTCTCTATATTTAATTTAAAAAAAAAACGCCTTTAGAAACAAGACTAAAAAGCATAAATAATCCTTTACAGGTTTAGGTCTTGGTTTAGGTTAAAATAATAATTTATTCTCAGAAAATTAAAAAAAATATCTATTTAAGATTTAATTTAATTTATTTGATACAATGGTCACAACAGCAATTTTACAGTTTAAAGTAGACGTAGATTATATTCTCTATCAGATTTCCGATCCAAGCATAAAATAAAATTTATTCATACCATTTCAGAACACGAAATTGACTAAACTTATTACCACATCTTATATTAAACAATAATTCTATCAAATACGAAATAAGTTTTAATACCTTACAAATATATGTACAATTCCGTGAATTCTACTGACCTTTTTTGGTTGGTCCCAATTAAATTTGAACAAAACATTCAACCTGGACAATCACGAAGAAAACAGTTTTCAAATAAACTGTATTCTTCGTGATGACCATGAATTTGGCAAATTTAAGTCAGTTATAATTTTGATTAAAGACGATAATCCAATTACTCGTATATATAGAATTTACAAAGCTTTTGATTGACATTCTTTGGTTTGAAAAAACTTGAGCGAGAGACTCAGAAACCAAATTTTTTTACACTTGGTGACGATATTATTTCGACAACGATATGATTTAATGTTACCTTGTTCTTAATACAATATATTTTCTGTGAGCACTTTCACAGTACTAATACCACACTCATACAGACATAGGTATTTCTGTGTCCGTAACTCGCTTTTATATCATTTTTAGACTAGCAGTTCCCGGGCGGCTTCTCTCGCGTGTACGTATTTATGTATTTTGCGCGGAACCCTAATTCTTTTTCCTAAATCAAAGTAGCCTAAGTTACTCCTTATAACACTACCCATCTGCCAGTGAAAGTCCCGTGGAAATCGGTCTACCCGTTCCAGAAATTAGCCGAAACAAACAGACAGACAGACAAAAATTGTAAAAAAAAAATGTTTTGGTATATGTACCGTGTATACATCTAAATGCACTTAGTAAAAAACGGTTATTTTAATATTATAACAGACACTCCAATTTTATTTATTTTTATAGATGTATACATTATGATAGCATAGCCAAAGCGCTACTGATTACTTTTATTTTTTTGAGCGTTCATAGGCTACGATAATCGCTTTCTAATAGGCCGTATTAATGTTTACCTCCTTCCTAAAAAAAAAAAAAAGAAATGTAGATGCTCAGTATACACAGGAAGGGCTTCAATATTATTACATTTTTTGTTAACAAGTCGATCAAATTCAATTTGGCTTCTCGCCGTAGGGTTTCCTGCTACAAATGGCTTTCGTATCGTCAATACGACTAATATTATCAAGGGAGGTTCTTATCAATAATTGCCTTTGGGCTATTAGACATGTAGGGTCAATTTAATACGGAACTGGAATAATTAAAACTAAAATTTATTTTTTGATTGGTAATCTAATTTATATTTTATCCGTTAAACTATTAGTATATTTTATTTAAAAAACAAGGATTCAATAAAATAACGTATAATTACTTTAATAAATTCGAAGATGTACCTAAAAATGTACCTATTCATTTTTTACGAACTGCACGACTGTACGAATGGCGCAATGGTTAAAGTTACCACTCCACTATGCCGCGTCGAGTGTTGTGGATTCAAATCCCACACGGGATAAACATTTGTGTGAGCCACAAATAGTTGTCCCGAGTTTGGGTGTTCTTAGTGTCCGTTGTTTGAATGTTTGTGAAGCTGCCCGCGATACGGGAATATTATAATAGGAATGTTTCTTGTACAGTGCCTTGAAATAGTGAGGTTGAAATTTGTTCCAATTTATTAATAAACGTGTACAGAGTGCTAGAGAAAAGTGTGGTAACATTTCAGGAGAGTTTTGTGTAGCCGATCAATAGTTAACGTAGCTTTAAAAATAAATGATCTTTGGAAAGATACATTTTTTTTCTTCGGGAAATACTTCTCCTAGTGTAGGTGCACATTTCAATATGAATGTTGTGAATTTTCATGTCAATTGGAATGTTTTTTTTATTCAGTAATTTTCAGAAAATTTTGTATATTCTATCAAGATCCTTGATATTAAATTCTCCTAGTTTTTTTTCGTATCATCTCTCTCTCTCTCTCTCTCTCTTACGAAATATTTTAGTTGTATTGGTCAATTTTCAAGTTCAATTCGAAAGTTTCAAAATAAGTTTCCTTTCCTTCCTAAAATTATTATCTATCTCAATATAATTAAGCAGATGGGTATGTTCTAAAATCAAATTACAGATAATATAATAAAATTACAACTCCCAAGAGATTTTGACATGAATAAGTCGAAAACATTGAAAACCGAAAAAAGAATAATAATATCATTCAATGCAGTTATTCGTGCACGTGCATGCAATGGATAAAGCTACGTCAATTTTGACAGATAGCACAATAGTTATAAACCACCCTTGTTCTGTTGTTCTGTCTATGGTCTGCAAAAAAATCAATGAACTACTTCACTTTTTTTGGTAAACTGAGTCACTGTTTTTTTTTTTTAAATAAACAGGATTGATACTTTTTTCCGCTCCACTAATACTATAAAAGTACAATGGGCACAGATTTTTTCATTACCGGAACACCTGGTTTTGGTTCGTTGAATAGCGGTAAGCAAGCTTTTTAATTTATAGAAGGTTCTTGACGTTTTTTAGTATTACGCTTTTACATTTTAGACTAGCCTAACCGTCTTTTTTTTTTCTTCCGTGTGTAAATCCCCACGGGTCATCACCTCACCGGAGCTAACAGTGAAGTGGTATGTCGAAGACTAACCTAACCGTACGTCTGTTTTTGTCGAGTAAAATATGAGCATGTATGGTTGCTGTAAAGTTTATATTATTAATTGGAACCCTATTTATTTTTCCAAAATAAAAGTAGCTTCAGTTACTTCTTATAACATTGGTCCCGTGGAAATCGGTCCACCTCTTCCGGAGATTAGCCGAAACAAACGACAGACAGACAAAAAATTTAAAAACTTTGTCGTATATGTACCGTTTAAACATTCAGAAGCATTAAGTAAAAAGCTATTACAATCAGACACTTCAATTCTATTTACTTGTATAGATTGTATGTGACGCGGAGGTAGTGCATCACAGCGTCAAGGTTGCGGATTCGGCTACCGCTCAGTGCTAACATTTGTATGCTTATTTGACCTGGTTCTCTATGGTAAAGTGGTCATATGTGCATCACAATGATTGATCCATGAAAGTCGAATACAAAGCAAGGTAACATACATAAATAAAATAAACTACACTGTTGTTTCATGTCTTATTCCAGTCAGTAAATAATAATATAATTTAATACTTAAAAAAAAATATATTGAGTTTTACATTAAACTGTCAAAGAGAACGTATTTAACAGAATATTTTTTTATGTCTAGTTATGATAAACGACAACATCTGTTTGTTGGTGAACCGCATCTAAACTGGGAAGTGAGGACTCACTTCTTTTCATGTATCTTCATCCTACGGTGTAATACGATGTAAGTCTGCTTGATAATTTCCCTCGAGTGTCGTAATAAGCACGTTCACTCAGGCACTAGGCTAACGTGTTTCAATAGGCTGCTAGTTCGTCACTACGAAATTTATCTAGGATTCAAAAATATCTGTATGACAAATTTAATCCTAATTCGTTCAGCGGAATTGATTTTACTATGTAACAAACATCTTAACTCCTATAAAAAAAAACAAGTTGTCTTCTCGAAGTTTGTAATTTTACGTAATTTTTTTTTTGCCTTAGTCACATTAAAAAATATAACAAAAGCAAAAACAAAAGATCTCAAGAGATGCACTTGCCAACAAACTGCATTATTTTTTTATGTGTAATTCAATAAAAAAATAATAAATATAACAATATTTTTTATGTAAATTTTATGTATTAGTTTATAAATTGTCCACCTCTTCGAACACCTTGGTCGAAAATCCATCTTATCAAGTCATCAGTTTTGATGGAGAAAACTGTATAAACGCGTTTTATACGATTTTGTACCTTATGATTATGACCAACGAGTATACACAAAGTGATCCAATACATTTAAAAAAACAAAATATATTTTTATTTCTAGATCCATAACCTTTTAAACATTCTCGAAAACTAAATAGTGAATGACACGCCAACACTCAAAAGATTTTTTTTAAATCTAACCGCACTTCGCATTTTCACTCGCGTTTATTATTGTTACGGAAGCCTAAATTGACGCGAAAATCTAGGTATTCTCTCGTTTTCCATAAATTCATTGGCACTAATATTGTTTGCCCTAATCATCCCCGATCATAATATTTACTTGCACTATTATCATTTATACTAATAACGTTTAGCATAACAACTCAATAGTCATAACTTTTATTTGCCATAAAATGACTTTCTATAACAACATATATCATAATAATTAGTTTCCATAAGTAACACATCTCATAATCGACTCTTGACATAATCAAAATTTGATATAATTATGAAAATAATACATAATATTGTTAGGTCGAAATTAATTATCGTTAACACCCCGACTCAGTGCAATCCGACTCGGATAGGTTAGGTTAGAAGGCAAGGTTTTTTTTTAACCACCCAGAAGTAGGAGCCCCGCGAAGCGGGGCTCCGTCGAGCGTAGTTAGTAGACGCCATATGAGGTTTAGTTTTAAGTTTAATTGTGAATGAAAAATCTGTGTCGTATAATCATTTATTAATCAACATAATTCAAGTATAGGTAGATAATATAAAATGTTTATTTTCTTGAAAGCAACATTATTTTAAACTTAAATTGGAGGCCAAAGCTCTCAAAAACTCTTCTTCACTGTAATTATTTTTGTTCTTTATAATGTTGTTTATTCTTTGGTTTTTTTTTTAATGTATATTCTAGTTTTCTTTTTTTCTGGTTCGCCATTAAGAATCGACTCAATGTTCATCAATGAAATTTAAAGAAAATTATCTTTATTTATATTATGGTGAATAAAAGTTATGAAAAATGGCATTATTGAAAACGAAAATTATGGCAAATACATTTATGGATTTCAATTATTATGACACTTGATCGATTATGACCAATGGAATTAGTGAAAGTCAGTTTATGTCATTTCACGATTATGGCAACTGAAGCGTTATTTCTAATGAAATTATGGCATATGAAATTATGGCATTTTAAATTATGGCAAACATTAGTAAACCGAAAATCTAGTTATGAGTAGCGGGAACGTAATTGATACGCACGGCGCCATCTTTTAGCGAATAACGGAACTAATAGTATATCAATAAGAATGTTCTACTGAGTTCTAGAAGTTCAAACAGCGGTCGAGTCAAGTAGATTCGAACTATATAAGGAAGTTGCAAGGCATTCAATTCTCGTTGAGCGATACTACGAATTTACAAGTGCGAAGTATAGCGCACAGCACACGTGAATAGTGAGTGGAACTGCTGAAAATTACTTGTAATTGTGTTCATTAATAATTATTTAAATAGATTGTATCTATTTCGTTATAAATTGTGTGAGTGTACCTATTTAATCCCGAACTCCCGCTCGTAACATTATTACCAATATTGAACTCTTAGAAACCTAAAGTCAAGTAGGCATACACAAAAATAATATTACGAATTGGACCGCTAGTAAAACTCAAACTCTTCATTCAGATTTACGTATTAAATAGGATAAACATTTTTAAGCCATTCTTTGTATCACCAGTAGGTACCTCTTTTCGTAGTCGTTTAATCGACTGTTACAGTTTAGTCTAGACTCGAGGAACGCTTTAAATTCGCTTTCTGATAACAAAAACACAAAAAAAAACTTTACATTTTTCTATAGCGATCCAACTAATCCCTGTCCACGGGCTATTAATCTATCAGGGGGATCTCCGAAATACTCCGAATCGAATTTGTCGATAAGATCAATTTAGTAAAGCCGATTTTGTTTAAATAAAGGCATAGATAATATTAGAATTTAGATACTAAATTATAATATATAAAACGGCAATTTTTTGAGACTCATTTCGAAGTGACAGATTTAAAAAAATGGTTCACGACTTTGTTTACGAGTGGTAAGGGCATCCGTTTATGTTCAAAGACCGTTATTTTTCTTAATTCTTACGTACTCTTGTGCGTAAGTAAGCGTTATAAATAATTATAATGTAAACGTAGCTATACGATGTAAGATTTAAGACAAACTTCGGGGCCACAGGGGGTTTTTGAAGCCGAATGAGCTCGACGGACGATTCTTTTTAAATTTATAAAAATATCTCACGTCAAGTGTTCCAATGGCAGTTAATTTTCAACACAGGCTAAAAGAAATAAAAATGACGAGACAGAGTCGGATGTAGCTCGCGAAACTTACGTCACGTTCTGCGATTGCTATGATGAGATAATCAGTCTCAGAATCAATAAAAAACGCTATTTCATGAACGAATATGAAATTGAGTCTGTCCACCACTTACTTCCTCTACTGTCATTTAAACCTTTCACACAAGCCCGCCCTTTTTTTAGAACATCACCACGAATTGTGTGTTCTGCGTCTTTGAACCCTACTGACCTTCCTTCTAACGTTTGCCTTATAAACATACATGTTTTGTCAGTCGTTCTGCATTCCCAAACCACGTCAGCATATACCCTTTCCAATTTTCGTCACTACGTCTCTTTCAAGCCACTCTGCTCTCGGATATATTATACCTACATTCCTCTTTGTGTCACCTGATCTAGTTAGCTAATACTACACAATACCCGGACTTAACGAATTTATGGAAGTACATGAAAGATGCACGCAGCAGATCTATGATGCGAAACCGTTTAAGTTGATTTGTGTTTTAATAATAATAATCTGTTAAAGACCGAAAAAGAAATAAAATCTTTGGAGTTAAGCCACGAGAGCTTGTCGACAGGGGGATGTTTATTTTGAAAACAAAAAATTCTGGAAAACTGTTTTATATATTTATGACTGGCCTGTTGGTCTAGTGGTTAGTGACCCGGACTGCTAAGCCAGAGGTCGTGGGTTCGATTTCCACCCAAAACATATTATTGTGTGATGAGCACGATAATTTGTTCTGTGTCTGGGTGTAATTTATCTATAATATGTACGTATTTAGAAATATATAAGTATGTTTATCAGCAGTCTGGTTACCATAGAACAGGCTTTGTCTAGTTTGGGATCAGACGGCCGTGTGCGAGATGTGTGGAGTGATTATTATTATATATTTTTATATATAGGTATATTTATATAAATGTATATAGAGAATAATAACATATTTTATAGTTTTCTTAAAATCATAATTATAATGCATTTACTTACCAATGTTTATTTTCACTCTAATGATGACTTAAACGATCGTTATTTACATCATATTCAAAAAGATTTATATTTTTAAATCCCAATTTGCGGTGACGTCACAACCACTACGTCAAACACTCATATATTATAGCTCTCGTACAGCAAATATTTACGTAGTGTAAGGGCTGGGCGACAATGCCGATTGATTTATGATGTGATGAGATGTTTATTTCGTTTTATTGTACAGAAACACCGTTTAGAAGATAAAGATAAAGATTAAATTTATTGCATAATTGTGTACATAGTTGTTATTGTATGAAAACCTTTACAGTTTTTAGGCCCAACAGTCTACCCGTATCAGATATGCAATAATTGATGTTTATTGATAATTTCTTAAAACTAATTATACAAAACAAATTATTTTTTTTTTTTTTATTTTAAATATTTTACCGTTTAATTGTTTAATAGTTGGTAGTAACTGATTGTATACACGAATAGCAGTAATATATGTACTTTGAACTTTGAACAAGAAAACATAATGATGAAGTGAAAAGCATTTTGGTATTTTGGGCGTGAGTGCAAGATAATGCATTGTAGCACTATTTAGACAATGGGGTTATACCATACACGGGTTATACTATACATAATGTTTAGTCAGCAAGGCGCGCGTCGCCAAACATTAAATTGAAACGAAATTCATAAAAACATTTGACAAATGTGAAAGTTTGTGAGGATGTATGGATGTCTGTTACTATTTCACGCAAAAACTACTAAACCGATTGCAATGAAACTTGGTATGTAGATAGCTGGAAACCTGAATCAACACATAGGCTATTTTTTATCCCGATATTCAAATGGCACCGGGACTCACACGGGTGAAACCGCGGGGAGCAGCTAGTATTTCATATATTTTGATACAATTATTCAATTTATTAAATATATTTATACACCGTGTAAGTATGACCCTCGCGAATAACTTACAAAAACGTCTTTCTTTGGATACTTATCACATTGCAAAAGTAAGTTCATCATAAAAAAGCGAGATTCAGGATTTACAGTCAATAGTTTGATTTTGAACGACGCAATTTAACGCAACACGTGTACTGTGCGGTACGGTGAATGACCTTCAGCGCACGGCGCCGTCGAAGCAGCTGATTGCATAAATGGTTTACATTGCAGTTTTTGGCCGTATGGAGTATTTCCTAATTTTTTTCGATTAAATGTTCTGTTTACTCGTTGTGATATCACTTTTAAGAAAAAAAAAAAAATGAATTTGGCAGCAATTTCTAATGATTTTTCCACTCAGAATGATGGTCTAAATACATTATTTTAGGATTCGGTACGGTGTCAACCTGTATATAGCGAAAGGCGTCCCAAAGATATCCCACGCCTTCTTTTAAATATTAATGTCATATTGACATTTTTTTAAATAAAAGTATTTGCTAAAACTACTTTCTATGTAAAGCCAGTTTGTCTTCTAGCCAGGGATGTTACATTAAGTACCTAAACCTTGATTGAGTTTCTTCAGATTGATCTTCCTTCTTTCTGATCTACTGTTTTTTAAGATTTATCTATTCCATCTGTTTGTGGTTCAAACAAATGTTTTGTCCCGTGTGGGATTTGAACCCACAACACTCGGCGCATGTTTATTGTTAGTACCATGGTATTAAGATTGCTATTGGTCAAAAGCACCGGTAACCGACTAATAAATATTTCCATCACTAAATAAAAAAATCTCACTTAAAAAAATCTTTTAAAATTTCGTCACGTATTCAGGCGTAGTTCGTTTTAGGATACAGATAATAATGTATCGAAATAGGTATTTGGATAAAATAGGCCCTCGGTCTCGAATGGCCCCAAGTTGTGGGCACATTTTGTAAAAGTGTTACGCATTGCGACACAATATATTAAAGTATTTGATATTCGAAATAGGCGAAATTACATGTTTTTTCAGTTTTACGAGTTTTACGACAAAATTTATGAAGGCTTCACCGCAGTGTGCAGACAATTTTATATTCTTATAACTGGTATTTTTCTTTATGATTGTAAAAGCATATTCAAAACTACCTTATGGGTATACTACTTTATAAAACAATTTTAAAGTTTTCAACTCAATATAAAAATAGTTTTATTAATGGGTGATACCCGTGCTTCACCTAGTTATGGTCTTTCACAAATTTTCTATTAACGTACACTAATGAAGTACTTACTAATATATTATATTTACCTTTGGGCGATCGGAACCACACCTTGTTTCAATCCGGCCTTGTTTGGCAACAACATCAGCACTCGCAGGCGTTGTCATTGGGAGTAAGCCAAAAATTTATTGTAGGTTGACCGTATCTAAACAGGCTGTACAGCGATTTTACTGAAATGGTGGATTCAGATCATTATTCTGATTCGAAAATCATTGGAATTTCATATATTGTAGTGCATTGTTATAAATTCAAAATAGCTGGCAGCTTAGACGACTCCTAGCAAAAACAAGTGCCAGAGCAAGTCGTTCCCAGGATAAACTCAGGCATAAAATTCCAAGTAAATAAAACTGAAAAGACCATTCTATTTTTGAAACCGCATCTCATAAAGTCTTTTGATGTTGTTAAAAGAGTTTAGTAGTAAAATTTTATAGTCTTTTTGTTAGCAGAAAATATGAAAATACAGAATACATTCTACACCGACTTTAAATTACTTCAAAGATCAAGATAACACCATAATACTTCATCACATAGAGTATAAAATATAGCAAGCAAGATGAGACGAAGCAATGCTTTTTGTATCAGTCAGCGTGCCTGTTATTTACTAATTTTTTTTTATTCAAGTTTAAGTGCATTTTCTATTAAACAAATATCTTATGTATCATCAGAAGGTTTAAGATATTTAAACCATCTCTGTATTTAGGTTATTTAATATTCAATAACCGGCTACCCTTAATAGGCTAATAAGGACAACCTTATTAGCCTATTAAGTGTAGCCGGTCATTGAATATTTGAAATCGGACCGAGATAGATATCTAGAATGAACATTCTTATTTAAAGTAGAAAATACCTACATTTGAGAGATTTTAAATGAATTTATTCAGTATGAACTTGTAAATACATGTACCCTTTTAGTACAGACAGTTGTCTGTCTGTACTAAAAGGGTACATGTATTTACATTTATGTATTTCAGATATCTATCTCGGTCCGATTTCAAATTCTTTATTGCATTTGATAGCGTAACTTGCGAGGAATTTTATTGCGGGGACGGCTAGAAGTCTCTAGCCGTCCCCGCAGTTTTACCTGCGATTATGGTAACTGCTCCGCTCCTATTGGTCATAGCGTGATGTTATATAGTCTATAGCCTTCCTCGATAAATGGGCTATCCAACACTTAAATAATTTTCCTATTCGAATCAGTAGTTCCTGAGATTAGCGCGCTCAACCAAACAACAAACTCTTCAGCTTTATAATATTAGCATAGATTTAACACCACAATACGATTCTTAGGAGTGGAGCAGTGACCATTAAATGTGAGTGAAACTGCGGGGAAAATATAGTTTAAAAAAAAAACCGGGCCGGTAGATTTCGATTTTTTTTTTTTTTTTTACATCTGCCCCAAGCACCCCCCCCCCCCCCTCCGCCCCTTTGGGGGAATATACCTTCATTTTTGCCCTGTTGATTTGTCTTCCAAGTTTTAAAGCAATCGGTGTATAATTGCGACCTCTATCGTGCCGGTAAAATTTCTTCGAAATCTACCTAATAAACGTACCTACTTATTTAAAACTTTTTTCTCAAGTAATTCGTATGTACATAGATATAGTACGTAGATACATAAAGTTCACCTTCGGCATACATTATCAAGAGTTTTCTATATTTTTTGTATAAAGATAATCACATTGTTGAGCTTAAATTTTATATGTTATGTCTCTCTGCTGGGGTCACGTTTATTTTTCAGTAGAAATGTTATATGAAAATTGTATTTACTTTCAGCGAGGGCAAGTCCATATAAATATACATTTGCATGTTAAATTAATGTCTCACACGAGCTCAAACATTTTACATTTCAATTATAGTAATAACAAAAACACGTCTGAAAAGCTAATCACCTGGAAATTTCAAATATTGCTAAGAAAGTTTTTGGAGCGGCATCAGTTCTGCACAATTGCAGGGTTTTCTGACTCGTATGGTATACGGGTTACTTACTTTTTTCTGAGTCAAATAAAAGAAAGCTATAACACAGGAATCTAACACAATTATTAAAAAGACGATTTTCGAACGCCACTTACGTAAAGAATCTATCAAAATAGAATTGAAGACGTCAATCCCATTTTTTTCAAGATAACACCTCAGTCACCCTTGGAACGTGACTGGGACACAAGGGTTCAAGGGCACTTTTGCAGACGAGTGAGTATTGAGGGCGGGCAACAGCGTTACGACGGCGGGACGGACTAAACAGCTAAATAAAATATTACTTTCGGTACTTTGATTACAAAAGATTTATGATTAAATTGTTATTGTGGTTTAATATAGATGTATACTTGTTGGATTGCAAGTGTTAATTACTCTACCCGGTAGCTAAACAGATACGACTTTACTTAGTAGATAACACGTATTTTGTTTCGACGATTTATTTTATAATTAAGTTTTTAAAACTTTAACCGACTTTCACGCGTCTAAATCACGGCAATTGATACTTTTATTCAATAACTAGCAACCCGCCCCAGCTTCGCAACGGTAGCAGAGACATCTTCAACAGTCATCATCATATTTCAACCAATTTAAACAAAACCTTAACAAATTATATACCTAACCTTCCTCATGAATCGCTCTATCTATTGGTGAAAACCCCATGAAAATCCGGTCAGTAGTGTTTGAGTTTATCGCGAACAGATAGACAGTGACTATAAGTTTGGGGTTGCATTTTTTAAATGTCGTATGTGAATTTTTTAACAGTATTAACTAATAACAATTTGTCCCGCCCGATTAATTTGACGAAGAATTTGGAAGGTAACAAGTATTAGCAAAAATAAAATTGCATATGAATAAAATTGGAAAAACAGGTTAGATCACCGATTGTCGAACACACTAACAAACATGCTTAAGCGGTTCTTCTTTCAAGGTTGCCTCTATAAAACGACTAATCAGATACCCAGAGCTGTTCCATTACTCGGGTGGTCCATTACTCCTTATTCCAATTTATTCATTATCTTTATATATTTGGTTTGATATCGTTGAGAGTATAACTTGAACTGTTATTGTATAGACTTTCATTCTTGACAGGTCAACATAATATTATATAGTACATATACATACTGAACCACTGTAGCTTTTTGTAGCCGTTTTCGATGCCTTTTAAATTTATATAACAGAGTACATTGATTAAAAAATTAACTTTCCGCAATTCTTCTACATATAAACTCCTCCGTGCGCGAGCTTTGTTTAAAAAGGGATACTAATACTGATACTGGCCTAGTGGTTAGTGACCCTGACTGCTAAGCCAGAGGTCGTGGCTTCGATTCCCACCCAGGACAAATAATTGTGTGATGAGCACGATAATTTGTTCTGTGTCTGGGTGTAATTTATCTATAATATGTATATATTTAGAAATATATAAGTATGTTTATCAGCAGTCAGGTTACCATAGTACAGGCTCTGCCTAGTTTGGGATCAGACGGCCGTGTGTGAGATGTGTGAAGTTATTATTATTATTATAAATGAATGAAAACTAAGAAATTTCTTCCCATATTAATATATTGATTAGAAAACTTCTTAGTAAAAAACTTTGAGTAAACTTATGATCTCCCGAAAATTGTTGTTGCTTCTTTGCATATTATATGCATATGCATATTGCATATATATACATAACTTCAGTGTCAACGATTAAGAATTAAATGTACCTATAAAAATTACAGAAAATGGCTGATTAGCGTCAATACTATTACATATTAGTGAGCCTTTTCGCGGGCAAAGAAAATATTTTTTTTCTGATTTCGTACATCAGTTAACTTAACTATATGAATAATATTCAAATAATACTGGAAGTTTCTGGATTTGATGCGTAACTGGACAGAAGTGGCAAAATAATTAGTTACAGAAGACCTGGGCTGATAGACACCTACAAGTAATTAGGGTGGTGATGTGCGAGATACTCAACTGGTGTAAGAGCGTAACATTACTGTGGGTAAACGGCACATGGAGGGCCATGTGCCGTTTACCAACAGAAGTTGTTTAAGTGGTCACTTCGCCACTACACCGCGCCGAGTGTTGTGGGTTAAAATCCCACACGGGACAAAAATCTGATCCACAAATAGTTGTCCCGAGTCTGGGTGTTCTTTGGGTCCGTTGTTTGAATGTTTGTGAAGCCCCCGCGACACAGGAATATTTCTAATGCAGGAGTTGTCTTAAAAAAAAACACCTTGAATAGTTGGACGACGCCTTGACAGACGCTCCGTGTCGACACGTTGGTATACGGAGATTCTAGCCACTAAGGACAAAAGTCTGGTTTGGAGACGGTTCCCTTGGTAACAAGACTGTAGCTGCTTAACGTGCCTATCTGAACTGCCTTTTTCATGTTTGGCATGGTGTCAATTTAAATACGTCATGTCAAATTTATTACAATTATCCTCTACTGATACATAATAGACAAGCCAATCAATATACCGACAATATGAAACAGACAGCTGACACAGTTTTCAAAACTTTCTCAAGGGGTCACTCCATACAAAGTTAAGATCAGAATCGTAAATGCTACGTTTTTGTTCTTGCGTACATAAACCCCCACAATGTATAATGGTACTTACTACATTGGGAGTTCAGCAAAGTGGTATGTCAGAATCACGATGTTCTCTCAAGGGGGTTTATGGCAAGCCATTGGTATCAGCTAAGAAAGAAGACCTCTCTTAATATCCTAGAGAACTGTTGGAAATAAGTAAGATAAAAATATCGAGAATATATTTAAGGGCTCACAAACCTCCAATGCATATCATTCTGTCTTTTCTATTTCACTAGGACAAACGAAATTCAGCTCAATTTCATAGCTAACTTAATATTATGTCATAAAACAACACGGTAATAATACAATTTCTAGCCAATGTTATTACAAGTGGAATAGGCAGCTACAGTAGGTATATTTGCTTTGTTTTACGAAGTTAGAGGGCTGACGGCACGAATAACATTTAAATAGGTACGTTAGGCCTTTCATTCATTTATTGTTGAAGGAGTAAAATTATATATACATAGATAGAATGTTTATCGTATACGCCTAACAACACACAGTTAACCAAAACTTAAAGATCACAAATGTGAATACAATAGGTGGTATTTTCTCAACAAGCGATCTCCACCAACCAACCTTTGGATAGATATAATAAATAATAGTTTAAAAAAACTAAAAAAACACGCTTTTATAGAAAATCCAACTAAAAAAGCTTGGGGTGCATATAGTGTCAATAAAATGTTTATAACTATTGACCCTATATGCACCCCACGCTTTTTTCCAATAATATTCATTTATTTCTTATTTACACTATTCTTAATCCAAATTTATTAAAATTTATTTTCTAATTTTTGGTTGGATTTTCTATAAAAGCGTGTTTTTTTAGTTTTTTTAAAACTATTATTTATTTTTTATTTTTTTAAACGAATTATTGCATTGTCATCGGTCTTTGACAGGTGTTCAAAATTTGAATGAAATCTGGCCGTTTAAAGTGGGTCAAAATCTATAAGAGTCGGTTACAAACAAACATACAATACAAGTGAAGCTAATATAAAGCGTGTAAAAACGGGATTATTAAAAATAGAACTATGGTAATTGATGGTGTAGTATAATTCGTCGCAGTCGTAGAAAAACGGCGGATTTGATTTTTTGACGATTTTTGATTTTGACATAAGCTTACTGAAAACAATATAAATTATTAAAAAATAAAACATTTTTCAAAGCGCATTCACACAGTAACATTTTCAGATTTAAATAACAAAAACAATTTTGAGGCTTAGTCATCGATAGACAGCTAAATTGGAAAGACCATGTTGCTCAATTATGTGAAAAGATCAGTAGTTCTGCATACACACTGTACAAAATATCCCATGTCGTAAATACTGATGCTGTCCTTACTGCCTATCACGGTCTTGCTGGATCGATGTTGCGATATGGCATCGTTTATTGGGGATATTCAACAAATAGCGTAATGGTCTTCAAAGCTCACAAACGTTGCGTGCGGGCCATGTTTAGTCTGCTATCAACTGATAGTTGTAGGCCGTACTTTGTCAGGTATAACATTCTTACACTTCTGTCTCTATACATACTAGAGGTAGCGTTATTCGTACACAAAAATCCCCAATTGTTTCAACGCGTATCAGAAGAAGTAAAGTAGGCGCAACGATAATAGATTGTGCTTACATAACGCTAAAACAAGGATGATGAGCAAAAGTTTAGATATAAAGATAGATAGATAACACTTTATTTGTACATTAGCAATACAGTAGAAGATACATTTTCATAATTACAGTAAACAGATAATGTACAAAGGGCGGCCTTATTGCTAGATGCAATCTCTTCCAGGCACCAACAATCTATAATAAAATACCGTCTACTATAAAAATATGTAATTTAGAACTATTTAAAAATAAATTAAAATATATTTTGAGCGCAAAGTGTTATCTTATTACATTGTTAATGATTTTTTGAATGATAATAATTTAGTAGAGATTTAATGCATCTATGTATTGACATGTTATTTTTCTTTACATTTATTTTAATACATATTATCTTTTTTTTAACTTGTATCTATTTTTTAATTTTATTTTAATTTTTTAATTTACTGACATTTTATTATAGGTAGAATTATATCTAATGACGTTATGAAATAATCTTTGTTTGATGATAATTTTAGACATTGACATCACCATATTATTTTTTCTATGAAATTTTATTATTTAATTATTTCTAAGTTATATAATTGTAATTGATTCTTTAGCAAATAATTCATACGCCTTCTCAGGCAGATTTTGGTGGTACAAATTAAATTATATTTTATTAACACTTTTTTTACCCAAAATGTAATGAATTTAATAAATGATTTGATTTGATTTGAAGCCGTTTTTTAAATATAAAGTAATCATTTGAAAACTTTGAAGTGCTCTCCTGTAAAGTTCCTAAAAATCAAATCCGTCGTTTTCTACGACGACGACGATATGTACACAGATGTATATATACATTTTAGATAATTTCTTCACATAAAACAAGATATTCACTACTTTATTATGCGTGATAACAATTTCAATTTTTCTATAGCTTAAAGTACCTATCACTAAATTATAACATAGATACTTCATAATCATAAATTTGTCGCGACTGTCTTCATAACATGTAAATAAGTGTTACTTATTGGAACAAAGTTCCTTATCGCACGTTACACTTCAGATGCTCGGCGGCGGCGGAAAATGGCGGAAAAGTGCTGACCGCGAGTTGATTTATTTTATTTACGCCATCTGTGGATTCTGCGCGATACTATTGTAACTTGTTGTTTGTATACTAATCAATACATACATTACATACTACATACAAATAAATAAAAAAAAAATGTCTCTTTGTAATGTCAAAATAATAGTTTTTTTAAGCTCATACAGTTATTTGCACGAAACTTACGCCTAAAAACCAGTCTGTTTGTTCCGGCTAATCTCCAGAACGGGTAGACCGGTTTTCACGGGACTTTCACTGGCAGTTTGATAGCTGGTATTATAAGGAGTAACTAAGGCTACTTTTATTTTGGATAAAGTATTAGGGTTCCGCGCAATAGTTCAGGCAAATTTCACAGAACCCGCAATTTTAATTTCGCTTTTTTACAATATTTACTATATTTCGATATCATTTATTCCATCCATTAGATATAAATATATGTAGCCAACGGCGTTCCAAATGGCGACACCCGAGTTTTTATTTTTCAACTTATTTTCTACTTTGTCGTGTTTTAATTAGCTTGTCCTGTGATTTTCAATAAAATTCCAAATAATATTAAACAATTGAATTCAAATTTGTTAAGTCAAAGCTTAAAAGCATATTAATTCAGAAATGTTACTATTCTCTTAATGATTTTTTGAATGCTAAACTGTGACATATTTACATAAATTTATTAATTTTATTTGTTATTTCTAAGTGCATCATAGTATAGTTTGTAAACCGTATGAGTAATTTATTATACTACGTGTAATGTGTGATGCGCCGCTCTACGAGTTTTTAAAATTAATATCGTGTACATAGTTAGTTGTAATTGTTTGTAAGTAATAAGGAATATGCATGTATTTTTTTTTATCTTTTATTGACTTGTTCCATCATTCTACCCTATTAAAAAATATAAATAACCTTGGCAAAGTTCAAATTAATTTTTAAAATAACATTGAAAACATCGATAAAATTTGATCTGTTTGAACGCCGCCATATTTCGCGGGCCTTGGATGACGTCACGTTCCACGCTCAGTGTTTGTTTCATAAACATAATTGACGTCTTACAGTAATTTTATACCGATTTCCAGTTGTAATTACTATTTAAGTATGATCACGTTTCTTCTTTTCGTTCTGAATTGAAGTGGCTTCCTATTCGTCAGCGCCGTCACCTGCGCGCCCTCACCACTCTGTATTCAATTCTCAACTCTCCCACCTCTCCTACATATCTTACCTCCATTCTCCAGTATCTTTGCTCTAATCATCACAGAAATCTCCGCTCTTCAAATAATCTTCTCCTATTATGTCCCAGCCATTCTTCAGCGTGTGTCAACTCTTCTTTCATTATTCAGTCTGTCCTCCTCTGGAACGCTCTACCGCAGGAAATCAGGATGGCACCTCGTCGCCTATCATTTAAAACAAAGGTTCGTGCTCTCCTCCTCAGTAAACTAGCAGAATCATCAGAACAGTAGAAAAAAAAAATGTTTATGTATCTATCATTTATATAACTATATTTATATATTTATGTATGTATCTATGTAAATATTTATTTATTTATTTTTCGTATATATGTATTTATTTCTTCTGATATTACACTCATCCGTATGCTTCCCAATGCACCTACTTCATTATTTTCTACACCACCTTAAGGTAGACTGGCAGAGAATGCCTTTGGCATTCTCTGCTACATGTTGTGCATAAAGTATTAATTAAATAAATAAATAAATAATTATTGTAATTAATAGACGATGGATAAAGTTAAAAAACCATTTTATAGGTATTGCCTTGTCCCTAACTGTAAAAACACTATAAGAAGTACCCAATACAGTATTTTTTCCTGTACAAAATAATAATGTAAAATACGAAAACAATGGTGTACATTAATGAGAAGAGATGAAGTATCTTCAATATCGTGTTTATATTGTTGTGAAAATGACTTTAATGTAAGCATATTACAATTTAATTGCTAGTATAGTGTTAATAAGTCAGCAGTAATTTATTTTTGTTTTAAATATCAAGCAGAAGGCAACTTGCTTGTCTACTTAAACTAGGTAACAAAAGTCCAATAAAACTTCATGAATATAACTAACTATACATATCTTACCTATCCTTTAGATTATAATATAACAAGTATTATAATAATTACCTTGCGGCTTTCACTCCTTTAACCTCAGGGGACATAAAATCTGGATTTGATGCAAAATATATTGTCATCATGAATTTTATTATATATATTTTTTATTTTCGGTAGATTGTCCGATTGTGCTTTGACAAAACTACATTCAGCCATTGTTCTAGATGATTTCTAATATCATTAGAATGCTTAAATTGCACTAGCTAAGAGCAAAAACCACAGGAACACCTATCTTTCTCCGTAACACTACGAATATAGGCGCCGATAAATGACAAAACGTGGAATGTCACGTCATGTTTTGTTTCGACCAATGGTGAAGCGTTTTGAAAAGTTGAATTTCGCGCCGTTATTTTGCATATTTTAATTAATATTTTTTGCAATTAAACACTAACTAAATAAGAAAATAATTGTTTAGGCATAATATCTGGACAATAATGATTCAATCGAAAATTAATCAAGTAAATTTAAACAACATGCATATTCCCTATTAGTTAAATTTGTACCTGCTTAATATATTCGTACGCCGACCACGGTAAAACATGTTGTACTTTACAAAACATTTTCTAGCCATGTGCATAACATTTGAAATATGTATGTATTATGACTAACACATGTTTAACAAATAAAAGTTATTATTATTATTTCTATTACTTATATATACCGTACTTTCTTCATCTCCTTCTCTAACCTTCGGTTGATTGTGGTTATTTGATTTATATTAATAACAGAAAAAAAAAAACAAAAATATCTAGGGTAAGTTAATGATACTTTCTACGTACGTTTACCTTCTATGTGTACAGTATGTACACATAGAAGGTATTATCAGGTATCAGTAATGTGGGTCAAACATTGCTACAATTCGTGTTGTACGCCTTAAACTAAAAAGTTTACATCAGTGTAATAGTGGTATAAATAAATTTACAAAATTAATTTAACTTTACTCTCACTCATTATATCACCTTGAGTTTCATTAATTTTATTGTTTTGCGCATGCTTGCATGTTAGGCAGCCATTACGTCATCAAAGTTCTAGAAACCTAGAAGCTAAATCGTTGCATGTAACACCATAGAATTTACAGCAATTTTGCATAGTTCAGTTTGCCGTTTCATACTTATACAATAAAATTCAGTATTCTATAGGTTATTTGTATTTTTTTATTAAGCTAATTATCATGACGGTACTAATACCCGTGACAGCGGCTTACCGTACGTTACTATAACCGACTGAGTTACCTAAGACATGTTTTGTTGTTTGAAGTTTTTGATTACATACAAGACAAACCATTTTGTTCGTGGAAGAGCCATGCTTTGGCACGTATGGGCCGGCACGATCGGTGTAATACCACGGCCTTACAGAAAACCGGTAGTAAAGCAATGCTTGTGTTGTGCTTCGCCGAGTGAGTGAGGTTACCGGAGGCTCTAACCTTTGGGGTGCCGTCTAGAAAACCTCCACGTGGTGCACCCTGGAAACGTTGGCGATGACGCTGCCTTTTCTTCCTCAGTTTTTGAGGACGGCGTCATCGCCAACGGCTAATATTCTAGTATGTAGAGGAGGCCATCTTTCTTCGGCCACTTGGTTGAGGCTTGACCCAACAGAGCACATCTGTCTGTTGGCTCTTCGCTCTTCGGAGCTATGAGGATGAAAACCTCGGTAAAAAATCACGAAGGAGGGACCCTTCCACGGGTCGGCGTTTCTTCTCTGCTGTCCTCAGTGGAGAAGGAGGACGGGCTCGGTGCGCACTCACACTGCCACCGAGCAGGCATGGGAAAATTTAGTTTCTTTGCCACCGTCGGCATATCGTAATCCCGAAAGGAGTTGTGGTCATGTTTCGCGGCTCCGATCGGGGACGAGGGTCTTGGCTTAGCCGCCCGGACTGCGAGGAAGAAAACCTCTCTAAAAAATTACCCTGAATCCCGTGTTCTGGTGCGTGACCAGGGGATGCATGGCTGATGGGTAGTTCAGTCGTAAGCGCACTCCCAGCCGGGGCACCTGCGGACCCCTCGGTTGGGTATAAACCTTCGCTTGCCCGGGTATTGGGGATCTCTGCCCGGGTGGACCTTTAGTTCTCCCCATCTCGTGGGTTAAATTATGGAATCACTTAAAATTATAAACAAAACAACCGAAGAAAGAAAGGAGAAGGTAGATATTAAGATGCAGAAGGAGAAGAACGAAAAGAAGGTGGACACCTCATCTTATGAAGAAGAGGTTTTACTAGCGACGCCTATCTCGGAAGAGCTCCCAGAAGTCAATTTGACTTCTGGGAGCAGAAGGTACTCGGAACGCCTGCGTTCCAGATCTGTCGTGTCGTCGGACGTAAATTCCGGTACGACGACGGACAACCAAGAGGCGATGGAGGTTGAGGTCCGCGGCAATGACAGTCGTAAACGCGGACGCTCCTCACATCAGGACAGCGACACGTCCCAGGAGATGCTTCCTCCCAAAGTGGCTAGTAGCCATAGAGGGAGGTCGCGCACGCCGGTCTCGGCTCCGTCGGGCTCCGCCTTCTCTGGGAGGGAAGCCTATGTCCGAGCTAGAGCGGAGGGCGAAAGTGTAGCGGAGGAGGAGATTGCGGATCTCCTGCTTAAAATCCAAGAGCCGGTGGTAGGGGGTTCTGTCCCCCACATACCATCGACTATGCAGGAGAGAGCGAACGCGGCGGTGGCTGTTATCCAAAAAGTGGCCACCAAGTCCACAAACCTTAAGGGTTCCTTTGTTAGGGCCCTTAAGGACTCCTCTTCCGCCATCTCTGGGGTCGTCGAGACCCTCATTGGGGACGTGGCGCGCCTCCAGGCCGCAAATGATGTACTCACGGGGCAGGTCACAGAGCTCAGCGCTCAGTTCGCCCAATTTCGGGCACAGGCGAAATGCCCTGAGCAGCCGAATCCGGTTGCCCGGCCACCTGCCCCCTCCCCCTACCCCGTTCCGGATGCCCACTTGCGTCAAGTTATTGACGCAGTGTGGCGAATGATGGACGGGCGCCTCGCGGGCCTGGAGGCAAGGCTGCCTCCGGCGCCTATCGTTCGGCCACCACTTGCCGCGGCCAAGGCTAACGCCGCAACGGTCCCGACACCGCTTCCCGTCTCGGGTGGCCGCGTGACGGTGACTTATGCCGCGGCGACGTCGGTACCGGTGCCTGCAGCCACACCGAAGGCTGGTCGAACGGCTAAGGCTGCGTCCAAAGTGGTTGCACCAAAGGCCGGGCAACCAACGAAGGTCACGGAAAAGGTGACAGCGGAGTTCCCCCCGCTTCCCACTCCAGCACCGAAGAAAACAGTTGCGGCTACTACTCATTCTAGTGAGCCCATGCCTGGTCCGTCATCAGCCCCCTCCACGTCCACCCCCTCTAACTACGGGTGGAAAATAGTCGAGGGAGGCAAGAAGCGGTCCCGCAACCAAAACAAAAAGGCTGCCAAGAGTGCACCGTCTCCGCCGCAGGCACCATCCGTGGCAGTGACTGCCACCAAAAAACCCCGGAAACTGGTGCCTCCTAAAACGGCGGCTGTGGTTGTCACCCTGTCGCCGGCGGCGGGGGACGGCGGGCTATCCTACGCGGCTGTGTTTAAGAAGGCCCGGGATAGTCTGGCTTGTGAATTTGGGGCCGTAGGTGTGAGGATGCGCCTCGCCCAGACGGGAGCTCGAGTCCTCGAGTTCCCTGGGGCTGAAGGCGCAAAGACGGCGGACACTTTTGCCGAGAAGATGCGGGAGATATTCGCAGCCACGGATGGTGTAAAGATCGCCAGGCCCACCAAGTGCGCGGAACTGCGCATTTCGGGCCTGGACGATTCAGTGACGGTCGAGGATGTCCGCGTTGTAATTCGGGAGAAGACGGGTTGCAGTGCGGACAACATCAGGGTCGGCACCATCCGCCCCGGTCCAGGGGGCCTTGGCGCGGTGTGGGCCAGTTGTCCCATGGCGTCGGCCAAGATTTTGAGCGACGCCGGAAGAGTCCTCATCGGTTTCGTGAACGCCAGAGTCACACTCCTGGCGGCGAGACCGATGAGGTGTTTTAAATGCCTCTCCACGGGACACACCCGCGTCAGGTGCGCCAGTTGTTTTGACTGCAGCGGACTGTGCTTCCGCGCTGCGGTCGACCGGGGCACAAGGCGGCGGAATGTTCCGCCGCCCCTCACTGCCCAGCGTGCGCGGCGGGAAATCTTCCCGCCAACCATCAGATGGGGCAGGGTGGCTGCAAGCCGCCCCGCACTTCTCGGCAAACTTCGGGGGCTAGCCAATCGACCCAGGCTGCCTCCGATGTCAATCCTGCGTCGTCTTCGTCGCCCATGGAGGAGGTTGTAGAGACAGTCCAGTAATGGACCAAGTCTCCAACCTCCTTGTCCAGACGAACCTGAACCACTCTGCCGGTGCGCAGGATCTTTTCCTGCAAACCATGGCGGAGTGGTCGATAGGTGTCGCCGTAGCCGCGGAGCCCTATTACGTTCCTCCCCGTCCAAATTGGCTGGGTGACTGGGACGGCTCCGTGGCAGTCGTCAGCTCCACGGCGGCTCATTCCCCGCCCTTGTCGCTAAGAGACAAGGATACTGGATATGTTGCTGCCGAATGGGGGGGGATCACCATATATGGTGTCTACTTCTCCCCCAACAGGAGTCTGAGCGACTTCGAGGTCTTCCTCAATAACCTGGAGACCTCGATCCGGCGACTAGCGTCTGGGCACGTCCTAGTGCTGGGGGACTTCAACGCCAAGTCTGTTGCGTGGGGTTCCCCCAGGACGGACGCACGGGGTGATGCCGTAGAGGAGTGGGCGGCATCGGTGGGCCTCTGTCTCCTAAACAGAGGCTCCACCAATACGTGTGTGCGACAGCAGGGGGGGTCGATAGTGGACCTTTCGTTCGCTACCCCTGCTCTCGCCGCACGAGTAAGGAACTGGCGTGTCTTGGTAGAGGTTGAGACGCTCTCGGATCACCTGTATATCCGATTTGAGCTCTCCCGGACCCAGGACCCCAGAAGGGGTCACACGGCGCGGCGTTCTTCTCGCTTCCCGCGGTGGGCTGTTACGAAGATGGATAGGGACCTACTAGAGGAGGCAGCTATTATTTACTCATGGCTGTCTCCGCAGCCTCTGACTGAGGAGGTAGACATGGGGGCAGGCCGCTTTCGCGATGCGATTACGCAGATTTGTGATGCGGCCATGCCCCGCGTCCGAGGTCGTCGGCCTCCAAGGAAGGAGGTCTACTGGTGGTCCCAGGAGTTGGCGGACCTCCGTGCGGCCTGTACTCGTGCCCGGAGGTCCTATACCCGCAGCCGGCGTCGTCACCGCGAGGAGGGCGAGGAGGACCAGCTTCATGAGGAGTACCGAGAGGCGCGGAAAACTCTGAAGCTGGCCATTAGCCGCGCCAAAGAGGAGAGGAGAAAGGAGATGCTGGAGGGTCTCGATCGTGACCCCTGGGGTCGCCCATATCGCGCGGCACAACAAAGGCTCCGCGCGTCGGGCCCCCCCCTTACGGAGACTCTCCAGCCCAGCTTCCTGCAGGATGTGGTTGAGGGCCTTTTCCCGCAACGGGTGGGACACACACCCCCGTCGATGGCCCTGTTGGCCGGACACGACGGGGGGGTCGAAAGTGAGGACGTTCCGCCCGTCACAGAGGCGGAGGTAGGGGCGGCTGTTCTACGGATCCGTTCCAAGAACACCGCCCCCGGGCCAGACGGGATCCCTGCCCGAGCTTTGGCCCTCGCCCTCGACCACATGTTGGACCGCCTCAGGGAAGTGTTCGACGCTAGCCTGGCGTCCGGATGCTTCCCTGACTGCTGGAAGAGCGGGAAGCTGGTGCTTTTAACGAAGCCGGGACGGCCTACCGACTCGGTCGCGGCCTACAGGCCCATCGTGTTGCTGGACGAGGCGGGTAAATTGTTTGAGAGGGTCCTCTCTGCCCGCATCGTCCGGCACCTTGGCGAGGTCGGCCCCGATTTGTCGGACGCCCAATTCGGTTTTCGAGCGGGGCGTTCGACGGTCGGCGCTGTGTTGCGCCTGAGGGCCGTGACCGAAGAGGTAGTGAGCTGTGGCGGCGTGCTGTTGGCGGTGTCGTTGGACATCGCCAACGCGTTCAATAGTCTGCCATTCAGCTGCATCAGGGAAGCACTCCACTATCACGGAGTGCCAGGGTACCTGAGGCGGCTAGTGGCAGACTATCTAGAGGAGCGTACCGTCATGTACGAGGACCGAGATGGTGTTTTGAGTAGTCGGCCCATGTCGTGCGGTGTTCCGCAGGGGTCTGTCCTTGGACCACTCCTGTGGAACATGGGGTACGACTGGGCCCTTCGAGGCGACTTCCCCCCCGGGATGGGCGTAATCTGTTACGCCGACGACACACTGGTCACAGCCCGGGGGGCGAACTTCCAAGAGGCGGCGCGTTTGGCCACCAGAGGTGTCTCTCTGGTGGTCGGTCGCATCGAGGCGCTGGGTCTGCGGGTGGCCCTGGATAAGACGGAGGCCCTTTTATTTCATGGGCCTCGTCGTGGTCCACCCCCTGGCGCCTCCATCGTAGTCAACTCGGTTCTCGTACCGGTTCGGGCCCACATAAGGTATCTGGGCCTGATCCTCGACGGTAGGTGGCTCTTCGACGAGCACTTCCGACAGCTTGCTCCGAAGCTGGTCGGCGCTGCGTCCGCCCTTGGGCGACTCTTGCCCAATTTGGGCGGACCCAGCGTCGCTACAAGACGGTTGTACACGGGGGTTGTCCGGTCAATGGCACTGTACGGTGCACCGGTGTGGGCGGGAGCTCTGACCGCCCAGAATAGGGCGCGCCTCTGGCGCCCTCAGAGGGTAATGGCGGTTAGAGCCATACGCGGATACCGCACCGTGTCGACGGAGGCGGCGTGCGCGTTGGCCGGGACTCCCCCGTGGGATTTGGAGGCGGAAGTGCTCGCCGAAGTATATCGGCGAACGGCTGAGTTCCGGGCGGGAAGCGGCAGTCGGCCCCCGCCCGAAGAGGTACGCGAATGGCGTGAGGCCGCTCGCCGAGCCACCATGGCTCGTTGGTCGTCCCGGCTGGAGGCTCCACGTGCTGGCTTTGCCGCCGTGGAGGCGCTCCGGCCGGTCATCGTCGAGTGGGCAGGGCGGCAGCACGGGACCCTTTCCTTCCGACTGACGCAGGTTCTTTCCGGGCACGGCTGCTTCGGGAAGTACCTGCACTCGGTCGCTAGGAGGGAACTGAGTCCCGCCTGTCATCACTGCGACTGTAGTGAGGACTCGGCTCAGCACACGCTGGCGGATTGCTCCGCCTGGGCGACGCAGCGTCGGGCCCTCACTGCAGTCATCGGAGGGGATCTCTCGCTACCGGCCGTCATACGCTCCATGGCCGGTAGCGACAGGAATTTTACCGCGGTCGCGACCTTCTGTGAGGACGTCATCTCGCAGAAGGAGGCGGCGGAAAGGGTCCGGGAGGACGATCTCCAGTCGGACCTAATTCGCCGCCGGCGAACCGGGCGGCGGAGGCGCGCTTACCAGCGCCTCATGCCGCCCTGAGTGTGGCCGCGGGTGGACGGGACGGGTTTTTTCCCTTCACCCGCTATAGTGGCCCCCCGCGAGGAGGCGGCGTCCGCGTGTGCCTGGACGTCGCCTAATTGAGAGGTTTTTACCCGAAGGTGGTGCCCGCGCTTTTGCGGGCAGGCGCTAGGGGGGGTCCGGATGTCTTAATAAAAGCTGTTCCCGGATCCCTCCTACTTAGGGCGCAGTACGGCACACCGTGTGGTTTTAGTCGGTTCGATTCCGACACACCGCCCCACCGAAAACCCCGGTGGGGTGACGGCCCGAGGGGGTTTCCACACGCACAAAAAAAAAAAAAAAAAAAAGGCTCTAACCCTTTCCTGGCCCCCTCTTCCCTCCCTTCCCGTACTCCCGCCTTAAATGCTGGCAACGTACTTGTGGCTCTCGAGTTGCAGGTGCCTTTGGGCGTCACTTACCATCAGTTGACCCGTTTGCTCGTTTGCCCCTTAGAGGTACAATAAAAAAATAAAAAGAATGGGGACGTCTATGGGTATTCTTAGGAGTTACAAAATAAAAAATTATAAATTATGTAGAGTAACTCATAGGTTAGGCGTATGCTGGGATGGAGACAAAACAGTTTAGCAAAGCGTAACGCACAATCATATTATGTTTCCGTATTGTACGGAAAAAAACAGAACAGATAGTCTCTAGCTCTTTAGTTAAATATAAATTATAAAACTGATTAAATTCCTCTCCCATGTTTATAACTTACAAAACTCCCTGAAAACAGCGTTACCAAACCGGCTCTGCACTGTGCTTTACTGAAATACACCGCATGCCAATCTACATATCCTTAGACTAAATTACAGAATACTTCTAATATTTATTTTACAGGTACACTTGTCTTGTAGTGTCCGTGTAGAATAAATATTATTTTTTTTGCAATAGTACTCTGTGGCCTTTCAAATCACCCCTGTTCGTCCGGATTGATTATGCTTAGGTTTGCCACCTTTTGAGAAAAATATAGGTTTTTTTTAAACTTGCAAAAGCTATAGTACTTTTAGAAAATTCAGAACAAAAAATAGTACCTAGCTACTTACAATTTTTTCCTTCACTCGAAAACATTTCTTTTTCTGGATGGTAGGTACCCTATTTCTTGTTCTGTACCATTGACAATGTATAATCAAAATTTAATGATGATCGGTTACGTAGTTAAAGTGTTAAAGCGTTACATACAACTCCAGTTAGTTACAGTTACAGTTAAAATGGTGACAGTTGAGTTAGACATAAAAATATAGTATTTTTGTACTATATTATTATTCTATAATATATAGTAAAATTGCTCAAAATATAGTACGATACCACAGATAAGATAATAGTTACTTCGTAACAGATACATCACTCCCATACAAAACTGAAAATACCTACGTTATAATAGCCTACAAAATTTAAATAATAATACCTGGCGTTGACCAGACCAGCTGTGACCAGAAATATATCTTATTCACGCTTTTCGAAAGTTCCGAACGCCTTGCCCACCGCGGGACCTTCGTCTGTGTGTGTAGCCGAACTGCCGGACACTCTAGGGTTGTGAAAAGTACACAAAAAATGTAATAAACAATTTATTTGGGGTATGTTCCGATATACACTGCGAGTACTGTTCAGTGCTCTTACTGGGGAGAAATTCGTTCCGTTATGGACGGACAGTATACTGTCGCAGTATCCTAGGGAAATATTTGACGTCATAAATTGTCGCCATTTTTGTACTGTGAACACTGGCGTTTTCGAGGAAAGGTGCTCTCAGTGCTTTGATTACGTGATCAACGACAATTTTTTTCCAGTTAAATAGTAAACAATTATTGGTCAAAATATGTCTATCACTTTTACCGCCCCATTTAAATAGCCCCATTTAAATAAATCGGGTATAAAGTTATTATGCATTCGGTTACTTGAAAAACAATATTTTCTTTTAATAAACAGTAAACTTACTTTTATTATGCGAGTAATTCAATTGACAATTAACTTGAATATTAAACTTTTAAATATAACTACATTCAAACCATAATTTTTCTTGTTGAACAGATAACTTGTATATGTACTACTTGTATGTATATAATAATTATTTTCACCTCAAAACAGCGCCAAAAAACATAGATGACAGTATAATAGACTGTGTTCCATATTAAACAGTAACCAGTATAGCTAATTATAAAGGAATGGCTTCGCAGTATACTAAATTGACGTCACTCCTTATAGTGCTCGTAGTGCATATCGGCACACACACTTGATTATCAAATTTATGGGTGTTGAGTTTTATATAATGATAAATAAAATTATAGCCACTATGAAATTTATATCTTTAATTTTTATAGGTCCTAGGTATCCTTCAACCTTCGATAGTAACATTTGATGCTATAGACATATACATCACTATCACTACATATTATAAAACAAAGTCTATCTGTCTATCTGTTCACGATAAACTCAAAAACTACTCGACAGATTTTCATGCGGTTTTCATCAATAGATAGAGCGATTTATGAGGAAGGTTTAGGTATGTAATTTGTTAAGGTTTTATGTAAATTGGTTGAAATATGATCTTGATTGTTGAAGATGTCTCTGCTACCAGTGCGAAGCTGGGGCGGGTTGCTAGTAATGGCTGTTGCATAGACTAGAGAAAGATACTCTGATAATTTAAACCTTTGTAGGTATAACATATTATGTTACACAAAAGTATTAAATAACAAATAACTACCTACTCAAATAAAAACCTCAATCTGTGCTACTCTCAATATGTTTTACATTTCAGTAGCTCTTATTTTTGTTTTCACTATATTTCTAACTATTTTACATCTATTGTGTGAGCCAAGCCGTCAGTTCGCCTTGCCTAAAAGTTACAACAAATGAATACGCTGGCAGTCCACACCTACTAAGTTTGTCACCTTTCGTAGAAATTATGGGTTTATTATTGACGGTTTAATAGACTACATTTATTACAACATCACTCTGGCCAATCACTCAAAAACTGATTTAGTACAACATTGTATAGAATATATTATATAAGCAACATTATTTTTTTTGTTGAGAAGATAACTATTATTTATTATTAGTACAGCCACGCGTCTATGGCGAGTAAAGAATAAACATCTAAAGTATTTTTATATGATATTGACAAAAAAGTAATAGCTAAAATCATTTTTATCACACAACCACAATCACACTTATTTTTAAAGGATTTCCCAGATCACTAACGTCTAGCAATAACGCAATTTAACATAATAAATACATTTAGCAATAACAAAATAACTCCACTTCATAATAAGTTCGATTTGACATTTTGTTTTTATTTACGGAGAATACCGTTCTGCCGTGCGTGCGTGCTCTCAGCTACGGGTTGTCGCCCCTACTGACACTTTTACCGTGGACGGTAAGCTAAATTGGTAGGTATATAAAACGCAACCTCGAGCGAGTGATGTAGCCCTGACGATACTATATTATTATATTATAGTACTTCCTTCTTAAATTTATAGATAGGTTTAATATTATCTTATATATTAGAAAGTATGAATTTAAATCCAGTAAAAACCAATTTTCCCCACAGCATATAAAACAGGCTATAAATCACATTGGTTGACGCGGTATTGGCTATGAATAGAGCAGCCGATCAATCCCCATGGGTATAAAGTCCTGTGGAGAATGTACGATAGCGTATTAGAAAAACAAACCTGCATGCACTGATAAGATAAGTTACTAACTTTTTGGATCCATATTTAAGCTATATGTTTTTATGTCAAGACATCGAGTAACATTCATCGTATTGATCTTGAAATTCATCTTATCAAATCTCGAAGTACTTAGTAGCGTTTTTATTTATTACAAATTCAAATTCAAATTCAAATTCAAAATCGTTTATTCATTTAAGACACTAAGTGACATTTATGAACGTGACGCTAGAGTTAAAATCATAGATCGGCGCAAACAGACGCCACAGCATGTGCTGGATTGTCGAGGTAAATTAGGTGAAAACACCAAAATCTACTGCCTGCTTGTGTCGATCTATAACTTCCAGTTTCCAAAATGCGTAGAGCCTTATGAGAAGAATACTGGCAAAGAAACTCATGGCCACTCTTTTTAAAAGTCAGATCTTCAGGTACAATAGTGTTAGTGTTACACGAAAGGTAAACGGGATGCAAGCTGATGCCACCTGAATTTCAATTTATTGAAATGCTCCAAAAGCTAACGTACTAAAAAATAAAAATCACTCAGTGATACCGTTACGTTTATCTTGAGCTTCTCCCGTGTTATTTTGCGGTGCCCATACAGTGGCGGATTTACACATTTGCCGCCTGTAGGCTAGTTAAATTTTGCCGCCCCTACCTCCTCTTCGATTACAACTTTTTTTTTGTCAATGATTTGTGCACTAACTACTGGTGTAGGTAATTAGTACACAAATAATTTTTCCATAATTAGTATGATTGTGAACTAGGAGATCGATGTCTCAGTTTCTAGATTTTTTTACAACCTAAAGATTTAGCTACTAACACATGTACATTCAATAATCGTTCAATTGATCAGCCTATAGCAGTCAACTGCTCTCCTAACCTGCGCCAAAGCACCCGGTTCTCCGTCTTTCGCATACAATCAATCCCAGCTACCTTTCTCAGTTCGTCAGTCCATCTGGCTGGGGGGCGTCCTACCTTCCTTTTACCAGTTCACGGTCTCAACTCTAGGACCCGTTTGCCCAACGACCATGCCAGGCCACGTCAGTACTTTAACAATATTTTTTTACACCAATCAACACGAGTCCGTTTTTCTTCCGAGGTGAGTTCATGAGAAATCCAGCGGCAACAAAGTCTTCTAACTTTTAAATGTTGATGTAAGATTTTTGAATTTAGCTCATACCAATGCCCTCGAATCTCCTCATAGGTGAATACGCCCGTTTTCTTCAATTAGTTGCCAGACAGTAGCCACATTTTCCTCAGTGATCGCAGTTGAGGGCCGACCTTCACTAATTTCATCATGGAGAGAAACACGGCCACGATCAAATTCTGTGTAGAAACGCCTTACGGTGCTCTAATGAGGTGCTTTCCTCCCAAAAGTATTTTGAAGACGAGCAGCGAAGTCTTGTGGAGTCAGTGAACTATAAAAATCTTAAAAAATCATTGCCCTAAAATCTTTCTGCGTTAATTTTATTCCATTTTTGCTACAGACGACGAACTTTAACTTGTGATAAAAAACAATTGACACGCAATTTCCCAAGGGTGTTGGTGAATAGTTTGGAGATAAAATTCCCTTGTCTAACTCCACGCTGCAAGTTTATCTGATTTCACGCGGCACGCAACACCTAGGTGTTAAACCTTGTTAGAGGACGGAACTAAACTCTTCAGCCGGTCATAATCGAGTAGTCAGGGCAGCAGCATGGGACCGTTTCTTTCCAACTAACGCAGGTCTGCTTCGAGAAGTACCCGCACTCAGTCGCTAGGAGATAATTGAGTTCCACCTGTCACCATTGCGACTGCAGTGAGGACTCGGCTCAGCACACGCCGGTGATCCGGGCGCCGGAGGCACGCGTTCAAGCGCCTCATGTCGCCCTGAGGGTGGCCGCGGGTGGAGGGACTGGTTTTCTCCTTCACCCTCTGTAGTGGCCCCCCGCGAGGAGGTGGTGTTCGCGTCGCCTAATTGAGAGGTTTTAAGGTTTTTACCCAGAGGTGGCGCCCGCGCTTTTGCGGGCAGGCGCTAGGGGGAGTCCGAATGTCTTAATAAAAGCTGTTCCCGGATCCCTCCTATTTAAGGTGCAGTACGGCACACCGTGTGGTTTTAGTCGGTTCGATTCCGACACACCGCCCCACCGAAAACCCCGGTGGGGTAATGGCCCTGTGTCAACTATTTTAGGTCTTTTGTAACGCACTTTTGCTTTATAGCTCACTGCTCAGACTTATGGCTTCGAGAAACCTAAAGATCATATCACGGGTGCATAATGTGCAACCCTAGATTACTACTTCGGTACCGCATTAGTGAGCCACAAAAGCATAAAATATGCATTGCAGTTTCTTCTGCCTCTCGACAGAATCTGCATATTGTGTTCTCGCCACATTTAGATTGTAACATATGTTTGTTCAGTTTGCAGGGTCCGGTGACGATTGAGAAGGAGCTCAGGTTTTGTATCTCTTGAGCTCTAGAAGTTCTTTTGATACTTTGTTATCATAGCCATTTATTAAGGCTTTCGAGTGTTTTAAACCAGTCATGGTCTTCCATCTCTTAATTGAAATTGATATTATGTATTGGGCGTTTATGATTGAATAAGCTCGCCGCAGATAGGTTCCGATCCATGCTGTTGGTTGTCTGCACCAGCTCTGGAGTTTATCGGCTTTTTCATTGCTACCTAACTTAGACTCTCTAGCTCTTTCAGGAGTTGCATCTGGCCTACCTTTAGAGCTCGGTAGTAATTCCGTCATCCCCAGGAGATCGGTTTTTTTAGCTGCTCGAGAGACATCTCTATCTTGTTGTGTTTCAGGTATGTCCTCCCTCTAATGGCGCGTTAATGTAGCTCTGTGATCATCATCACTGGGTCTCGTTGGTTCTATCATCCGTGATGCGTACAGCTATAAAACTTCTCGATCTCATCCAGAATCTGGCACTTTGAATTGACTGCCGTTCTCAGTTTTGAGTTTCGTGAGATGGGGAGGCCAAGTGCTGAATGAACACTTAACCCCATGTTCCCTTCAATTGCATTCTCTATTGTGTGAATGTTAAAGCTTGGGAGATCGCGTCATAACAGTTTTTAGGCTCTCCTATCTGACCAGACGGCTGAGTGGCTGACAGCTCGCGCATTTTACTCATAAATTCGAGAGTCTTGGGAGAGAGTTTGGTCTGCTGCTGTTTGTTTTTTCCGGGGAACAGCTTTCGAGACTTAAACATTATAAAATATTTTTTATTGCGTTTAAAAATTTATATTTAATTATCTGGTAACAATCGCCTGATGATGACGATGAAATAAAATTATGAAAGTTCTTGGCAAGGAAGATTTTTAGATAACTTTTCAATTGTGTTTTAAGTAAGAAAATCTTCTCTTACCCGAACTGTGTTGGCCAGACACACTAGTGAAGGGTCGTTTCACTCGTTCCCGCCCGCACAATTTTCGTAGTCGCGTTTGGTTAAACGCGACTACGAAAATTGTAGAACCATTTATATAGGTGGTGAAACATTTTACATGTTGAATTGTTTGTGTACCTATTGACATTTAGGTAGTTAAGTATATATGTAAATATGAATCTTTTTAATTTTTGTAAGACAAAGAAAATATTTTCCCAAATTCGCCGCCCCTAAAATCTGCCGCCCTAGGCTTCAGCCTACTCAGCCTATTGGTAAATCCGCCACTGTGACCATAGTGGACCTGTCATATCCGGAAAGTCTTTACAAAGATAGTTCTAGTTATACTGGTCAAGAAATAATAATAAATAATGATAGGAATAACTAGACACCTCACACTAGGCCGTCAGATCCCAAACTAGACAAAGCCTGTACTATGTAACCAGACTGCTGATAAATATACCTGTATACTGCTAAATACATACATATTATCGATACATTTAACCCAGACACAGAACAAATGATCATGTTCATCACACAACTAGTTGTCCTGGGCGGGAATAGAAGCCACGACCTCATCGGTCAAGATCACCAAACACTAGACTTGACCAACAGGCCAGTAAAATAAAACAAAACCTTCAAAATGTAATGAATATCGACTAACAGGTTCTTTTTAGTATAATAAAATATTCCTATACTTCTTCCAGACACGCTGTCAGTCCACTACTGTAACCGGGAGGTGTCCATCGCGGATGTCGGCTCAGATAGTGAGGGATACATCCGTACTCCGGGTTACCCACACTTCTATGTCGGAGACGTGTGCCGGTGGAGGCTGAGGGCTAACCCTGAGCAAAAGATCCGAGTTACGTTGCTGGATGTTAGCTTAAGAAGTGAGTATTTGTGAAGTATTATTCCGAAATCAATTAATATGAAACATTTCATAATTAGTAGCATTGGTATTGGTAGAGGGCTGTTTGTCGCATTGATAGTAAAATGAAGTCGGTTCAAGGCCAAATTTCGTTGTCATGTTACCATATTTTTTTTTACCAAAAATTATTTTGCACTAGTCTACCACTTCAAGACGTCCGATTATAAAGGATGAAATGGCGAAAAACGAGTCACGAGAATACGAATGATTAATATTAAAATTATAATTGTAAAGAAGCGCGAGGTGCTTGACATCAAATGTTATAGAATGTAATAAGCAACCCACGCTATTTCACCTTATAAGATTTTTTAAACTATAATGAACCAGTGAACTTTATATCGCTGTAGAACAAATTATTTACGTTTTAAAATTATTTTCCACATTTTAGGATTAGGTACTATTAAAGCGTGTATTTTAATTTTTTTATAATTATAATTTATTTTAACTAACCAGTATTTTACTATTCACAGGCTTAGGTCCTTTTGAGAACCGCTGCACAGATTACGTCACAGTTCAGGATCAGAATGGCAATTTCCTGCTGCAGTCTTGCGAGCAAGTGGAGCTTCCTCTGCGGTTGACATCAATCACTAATGTCGTGGATGTAGCCGTGGAGGTCAAGTCCAAGGGAGCGTACCCTAAAAGAGGGGTGTTGTTGCATTATAAAAGTAAGGAACTAATAATTTTAAAATGCTTTAGTTAGGTTTAAGTATTCCAAATTTCACGCTCCTCCATTCACGGAATTTTCTTAAAAATGCGTACAAATACGTCTTCGCGTATTAATGTATAGATTATAGATTGTAATCTACGAAAAATAAGGTCGACCCTCAGCGAAAATAGAAAATTTATACAATTTGTATCTATTTCATCAAAAAAAAGAGTTTAACTCCGATTCTTATTAATATTGTGTCATATCAATTTCGGTTTTAATTCAAGTTCATGTTTTATTTTCCTCAAACTAATTTTATTTAAACTATTGTTAGTGAAAATAAAGGTAATGTTGCGAAATCTGTTTGTTTAACAAAGTAATTTTCAAAGAGTATACAAACACTACGTTAGATAATTTTAGTCATTACCTAACAACGCCATCTATGTAGTAAAAAGTAATAATACAATCAGTGCCATCTATTTTTCTGTTCCACAGGTATAGGTTGTGTAACGTTACGGGCGCCATCTAATGGCTACATGGTATATCGCAACGAAGATGTGGCGCATTACATGTGCAACGTGAACTTTGTTTTCAATGATACCCGAGAGAGGGCGCGTTTATTATGGTGCTATGACGATAACCGGTGGAATGACACAGTACCTTTGTGCGTTGGTGAGTTTTTAATAACAATTTTATATTGAAAGAATACACATAACAGAGATTTTTGTAATTAAAATAAAATCAAAGAAAGGATAGAACAAGGAAATTTAAACATCGTTATCAAAACAAAGAGTTTTAAAAGATGATTACAAAAATATATACAATTTATTATATTTTATTTAAATTGTTATTTTTTATTACATTTATTAGTTAGTATTTTAAACGCAGTTGGATTTTTTGTTTTGTGTGAGAATCCATTCTAAAAATGAGTTCTTATTATACATCAATTATTTATTTATCTTGAACATAAAAAAAAAAATTAAGTTATGAGAGTTTATCAGTGTTACAAAACCGACACGATACGCTATTGTTTTTTAACTCAAACTGTCATTTTAATTTAAAGCAACTTTATCATTTATGTCTGCGTAAAGTATATCTCAAAAGATTTTTTAGCGGCATCCGATCAAAAATTATTTATTCACAATATAATATAGGTAAATGTATAGGAAAAGAGGAAATAGAATAGATAGTACATAATGGCCAACTTATTTAATCACGCGTGTAATCTTTCTACTGCTACGGTACTATATTATTAGTATATTCCTGTCATAATGTTATCTAAACTTCCAAGAAATCTTATTTTAGTAAAACGGAATACCATAAATCATTTTGAAAGAACTTCCTATGGCCTTGCCAATCTAGCCATAACGCAGCAGATAAGTAATAAAATATATGTAAGTAGTAATAAAACTTGTCGATAACAATAAACGCTCCCTATGAAAACTTCCATGAAGCATTTTGAATATAGTATTCGTGGGGAACACCTGCACATGCGCATATTCTCCATTTCCTTCTTCCCTTTCACACTATGCATACAGCTTGAGCAAAAGCAAGACAGCAACATGCATGTCAGTTTCATTATGATTATTTACATTCAAAAATTTTATATTAAGTTTTGACTCTATTCCGTTTGACATAAAGTTTATTTTTGATTGGTGTATATTGTTATTATTTTCATCGTCAACCAAGGGCTTCTCCACATCACTTCAGTGATCAGTCGTACGCGTTAGTAAATAGAATATTCGTTCTTCGGTCGTCGTCGAGTGCGTTCGGATTGTTCGGGATTCGAAATAAACTGTATTTTCTCGTGTCGAAGGAAACACGTGTTTTCGGCCAAAGTGAGTTTACATTTTTTGTGTTTATTAAATAAGAATGTTTGAATTTAAGGTGAATTTTAGATGTGGATAGCTATAAGTAATTATTACAGTGTTTGATGTGAAGTTTTCAGTTAAAAAGTAACTATTGGTAAGCTCATGTGGGAGTTGGGTTATATTAACTTATTACCCGAGACCTCATTTCTATTGAAACATTTTCTACAATAATAAATCTTTATTGCTTACATAAACATTTATAAAATAAAAAGCATTCATTGTATGTCAATGTATTTTTGTAGTGTTTTTAGATATTTTTGTCGCAATAGAATAAAGAATAAAATATAACTTAACAGGAAATATTCGAGTTTAATGATATGTAGGTACTCCTAACTGTATCTAACACACAATTATTATTAAAATACTTAATACTACAATGGAAAATCCATAACATCAATCTGTCTCCTGAAGGGTGTAAGACAGCGGTATTACATACTAACATGTTGTTTTCCAAAATTTTTCGGATAAGTATGTATATTTATCTAGTTATTTCCGGTTTTAAGAAGACAAGGTATCTCTATATTATTAAAAGTAACTTTAATTTATCTCCTGCAAATTTGATAAGGCTGTGACCATTTCTTTGGTTAGATTATATATTTATTATAAAAAAATTGTTAGTTTTGTTTGTATTTACTGGCAACGTATTTAATAATAGTTTTTATGTTAGTTTTAACCAATTTACTACAGTACGTTTGAGTTAAAGAAAAGAACAAAGCAATGTGATAAAGTTTATACCTACCCAGTACAATAAGTAGGATTTATGAAAAAAAAAAAATAGGGATTTAAAGAAAAAAAAAAATTGTTTAATGTCCTTTCATATCTTTAACTCATCATCAGCATCATCATGGCGTTGCTTCCCGGTTACAACCGAAACTTCCGCTTCGGTGCCCGAAGTCCGTCTTCCGACTTTTTCTCCTCCTCTTCGCACGATCTTCGGCAACCCTAATACTGAGTCATCCATATCTTTAACTCATCCTATGGATTAAAGGAATTACAGGAATTCAAATTCAGCCTGCATTTTTTTAGTCTGGTAAATATATGCACACAGGGACTCGTGGGTAAGTGATAAATGAGTAGGTTAGCACATTACAAAGTTAAGTAATACTAGGCAGGTCAGTCTAGGATGGGTGACCATTCTTAATAGGCTCAGGCAGTAGATTTTGGTGTTTTCACCTAATTTACCTCGACAATCCAGCACATGATGTGGCGTCTGTTTGTGCCGATCTATGATTTTAACTCTAGCTTCAATTTAACGTTAATAAATGTCACTTAGTGTCTTAATTGAATAAATGATTTTGAATTCTGAATTTTGAATTTTGAATAACACATTGAGACCCCTTCGTGCCTCGGAGAGCACGTTAAACTGTCGGTCCCGGGTGCCATTCAAACATCTGTTCCATTCGTTACGGGTAGTTGGAGCCCTAAAAAGTCCGACAACCTGGTCTAACTACAGAACTTTGATACCGCCTAGTACTTGGGTTGTGGAGGTCTAAAGGCAGTCGCTTTACGTAAAATATCAAAGTGTGGCCGTATCGTAGTTAGAATGAAAGCCGACCCCAACTTAGTTGGGAGAAGGCGCGGAGAATGGTGACTTATATCCACACAAAGGTTTTTCCGCGCCTATTCGAATCGCCCGTCTAGTTCTCCATATGATGGAAGACCGCGTTTAGAGAGCTCTTCTATAATAGAGCTATTTTTCTTGCTCTTGTGAAGTGAGTAACCAAAATCCATCTCGAGAGATTAGTGAATTTATAGGCATCGGAGATGACCGCTTACCATCAGGCACGTAGTATACTTATTTGCTAACTTATATTTGGTATAAAAGCTAGGTAAACATATTCTCTAGAATGTAAAGCGAAATCAATAATCTATATAATGATATAACAGCAATATACATGTGTAACTATTTAATGAACTGGTAACCTCTGCTTGGTATGACGTTATTACAGAATACAGACGACGATAGTACAAAAAGGTCAAACATTATGTACGTAGTAGGCACGTAGTCAGTCTAAGTTTACTTGTACAATTAACGCTGTCGATATTATTTAAGGTATAATATAATTATGTATTTACACGGGAGTTAACGCGATCACGAAATGCCTGTGACCACGGGCAGTGCAACCTGGTCGAAACGTCAATTCAGAGGTATGTAATACCTATTTCGTGATCGCGTTAATTCCCGTGTAAATACATAATTATATCATGGAACGCGAAAGTTTAAAAGTTATTTAAGGAAGCCACAGTAATGCCAGTTGCATTGTCAGTAACTGTCCGGCAGTGGCGTAGCTAGGTAACCAAAGGCCCTGGGGCAAAAAATAAACTAGGGCCCCAACAAAACTATTCAAAATTTCATAACTCTAGTACAAACCTGCTTTATTTATATTCCAAATGTGAGGGGCCCCCTGAGCTTACGGGCCCCGGAGCACTGCCCCGTCTAGCCCTCCGGTAGCTACGCCACTGCTGTCCGGAGAGTCTGTCGTTGATTCGGGTTTGTTCCCAAGCCTACCTACTACCTACTTATTTTGTGACAAACCGACCAATAGACCACAAAAGACAGCATTAATAGTCCAACTTTAAATCTGATATGGACTCATATCAGATGTCTTCTGTGGTGTCAATGAATTTTAAACAGTCATTCTAAAAATATTAGTTTAGTGTCACTTATTTCTAAAATCCGTAGAAACAAAGAATGAATCGTTCATTGTCACTACGAAACACGACACCATCAACATGCATATGAATAAAACTATTAGTAACAAAAAAAACACAGGCACATAATTATCGTTATTCAAAGCTAATAAAACAGTACAACTATTCAAATAAACACGAGCGAAAAATCTGTAGGTACGAACTACGAAAGAAATGTGCAGCTACCGTAGAAAACATGTAATGTACTGATTTTGAAGCT
This sequence comes from Callimorpha dominula, assembly GCA_949752705.1. Taxonomy (NCBI): domain Eukaryota; kingdom Metazoa; phylum Arthropoda; class Insecta; order Lepidoptera; family Erebidae; genus Callimorpha; species Callimorpha dominula. The sequence goes on from OX456993.1 coordinate 21,660,968, forward strand.
ACTCGTAGTATATTTTCATTTAACAGCTGCACCTTGCAGTTTTGTACGCTTTTATTTGTATAGAAACTACATTGATCTTAGGGGTCATAGGATAATGTGTCGCAGAGAAAATGCCTATAGATAGAATATCAGCGTTGTCGGTCACAACTCACGAAATAGTAACTTACTAAAAATAAAGCGGTCAACGACTTTATCTTTCTTAGTTTCTGTATACAAAACTATAAACGTTTGTAAAAATACACAGGCGGCACAGATTCCTGATGACAAGAAAAATATGTGTGCTTGATAACTGACTTCAAAAACCCATCTTTTTTCGACAAGCTTTTATCTATACTCATATTATAAAGCTGAAGAGTTTGTTTGTTTGGTTGAAGGCGCTAGTCTCAGGAACTACTGGTTCGGTGTTGGATAGCAAATTTATCGAAGAAGGCTATGCTATATAACATCATATCATCGCATAAACGCAGGTGAAACTGTGGGGACGGCTATATCAAATAAAATTGTTTATTCTGCCAATTCAAAGTTTATTTTCGTATGTTTAACATTTTAATAAAAGCTTATTTTGTACATTTAATTAATTTATTAGTAAGGTTACCTTCAAAGATTATTCGCTACAACTAGGTGGGGATGTTTTTACTAGCTTTGGTTAGGTAAACAAATACCTACTCCGGTGTGCTCCTGAAGATGTGGTAACCGTAGAGGCGTCGACACGCAAGTAACAACTGTGAACAGCACAGAAATTCCACGTGAGCAACAAAATAATTATGTATTTGTTGATATAATCCCATTATTTTAAAGAGATAGCAAAAAATTGTAGAAAAGTTTTTATTCTGTTTTTTTTTTTTATACAGAGAAGATACAATTATAAATGATGGAGATTTTAATCTTAATTTATTGAATTGAAAGCACTCGTATGTGCCAGTCATCAACTATTTTCTTTATATGTGAAATATCGTACAGATCGGTTAAAAACAGAACAATTAATCAAGATAAAAAAATGGACTCCATTTTTTTACTAGAGTATATATTTTAAAGGTTTTTTTTTTAAGATTTTTATAAACAAATGAATCAAGTTTCTGTAGTCGACTGGCAGAGCCTGGATTTCGACTATCAGCGCCAACCTATACAATAAAACTATACCTGCATATACAATATAGTACGTGCCATACCTCCTTCTAGAAGGGTTTAGAGATATTACTTACATATTTATTACGAGCTAGACGCAGATTAACACTACCTATCTGATAGATATAATTTCAGGGCCACAATTTCATTTGGTATGTACGTGAAAGACAAATTATTTATTTCTGTAAAAAATGCGCTCAGTTGGTAGAAATGTTCGCGCCAAACTTTGAGGCGGTTACAGATAACATTACTAAAATAGTACAATTCTTATTTCGTAGGTTATTGGCCAGACGCGTTGTCTTTTTGTTCACTTTTGATGGAAGGTGCTAATTACTAGCAGTTAATGGATTACCGTTTTTATTATTGATCTTTTTTTAAATTTATATTTATGTTTTTAATGAAACAAGAAATTTGTTCAATGTTTAGGTATAAAAAATGTTTGGCAACATTTTGAGGGGAAGCCGTACCTAAGGCTGAGTTAACTATATTTAGATTTTTGCTTTCTTTACAAATGTGTCTATTTTTTATATAATAATAAGGTTTTTATTACAATAATTTAAAAAAATAAAGAATTATTTTAAATATCCAATAGTGGAATCTATAACACATGATTACTGGCTGGTTATAAAAACTAATTGATAAAATAAAAAAGTATAAAACCACACATTGTCATGCAGCCAATTACATTACCGAATAGAATAAGGTCAATTTGTTGTGATATAAACCTCATTTCATTGAACATTATCTACGTGGTAAATAGCAATTACACGTTTATACTAAGGCATCGATGCGTAGCTACACGCAGTCGTCACGCTCGCGATTCACGCAAACTTCTCCATTAAAATACTTGGACGATTTCCAAAAAAAAAAGGAATCAGCTGCCGGTTTTTATACTAATTGTAATGCATTCTCTACTTACGTTTGGAAACTGAAAACGAACGTAATAAAAAAAGATCTATTTTTGTTCTTGTTATTCCGGTTAACTGAGATTTCGAGACATCCATTCCAATGAAGACATGACATTTCTTAAAAATAGGAACTTCAGTAGCTCTTCTTGAAATATCGTTTGTTATTTTCGGATGAATTAATTAATTAACGTTCAAATCACTTTGGATTCCCAATCCTAAGAAAGAAAAATAGAATAACCCTTACTATTTCATCCCAACGAATAGATAAATAATCATAAATAAAAAAAATTCAAATACCTCCGACTCGAAAATCCCTTCAATAATTACAAAACAACTAATGATCTTTCTTGATGTAAGAACATTCTCGATCAAGTAACCTTACAAACAAAAAATCCGCACTCAAATCGGTTCAGCCGTTTGGGAGCTATGATGCCACAGACAGACACGTCATACTTAATACACCCCCCTTTTTGCATCGGGAGTTAAAAATATGAAAGCGTGCGTGCGTGCGTGCGTTTTACCACGCCATAAGTAGGTTCTACCAGTACGTTTCTTTTTGCATGATAACGTGTTTATTGCATTAGGAGTAGTGACGATAAAGGCAGGAGAAACTGTGGAATACGACTAGTCATTAATAATTATCAAAGAAGAACGAAGAACAATGTTGTGCATGAAGTGAAAAAAATCACCTATAAATTGCTTTAGGTTAGGTTTTCACGGGCAATTTTCCGCAACTCCACGACGAGGTGCGTATTTTGCGTTGGTAGGAATAAAAGCTATTCGAGCCACCCTAACTCCCCGAAGAATCCTAGTAACCCCTTCACGTTACCGACAATCTCGGAGAGTGACCCTGGCGAGCCAAGGTACTCTCTGCTAACTCTGCTAACTGCTCTAACTATATTAATGAAACCTAGTGGAGGGATAATTTAAAACCTAGTCATGATGAACACTACATTCATGTTTGAAGGGTAGTTTTACAGACGTCTGTATCTTCTTTTCCTTGTTTTTATGTTATTCATATCTCATGGCAGGTTACAGCATTCCCTCTATTTTCAGAATAAAGTACTAATCTCGCTATTATTAGCATTAATTAGAATATGGTAGACACCACACAGCAATTAAATACAAATATATCACTCATGTGACTCAATCTCTGCATAAATTTGTAACTCCAATATTTATTATGTATAATTAAATTGATATATATTTTTAAAACTAACATTGTCTTAATAACAGCCATCGACGCAAGAAGCCTGCTTGTGGTCTGTACATAGATTGGCGTTCAATCGAGTAAGATTTTTACCGCCTCCGTCGCCAGACATAAAAGTTGCAATAGTGAATTAGCTGGAAGGCGATTGAAGTGCTTTTTAATTCAACATTTTCCAGACTCATATTTCATTTCCAGACGCCTGTTTCAAGAACATTAATGAGAAAATTATCGACATCAAAACTCATTACAAATTGATCGGGCGTTATCCGTTTCTTTTACAAGTAAATTTAGTTACGTAAAAAGTATTTTTTGTCTGTTATGTAGAGCGATAAATTTTTTATAGTATTTCGGATGAGGTAGTGTTGAGATTTTTGCTTGAATTACTTTAATACAAAGAACGTTATGTAGGTGGTTTGTACGACTTACATGTTAACTGAGCGATCTGGGAGACTGGTCTGTAAGGTGTATATAATCATACGTAGCTAAATTTATATAGATAATCTTTAAGAATAATACAAACTAATTTAATGTAATTAAATAATGGCATCACAAGCTATCAAAGTGCTTCTTACTACGAAACATGCAGAATGTTACAGAAAGGTGTTTCTAGAACCGTTGTGTATCCAATAATTAAGTCAGCTTGAAAAAAATATGATAAATTCCTTGTTAAAATACCTTCTGAAAAATAAACTGTTTTTTTTTTTTGATCACCAACCCTATCATAAGATAGGGTTGGTGATCATTTTTAAACAGAATACAATGATTTTTTATTATTTTCAGACGTTTTTAGAAAAATCCGGCCTTTCCATCAACATGCTTGCAATTTCTTTTTTTTTTTAAAAGACAACTCCCGCATTAGGAATTACTCCTGTGTCGCGAGGGACTTTACAAACATACAAACAACGGACATAAAGAACACCCAGACTCAGGTGGGAATCGAACCCACGACCTCTGGCTCAGAAGTCAGGGTCACTAACCACTAGACCAACATAGTTTCCGTAACGCCAGCCCTCACTCTTACGAAATATTAGCTGTAAAGGTAAATTTTGAAGTTTAATTTATTAGTTCTAAAACAATATTTCTGTGTTAAAATGTTGTTAGCTCTTTTTGTTACTCACGGGGTTTACTGTACCGTTCTTAAATATGACCGTTCTGTAACTTCGCAATAAATCGCAAACCTCTCCGTTTTCTTTGTATCGTTTTTAGCTGCTATTCAGCTTAGATATAGTGCCAAGAAGGTTTATGAACAGAGGAGTACTTAGCAACTGTCTAGAGTTAATCAATTTTGCGCTCGCACCTTATTACTTGCGACTCTGCACGAATACATTTCATAGATATTAATTAGGGTTGTCAAATACTCCAGATAACTTGGGATGTTCCTTATCGTGCTTAGAGAGGGTTGACCGTATGGTTTAAACCAAATTTCAAGAACGTGTTTATTAGGTGTATATTTGAAATTGTGTTGTTTATTTAATACGAGGTACAAAGGACCTTAAAGATGTCAGCAAACTCTTAGAGCTTGCTAATAATGTTATGCCTATAGATGGCGTAGTTTTTTATAAAGTAGACACGTCTAATAGACGTCTTAAAGAACCGCTTATGTAGGATGTAGTAACAAACAATAAAATAAAAGGCTGAGCTTGAATACCATTAAGAATACAATTACGCACCTAAACAAATTTTGCTGATTTTCATATTATAAGTGGTGATAAAATTAAAAGCACGAAGTATATATACATATACACTTGTATAGAAATGAATAGTGCATTGTGATTTTCAGGAAATGTTTCCAAATCTATGTAAATTTGTTGAACATTTTCTAATAATCTTGTTAAAGGTACAAGTCCAAGACGGACTGCAAATCGCAAAGTGCAAGCCATACTACTACTTTTTATGAATTTCTATGAAAATTAGTCCCACGTGCGGTCTGCAGTCTGTCTCGGAATAAAAATGCAACGCCACCTGCGGCTGCAGTCTACGGCACGTCTCAGACTTGTCGCTTAATCATACGTCCATGTTATTATAGAATATCAAGTTTTTTTTTGCTAGAACTAATAACAGCTGTTACTACTTTAATTTAATTAGCGTGTTTTTAGTTCGTACTTAACATAAATCTGGGCATAGAAGATTTCACGGGGCCTTCTTTATTTTTCAGGCCATTAGAAAAAAATAATAATACTGTAATTTATAATCACATTGTATTACAAGTGTAGGTATTGTATACAATTTATCAATTACACTATTGTAAAATAATAACTGATATTTTATCAGTAGTTGGTAGTAACACAAATGAGTCGATGTTTATAAAAATGTTATCGCCAACCTTCAGCCAGCTTGATAACGTTTAAATGACTTCTCAATGAGCATGCTGTAATATATTCAAATTTATCACAAACTCTTTAAATAATGTACTTATATCAGTAACTGCAACCATAGAGTCACTGAGAAACCTTTTAAATATATCCTTCATGTAGTAAACAGTAGTTAACTTGCATTTTAGGTAGATTTCGAAGAAAAGTCTACCTATTTTGTACCAGTTGTCGAGTTTTCCAAAAATTTCTTCACAGGAGGTCTAGTTATGATCCCTAGACCCCAAAACAACCGCCAGTTAAAAAGTTTATATATATGTATGTACCTCAATTTTTCCGGCACGATAGAGGTAACAATTATGCAAACTTTCAAACTTGCACGACAAACCAACAGGGCAAAAATTAAGGTTAAGTTCGTGAATTGGCGATATTCCTTAAAAGGGAGGGACTGAGGGGCAGATTTAAAAAAAAAATAAAAAACACGAAATCTACCTCTGTAGGCCTGCTGCGGTCCCGGTTTTTTTGTTGTTTGAATATCATCTGTCTCATTTTACCCGCGATTACGCATAACGGACATTATCAATTGCGCATCAATACAGCGCATCAACACACACAGACGCCACATACACGCCCTAGACAAGAGGTGGCAGGTGCCGACAATATTCAATTAAACAATTGTATTATAAACTAGCCGTTCTCTACAGTTTCATTGCGTTTATGGTCTCTGCTCTGCTCCCCAGGGTCGTAGCGTGATGTTACATAGCATTAAACCTTCCTCCATGAATACTCTATCTCATAGAAAAAGAGTTATTCAAATCTGACTGGCAGTTCCAGAGATAAGCGCGTTTTAACAAACAAACAAAAACCTCTTTAGCTTTACTATTTGACTGACCTATTGGTCTAGTGGTTAGTGATCCTTACTGCTGAGCCAGAGGTCGTGGGTTCCATTCCCACCCAGGACAAATAATTGTGTGATGAGCATGATCATTTGTTCTGTGTCTGGGAGTAATTTTATTTATCTATAATAATATGTATATATTTAGAAATATATAAGTATGTTTATCAGCAGTCTGTTACCATAGTACGGGCTATGCCTAGTTTCGGATCATACGGCCGTGTTTGAGGTGTGTCAAGTTATTATTATAGATCTTAGACTAATGAAGATAAGACTTACTCTAAGAAGGTTTACTTTCTTGCCTTTGAAAGTCACATACTACGTTTCCAATCTGAACATAGTTGAAATTCTAGAATTAAATATACAAAAATTGAAGATCAATGTACTCATGGCATTACATATAGCCACACAATAATCTCAAGTAGGAATACATTGGATAATGACCCAGTATCTTCCAGTCTAGTGATCACGCATCGTTTAGTAATCTAAAGCGGAGTTTGACGCCCTTTGTTGTACTCACACTCACGGAGGATCCTTACGTGGCTAAGTGAGCAAAAAAAATATAACGAAATAAGTATGAACAGTTGTGACAAATTTTCAGATTAAGAACGCAATGGAATCCAGGCCCAAAACAAGTAGGTAGTAAGACTTACATAGTTCGAGTTGAAAAGCACTTAGAACTCAACTCTTTTAATCATGACACTTATGAAGGTGTGAAATTAAATGAAACATTAATGTCCAGTTTAAAAAGCAATACAATGCCAGTAATAAAAGAACAACTCATAGCTACTCGCCCGATAACATTGTTATTCACTGGCATTATTGCGTTCTTCTCGTGAATAAATCCTCCAGTGCCAGAACAACAGAAGCTATTGCTATGTTCTCTGTACTTGTTATTTTTGATACTACTAAATTGAAAAATATAATAAAAGCTTGAGACACATCAGACACGGCCGTCTGTCACCTAAGCAGAGCCTGTACTATGACCAGACTGCTGATGAACATACTTATATATTACTAAATACATACATATTACAGTTAAATTACATCAAAATGATCCTGCTCATAACATAATTATTCGTCTTGGGTGTGAATCGCACCCACGACCTCTGGCTCAGTAATCAAGATCAGTAACCACTAGACCAACAGGCATATCAAATCCAAGAAATGCGTACGACATGCCACAAGCTGTCATAGCATATGGAGGTTTGCGTTATCTTTGGTGTTAAAACCGTTTTCATGTACGCGCCTTGCCTTCCTTGACCTTTTAAAGGTCACTTAAAGAACTTTATTCACTTGGGAAACCACGGCTGGTCATTCTACACTTTAAGCGCCCATGAAAGAAAGTTTCTTACGAACATATTTAGGGGTTTAGTCGTCTGAATAAAAGATAAGGATAATACAATCAGTGTTTAAAGCCTCACCAAAATATAAACAACTATTAAATTACAATCGTATATTCAGATCAGCGGCAGTGGTACACTCAAGTGATAAATTGCCCTCACGCTCTAAAGACGGTTATTATATTTTGAACCAAAATATATCTGTCTGTAATAATCTTCTGAAAGGACCGAGGAATGCCTACGCAGACTTGTCTTGTCGAGTGCCCACGGTTCTTAGATAAAAGCATTAATTTCAAATCCCGGTAAAGAATTGACTTCCTATGCAAAGATATTATGGTCGAAATTAATGTGTATTATATGCCTATTAGAAATGTTCCATACCATTCGACATTTTTTTGCCGAAACTATAGGTTTTTTTTATGGTATAGGGAGCAAACGAGCAGACGGGTCACGTGATGGTAAATGACTACCGCCGCTCATGGGCACCTGCAACTCAAGTCACAAGTGTGTTGCCGCCCTTTAAGGTGGGAGTAGGGGAAGAGTGGAAGAGGGGGAGAGGGGGGGTTAAGGGTTAGGGACTCCGGTAACCTCGCTCACTCGGCAAAAAGTTATGCAAGCATTATTCTATTTTAGAATTAGCATTTGATCGTGGCTCCATTCGTAATCGCGGAAATATCAACGTCTGCCACTTCAGAAATAGTGCCAATATACACAGGCTTCGTTTAGTTTTGGACATATTTCATTAAAAAAGCATTGTAGGTTTAGTTAGGAAAAGAAAACAAACAAACTTTAATTATAGGTAGACAGATGGAGTAATTTAATTAATGCGGATTACTAGCAGCCATTCCAAATTGCAGAATGTCAGCAAACAATTGAGTATGCCAAATTTATGCAGGGTTTACGTTAATGCCCATTTTTGCATCTGGTCTCAGCAGGTCTCGTCTTCATTGTTTGTAAGTCTGAAGTATATATGGTAATCATTCTAGTTGCAATCTAGTGTTGTCAACCAATGCTCTAAAATGCAACTTGAATTGATGTTTCGTATTTCTAAGGTAGGTAGTTGATTTTATTTTGATATAGGTATTTGAAAGTCTGTATTCTGAACTAAAGGAGGAGGAGGTTCTCATTTCGTCGGATTTTTTTTGTATGTTCACCGATTACTCAAAGACGCCTGAAGCAATTATGAAAATTTCTTTTTTGTTTCAAAGAGGTGATCCTATTTAAATTTTACCGAAATCAGTCGAGCGGTTTCTTAAAAATCAACACATTTCAAAAAATTGTATACATCGATGGTGTTTTCGTTTGCTCCGAAACATCGCTGTCTCATTCGAGCAGTGCGTTAAGTTGGCCTCGCCATATTATATTTAAACAAAATACATATTTTTTCCACTGAAAAGCCCATTGAAGTCGGTGATACTTTGTTTTTAAACATAATTACTTGCGTGCATGCATACAATTTTTTTTCAATTATTTTAGAAAATAGACATGACACCATTCTGCTCCGACAACAAAACAAACGACGCACGTCAATGAATCTAATTTAGCACCAGTATTTTCTCTTGCTGTACTGAAATAAAAATGAATATTTCACAACTTATTGCAAGTAATAATTGCTACGTGCTGACAACTTGATCCGTTTAAATGGAGATTTTGCGACAATACTAAAAGCGTTCCCGCAAAAGTTGAATTAATAATGTAACATTTTGACATCTTTTGTAGGAGGGAAGCAAATTACATTTCTCTATATACTGTCACGTTCTGACGGAGACAGTCGGAAAGTCGGGAAGAAAATTGTACCATGTCAGCCTACTGTAGTCCTTGACGATATATCAACTTGTTAATTCTATTTGGCTCACCGTGCCAGTTATTTTTGACACTAATATCCGAAACTCTTCGGGACCGAGAAAGTTACATTAGCTGGACATATATATCAGGTAGGAGACCTCCATCAAATATAACACTTACATTGGAACTTCGTTCGTACAAATATGTTGTGTAACTACACAATGAAAAAGTTTTTAATAGATTTTTCTTTTATATACATTTTGTTGTTATTTAATTACACAAATAAATAAAATTGAAATGTTTGCGTCAACGTCGTTTGTCATAATACAGCATTTTACTTAATGCATCCGATTGTTTACACTATACCAAACAATCTATTTTTTAAATTTTGTCTATCTGTCTGTTTATTCCGGCTAATCTGAGCAACGGGTGGACCGATTTCCACGGGACTTTCACTGGCAGATAGCAGGTGTTATAAGAAGTAACTTAGGCTACTTTTATTTTCTAAGCAAAATATAGAAACTCGTATGTCCAACTGCAGGACATGCGAGCAAAACCGCGAGGGGAACATCTAGTAACACAATAAAATAATGATCCTGGCAAGATAGCGTCAATATAAAATCAATTTATGTTATTATGTTTTAAATCCAAAAGACTAAGTAGTTCTATGTGAGCCCAGTTTTAACCATAAAAAAGATTAAAAATAAATCTTTGGCTATTTATTCGGATCGATGAATGAAACCGCCGAGCCCTTTTTCTTTAGGAGAGACGTTGCTGTTTCGGCTCATGTTCTAGTAAGCTGGGTGTGGCTAAAACTCAGTAGTTAATTTAGAGCCTGAGACTGATTAAAAAACGTCACTAGTTAATTTAGAGACTGAGACTGATTAAAAAACTTCAGAAGTTAATTTAGAGACTGAGACTGATTAAAAAACGTCAGTAGTTAATTTAGAGACTGAGACTGATTAAAAAACGGACCCAATTCAGGATTGTGTCAGGGCCAGGGTATCAAGTTATAAAGTCAAAGTAATATTCGGTAAGAGCCGTCACTACATTTCTCATTTGTTCGTGGGAGAGCCATGCTTCGACACGTATGGGCTGGCTCGACCGGAATGATACCACGGCCTCACAGAAAACCGGCAGAGAAGCAATAACTTCTTTGCTTTTCGCCGAGTGAGTGAGGTTACCGGAGGCCCTTACCGTTCCCTCTCCCTCACTCCCCACCTCGCCCCCTATTCACCCCCACCTCGCCCCCTATTCACCCCTTCCCTTACTCCCACCTTAAAGGCCGGCTACGTACTTGTGACTCTTGAGTTGCAGGTGCCCATGGGCGGCGGTAGTCATTTACCATCAGGTGACCCGTCTGCTCGTTTGCCCTTTATACCATAAAAAATGCTTGATAACACTATCTGTTCTCGTAATAGATGTTTGAGCTCAACTTCAATCACTAAATATGGTCTATGCCTACAATACTAAACTCAATAGCCACATGGAACGTGACTCACGACAACACAGTTCGTGAATTGTAAGCGTAGATGGCCGATGACCATGAGTGTGTTATGACGTACACTGCAGTTAACCATTTTGAGGTCTTTCCAATGCTTGAAATAGTTTTTTCTATTTGTCTAGACAGCAAGGATAAGTTAAGAGCGTTTTGATCGCCTTTCTTCAGCCAAAACAACACAATATCATATTAAGTATATACCTTTACGAGCGATACGGTCTAAAACTTCCAAGGACATAGAAACGGTACCATTAGTTACTAACTATGTATACATATGTTGAGTCGTATACAGTAATTAAACTCGTTAAGTTGTTTCGTCCGTCTCGCGCGAATGTACGCGCCGTTGACTGGGGGCCGAGAGTGACGTCATCATAGTTAAAAGCACAGGGCTGCCCCTATCAAATATTATGGCGATGTTTACTCTTTTTTCAACGAAATTTTACCGTCCGTAAGCAAATCGAATCGTTTTTTGTTTATAGTAACGCGGCATTAGACATATTTCATTATCGTCCTCGCTCGATGTATCACGAAAACTGATCTGACTGATCAGCCTAGTGGTCCCTGAAATATTCACACTAAGATTAAAGTGTGGGTCAATCAGAATTTGAAATTGCCTTTGGTGTCCTTTTAATCTTATCCTGATAGCAAATTCTGCTGCCTAGTACTATTACTACATATTATAAAGGATTTTCATACGGTTTTTACCAATACATAGAGCGATTCATGAGGAAGGTATATAACTTGTTAAGGTTTTGTGTAAATTGGTTGAAATATGATGATGATTTTTGAAAATGTCTCTGCTATCCGTGCGAAGCTGGGGTGGATTGCTAGTTAGTAAATAAAAGCAACTCAAAAACGTAGCTAGTTTTGGACATTTTCGGTAATTGACCAGACGTTTTGACCGAATTGCACCGATCGTGAAATTCGGTCGAAACGTTAGGTGGCAAAAACGTATTTTACCTTATTTATATTATCGCTATTCAGTCCAGATTTACAGATCCAATACTCACACAAGTCGCAAAAGATAAAAACACATTTTGGAGCTGTCTTCCTATAGTTTTCTTTATTGCAAATGAAATTACTACATTCTGGCATAATTACCCTAAGCTCTTACACTTTTATTTGTAATAGAAAACTTTTAGAGATACATTTATTTTAGTCTCTTAGGCTGTTAACTTTTACATCAGAGACAGCAAAAAGAGTAAACATTTAAATTATATTAAATGCACATTTCAAACAACTAGTAATGGTTTTATGTTAGGTTTCCTGTACAATTTATAGGAGAAAACCTAACCAAACATAAAACTTATATAGGTGTACCTATATATGTATATCAACTGCACATATACAACAATGGCACTGTTGGCGTCGGCACCACAAGATCAATATTGTGTATTACCAAGCACACAGTTGATAAATCATTAGAGTTAAGACATCTCTAGTTATAATAATAACTCCACACATAATAATAATAAGTTGTCTAGTAATTATTTTAATTCTTTGCAGGTCGCATTTTTTTTGCGTAACTGCTTCATCACAAGTGAAAGAAAGAAAGAAATAGTGTTTCACTTTGGTTTTAACCACAAGCTGTTACAGTTTCCTTTCAAAGGTAAAATGAGGATCAGTCATGAAAATTTAAATCATCATTTATTATTCAATGTCAGCTCAACCTAGATATATTTATTTAATAATAACATTTCATACGAATAACTGCACGTCAGAAGTGAAAACAAACTCACATCTATGTATCTCAGCGTGACGGTCACGCGAGTTCAGTGCTTATTCCCCATACCAACATAGCCCAACGTGCCTAAAGAAGTTTTCACTTCAAAAAACCGAAAAGATTATACTTTAGAATACCTAATTTATTTTTTTTCTCCATCAATCTGTGTTACCTATATTTGTATGTAATGATTCATCGGTATTGTGATTGATCGTCAAAATAATTGAACCAGAGCTGAAACGTATTTTACTTTGTTTTCAAAGATATTTTTAAATAAAGGAATATTCGTGACCATCTACCGTAAGTAATCATTTCTAATAAACCACTCACAAAATATCTATTTACTAGCTTCTACAGTAATGTATAATTACAGTATTAACGAATTACATGAACCTTTTCGTTTGAAAAATTATTATAATTTCATTATCATGATTGTTGTCCGAGAAAAGAGTGTATAGGTTTTCTGAAGCGTCGGTAATGCGCATGCGAGTCCTCTGGGATTGCAATCGTCCATAGGCTACGGTAACCGATTACCATCAAGCGGGCCGCTTATATATATATGCTTGTTTGCCACCGGCGTAGTATAAACAGTTTAGTTTAGTTTGGTCCTTTGGGAAACTCTTACTATTTGTCGCCACGACATGTTTTTCGCCTACAGTATATTCATCTCTATTTTAACAATGTTAAGGTACAAATTTGTGTGATCCAAATATGGATTCGCGCCTTCGCGCGTCTGCGCTTGTATTAAGTCGAGCGGTTTCGTGCATCGCCGTGCGTTTCTCGCGCGCAGTGACGCGTCAGACGCCGACCACACATGACGTAGCACAGTGCCAAACTAACTAATAGGTATTCTTAAATTAATGTATTGCTTTTGGATGTGAGGTCTCAAAATATCTACGAAATTTTCAAACTTTTCAAAACCCACAAATGTTCAAAAGTCTTTGCATTGGTCTAGCACTGTGATTCGGGCGCGCTGATGCGAGTGACGTCACGCGTCGCCATGTGTTGTAGTTAAACAACAGGACGTGACGCGACGTGATGAGGAAAGTAATTTAAATATTGTTTTTTTTCTAAGTGATAAACGGGCTGCAATTTAAAGTAAATAGCTTTTTTTATCAGAATACCGTCATTTGAAACAAATACTTTAATTCCTGAAAGATGTCTGAAACGCCTCTTGAGTACCAATTAGTGCTCCTAATTTATGGCACCATAAAACTTTTCCGTTTCATGAAAAATACGATCGCCTGACACAATTCTAACAACCATAATGGCGCCTAACTTTCGACAGCCCTAGCGTCCCTTAAGAGCCATACGTCACATTAGTTATGTACCCAACTGGGGTCCGTGAACTGAATTATCTCTTCAGTTAGCCCTTTGAGGTTCTACAGTACAATTGAACTCAATGGTACTATAAATTACGAATTTATTATCGGTTTCTAACAGCCCTTTGTGCGATGAATCTTAAGTTTGATTTAGTTTTGAGGAAGGAATATTTGAAAATAATTCTGAAGAGAGATTCGCCTTTGTGTTCATAAGTACTTAGTACGTTTCACTGAAAGAAATATTCTTCAGTATATTGGCTTATACATTATAAAGACGGTACTCGCTTCTCAATAGATACTGCCAGATATGTTTCACACTCAAGTTTCATCAATATTTTATTCATGATCTTGTCATTTTAGTACTATAGCTTCTTTTTGATATATTGGTTTCACCTTTCTGAAATACGAGTTCGAGGTTACTGCGGATTGTGGCTAGCACTTGTATATTTTATCTAAAATTACTATGAACGAAACTTTCCCTGTTATCACTGACTTTATTAAACACCAGCAGCGCCACGCGGTTTCACTCGCGTATATCCCGATCTCGTGGGAATGTCGGGATAAAAATAGCCTATGTTAATCCAGGTCTCCAGCTATCTACATACCAAGTTTCATCGCAATCGGTTCAGTAGTTTTGGCGTGAAAGAGTAACAAACATCCATCCATCCATCTAAACTTTCACGTTTAAAATATTACTGGGATTAATTTGTCATTTCGAACATTTATTGAGTCCACTTATGACATTGTCTGTATGGCAATGGTCTGTATACACGGACCTCACAGAGCGTATTTGGTTTGATCGCTTCAATTCTAGGAATGATCATCTCAACAACTAAGATATAACCTAATAATAATAATAATATACCTTATCGCACTATGGCAATCTTACAGGCAAAATAAAATTATCAGCTTCGTGGATGACCGGAGACGAAAGGCTCAGCTTGCTTTAACATGTAAATATAAAATCTATATACATAAACTGGCAATTTCGTATGTGCCACAAAGCGGTTGATATCTTATTTTGTTTAGTCCCCAATTCCTTATAAGTGATTGACCTGTTATAACAAGAACTTGTTATATTTAAAGTTAAAGATTTATTTACTGTAAGACGCTTTGCGTGTAGCCAAATATACATATTACTTTTAAGCTAACGAGGTTTTGTTACGTGTTGAAACAAAATAATGTGTTAGCTACGAGTCACGGAAAAACATGGCCAATTTTGTTACAGTGAACACAAATATTTACTAGCGATTATGTTATTAAGAAAAGAAGTACCTAATATGTTTTAAGATATTGCTTCGGTCTTAATAACCACCACGCTAAGTAATTATTCAAGATGAATTGATATGATCATATCGAATAAGTGAACTATTTTGATTTACCTTAGGCCTATCACTCCGACGACACTATCAGTCATTCCAAAGGGGGACATTAATGATATTGATGGTTTCAAAATAAATAGTATTCCATTTTCAGACCATACTTCATTATACATATATTATAAGAGTATATGTATAAAAAAACATATAAAATAATACTACTTTATTCGTCACTTTATGTTTGCTGGTAACCTCGCAATACTGATTTTTTTTGCTACAAAAAGCCTTTCAACTCTCTGCCAGTAATATATCACTTTGGTATTTATTACCCAAAGGCCAACTACTGTATGATAAATAGTAACACGATAGTTAAAGCCAAAAATGTTTCTTCAAATTGCGAGTTTTTATACTTCGAGAGATTACATACTGGCTGATTTTTATAGTAACACATTCGAATTGCAAACCATTTTTTTATTTGGAGAAATAAAAAAGATTAGAACTTTGATTATGACATGATGCAAACCAATACTGATTGATTGAATATCAAAAAAAATTATCTTAAGTCTTTATTGAATACGATCTTAAATCTTCTTCTCTCTATTCATCTTTAAATCGAACTTCTTATCAGCTTTGTTATTTTGATTGAAATTTTAACAGACGATTTGTAATAATATCATCAACCGTGTGTAAAAACTGTCCTATTGCGAGGCACGAGTTGCTTCTCATTATGAAAAGGGTTCACCTCAAAAGTCGTTGGCCTAGGTAGAAAACTTGAAGAGAGGGGGAACCCTGTCTGTCTGTTTAAACACCAGACACATTTTCTTTCCCTAAGTAAAATAATTTATTATTCAGGGCTCTGGAGAATAATAAAAAATACTGACAGGGCCTTCCCTCCCTCTTTAGTATTTTTCAGTTAGCACGAATATATTCGCTATATCTAGTTTTATTTGTTTGGGCAGTAGACGTGGTCTGCAGCTGACTTTCATCCGGCAAAGCCTATCCTTGACCGATTATGGACAGGAATGGCGGCTTGCAGAAGGGTAGTCTGTCTCCATAGACCTGCCAGAATTTACTGACTTAATCGCAGTTTTGCGTGTATATTGCCTTTCCGAAAATAGGTGTGATGTCGGAAAACTGACGGTTAACTAAGACATACATATATCATTTTTGTAGATCCGGCCTATCGCTTCGCATTGGCCATATTGTAACCAGAGGTTGCTACGTTGAAAAAAGAATTATAATCAGTGTTACTGTATGACAAACATAAGAAATGTATTTTATATTTTGTCTATTTACTCCTCCACCTATTTCATGAACGAATATACCCTTCAATACTCAATGATTATAAAAAAAGCTTTGCTCAACACTAAATAAATAATACGTGCGTTCTGTTGTTTGATTACGGGGTGCTGTCTATAATATTTACGAGAATTTCCCTCACGGACATGAACTTCTATTGTCACGCAATAGCACAGGGCGCCATTACATACCACAGATTCGCACCAAGTGCAAAGGTTTGATAATATAACGTCATACTTATATCGACCGGAGGGGCTCGTGGCTAAGTGGTAACCGAGTAGGTTAGCACGTTACAAAATTAAGTAATACTAGCCAGGTTAGTCTAGGATGGGTGACCATTCTTAACACATTGAGACCCCTCCGTGCCTCGGAGAGCACGTTAAACTGTCAGTCCCGGGTGCCATACAAACATCTGTTCCATTCGTTACGGGTAGTTGGAGCCCAAAAAAGTCCGACAACCTGGTCTAACTACAGAACTTCGATATCGCCTAGAACTTGGGTTGTGGAGGTCTGATGGCAGTCGCTTCACGTAAAATATCAAAGTTCGGCCGTATCGTAGTTAGACTAAAAGCCGACACCAACTTAGTTGGAATACGGCGCGGCGGCGATACTTATAAAGATCGAAGTTAATAGAAGAGCCTATTTTTTCTTTTTTAATAGGTGAGGAGAATTCTTGTAAGCATTTTTTAAACAAACGTGCATCTTAAGTTAAAATGTAAAATGCAGAAAGCTACAATTTTTAAACAAAATGTGGTAAGTATGTGGGTCCACTATATATATGTTAACCTGTCACGGTACAAAAGTTATGTGAAGAATGACAGTTCAAGTTATACTGATCAATGAAATAAAACAAAACACTTAAAAACGGTCGAAATTCGACCGGCAAGCGATCTCTATAAACCGCATACGATAAATGCATAATGCGGCTGTTATCTGCAGCTCAGCTATATTTAAACTGTTCTCTTTCGATAAATAGTTTGCAACTGAGGAAAAAATGAGTTCAAAATGTATGCGTGTAAATAAATTTTAGTTAAGAAAAACTAAAAAACACGCTTTAATAGCAAACAAAATTAAAAAAGAGTTTCACTATTCACCTTCTAGCTCCATCATCAGATCAGCTTCAAGATGCTAATTTATAATAGGTTAGGTATAACTAATTATAGGTATCATCCGAACTACATGTACATACTAAGTTTCATTTCAATACGACAGAAGTAGATTAAAATTGATATTCAAGATTTGTTTAATCGTGTTTAAAAAGAGCGAATTAGATATTTAATACTTATCTAGTACCTATATAATTGAAATATTTTAAAAAGCTTCTTTATGTTAGCAATATTAAACTGCTGTCCGCCCCATGACTGAATTCTGTCAGTTCCTTTGATGTAAAAATGGAGATGATATCGAAAAAAGAACAGACTGTCATAAAAATATGACAAAAATGAATAGGTACGTTTCTTACAACCTAAACGATTAACTTATTCACATATATAAAATCCAACAGATACCATTTTACCGTTGAGATCCGAAGTTCAGAACTTTCCAACTTTTTATGTTTTGGTTTTTTTTATTTGGTATTATTAATTAAAAGTGAAGTTCACTGGTAGGTGTATGTAAACTATTAACTTTAAGAAACAGCGTTCAGAGCGTTTCTTGTATCTTAGAAAACACGTCATTTTACTAGACACGGCACGAAGATACAAACATACTTCCCGTGTAAATCCAAGTTTGAACTTCGTTGTCCGTTGGAGGTAACCGACACGGAACCATGCTGTTTTCACTTATGCTGTCATATGGATAACAATAAACTTAGTTATCTTTAGTATAAGGACGATGTCTATTGTAATATCTGTGTAATTAATTAACTTATTTTCTAAAATAAAGAGCAAATGGAGCAAATAATTGATCCATCCTGATGATTCTGTACATTAGAGTCGGTTAGATTCATCAGGATGGAATGGTTTCATTGTACATTTCCAGGTAGGTGTCTACCTATATGAAAAGTGTCTTGCCACGCTATAAAAACGTGTTGGAACTTTTTTAGTTCTATTTTGAATAATAGATTCAACAACATTAATGCTAGGTTTGGTACATAAAACAAAACTAATCACTGAGAAGTTTTAACTAGTTTTATATGAATACTGTTCTTGGTAGAAGATGAATCATTTAGAACATTGTCAGACAAAAGCGTTCTTTGATAAGCATGTGTTTCTGTGGCAGCCACAAGATATTTTACTCATTAACTTATCACTACTAAGTAACTACTATTACCATAAGATAATTTAACCCGGCACTTAAGCTTCCATCGTAGTTTCAAGTTTTTCGTCGTCGTCAATTAAATTCATTCGTTCATTTACAGCCAAATACTATCAATCTCCTTCTTATCAACAAATACAGTTTCTTTCTATGTTATTCATGACACTCATCGATGACACAGGTTTCATAAGTTTCAGACACTTTCATGTGCTTATACATAATGCATTGAATACATTTACATTGTATGACCCGCGACACAGGAGTAATTCCTAATGCGGGAGTTGTCTTTTTAAAAGAGAAATAAAGTTGTCTTTTTAAAAGAGAAATTTATGCCATTGTATATTTTGTGAGCCTAATAACCCATGGCCAGAAAGCAATAGATTTGTAAAAAAATTTGTTTGTACTTTTTTTCTGTTATTAGAGGTGCTTTGGCACCCCCCCAAAGCACCTCTACCCATTTTGTTTTTATTTTTCAAACCAAGGCAATGGTTAGTGGTGATGAATGTTCCTGTAGGTCTAAGGAACACGTACAAACAAAAAAATTTGAAATCGTTCCATATTGCCATATTTTACAGTATTTTCCGGACTATTTACTGTATTGTACATAACACGATATCCTCTCCCGTCTTCCCACTCTTGCCCCGTCTCCCCCTATTCCCACCTTAAAGGGCGGCTACGCACTTGTGACTATTGTGTTACAGGTGCCCTGGGCGGCGGTAGTCATTTATCATCAGGTGACCCGTCTGCTCGTTTGCCCTCTATAACATAAGAAAAAAGACACAAGAAAAAGAGTGTTAGTGTCAGAGTGAAGCTACGTCAGTGCTACGCCTCATCAAGAGGGACACGTCACTCAGTCCGGGTGTCTGTATGTAACATAGATATATAAGGAATAGACAGCGCTAATAATGGAACTATTTCGTAAGAGAACGCTGATATACGTGATTCTTCTATCCTTGCCTAGGGCATGTACTTACTGTACTGTAACTTACTTCAATCGCGTCTAAAACGAGACAGAAGGAAAAGAAAACGCGGCTATACGTGATACGCGTTTTCTTTTTATTCATCTATCGCATATCACGTCCCTTCTGCGGTGACAAGTATCCATTGTTTGGAAGCTTGTCTAACATCATTTACAATTCATTACAGCACAACTCGCAGCAATTATTGTGATATATTGTACAGTACTGACTTAAAAATATTGAAGTTCAACATTTTTGACCACCCAAAGTAGGGTCGTAGAGCTGTCCTTAAGTTTTAGTTCCTAGAAATATAACATGAAGATTGTAAGTCGGCTTGTGCTTTCTAATTCAAATAAAATTATTGATACTACTTGGAGAAACCAGTAAAGTCTTATCCATTAAAAATCCAATTTCTCTTCGTCGTAACTTAGATTTTCCCAAGTCCCAGTCTAAATTTCCCTCTCGACTTTATTATCTACGCGTTCACGACAAGTAAATTTATATGCAGTTCCTAGAACCTCCAGGCGAATGGGACTTTATATTAAACTGACTATTTATCAGACATTTCCTGTCCTGTTAACCTCCCGGGAGCTCACAGATTGCTTTACCTTCAACCAGGCGCCGTTCCAAGGCGAGTGAATTAAAATTTATATGTAGTGAGAATAAATTCTTTTCTTTTTTATAATCATTCATTGTTAGTCTTTATCCTCTGGAGAAAATAAAAGTACCTACTTAATATTTTAAATGGTTTGTTGTTCGTAATTCCCGGGCGTGGCACCTGGTATTGCGTACAAATTACTAATGTAACATATTGTAAAACATATTTTATTGTTTTTAATGTCAAATATTACAATATTCTTAATGCAAGGTCCCTTGCACTTTGTGGCTGCCTGTGGATCAAGCAGTGGCCAAGGTTCTCCGAGGCTTCTTTCTTAGAGTATACCCGGGACTTCTGCAATAGACCCACTTGTGATCGAACACCATGTGGTTTTAGTCCGTTCGACTCCAACAGACCACTTCCTTGTTAGCTGCGGTGAGGTGATCACCCGTGTGGGTTTCCACACTACAAAAAAATCATAATACTCTTATGCATACTTTGATATGGTACGTAATTATTCTTATTTGATGAAGATACTTTAACCATTTTGTTTTTTACACATATCCGCTAAATAAAGCATTCTGACAAAATATCACTTCCCCTGAGTGATATGTTATCAAATGTATATACTTATATTGCAGAACCTGCCGGGGGTTGAAGGCTCTCACTGCCCTGCGATTGTGCCACCCCAAATTACCGATACATTTGATAGTGTTTTGTGAATTTTAAAATAGGCATAAAGAAGACTGATTCTTATTTTATTTCTCATTTTTGTAGCTTAAATTTTTCAGCTTCAGTGATTTACTCCTGTCTAATTTTATAGAATGTTCTACGATAAATGCATAATCCGTACCACAAATTGTGTTACCGCTTTTTTAATTGCAACGATTATAGCCCTTTCATAATAATAAAACTACACAGCATATCTTTCTAAGAAGCGAGATGCGTACGAATACCCTTTCTTATTTCGGTTCTACTGTTGTAATTGTATCTTCAGCTTATTTGTTCAGGTATTTTTACTACATTTTACTTATTCATCCTTAATTCTTTCAACCCCAAAAGGCAGCAAGTTACGTGATTTCCGTGGACATCGTTTTCTTAAATCGTTCTACCGGTTGCATCAATAGTTGCTCAACTCTTGAATGTAATTAAATCCGGGCGGATTCAAAATCTTTTAATTTTAATTGAATTTCAACCTTAATCAAGAACGAAATGGATTTTCGATACTTAGTAAATTTCGTTTGTCGAAGTGTAATTAAGAGCATCAGGTACTTTAATGCAAATTCTGTAACTTATGTTTTAAAAATAAATGGCCTAGTTTTAAATTGAAGAATGTGTTTTTGTGTCTTTTCTTCTGTGTATTGAAATCCTGGCAGAAATTTATGCGGTTTAAAATTGGCAGGCAGGTTGATTAATTACCGTAAGATTCGATAGTTCAAGATAATTTCTTAGGTACTATAATCTCAACTCCCGACTATAGGCTATAATTACGTAAACCGTGTGGTTTTAGTCGGTTCGAAATAACCACGTCATCGTGCAATCGGTGAAGTGGTACCCGTGGGTTTCCACCCGTAAATAAAAAAAAGGTACTTTAGTCTGGTAGGCTATTATTTAATATATATATAAAAATTACAACAGTTAGGCATAAATCAATGTGAATAGTATATTCTTAGCGTATTGAATCCCGAGGGGTACCGTGTTGAAAAATTTAACTGTTGCTAACGTTACATTGGCCATATAAGATTATTGGTATTGGAATTCGCACTTAGCTCTGTTTTCTGCTGAGCTAGGCTAATTCAACTAGCTAGTCTTATCTGAACGCATAATGGGCCGTCTACGAGTCTAAATGCGGAAATGAATCCCTCTACCATATTGTTACCCTCTATACCTAGGTCACAGAGGTAGCTATCTACCTAATACCTATAATTAATCAGTACTAGGTGTTTTCGGTGTAAGTATTTAATGTAGTAGGAGAAAATAAGAATATTTTTGACACAACAAGTTAACGTCGTTAGTCGTATTTCATGATACAGCCAGCTAAAACTGACCGTATCGTTTAAAGGTCAATGTTTGATGATACTTCAATCCACGTTTGGCTATATTATTAATGTAGGGTCTCCATGATATATAAGGTTTAGTAAAAATTCTAAGTAAAGGAAAACTTATATATTGTTCTTTTAAGTTGTCGTATTATTGTGGGCTTTTAAAACAAAATAATTGTCTGCGGCCATGATGCATCACAAAAACAAAACGATATCAGCACCTTTTTTATATGGACATTGTAACTACTTTACTATAAGATCAGATCAGATCATGCTTTTAGCCATTCAAACTGTCAAACGCTGAGTATATTATTTAATAGCTCGCGTAAGTCCCGATCCAGTGTGAATATCGTGATGAAAGTAGCCTATGTGTTAATCCAGGTCTCCAGCTACCTACATACGAAGTTACTACATACATATTACATTCATCCTAATCGGTTCAGTAGTTTTTGCGTGAAAGAGCAACAAACATCCATACGTGCTCATAAACTTTCGAGTTATAATATAAGTAGGATTGATCTGGTTAGACCATATCATGATGTGAACGACCATTTCATTAAATACAAATAGTACATGAAATGGTCGGACACTTGGTTTATTTCATTTTAAAATATATATCCACGACATATACATACCTATAATTTGAAAATTTTAAAAACATAATTTAGAATTATGTAGTTACTTGTAAGTCCAGCCTGCTTTCGTGTTATGTATTGGCTATTGGTAAAACATACTCAATATAAGTAAATAAATATGTTTTTCCGGTCGTGTTTTTGTTCAGAGACCGTAAAATAACGGTAACAACGTCCTACTTACTCGAACCTCGTTACCTTAGTCGGCTGTACAAATGGCCCACTAATAAAAAATCTACCAGCCAACTGGAACTGTGTGTGTGTGTTATTACACACACACAGTTCCATTGTGCGACAAAAATGGTATTTTCTTTACATTTTGTTATATGTATAGAGGATGTTTACATGAAAGGACTTTACTATGATTATTTAATAAATGATAGTTTAGAATTGACATTTCAAATATTATATTGCCAAAAAAACCAAAGAGTTTACAAACACTACGTTAGAAAAAAACCTTGTCATTTAAACAAAAAAATCTTATTGTACTTACACCGCGCTGACAGTGAAAAGAGAATGCCCATTCATGGTTTCACTTTTAGACGTTCGCGTCGTTGTTTCAAATGTAAAAAAAAAAAATGATTTTAATGTGACTTTTCGACCCTGAATCTCTTCTATAGTACTTGGGGTTTGAAATTAAATCTTTTATCTATTTTAAAACGATGTTTACTTTCATTCAACCATTAACGATTTATTTTATATAATGGCAACATTTAACTTAAAATAAAATGGTTAAATAATAATACATAAAACAGGAGTAACTCCTAATGCGGGAGTTGTCTCTTTTAAAACAAAAAACAAAAAAAAAAATACGTGATAATAATTTGTAATGTCACATTAAAACATATTGCAGTTTAGTAATCTTATTATTTCGTGTATGTAGTCGTAGTTTATGTAGTGAACGTATACTTCAGTGTTAGTTTTGCCTTCATTTATACATGGTATCCCTGTCAAAAACATGATGCCGCAAACATTATTAAAAAAAAAACTCTAACGTCAGTGTCACAATATTTTCTCGTTGTTGTTATCGTACTTATCTGTACTAATCGTTATTATTTTTTAACCTGATATTAGCATTTCATTTCTCAATAACCCCAAGTTATGTTACAATATAGGTTTATATTTCAGATAATACTCAGTGCAGGCTTAATAATGCAGTTTATACATATTTGACGCAGCAAAAAAAGTGTGAAACTGATTTTCATACTGAAATGGGCAACCTCCTTTGTCCTCTTGTCTTGTATTATATAGTAGCATTTTATAATTTATCAGATAGATTTATGCTGAAATTTACAAGCAAATAATAAACATCACAACATATTTAAAAGTAAAATGACTATTACAGTTATCTGTCTGCTTATTGTAAGATAAAACGACAAATAATAGCGCCAGGTCAGCCTTTTGAGTCGGTACAAAGACGAGCTTTGAAAACTGTCAACGACCCTAAAGAGATTTCGTATTCCTATTATTTCCCTAGCAGGGACGACGGAGCCTTCTCTATACCTAGGCATTGTTCCTACTTACAGGCAGTTCAACCTCACGCCAGGATATAAAACTGATACAGAATACTCGACTCCAAGGAAATGTAGAAACAGTCTTCTTGTAATTCTTCTTCGTAATTCTTTAAAACAGATTGAAGATAGGTGTTTTAGTGATAGTGGTTTTATTACAATATTGCAAGCGTTTAGAAATTAAATGATATTTGCTTTAAGAAGAATGGTTCCGTACGAAATTAGTCGTTTCAATCAATCGAAGCATGGTTCCGTACGAAATTAGTCGTTTCAATCAATCGAAGCAATAAAAGTTCTACCACATTAACGGGAGAGAAATTGTGTTTATCTAAATGGATTTGAAATACAAGGACATTGCATTCCTAAGCATGTATAATAATATGATTGAAAAAAGGTTTCTTTTAAACATATTCACATCGTAATTCAATGATAGTTGCAGATCATCGACAACACAACTCAATAATCATCACTGACGTCACTGACGTGTGATATCTGTAAAATATAGAAATCACTGACCTCTATCATACAAGTACGCGGTCAGTGATAGAAATACATGATTACTGTTTAGTCGATTTCTAAAATATTTAAAGTATGGTTAGCTTATTATGTTACTAAATGAAGTGAAGGTATGAAGGGTGCGTCACGTTAGATGTCATAAATGAGTGTCATTTTTATTATGCTTCCACATTGACAAGTATTAATATGAACACCTATCAAATATTAATATAATACTTATTATTGTGATTGAATTCATTATAAAGGATTCAATTATGGAACTATACCAATTTGTACGTATATAGCTATAGTAAGTATTTTTACATAATAAGTTAGATTAAAATACATGGCACTAAAGTTCAATATCCACTACTTCCTACTTTACATAAAATGTGCAACTTCATAGACTCGGAGACATAGTGTAAAATATGTATGTATTTAGAAATATATAAGTATGTTTATCAGCAGTCTGGTTACCATAGTACAGGCTCTGCCTAGTTTGGGTTCAGATGGCCGTGTGTGAGATGTGTGAAGTTACTATTCTCTTTATTCAACATAAAACTTACAATGTGGCACGACCATTTTCGAGAACTGGGTCGGGCACATACCTGAAATATGGCACCTCTGAATGCACAAGATTGTATCTAAGGGCAAGTTGTTGATGCACAATCCTGGCCACTTGGTTGTGTCTGTGCAAATATTCACCGTTGGCAAGACGAGAACAACCAGAAATAATATGCCTGATAGATTCACCTCCCGGTGAATCTATCAGGCATATTATTTCTGTCGGGCATGCCACCATCCCTGGTGGCATGCCCGACAGATGTCCACCGTACCATCTTTCACGATATATTTCCGATAGTTATTCGTCATGACAACTTCGTCCATAATTGCAAAGACAAAACCTTCGGTTTCTCCAAAAAGATCACCAAACCGTAGCCAAGATGTAGACGCTTTAAAGTCTATATCAGGACCATTTAGGGCCCGATAAAAACGACCATGAACTTCTTTGCCCTTCCATACCTCCCTGCGATCATTAGTACTAGGTACTACAGGCTTGCGCCAGTTCTCTTTAGCTAGAGCGAGCGGAGTGAGTCCGTTGTCCACTGCGACCACACTACGATGCACTCCCACGTCAGTGTGAAGAAAATATTCTTTAAGGTTGTATATCTCGCGATTGTGTAGGGTCTTAATGTTTAAGAGTCCACGACCCCCAAACTTTCGCGGGATATACAACCTCATTACCGATGAACGTGGGTGGTGCATTCGGAATGCAGTCAGCAGTGTACGGACTCTCCTATCTAGAGCATCCAATTCGGTTTGAGTCCATCTAAGTATACCAAAGGAATACATCGGAACCGGCATGACCCAACCGTTGCAGGCACGCATTTTGTTACCCCCTGATGAAAGACTTTTAAGTACTTTTTTCAGGCGGCCAAAGAAGCGCTCCTGCAGCGCTTGTTTCATATGAGATTCAGGTATTCCCAATGACTGTGATATACCTAGATACTTGTAGCTTTCAGTGGCAGACAGAGATCTGAGTTTTGTTGAATCTGAAAGTTCGACTCCTTCAGATTCTACTATCACGCCTTTCTTTACATGCATGACTGCACATTTGTCCACACCAAATTCCATCTTGATAGAGTTACTAAAGTTTTCAGTCACCTTCAGTAACGATGTCAATTGCAAATTAGTGGGGGCAATAAGTTTCAAATCGTCCATGTACAGAAGGTGAGATATAACTCGATCGTCTTTCTGCAACCTATAGCCTAGCCCTGAACCCTCTAACAGCGTACTGAGAGGATTCAAAGCTAGGCAGAACCACAAGGGACTCAAACTATCACCTTGAAATATACCCCGCTCGATCTTTATTACTACATCGTTTGCCGCAATCTGCCGAAATCCTGGATAGCGAAGTGCCGTTCTCCACTGCCCCATACATGACTTCAAAAAAGTGCAAAGAGTTGTATCAATTTTATACCACTCTAGCACTCTCAGAAGCCATGTATGTGGGACCGAATCAAAGGCCTTCTTATAGTCTATCCAACATGTCGCCAGATTGTTACGGTGACGACGTACCTGTTGGCTAATGGCCATATCCATGATGAGGAGCTCTTTAGTGCCACGGGTCCCGCTTCTACATCCATTCTGAGAAATAGATATGATCGAATTTTTATTTGAATGTGTAGTAATTTTGAGTCTCAGAATAGACGTTAGAAGCTTATACATAGTTGGTAGGCATGTAATTAGTCTATCTATTATAGTAAGTTGAACCTCGATAAGTCGATAACCATCACGACTCAAAAAAATGTTTTATTACTAACCCTTCAAGCCAAAAAACCTCCATTGTTAGAAATATAAACTATCTATAACTCAAAATAATCAGTGAGTCCCTACAAGTCATTTTAGTACATTTTTCCCTCCATAACTCGATAAAATAAATTTGACCTCTATATCTCGAACATAGCATTGTCTAATTTTACACACAATTAGAAACGAATCACTACATATTATAAAACAAAGTCCCCCACCGCGTCTGTCTGTCTGTCTGTTCGCGATAAACTGAAAAGCTACTGCACGGATGTTCATTCACTAATAGACAGAGTGATTCATGAGGAAGGTTTAAGTGTATAATTTAATAATTTGTACACGTGCGAAGCCGGGGCGGGTTGCTAGTTACTTCTATAAATGTAAGTTACCGACGTTAAGAATTTACCGACGTTACTTAGAAAACAAAGTAAGAGTGTACTAAAAATAGGATACCAATTCTATGAAATGATAAAGGAATTTGTGCCTGACGTTAACACGTGTTTGTTTACACGGGTACAGATGTTTAATTTGGGCACTTATTATTGTTATTGATTTCATTTGACGTGTGTGCTCCAGGGCTTTCCATCGAAGAGGCAAGCACAGCTTTAAATACTTTACGGAATTTACAACTCGTAGAAAAATAATTTTCTGCTCTTTATACCTTAAATAATGCTATAGTTAGAGAACGTCTTTTTTATTTTTTAAATGTCTTTGTTTAACAAATAATAAAAACTTGAGACACCTTACACACGGTCTGATCTCAAATTAGGCAGAGCCTGTAGTATGGTGACTGCTGATAAACATACTTATATATTACTTACACAGAACAAATGATAATGCTGATCATGTGCTTATCACACAATGATTAGTCCTGGGTGGCAATCGAACCCACGACCTTTGGCCCACCAGTCAAGGTCACTAACCACGACCCACAGGCCCGTCCTTCAATAAAAAATAAACATACTCAATAGAAATGTTGATTATGTAAATTTTTTATAGTGCATAATGTTACGTAATTCATATGTTATTTAATTTATTACCTCTGTGACCAGAATTTTACTCTATTTCACATCCCTCTCTCTCAAAATTAGACAGAATGAATCTACAACTCCACAACGAAACCCGTCTAAGTTCGACTTATAGAGGTTCTACTATATTTCCCTTAATCAAATAAGACTGCTGACAGTTCTATCGTCCACGTGCTGGTATTTACAAATTACAATTTAGTAATAAAAGTATTTTGTCCACAGAGGAGACGGTACAGGAGGCCGTCTCGATCAATTCAACTCAACGCAGTTCAGAAAAAGAAACAAAAATGACGGCCCACGACGATCCTAATATGATAGTGGGTAAGTATCTCTATTAATGTTGGCTTTTAGACATATCTTGAGGGAACAGTTGCAGTAGAACATAAAGTTGAATTAACCATAGGCTACGTACTCAGCGATTAGCGGTCGAACGGTTGTAGACTGATCTAAGCATGACTCACGGAGAATCGAATTAAATGCAAATATACCCTAGAATACCTACCCTATATTCTACTACTGCTACTAGAAAGTTAAATAGAAGAAGTTGTAGGAACGGCTACAATATTCTTTCTATAAAAAGAAATCATGCATATTAGCTCGTGGCAAAACTCTTGATGCTAAGATGCTGTATATATTCTATTGGTGAGAGACTTTACGTACATGGCATATGTTAGTATAGTCGCTAGATAGCGCTGTTTTTTTTAGTTGTATGAGGTAGTCATCTAAAAAACCATTATACTAGAATAAAAAGTTTCAAATCACAAATATAATAATTATCACAATTTTATAATTCGATCGGGCAATTCTTAGTCTTGCACAAATCTCCCATCAAAAATATTAAAAATAATAATTATAATTAAACATACGTAGTTTGATCATTGCCATAACGACACGAGCCGGGAAACTGTTATATGTTTTTAGTAAAGGCACTGCCATGATGAAAAGGACTTTATGAAACAACACCCAAAGACACTATTCCACGCGGACGAAGTCGCGGGCACAGCTAGTTTACTCATAAACTTTCTTAAAAAATATTTCTACCACTTTTTTTTCATATTTTACCTTTGGATTCTAGCTGTAAGTTTTCCGAAAATAAAATGAAATTGGAAATTGTCTCCATTGTTTCAAACAAAGCAGTAAATAGAAAATTATGAAATAAAATATAAAAGGATTTTTTCATGCACGTAAGGTTTTCGGCGTCGACTCAGAGATTTTGTTATCGTTGACAAAGTTTACCTACTGAATCATACCACACCCGTCTTCAGGAGCTACTTCTTATTACGAAACTCTGTGTATACTACACAGAATGATACATATTATATAGGAACACATTTTATGATATATATATAATGTTGAGTTTGATATAGTTACGTTTAGAGGTCATGACCCCGTATTGCATTGTTAATATAAAACAGATTAGTCACGTTCTAACTTTGCCTTTGTTTTCACTGATACATATATAGTTGAAATAGTAGTTGTTGTAATTACGTTTTATCATGTATGAATCATATGAGGTTAATTAAGTTTATTTTCATTGTTGAAAAGGTTTTAAAACATGTACTGGCATAACGCGAAACAGTGTTTGCATTTGATCTAAATTGAAAGAGAAAAACCTCTTTAGCAAAAAATTAAGCAACCGAAAAGTAAAAAATAAAATTAAACTAATCGTGGGAGAGCTATGCTTCCGCACGTCGGCTTGACCGGAGTGATACCACCGCCTCACAGAAAACCGACGTAAAGCAATCCACCGTTGTGTTTCGCCGAGTTAGTGAGGTTACCGGAGGCCATAACGTCCCTCCCCTTTCCCTTCCTCCCACTCTCACCTTAAAGGCCTGGCAATGCACTTGTGACTCATGAGTTGCAGGTGTCCATTGGCGGTGGTAGTCACTTACTATCAGGTGACCGGTCTGCTCGTTTGCACCCTATCCCATAAATATAAACTTGTTAGCCTAACAAAATTTTTACACAAGCAACGACGTTGACGGAGGCAAAAGCAAAAGCTAATGCAAAAGTGATTACGTAAGAATATTTCATACTGAAAATTCCTCGGGCATATAGACTGTACATTTTAAAGAAACCACATTACACTTTAATCGGCTTTAGTGAACCGAAAGATGGGATGATCCTTTGCGAGCTCGGGGCAGTCAGACTTCGTACTAAGATCCACAATTAGCGAATGGGATTACTGTCAGCTTACTTATGTAACAACGTCGTCAGCTAGCGTTGGATAGGATACAAAATACGTTCCTAACTACTAACTATATTCAATATACGTATAACACACTTACATTTAATCATTTTACGGTACACATTTTAATGTAATATAACTTGTTTTTATAGTTTGTCAAATTACCAAGAGATAGCGCCACCCAACTAAACTCACGCTTGTAAATCGCAGTATTCAGAGTCTAGGACGGTGTTTAAAACTTTCTTTTCTCAAAGTCAAAGTTTTATCAAAACATTTGTTTCTTTCGTGTTTTCCAATAATTTGTACGTAAACTCCCTTTTACACATAACCATCCAATTTCTGGGCCAATTTCTGGGTCGAGAAAGGTTCAAGGGATCGTACATTCTTCATATTTTTGTAAATACTCGGGGCTACAAAAGACCAGAAATGGCCAAAATAGCCTTATAAGTACGCTTACTCTCCACGTACCTAAAGTAGACCAAAACAAAATAGGTACTATAAAACAGAATGATCTAATTATAAAAACGAAAGATATTGTTCTGTTGCGTTTTGTTACATCAGTGACATAAGAATTTTAATTAATTTAACATATTAATGTCATTGCTTTCAGCTATAGATTACAGTTTTTAAATCAATTATTGGCGTTAAATGGACAGACGAACGTCAGAAATACTTTAAACTTCTAATAAGATTTTGTTCCGCCAAAAATGTATTAAGCTTAAGGTCTCTATAACTCAATTATGTATTTCCGCTTAAACAGAATCAATTTCAGTATTGTGGCGCAACCAAATTTCCATTTAAACAGTTGTCTGCAAAACAACGTCTTAAAATCGAAGACCGTTTATCTAACGGTGACAATGGTCGTATTTATGCAAATTGAAGATCTAAGACAAAATATACACAAACTTAATTGTTGTATCTCATTCAAACTTTGTCTAGCTCACGTTTGGTTTCGAAGAAGAAGCTGATAAAGTGAAAATGCGTGAAGAGATTCAGATTACAGCTTACTGTAATTTTGTGAAATTTATGATTATAACAACAACATTCTGAAATATAATAATAATAATATTCAAACGGGAGAGCTAGATAAAAAAATACTACTACTAGTTTGTATATGTTCTCGACCACGGGTAAATATACTCATGTATCTACAATTTTTTTCTAAATTCTTACATGTCTTAAATACATATAAGACACTAATAAAAAAAATTAACAACACGACTGCCCTGCCAAAATAAATTTGGAAATGGGGCCATATGCCTGCTATATTGAAGCTTTTCCAAAAACTTATAGCCAGTGTCCTTCGGAATGATGTAAGGATTCTAACCATACCTCATACGTACAAGACTGTTCAAGCATTTAGAAGTTATGATGAAATTAAGAAACTCACATACATACATGAATCCTGAAAACATTACACTCTTCTTTTGGGCAGTTATATAATTATAAATAGAAACCCTATTATAACAAAAGAAGAGTGTAATGTTTTCAGGATACTTATCAAATTCATACGTATAAGTTTTTAAAATGAGCAGGAATCGAAGCTGCGACATCATAGTACTAGGATAGACGTCTGTCGACTTTCTTTGGAGTAGAAATCTTTCAACATATGCGAGCGATGTCGCTAATGTGTGTATGTATATGAATAGTACTACTTGGTATTCATATACAAAATACACTTTATATTAGAGTGTTAACACATTGCTGACGTCAGTATAGCTTAGGCATAATATATCACCCTTCACAATTAGTATGAAAACATAAATTAAAATTTCTTGTTTCTCGTAAAGGACGAGAGTCCAACAAAAGAAATATTCTCCACAATCGACCCCATCAATTTTATATTTTTTCTACTTACGTCATGAAAACAAAAAAATGTGACGTTTCCAGAATAAATGTGCGCTGCTGAAATCTTTATATCCAGCATAAAAGTACTGGGAATAAAGGAGACCTATTAATCAACCTCCTTTTTCATCTATTCCAACCTAGTAACATTTCCCCTCGCATCTAAGTCTAGAAAAAGTGATCTTTATTTTTCAATAATATGAAAAATTTTCATATTTGACATTCGAACAATAGGGTTATTTAACATTTGCTAGGGTCATGGGGTCCGAGTGCTCGTTCCCTTTATAAGGAATTAGCTAAGCGACTGATCGACACTTCTCGTGACCAGACGGCGGGACTTTTTCTTGCACAGAGAATTAGCATTGCCATTCAACGTGGCAATGCTGCCAGCCTTCTGGGAACACTGCCAGTAGGCAACGATGCGGAGGAATTTTATGACGCATGCATGTAAATAGCTTATATATAGAAATAGATAAAATTAATGTATAAACTGTGTATATAATTATAAACTTTTTTATAAGATAATATTATTTTAGACCTCTAAATACACTTACATTTTCAAACAATTTTCAAAATTAAATATTTATGATTTATACGCTATTTGTCTATTATAATCCCTGAGAGACGGTAGACACTATTTATTGTGGTTTGTGAATCAGGAAATGTTAGTTTGCTGTGTGTTGCAGGATTACGGCCCAAATATCACTTTTTACATTAAGGCAACAAATCAGCAACAAAAATACACATAAAATTGTTTAGTGTCCAACGAGTATACTAATAAGACTTGACTAGGATTTTCCAAGACTCTCCTCTTGGGAAATCCGTTACAACATAGTTCGAGCTGACCCGTCAGATTTTTACGGAAATCGGAACCGATACCTCCCGATTATCCTCGACCGAGGGGAACCCAACAGAATTTCGCAATTAAATAGCATTTCTAATAGAGAATTGTGTTTCATCTCGTGAATAGGATCGACAAATGGAAAGACTTAAGGCAAGGGCTGGCGTTTACATGTGTTGAAGTTCGTATTGAATTACTTTTTTAGGTACTGATAGCCATGTACTACTATGCGAACCAGACTATTATTTATTGTATATTCAAATTGAAATGATTTTAATTTTGTCAATTTGTCAAAAAATTAAATAATTAGTAGTTAATACTATTTTGAGGTACCATGACAAGAAGCCCGCTACTTGTGGGTTAATTTAAATAAAAACTGTCTTTGCACAAACTTGGAATATTAAAGTTTGCGTAATAAGCACCTTGTGTGCGTAGGAGTACGTGCTTGCCTAAGTTTTTCTTTTGTCTTAGAAAAGTCCTTGGATAGTTAATCCGGTAACTGTCCAAGGACTTAGTACTGCGGGCTTGAGAGACGGAAGAAAAAAACTGAAACGCTTGGAATGGAGTTGGTAACTGTAGTCTCCTTACAGTTGTAGCTGTAACTGAAATTCCTCGGTTTTGCAGTTCTAATGTTCCCTGTTATTAGGAGTTGGAAACAAGAAATACAGTTGGTGAATTTCAGTAGAACAATTTGATATTAAAATGATTGGTTGCAGTTATAAATAGGTATATGTTCTCATATAGATCTCGACTTTAATTCAAATTATAACCTAATTCTGCTGCAAAACAAAATTATAACACAGTAAACCTTCTTGCAACAATAATGGTCAGTGTCTTTTCGACCGTTATCGTTGGTAGGATTTCATAGAAAAAAGTCAAATCATATTTTTTTATAACTTTAATATGACTTGTAAACAGTGAGTGTATTTAATGAGGATAACAGCAGCGTGTCCAGCAGTTATTCTTGTCGGATTTTTTTACCACACGCTTTAATATTATTACCTTTAACTATTGCATTATTATTAATAGTTAACAATTGTGCGCATGGACGTATATTTAACACTAAAATATCATAAAATTTAAGACTAAGATGACTAAAATATCTTTGACTTGCTTTACTGTTTCTAATACATTTTACAATATGAGATTAAATTGTGAGAAACCCAGACGGTATGAGGTTGTTGGATTTCTATGATTGACTTCCAAAGGTACTTCAGATAAAAGTCTTTCGTATTATTTCTAAGTTCCTTTTGATGTTGGCTAAGAGTGTTTTCAAAAGATAATAATTAAATATTAGTATCGTTCACTCGTAAATATGCTCACGGCTTTATATACAATTTTCTGAAAAATAAAGCTCATTCAAAGGAAGACACGCAAAGAGATATTCCTGTGTCAAAAATATTAGCGTATTTAGTCTACTGGCTGTGCTAAATTGTCAACGACTTGACGGGAGGTAATTTGATAAAAAATATCTTGAATTTTCATGTCGTTTAAAGATGTGGAATGAATGTAAAAAAGAAAAATCGTTTGTCGCTTCTTAATGGTTTTGTGTATCGATTTATGTGCCGGTTTGTTCTTTGAAACATAAAAGAACAAACCCGTATATTTGTCGTGTATCTATGAATATATTTAACTATGAAAGGAATCCGTACTCTGAGGCAAAATGTTTTATTTATAATATGTTTTTGTAAGAACGATACTTGCTCATGGGTAGGGCGTTAGACTTGTAATCGAGTGGTTGCGGGTTCGAACCCCAGCCTTTGGCTTTGTTGGAGAGGTTAACAATAATACTAATCTGTGATCCAAGTTCTAGTTATCCTAATCATTAGCTAATAGCTAATGGATAATAATAATTGTTATTAATACAAATGATTATTCTTCGCATATCCTTATTTTGACATGAAGCAGTTCATGTACAAGTTTGTTAGACTAAGGCCCGGTGTCTGAAAGGCTGACTAACGCAATAATTAACTAATCGTATGTTAAATCTCTTCAAGTCTTCAAGTATATGCTGAGTTGCTGAAAGCACTTTGATTTAATCATCGGATCAGTTAACTGAGTCAAACGCACTTTACTGCAAAATCTTCTGTCAAATGCCATTCGAATGTTCAATGAAATTGATTATTTTTTTATGATCAACGTTTCAAACAATCAAATGGATTTATTTTGACGTCACTATTAACTTGACAGCTTTGTTATTTCGACAATATTTTGATCAGCTTTTCAGAAACCGTGTGTGAGGCGCGCCCATTCCAGTCCCTGCCGATCTGGATCGCTTTAAAGCTGACCTTAATAGAATATATTAGGGTTGTAACGGAGCATACCTTAGCGAAGGCGGAGGCGGATGCGCAGATGAAGGGTTTTGTCTCCGCGTATGCGGAGGTTAAGGTAGACGGAGGGGGTAAAAAAATAAAAATTTATTAAAGAAATTGAAAGTCAAAAAATCTATATTCAAAATAAGTACACAATACACTTTCTTATGTAACCTTTAATGGTAATCAAAATTGAGAAGAGGCAAATTATATTTCATGAAATACTTACAGTAGCGCGGTTTTCACCAATCAATTTCTTAGTACTTCATACATTATTCCAGCTTCGGCAAATAATGTAATTAATAAGTTGGTACTGAGCTTACGGGTAAGTAAGTGCGGGAGCAAGAAAACTTTATATTCAATATTATATCTCCATCACAAGAAGGAATCAGAATGCACACTTTGTATAGGCGGTAAAATCTGACATAAAACTTGTCGAATGGCTCAATCACAAATACATTATACATGCGACCGAACAAGATGATTTATATCATTTTACGTACGCCTCCATATCTCCCTGCTGCCACGTTCCTACTACACAAGCATAATTAAACCTCCATTACAACTCAACAATAAATTTACGGTACGATTTCTCGCGGAAGTTCCGCACTTACGGAGGCGGAGGCGAGGTTCCGTTACAACTCTACAGTATATGACATGTACATAGTACAGTCAATATTCATTTGGATCTAATACTGCGTTTTTGTAGTTAGATGGCTTCAGTAAAACGCAATTGTAGTGCTTATTTAGACCATCTTCAGTGAAATGTTCAATTCTAAGTAAGTACTAGTAGTATGACCTATGGCATGTCTACGATACGTCTATGGCAGAAACGAAAAAAATATAAATTTTAAATATCATTGATGAATGCATTTCTATCGCTTTAAACTACTTTTTTCGAAGTATGTGGTAATTTTTCTCCTTCGTCAGTGAAATATTTGACTAGGTACACGGGAAGTATACACACATTGCACATGAACCGTCAAAAATGAAATCTTTGGATATCATATTAGATCGTTCATTGATTCCCACAGTCAGATAACAATTCTAAGAATAGATTTAATAATAGTTCATGTCCTTTTTCGTTCAATCATTTACTGTGACATATTGTTCGCAGACATCGTGATACCGTCGCTGCTAATAGCGGCACTGTTCATCGGGAACGCGTTCATCGTGTTGATCATATACAAGTATAGAAAACGGTGAGTACCTATGTAACTCTATATAACTAATGTAAACTTATTTATCCTACTAATATTATAAACGTAAATGTTTGTGAGGATGTATGGATGTATGGATGTTTGTTACTCTTTCACGCAAAAACTACTAAACCGATTGCGTTGAAACTTGGTATGTACATAGCTGGAAACCTGGATTAACACATAGGCTACTTTTATCCCGATATTCGCACGGTACCGGGACTTACGCGGATGAAACCACGGGGTGCTGCTAGTTAAATATATATACGGGATGTATACTGGAAGCTACACTGTTGCGCCTGACACCGACGCGACATTTAATATTTTAATTTCAGACTAACATTTTTATTTCTGTAACACGTAGGGAGGTATAGCAAACTATAACGTTTTGAGTCAAAAGAGATAGAGGTTGTGGAAAATGTTTTTTTTTTTAATGGAATAGGGGACAAACGAGCAGACGGGTCACCTGCTGGTAAGTGACTACCGCCGCCCATGAGCACTTGCAACTCAAGAGTCTCAAGTGCGTTGCCGGCCTTTAAGGTGGGAGTAGGGGAAGGGCGGGGGAAAGAGTGAGAACGCGCGTAGGAGGAGAACAGGGGAGGAGTGTGCGGGTAGGGGTAATTTAATGTTATTTTAACTTTTGAAGACATAACATTTTAGTAGTATTAATTATTTGTGAAATATTCTAATCATATGCGAAGAATGTTTCTGTTTAAACCATCATATACAAGTTCGAATATGTAGTAAAGTTGTAGAATCCAGATGACAATTTGCTTGTTACTCCTGATAGTATCATTGAGGGCTTAAAACTATTCAGAACCCTACATATGCAGGAGTTTTGACCTACCATTCGGCACGATAAAAAGTATTTAATCGATGTGGGTGGGGTGGGTGTAAATTATGTAAGATATTTTAAGTTTAACAACTAGCTAACTTCAGCAAAATTTTGTTAATTTGTCATGAATTTTTATCTCTTAGATACCTCAGGGTGTATTAAAATAGTGGCATGGGATGTTTGGCTAGGAAACGTACTCACTGTAAATATTTGGCAACGAATGAGTCCACGCCTCTTTTCATTAAAGAAAACGTTGCTGCTTTTTCTGTGTATTCCTATGTATTATAGAGGGTACAATAGTGAAACGGCTCGTTGATAGAGGGGACTTGGGCTTTGGTTTTCGGGTGTTTCCTGTCGCTGAATTTCTTCTTGCATAGATCTCCGCCCATATCGGCGACGTGACACACGGTGGCCACACAAACGACGTCTCTTCATGGCCGATAAAGTTAACCTCTAAAAAAAATATCCTGATAACCCAATTACAACTACTAATAATTAAGGATTGCTATACTCCACATACTGTCCAGAACATTAAAATTAATATAGCTGTTTGACTAATAGAGCCCATTGAGTAGAAATTTCACATGCACCCTTGAAAAATGTTGTATTTTAATGACTGTCTTAATAATTCATTACAATCTTTAAATGTCGCCTTACTGTAGTGTACTGTACTGAAATTACAATGACCGTTCTAAACGATAACAAAATACTAAATTATATCTATCCTGTCATACTTGCAGTAGTATACTAGGTACTTGACCACATGTTGACACATTATTTTCTAACTAAAGTATTTAGCATGCACGACACGGGAAGTGAATCTATTAGCGTTCATGTGTGAAGGGTAGACTGTTTTCGGACTATTTTTGCATTAAAGAAAAATGAAAAAGTTTCATCTAGTTTCTAATTTAGACTGTTTTAGATGGATGAAATTACATGAAAGTAATACTTGCCCGAGATAAAACATTTTAACTTGTGATATACAATGAAGGCTACTTTTTTAACTAAGCGTCAATCTACCCGTAACATTTTCCTGGAAGGCTCCGGGTATAAACCCGCTGAGCGTTAGGCGAATTGGTTATGTCGGAATAAAACTAACTTAAGAGTTTATTAATATTTTAGATTTAAAATCCTTTGATACATTTTAAACCTTGTTTACATTCCTCCTTAATTCACGTGAAACAACCCGTGCTATCACGCGTGTTAAGTCTGTCCAACCGCTTAGATCTCTAAGCTATTCCACCATCCCTTTGAAGTACGTGCCAGCGAACCAGCGCGCGAGACATGAGCCCACTGTCTTTTCTCATCCATCAATCACTAAAGTTCTCTTTAATATTTGTTCTTCAAACCTACGAAGATTTTCCACTAGCTACGATTTAGAGGTAAGACTACAGAGCATGCGTATTAAAATGCAACCCTGGGCCTATCTATATGTATGTGGAGAAACGATCTCGTCGGTGTAAACACACATACAAAGGGGAGGATCTTCCGACCAGGCTAGGTGATCATGCCATACTTATTGCGCGATGCAGGATCAGTAGTTACGTTAGTTAGTACGTAGTAGTAAAAAAAAAAGAATATTCAGTCGAATTGAGAACCTCCTCCTTCTTTGTGAAGTAGGTTAAAAAGAGTAATCAAATTTACTAACTTAACTTTCACTAACATTGCAGAAGTGAAGATGAGTTTAATGTCACTTCCACTTCTGCACGTAATCTCGTCCGTGATTCCGCTGCATTTCACGACAGCTCTGCTTCGTAGAGCAGAGCGTATTTGTAGACTTTGTGTCAAATCTCAAATAACTGTACAATACATTTTTTACATATTTAAGATATGCTTTCAACGTATCTACGCCCAATGTATTGTGTATTATGACAACATATGAGTCTTTTAAAGGTGGACCTGTAACAGTGTTAGTGGCATTTGTAAAAGATGAAGACAGTTGGGAAAATAATTATGTAAGGTATCGAAAACCTTACGGGCATTCTTTGTCGGTTGACACTGTAAACCTAAGACATTAAAAATACACTTCTTACAACGCAAAGGAGAAATATATCTTCTCTCAGAGTTTCCGTGTTCTCTAAAGAGTTTTAAAGTACTTTTTGTACAGATTGAAAAACGTATTTTTGGTGGTATTTTTCCATGGCTGTATCGTAGAACTACACAAAGCATGCATTCTTAAACAAAAAACTAATGAAAAGAAATACAAGAGGTTTAATGTTTTCGTGAGTAGATCCTATTCATGTTACTCTCACATGCAAAGCTATAATCTTTTAATTCCGTATGATGGTACAAAATCGAATTTAAATGATGACTGAAATTGAAAATGCAGAAAGTTCTTAATATTGTGGTAACCGATTGATGGGAATTTTAGTAGCTGTGTTTTCATTTAATGTGACACCGTAACATTCATTTCGTATATACATTTTGCAAAAATATCACCACTATTCCTATAAACTATCAAAATCACTAAATATCAGTAACTGCTATGTTTTTCGTACCACAATTAGCACTCAAGTGATTTATCACCTGACCAATGTCAACCGACCAATAGCGTGACGGTACTGGTATCACTAGTCATAATACTGTCTATTAATTCATTTTTATTAAATCGTGATACTATTTTATCATCTATCTAGTTTGCCACTAATTTAAACAATATAAATAAAAATATAAAGTAGTCTAAATTGTTGTTTCCGCTACTTTTTTCGGCATTTTGAATAGAATAATTCTTTTACTTGTTTTTTTAAGTGATATAATCACAAAAAAATCAGCAAATGAGGTTTTTATTTTTAAAATGTACCTATAGTTGCTATAGTAATTTATGTTTTTTTTTCTGTTTAGACTTGATCACTCAGAGAACAACTAACTCAGATCACAGAGATATGCGAGAAGAACAGTGCGTATCATTAATATGTTAATATTGAGTGTGTATTTTTAGTTATTTTGTACTTAGGCGCGCTAAACATTCATAGTATAGTAAATACTGTAGAATAAAATATAGCATTCATGATTCACTGCCTTTATTAAAACTATTCAAGTATTTACACTAAGTGTAAGCCTATTTAGTTATTCATTCGATTCTAATATCACAAGCTTCCTTCATATATGAAACCACCATAGATGTTTGTTCGGAGCTCGACAGTTGACACCAACTAATCTGTGCTTAAATCCAGTTGTAAGCACAGTTGAGCTACCACACGCTTCGCGACATTGTAGATGTAGCCAAAAATGCTAAAACTATGCTTTAGAAATGCAGTGAAGGCATGAAATGGCACGATAAGTACATATAATATTTTTTATGATAGCTTAAAGCTATTTTAAAGTATAATTATTGTGCTGTAACAAACGATAATTTAAAAAGTTAGTTATTTTTGAAATACGCAGCTTGCTCATCTGTCCTTTTGCCTCTCGCGACCGTGCGTGTGGAATGCGTATCATGAATCTAATACGCACCGTTTTGGTAAGTAATAAACTACACACCTATACATTACAGTTTTTGTATCAAACTATTACAACATATATTCACAGGAACATTCATTGTTTAGTCTGGTTTATTATTACGATCATGCACGTAAAGTATGTGGAACTATCAAGTATCCAGTATTTGATGCCTTTTTTGTAGAAGGTTGTATATCTATGGTATGTTTGATCTAGGGTTACAAGGGTCGCTGTTGATGTGAAAATATGGCTCGCTTAATCGCAGTTAGTACATAAGTATGTTCGGTATGTAGTGTTGTTTCATACAGACGTATTAGTTACAGCAACCTGTAAACTGGTAGGTATAACAAGTTTTTATGCTCACGGCCTTTACTTACTCCAAATGGGATTTGTCTAAAAAATTAAATTTATAAGTGTAATTTGCAAGCGTCTATGTGACCTAACATAATACAGATTTCTCAGTTTTATATAACGTATGTTACCATTATCTGTTACCATTTTCTGTCGAT
Organism: Callimorpha dominula; assembly: GCA_949752705.1. NCBI lineage: Eukaryota > Metazoa > Arthropoda > Insecta > Lepidoptera > Erebidae > Callimorpha > Callimorpha dominula. The sequence continues at coordinate 21,702,705 of OX456993.1, forward strand.
GCCAATCTTGTTTATTGCGGATTGGTATTGCCTAAATAACAATTGCTACCTGAATAAAACATCAAATTTCGAGCTTTTACTTGGTAATTTTTTTTATTAGAAAATATAATAAAAAATACTCCTGTTTATACATTGTTGTATAAAGTTGGTGGTGGCCAATGTTACAGTACATTTCAATAATTTGTGTCCATTATTAGCATCTGCTTCTGAACTAGGCTTCTTACCTGTTTTTCAGCTAACAGTGCTTCTGTTGAGACTTCTGGGTACATTCAGAATTTCCATACATGTGACTGTAGTGTAAAAACAATAATTTCCAATTTATCACATCATGTTGCTCGCCTTTTGTTAAACACCACTATTGCGTATTCTTCTAATTTAAGCTATCTTGCAAGCAAAATAACTCTGTTTTCCATAAGATGATTAAAATTTAAATACTTACTTACATTTATTTATTTATTTTAGGAAAGCTTACAGACTAATTGTTATATGTATAGCTGAATAAGAAAAAAATAAATTGCTAATAACAAGCTTCCACATATGATGACTGAGTATTGGTTAAAATTACACCAGTTGTGTATATCAAAGGAATAGAGGAGATAATACAGATGTATGTAGCTTAAATAAATTGACATTTAAACATATGAGGTATTTTATGTTATATACTATCGGCGAGGACAGGTATGTTTCATCTTATTTAATTTAACCTTTATACACCATTCACCTTTCTTTATATGCACTAACTTTTTGTACCCCTAACAACATATATGTAAATAACCATGGTGATCCGTTGAGTAGTTATAGTTGGGGCAGACAGCGAGCGAGGCGGGACGGCGTGAATAGGCTGTAATGTGCTAGTTAATGTAATAAAAGATGTCTCACAGCAGCGTTCGCGTTCAGCGCTCGGTGGTGCTAGCACATTTCAATCGCTCACGCCTCGTCGCCGTCTCGTCCGGCCCTCTGTATACCTCAACCATTAAAGCGTGACAGAATGAAATCAAATTCACAATTATGTAATTGGAGAACAGTCCCAATGGATGTGAAAAAATATATTATTAGTTAATGTCAAAAATTATTATATAGAACTACATACTATTTATAAATTAGTTAATTTAATTACTTTGTATTTTAGTTTAAACTATAAATATAAATTAATAAATGATGTGATTGCTCTTATCAAGCAATATGCGATAAAATAAGTAGCAAATCACAGCGTAAATAACGCGGATCACCTCATAATTCCGACACACGAAAAAGTTAACACGAAACAAAAAGCTGCAAGTCATTAAGTACAAACATTACACGGCCAGGTCAAATATTAGTAGGTACGCTTGAGTAACGTTATCTAAGATGTGATACGATAGATTATATTTAGCTGGGGACTGTTTACTTGCGCTATGTTCGTGTATTGTTGCTTTTATAAGCGTTTTTATGCTGTACAGTTTGTGTAAAAGTTATCTTCTTAAAATTACGAGCAATTCTCTCGGTCTAGGTCATTGATTTTAAGGTAGGTATAAGTATCTAGTTTGAGCGTTCATAGTGATTCTGCTAAAAGTGAATGCTGCTAATGCAATAAATGTAAATGTCTCATTTAGCACTTATTGACTTTTAAATCTGTTTGGGTTGTGCGTGGCTTCCTGACTTCTTTTGGTGTGCTAAGCTTATTTTTTATGAAAAGGTTGTCTAATAGAGTGTTTATACTTTCCTGAACGTAAAATGAAATTACATAAATATATTTTCTTACTTAAGAAACTACCATACTTGAGATACTAGAGTAGAGGGTTTTTGGAAAGGGAATAATAAGGTTTTTTTTTGCGTGAGTCACATTCTTGATACAGCTAACGTCCATAGGCTAAGGGAAATTGATTTGCATCTGTCAGGCCGTTTCTTTGCTCTCTTATAAGTTAAACATAAATCTTTGTGTTCCTATAGAGATGAGATCTTTATAGCAGAACCGACGGAAATTATTAACCCCTGAATGGATAAAAATGTAGACAGAGCAATAGCAAGCAGCAAATATAACATATTTAACAATGAACACATTGAACAAATTCATACTAATATAGTGCTGCTAAGCTAGAGCGTTTGAAGAACGCCTCGTCGGATTTATAAAGTAATTTTTGACATTTATAACACAATTCTGAAGATAGAATTAAGGCTTTATAACATCACGCAAATACCCTTAGAAGCGGAGCAGTAATAGACAGTATTAAAGTTTTAAACAGTTCATTCGCGAGGAGAAGCACCAGATGACTAAGAAAAGTAAGGCAACGAGAACTGATACTGCTAATTAGAGTTCAGTAGTTAGCGAATTCAAAGTCTATTGTTGATTATGAGATCGATGTCTCAAGAGAGGTGTCTAATGAAGAAAACATCATGAGATAATTTTCTCTCACCGTTTGGCTAAATTAGAAAATACACCAACAAAACTTGTTATTTTCTACATATCAATCATCATTTCAGCCATGGGACGTCCACTGCCGGACATAGACCTCCCGTAATGTCGTCCGAGAAGACCGGTTGGAAGCAGCTTGCATCCACTGACGACTTGCGATCTTTACTAGATCGTCTGTCTACCTTGTTGATGGACGCCCTACGCTGCGCTTTCCGGTCCGTGGTCTCCATTCGAGAACTTTTCGGGCCCATCGACCATCCGTTATACATACTATGTGCCCTGCCCATAGTCACTTCAATTTGCTGACCCGTTCGGCTATATTGGTAACTTTCGTTCGTCTGCGTATCTTTTCATGTCTGATTCGATCCCGCAGATAAACACCGAGCATAGCCCTCTCCATAACACGTGGAGCGACTCTGAGTTTGCTTATCAAGCCAATAGTGAAAGACCACGTTTTGAAACCATGTCGTCACTGGTAACACACAACAAGACATACACAACAAATGCATATATGTCGATATCAAATCAAATATATCCCTCAAGGAAAATAAACTTTATCCTCCTATATCTTTACTGAGTCTCGGATATAATAAAAGTCTTTGTAATGTATACACTGAACGCCGCCTGCGGTTTCATTGTTATAGATCAATATAATATATTCTAATACAAAAGATATCTTTATATACTACTCACTTAATACTTCCAGTAATATGTTATGTATGAGTTATTTGAGTTTTCGCCTGCGAGGAATCATCTGTCTTAATAAAATTATGTACACTAGTGGTTCCCCGTAGTTCCTCCCGCGTTTGTGGTCACTGCTCCTCTCCCAAGGGTCGTAGCGTGATGTTACACAGCCAGTAACCTTCCTCAGTAAATACTCTATCTAATACAATAATTATATTCAAATCTGACTGATAGTTCTAGACATTAAGGCGTTTAAACCAACAAATAATAAAAAAAAAGAATACTCTATAGTTTTATTAAATTAGTATAGCATTATGGATGGTTGTTTATAATTCATAATATAGATCTGATTATATTACGAATCGAACCTTCCTTAATGGAGAAGTACCGATAGAGACTGGCTAACAAGGACTACGTAATACTTAAACAACGCCAAAGCTCCTGTGAGCGATAGAGTTGTATGTGGTGTACAGTACTCGTATAGCTACAAGAATACAGTTATTTAAACTAATATTATAAAGAGGAACATTTATGTGTATGTTTGTAATGTTTCCACACATTACAGACATTTGTTTGTAATGTTTTCACACCAAAACTACTGGACCGATTGCGATGAAACTTGGTATGTAGATAGCTGGAGACCTCAATTATCGCATAGGCTACTTTTTATCCCTTAAGCGGGTGAAACCGCGAGGCGCTGCTAGTTTATTATAAAGCACAATCTCGACTACGATGTTCTGCAAGGTGGAGGATCTTAGGTAGGTTTGAAACTTTTATTTTTTATACTGTAAGTGTAAAAGAAATAGAATGAAATAGACCTCCTTTGTCAATTCAAAGTAGTAGATCCTAATGAATTGGCAATAAAGTTGGTTAGTGGCATTAGAGAATGACTGATTATATTTGATCTGGAATATTTAAAAATTAAAAATCAATAATATTCTTAAAGCGATATATAAAAAGGTTTTTGCTCATACTTCATATCTATAGCTATTCCAACCAATAAAGACTATTAAAAAGCTTTCAGAATATTTTTACTTAGGTTTGCAGATAACGGTATAGTCTTAGAAGTACTATTTAGTATTCAAAACGTTCTGTATAGGATATCCTGTGTTAAGGGGGCCTGTTACACCACGCAGGTCACGCACGCACTTCCCTTCCATTTGGTACAAAACGCTTATTGAACTAAATTATGGTTTGATTGCCTTCAATACTTAATCTACTTAGAAGTAGTTAAATACGCCCGACTTTTCTAGAATGATAGCTTGTGTAGGCACATGTAATCACGGGTATGTTAGCCGTGGACGACGATCAAAAGCGTTCATAAAACGTTCATGCAAACTTCATTCAATTCCAAAAGTCATAACTGATGGTTGCATTATTTAAAAACACACTATCCAGATTTTGGGTAATCAATATCATGCAACCGTCAATCACTGTATTCGACTATAGGGTTCCGTCAATCACAGTCTTAATTGTGGTAAAACTGACAGCAAAACTTACCGAGCAGTGGACGCCATAGAATTAAGTATAAAATTGCGCAAGCAAATAAAAGCGTCTTAAAAAGATAAAGCAGGTTTATAACTTACTTATAGAAATCCTTTACTATGGGATTCATAGTAGGTAAATACAATTAAGTAAGTAATTAAATAGGATTATTTAACCTTAAAAACTTTGTGATTAAGTCTCCAAAATTCGGGGCCTAAGTGACACGGTCTATTCAGAAAGTTCTTTCAGTAATAAACATTTTATACCTAGTTGTACTTATCTCTACTCAAGTTAATGCAGCGACTGAACCCTTATAAAAGGGACTTAGTCAACGATAAGGCGCTAATTTACATTTCATTAAGGCGAAATAATTAGTTAATGAATTGAATATTTCGTTCAATATTCTGTCGGACATTAGTGTTTATTACATTTTGGGTCTCTAATGTAGTGGTAATTAGCTTTGTTTTCAATTTAATTAGTGTTAAACATCAGCAAGTGAGGCCATGGTATAGATTAATAAATAAAATAGGTGACTGACTTTAACCATACACTTCAATAAGAAGTAACTCCCGCATCAACCTAATAAAGATTGACGGCGCTACTTACATACAACATATTTCATGCCTAATCATTGTTTAGCTGCGATATCCTGGTAAAGACTCCTTCACAGTCCGGCAGAGAATATAAATGTAGAATATCAGATGTGATGATGTGAGTGATACTGGTCATATTTTCTTTCTTTCTTAGGCACTCACATCAGAGTTCATTTCAAAACTACCTAATTTTACAATGATTGACATCGATCTTGAGTTGCGGACCTCACACCGCATCGGAAGCGTGTTCCCTACTTAATGAACCGCCAGCGACTGTTTTGTGACATTTAGTAGTACAACGCTAATATAGCCAGGCTTGGACATGATTGATATTAACTTCAAACCTCTCTGCTCTTGACCATTTGACGACGCACCCTAATAACAAGTTTAAATATGTTCGCCCTGAAAATGATGAGTGTGATTTTTCAGAGGCTGTAACAATCTTTTGAGTGTGGAGCAGTTAGAGTTTGAACTCAATTTCTGACTTTTTGAACAATGAATTACTGTTCTAGTGAGAAAATCTACTTCATTGAGAGTTTTCATCGTTCCCTTTATCGACTTTTAATGGTTTTACACTAGACCATAGAGGTGGACTATGGACCCCATACGAGTAACTCCTCTTACGCCGAGGGGTGACAGTGGGTTGGTGAGGGTTATTGTTGTAAGAAAACTCATTTGTTGACGTTATCCCCTGCACCAGTGAGCCACCAGCAAAATACTACTTCGCTAACAGTACTGGTAACTTACAACTATTTTTATTTTTTTAATGGAATCATAAAAATAAAGACTACGGCTAAGCGTAATCTTTATTTTTATGATTCGGAGCTATTCCTCTTTCATGATAGATGACCTATAAATTTATGTTTCATTGGGACAGAGTTGTACAGCTGTTAAAATGTCTTAAATTTTATTCAGTTCATTAATTATTTTGTTATTTATATGTTAGAAATCGGTCATCCTTAGGAAGTTTTTTGTAAAACGTATACTTACGAGAGATAAGGTAAATGGAAACCGATTAAAATAATAAGGGAAAAATATCTTCCTTTAATACTATAATAGATTCAAATCTTCTAATAAATATCGGTTATGAATTCTACTTAATTTCTGAACGCAAAATTGCTTGTTTTTCCACGAAGCTCTTCCGTTACTTTTGTTGATTTCTTTTCAATCTGCTCGTTGGTCATTTAATCAAGATAAATTTCTTTTTAAATAGAAATGATAAATATTTACCTATTAAATATTTTTTGTTATACCGCGTCCGTCTCAAATTTTATTAAATTACTTCCTTATTGTCTAGCTTGTTTCTTTTCGTGGAATGATAATGAATGGATGCTGTTATGGGTATTTATGTAGAAAAAAATATTTTTAAAACAAAGAAAAAAAAAATGGAGACGTTTCTCAAGTCAAACCGGATATATGTCTTTTTTCCATTTTGCTTGTATGTTTGGCGCCGACTCAAAATCATTTAGTTATTTACATCAGTGTTAAGAGTTAAGTTAGGCTAACAAGTTTATTTCTTAATATTATTTTTTGCTTTTAAGTTCCTTTCTTCTTTCGTCGGTTTATCTTTTTGTTAAAAAGTTTCTATTAAAATTAAGACTCGCTTAATACCTACCCTATTAATTGGATTAGGGAGGGTGCAACCTGGTCGAAACGTCAGGCAATTCAAAAGTATGTAATACCTATTTCGTGATCGCGTTAATTCCCGTATATGTACATCATTATATAAACATACTTACATTCATTGCAGTAGGTACATTATTGATTAAAAACATCCCACCTTTATGGAATACAGTAAACAACATCTGCTTTCATGCTTAAAACGTGCATCAATAAAACTGAAGGACGTGTGACGGAAACAAACAAATGTTTTTAATTTTAACAAAAATTTTAAAAACTGATTTTTAGGCATAGGTATCGTGCAAATAACTGTGTGAGCTTAAAAAAATCTTATTTTGACATCACGAACAGACACTTCAATATTATTTATTTGTAATATCTATACTAATATATAAAGCTGAAGAGTTTGTTTGTTTGCTTGAATACGCTAATCTCAGGAACTACAGGTCCGATTTGAAAAATTATTTCAGTGTTAGATAGCCCATTTATCGAGGAAGGCTATATGTCATCACGCTAAGACCAAAAGGAGCGGTGCAGTGACCATAAACGCAGGTGAAACTGCGCGGACGGCTAGTCTAAACTAATATTTTAAATAGGAAATCTAAACTAATATACATATAAAGAGGAAACATTTGTGTTTTTGTATGTATGTTTGTAATGCTTTCACACAAAAACTACTGGACTGATTGCGATGTAGATGTAGATAGCTGGAGACCTGGATTAATGCATAGACTTTCTATCCGAACATTCCCACGGGATCGGGACTTACGCAGGTGAAACCGTGAGGCGCTGCTAGTATGTAATATGTATGTTTTCATAAACATAATTCTTTAATATGTTATGTTATCTATAGTTATGTTAATTATGTAAAGCTGGTTCCCGTGATTTCGTCTGCATAGAATCTCCCTCCTACAAACTTTCACCCCAATTTTTTTTTTTTATGGTATAAGGGGCAAACGAGCAGACGGGTCACCTGATGGTAAATGACTACCGCCGCCCATGGGCACCTGTAACTCAAAGAGTGACAAGTGCATTGCCGCCCTTTAAGGTGGGAGTAGGAGAAGAGGGGGAGGGGGGAAGAGGGGAGAAGGGAAGGACGGGAATAAGGAAGTAGGGTAGTGAAGCAATGCAAGCATTGCTTCACTACCGGTTTTCTGTAAGGCCGTGGTATCTAGCGGAGTCGAGCCGGCCCATACGTGCCGAAGCATGACTCTCCCACGTAAAAACTTTCACCCCCTCAAGTTTTACTATCGCGAAAAAAGTAGCCTATGTGTGAATTTAGTACAGCGGTTTATCCGTGAAAACGTAACAAACAAATAGACAGACAGATTTACTTTCGAATGTTAAGGGTTCCATCACTCAAAAGCCGTCTGCTTGTCTTCCTGTCAAGACCCTTTTTCTCAGGAACCTGTCGACGCATCAAGTTGAAATTAATACAAAATACTTATGTCTGCGGTCATACGGCCATTAAACCTTAGATTTTAACAAGTTCGAACATTTCGCAGGTAAATCAAAACCTATGGGGTACTTCCTATACTGTTATCTAGGTATTAGAAATTTTTGTACATAGTCCTTTTTGCATTTATGTTGGACATTAGTCGCTTAGACGCCTAGTTTATGTAAAGCGAATTACAAATTCAGCGGCTAATTTAATACGTTATTAGCATAGTAACTTTCGTCTTGGACCATAAAAACGAAGTCGGAAATAAAAAAAAAACCTACTAATAAAACCGAGAAGCCCATGGTATCGTGTATTTAATACTTTCTTATTAAGTGTAAACATTTCTTTCTGATTGACATGTTAATTCCTAAACTAACATTCTTTTTTCTCTTTGTCTACAGGAAAACCGACGACATCGATGATGAATTTAACACCATTCCATTGAACGTGAACGGAAACGCGCATAGTGCAGGCAACGCGGTTTAGTGATGGAACTATTCTAAAAGGACGGTTGCACGCTGACGACTATGCAAACACCTTTCAATAGAAACTCATGTATTCCGGACTATTTAGACGTCACCGCTCGGACACGCTTCGAAATTCAAATGAATTGTATGTTACAAGTGAGAGCGACTGAGATAGAAGATAGGTATGATTGGTATTAACTAAGGCATACGTGTTTCTAAAGTAACTGCGAGCGTACTCCTTGAAATATTTATTGAATTGTGTAGTAACTGTTTTAAAAATACGTCTTATTACGTGTTGGTCTAAGTTCCTTGATGAATATCTGCGAGATGCTCTGAGAGGCAAGTATTATGTACGTAAGTAGATTTATGGTTGTACTTTTCTTTTACCATTTGTCTAATATTGTATAAATAGAAGTGTTGAATGAAATTTAAAATTTCCATCTTTTTCTTTGTAGATGTACTCTTGAGTTCAATAATCGATTTATTTATGTAAGTACTTTAACACTTTAAAAGTGATAACATTAGCCATCATTGTTAATATATTGGAGATTATGTGCGTAAGATAAGATTATCTTTTTAATTTCATTTAACATGATAAGATTAGACAACAATACCAAAGCAAAAAAGCATTTAGAGCAGTAGATATGTATGCACGTACATTGTAATTACTGTGTACACAGTATGAAACTTTTAAATTGTGTGAATTCTTGAACTAGTGAAGTTAAAAGCTATCTCACCCTAATCTTGCATCGTCACTTTAGTTCATTATCGTCAGCATGCAAACGTCCTGAATTGATTCGAAGTTTAAAGAATGCGGGCTGCGGGCAAGCTATCGGCGTGCCAACCCTGTCGTCGTCAGTCGCTAGTTTGTCGGCTGCCTAACTTAAGTTACCCTATTTATTTATTAGAATCCAAATAGATCGCGATAATAGTCCAAGTTCAATCTTCTTTAGAACCCTTTTAGGTATTAAGTAAGGACTGATATTGTTATAAATACTCTATTAGATTTTTTTTATTTTAATCGCACACTTCACTGCCTAAGTTGTCACTTACGTCAATTACGTACCTATTGTTATATGGCTTTATCGCTGTGTAGGCTAGTCTACGCTCATAGGTACCCTGTGATTTCATTTCTTCAGTAATTGTTGATGTTTTTGTATTCGGCGGAGTATGTATAAATTCTGTATTAAATAAAAAGCACTTTATCTTATATACGTGTTTTATTTTGGCGTGATTAAGTTTGGGATGAATCGAATTTAAATTCATGAATGCAAATCGAGTTGTCATTTTCGTGCGGAAACAAGAATATTTTTATTTTCGACTACCGGTCATAAATCATTGTCTTTTTAAAAGTTTGTGTGTATTATCACTTGCTGGGATAACATCGCCAGAATACATACATAATGTTTCCACGACTTGATAAATGCTTCATTAATTCCGTAATTATGAGCATGACCCTACATAGTAATAAATATGTATCACGTATTAAAATGAAATGATAAAAAAAAGAATGATTTACGATTTTGACTCTTATTTGAGAACAAGGTATGAGGAGGGAAGGGGCTCGTAGCTTAGTGGTAACCGATTAGGTTAGTAGATTACAAAGTTTTTTTTCGTTACGGGTAGATGGAACCCTAAAAAGTCCGAGAACCTGGTCTAACTACAGAACTTCGATATCACCTAGTACTTGGGTTTTGGAGGTCTGATGGCAGTTGCTTCACGTAACATATTTAAGTTCGGCTGTATCGTAGTTAGACTGAAAGCCGACCCCAACTTAGTTGGGAAAAGGCGCGGGGGATGATGATTTTAGAACAAGGAATCTCTATAGATAAATACGCTTCACTTAAGTGCTTTTCTTTACCTCTAATATTTTCCTTCCAATTAAATTTACCTGCTAGCTTATCGACCTGGTCTGTATTGAATTGGACAAAAAAAACTGGTCGTTATTCATTTTAAGGTTATTCTTTATTGAGTTTCTTACTCTCCGGGGTGTTAAGTAAGGGGTATGTCATCAAAGCGAAAACCTTTGAAAAGTCATGGATAATAAGTGTTTTGTCATGTTTAAAAAGGTTAATGTATAGATTAAAACAAACATGTATTTCTAGTGTCAGTTCAATTAGTAGTACCTGTGTTACCACTAACTAAAAATAAGCTAGATATGTTTACGCTTTTTTGGCTAAAGCTTTGCTGGCTTGTCTAAATAGATCGTAGTAGGGGAAAACTATTTGAGCATTATACGAAATGAAAAAATATCTAGTTGTTATTGACATGTATCATCACATCATATAAAACAAGATTAATTAACACAATAGTTCTGGGGTGCTGTGCCCTTTAGCCTGAACGGGCAGATTACATCTAAATTCTAGTAGCAACTACGCAAAAGGAGCTCCAAGAGCCATGGGTTACAGTGGTATGTTTATGTATTAAGGTAAATACAACCGATTCCGAAGGGTTCTCAAATTGGCACATAATTCCTATTTATTTAGAAAAACAGCGTTTTCACGCAAATTACAAGCTCTTTTTAACTGCAAGATACCTTTTTCTATTAATAACTTATCTGTCCGTGATTATATATGAATAAAATTGACTGCACGGATGGCGCAATGGTTTACGTGGTCACCTCGCCACTACGCCGCGCCGAGTGCTGTGGGTCGAACCCACAGCACTCGGCGCACACGGGACAAAAATTTGTGTGATCCACATATAGTTGTCCCGAGTCTGGGTGTTCTTTGTGTTCGTTGTTTGAATGTTTGTGAAGCCCCCCGAATATTCCTAATGCAGGAGTTCTTTTAAAAAAAAATAATTGTATTTTGTTACGAACAGTAAGGTAAGGTTTCTAAAAAAAGGTAAAGTTCAAGAAAGAATCGGCGGCTAAATGAGGTCCTGACAAGCATGAATGACGGTATAAGTTGATTGCGGCGAGTGGATTCTAGCCTATAGGTAGGTAACGTGTTAAAGACTGCTATTATCACCAGGCAGACAAAGCCAGTATAAGAAATTGCCTAACTGTCATAGCTTGACGAGATGATAAGGTTATAGTACAAGAGGTTATAAATAGTTTACTAAAATCCAGCACCAAGTAGCATCAGATTGACACGCGGTCACGAAGGATAGAGACAGACGGCTTGCGGGCGGATGTTGTCGGCGGTGGCGTGGGAATTGGCGACAAAGATTAGTCGTCACATGTTAAATGCATGGTTAAGGACTGTTGAGTAGCGAGATACGACTAAAGGACATTGCCATATGATTAATGTTGTGACACAAGTATAAGTAAATGACTTAGTTACTTTTTTTGGTATTCTCCTGTAAAACTGGTATCTTACAGAGCTAAACTATTTGTTATAATAAGTTACTATGGAAAGTCAGTTAGGTGGCGAAAAAGTATACCTATTTGTTGGTGTCAAATGAGAAACTCTTCTTTAAAGACGCGTTCACAAATTTATTTAAAATATTTGAAAAAGGGCAGTTTTTCGAATTAAATTGTCATAAAATGAAACAGAATCTCATGTAACTACATATACCAAAAGGTAATTTACTCTTTGATTTTGAAAAGTACGTAATTTGTTTACTAAAAAAAATATTTTTTTAATACTTAAAAACGGTTTTTCGATGCCTTTTTACGTTAAACTGACAATATTCGGTTGAGTTCTGATGCATTTTTCTCCGCTAAACAGACATTTAGTCCACAAAAAAATACTTTGTTTTAGAGGATATCCTTAGCTAAAAATTGTGGTAAAAAAACCAAAAGAAATTTTACTATTTGTCTCCAAAAAAAAAATAATCTAGTAACTCCTTTTTGCACAGTTTTAGCTTGTATTCGTAAGTATTATGCAGTCTGAATAAGGGTTATTTTAGTGGTGGTGTATCCTGGCTGACTGACCGTTCATGTCAATTACTTGTAGATGACTACAAGTAATTGACATGAACGGTCAATCTGCGCTTGTCCGCTGTTAAGAGTGGACACTATGTCGCTTTTAAACAGCAGCTCGTGACGAAAACATTGTTGTGTACGGATACAAAATATTTGACCATTCCAACTTGATACTTACGCTTACGATACCTACTCGTACTAACTTTGACAAAGTAAGGTTTTATATTTTATTATTGCCTTCAATCAGACATTTTGTCTATAAATACAATAATAAATTATTTTCTTATACATATTAGTTTTGATTTCATAATTATTGATTAATATTATTGTAATGTGAGTTATATTATATTATTATCTCAATCAACAGTCCTGCCTGTATTCCTTTAGGTTAGGGTTATACAAATCATTATTTTTTATTAGTTTCTGGCTAAAAGTACATATATAATTTTTTTTTACTGATTGTTATAGGTACTCCTTTGTCTAATTTTTACTATTTTTATACATTTTTTATTTATTTATATACGGTAGGTATACCTATAGTCTCTACGGTAGTAGTAGGATTATAAATTAATTATATCTTATTACTTTAAACGAGAAATTCTTGTATGTAATTATTAATGTATGTATTTATATTTCGGGTATCTCAGAAACGGCTCTAACGATTTCGATGAAATTTTGTATACACATACAATTGCATTTTAAGTTCAATTGCATAGTTGTATTTCCTGTAAAAACACAATTTTACAAAAACATAAAATAAAATAAAAATTTCGGGTGATTATTATTGTTATTGATTTCTTTGAAACATGGGCCATGTTTGATTTTACAACCTTTACAACATCTTAAAAATTTGCCGACAATGTACGTCATTGTCTCTTACCTATTATTCTATGATATGTTGACGTGTTTGCATACAAGGTGTCAGATGTTTCATTTTTGATGATTATTACTGTTATTGATTTCATTGAAACATAGCCCATGTTTGATTTTACAACCTTTACAACATCTCAACAGTTTGCCGACAATGTACGTCATTGTCTTTTACCTATTATTCTATATGACAAGGGAATCTACGGCTGACGGTAACACGAAACGAAATAAACCGGTTATCTAATCATAATGACGTCGTTCTTCTTCCTGGAGCTCTGACCACCGTCACCATGGACTCTATTCCCGATATATTATGTTCTTATCTTGTAAAGGTATCTGTGTATTTAAAAATATTGGCATAGTCTTAGAAAATCACGAGATAAATACTTTATCGATAGGCGGAATCTTATTTTATGTCGACCAATTCAGTTATCAAATTTTATATTATCTTGCAGACTTACTGAGTAACTTAATAAGTGACACCAAAAATAAAATTAAACACCTACTTAAAATATAATAATTAAAGTATCGAAATTTGTTAGTCGAAGTATAAACTCGAGCGTCGAGCGGTTTCAATGTGTGCACGCCACATGGATGTAGTGGTGTGGCTCAGATACCTAAATTCGAGCGCATCAAAAATGTGATAGCGTCCTTAAGAGCCAAATTCTGTAGTCCCTTATGAAATCCTGTTTTAATTTATTCTGAGAAAATTTTGAGTGCCTCTAGGAGCCTATAAATGCTTTCTTGATCTGAGGTATTAGGCTGAACCGAACTGAAATGATAAAAAGGAATTAAACATATAAGAAAAAAATCATCACAGCATACATATGAAACTCAAAACAAAGGCAAAACTCCTTTAAATAACGCTTGAGAGAGTGGAGATCGTCGTCCCAGGCTTGCAAAATAGTTATGAATAATATTATATATTGTTATTCGTAACATAATTATAAACATTGCGTACATTGTAAAATTATTGTACATATTTATGTTAAAGCAAACTTGATATATTACCTACTCAAAATATATTTGTTTTATCATATCAAGCTGTTATACCTACAAATATTAACTTTGACAAACATTATTAAGAGACATTAAACAAATATTTTAAGTAATTACCAAATTACTAAAGAAACTAAATACGCTTCGTCAATTAAACTATATTTACTATGTATTTATTATTTGTAGAACCAATTATTAATTTTCTGTAATTTGCATGAATACATAAACGTAAATAAATATAAGTAAATAAATTGTAATTTGGCTTTATTTTCATTTATTACACTGTATCTGTATAAAACTAATTACAGGATTCACAGTGGAATTTAACTTGACAATGTTGCCAGTCTTCTGGGAAAGTTGTAATAGGAAGGAATTCTATAAAGCCCAGTACTTCTTATCTTTAAGAATAACTTCGTTTTCATATTTTGTAATTAACTTAAGCAAGCATTTTAAGATCGTCATATTTCAACCAATTTACACAAAACCTTAACAAATTATATACCTAAAACCTTCCTGAGGAATTGTTCTATCTATTGGTGAAAACCGCTTGAAAATCCGTTCAGTAGTTTTTGAGTTTATCGCGAACAGAAAGACAGACGAGGCCCCCGCCTCGTCAACTTTGTTTTATAATATGTAGTGATGGTTCATTAGAAAACAAATACAAAAAAAGTTTTAAACGAATGCGTCATAATTATAGTAAAAAATAATGATGTGGTTAAAATTGTTTTGTACTCTAATTCTTAAAAATGGTGACCCAGTGTTATGAATATAATTTTATCTCTGTAAAGAGAATTCTGACTTTGTGTTGCGACTTAAAAAAATATTGAAGGTTTAATGAGATCAATTAAAAAAAAAAAGTAATTTGTTGTGTACGATGCATTGCGTCAGATAGTTAATTGATTGGAGGTGGTGTACGTATTATTTCCGTTATTTTTCATTAACTCATTAAATTGTTACACGACCTGAAAGATTACATTCGATGCTCATGCGTCAGCGATTACATCGTCCACGTTTTTGTTAATTTTACACTGTTCCATTTTTGAATTTCTGTTCTGTAACCGTGTGTAAATCTGTAGTACAAAGACTATGTAGATTTGATTTACAGGATTTCATACTTATCTTTTCTATGTATCATAGGGCTATATCTTTAGAATTTTAGAATTTAATTAATTTTGTACATAATAATAATAATTACATACGAAATAGCTAAGTCATAACCTATATCAGCTGTGTAAAGACAGAAGAATCAAACTGGGAAGCATGCATCTCAGACATGTTAGTCTGAATACTGTCAAAATATATGTTAATGTCAATCTAATGTCAATGGAAGTTGATTGATGCCTCTGCTATAAAAATCTTGGGTACGGATTTTAATGAACAATTAAAAACCCTTTTTGTATGACAGAATTCATTATTTGCACCTGTAAAGTAAAGTTATCCGAAAAAGAAAAGAAATGTTAAATCAGTTTGGTTTGCAGCAAAGTCTGGTGAGATTAGTGGGGGACGGAGGGTTCACATTCAGAACTCCTGTAGTTTTGAAGTGATGGACCACTTCTATGTTGTGTGTGAAGGGGCATTGACGTCCCTAGAGGAATTGGCACTGTAGTGGTTGTACAAGAGCGAGCCAAGAATATTAAAGAGTCAAAGTCAAGTCAAGTGTGACCAGGGTCGAACTGGAACTGCGCAACGCTATTGTAATTTAACTACTGAGTCTATCTAATAACTTCTATTATGTATATCAAAAACCATAATAAATATAGATAGACAACAATATGGATCACCAATGTCCAGTCTCGCTCCATCTTTCTTAATACTTTTCAGTAACTCAAATTCCAATTATTGCATTTAGTGCAAACTATATTCTGTTTAAATATTAAACGCTTTACTAGTTTCACTTTAAAACTACTACATAAAACTCCTCACAGAGAAGTTAGTCCCAAACTAAGTTAACGTCCGCCACCCGACCACCGCTTGGCTTCTAATAAATTATTTTAACCCCTTTGCCCTCTAGTACCGGACATAGCGGTTTTTTATATTACGTGTTCATGAAACTTCAACATAAAATGACCCCAAGTAATACTTATATTAGTAGGTATATACAAAAAATTGCGTTGGACCGTGTGAATAAGTTCGAGTTTCTGAAACGTTGAAAGAAAAAAATTACAAACGAAATTTGAACATTCGAATGACATTTGACGTAAGATTTTGGCAGAAAATTTGACAGCTCTGTTAACTGATCCGATCATCAAATCAAAGTGCCTAATCATGCTTACAGCAACTCAATATATTAAAAATTTACCTATACATTTAACATATTGAGTTATCGTATGTCAAATCTTTTCAAGTATACTTCACAAGATTTGTCACTGTGATTATTTAATTTATTCGTTGTTCAGCCTTTTAGTAACCTTTTAGTAAAAAAAAAAAGTAGTAGGGTTTATTCTTGAATCGGACAATTGTCGACATTCATGAGCAAACAAAAGTGCAGTGTCGACCAGGTTCGCCTGTTGTTGCCACCAAAACCATTCTAGAATTGCCACAAACGAGAAACATTGCTCCCATCTGTTTCTCGTTGAATAAATTCACATGAATGAATATAGTAATGTACTTATCTAATTTGGCTTGGCGGTTATTTATAGGCACTTGTCATCAGAAGGCTTGTAGGCACAGATCTTTAATTTTCTGCCTCCTCAATAATATGAAGTAGGTAATATTTTATTTTAGTAAAACAGAAATACGGTATATAATTCAAAATACATAGAACGAATGTTAATAATTCCTAATATCTACATAGATCCTCGAGGAAGTCCTCTTCCGGCCACATTCAGACGGCAAATTGTCGCTGCATTTGCTTTACAAGAGAAGCTAGTTCATATCCTCTGCTATTTACGTCGACTAGCGTTTAATGGCTTTGATAATTATAATAATTGCTGTAACAATTTAGTATTTTTGTTGTTGTAACGGGCTTTAGTGATTATCTTTGCGCACTGTTTTACTTTTAGAAAATATAATACTGTTGTATTTTTTTGAAGAACATCCAGCGTTGGTTTATGAACATATATATACTACCGACCCCGAGTATAATGTTTCATGTGAATAACGATAACCTTAATCGTAACCTCGTTATTCAGGAATGGTTGCAATGTCCCACCAACACAGGATTCTCCCGTTGGCCGTCGGAATGCTGTATGCAGACTAGTCAGCGTGAAAACTTTCATTGTGCGATGCAGAATCATACGTAGTTCGGCATGTTTTCACTAGATGGCGCTGAAGTATATGGCTGTGATCATGATGACATACCGCATAATATATTATGCTGTATGTCATCATGATCACAGCCATGTGACGCTTTTTCCTTAACATTTCCTTTTTAAAAGACTCCTGAAGGAATTTCCTCGTTACATGAGACACTTGTTCTTTTATTTCTCGCTCGGTTCAGATAAAAACTCTAGTCGTTTAGGGAACTAACTTATACCACATAGATTTATTGTCTATTCCATATATTCAAAGATTGTCTATTCTAAAGGAACGTGCTGCATGAAAATATAAATGGTAAGTATTGGTTGTACATATATAGGTATGAATATACATATATGTGCCATGTTTCGTGAAATACATCTATTCAATATGGTAGACTTAGTAGTCTCGATAGCAACTATATTGATTACATTCCGATTCCATATTAGGCTACGTTACATTAATTTACATTACGTATTTACAGTTATTTGAAGTTACATTTAAGCATAACTCTCATTGATTGAAATGCATCGAGCAGTCTAAAATAATGGATCAAGATTTCTAGGAGCATAACATTTTTAACAGGTGTTCTTAAGTGTAGGAGAGGTCATAAAAATACTATGAACGAATATTGATTAGTTTAAATGAGACTAGTCAAGTGTTTAATATTCGAACAGAAAAAACATGGTAACGGAATCATGCAAAGGGATCAAGCAAAATAATATATGTGTGTGTTTCACATTATTAAGAGTACCAT
Source organism: Callimorpha dominula (assembly GCA_949752705.1). Classification (NCBI taxonomy): domain Eukaryota; kingdom Metazoa; phylum Arthropoda; class Insecta; order Lepidoptera; family Erebidae; genus Callimorpha; species Callimorpha dominula. Next base: position 21,721,121 of record OX456993.1, read on the forward strand.
ACATTTTGAATGAATTCTGATTTAAAATATTATCTGATTTATAAATACAGTCAGACCAACAACCAGAAAATTTACACTTTTTTTTTTAATCGATAAATGGCAAAAAATGCATTTATGAAAACGCTATACCGCCATGTTATTCGTCATGAATGACGTCATGTGGGTAGTAAAAACGTATGGCAAATTTGATAAATTTATACTATACTCAACAACCCGCCCCGTCTTCGCACAGGTATAAGCTACATCTTCAACGATTATCATCATATTTCAACCAATTTACACAAAACCGTAACAAATTTTATACCTAAACCTTCCTTAGGAATCGCTCTACCTATTGGTGAAAACCCCATGAAAACCCGATTGGTGATGACGATGCAACAATTCTATATCGATTAACACATTCCGTAATTTCAAAAAAAATCGAGATTTATTTCCAAAAATTAATCCTATCATGAAAGAGCTTATGCTGGGTAAATTTGAAGTTCCTGGCTTTACAAAAACCGTTGTCTATAGTATATAAGTAAATACACGGGAGGAATAAATAACATATTCGACAATTTACAACAACATCCACAATTAACTTAGTTCTTTACTGACCCGATGACGAAATGTCATGGCGGCTTGCGTTTTGCATATTTGCAGAGCAGAGAAAAAAACTCAAAACTTTGAATTGAATTATAAAATTTTATCTCTAAATTTATGAACTGCAACTAACATTTACCGATTTCCTATTGTCAAACTATCTTACAATTATGTTTTTTGATCACTACATTATCATCACTTCACATCATTAAGGTGGGATAGCCATGCTTGGCACGCATGGGCCGGCTGGTCCGGAGTGATACCACGACCTCACAAATTCAAATTCAATTCAATTTAAATTCAAAAAAATCTTCATTTCATAAAATTGACCATCAATTATTCGAAATCGTCGATTTAATAAATAATTATTATAATTAAAAATTATAGATCAACACACACAGAGTCACCGCAGCAATAGTTTGCTTCGTCAAATGTAAAATGATTAAAGAAAACAAAATGGATAACATAATATCACATCTGCCTGTTACGATATATAACCGCCCGTTTCCAAATGGTTGAGCCTTGTGAGAAGAAATCGGGCAAACAAACTCACGGCCACTCTTTTAAAAATGAAAAAAACAGAAAACCGGCCTCACAGCAATGCTTGCAGTGTATTTCACCGAGTGAATGAAGTTATAGGAAGCTCTAAGCCTTCGCTCTACCCCCCTTCTCCCCCTTCCCCTACCCCTCTTCCCACCTTAAAGGCCGACAACGCACTTGTGACTCTTGAGTTACAGGTTTCCATGGGCAAAGGTAGTCACTTACTATCAGGTGACCTGTCTGAAAAAAATACCCTATTATGGTAAAATTAGCTTTTATCAGCAGCTTCTGTAAATCTTAATCCCTGTATTTAATTTATTTATTTGACATTTTATGCACAAAAAAAAATGTACAATGGCAGACTCAATGCCGTAGGCATTTTCTAAAAGTCTACCTTATGGTGGTGAAGAAATGATTGAACAGGTGCACTAGATTTAAGTAGAAAAAAAAAGAAACTAGAAAGGATCACAGGAGAACATATATATTATACATATATATATATATATATACACACACATATAAGCATAGAAACATGCTTACTTACATACATAATTATATAAATAAATATAATATATTATTGTTATGATGATTCTGCTAGGTTCTGCGAAATGATAGCTCGTACTTTCGCCTTGCATGAAAGGCGACTAAGTGCTATCCTGGTTTCAAGTATTTTAAAGTTTGCTTTTTTCTCTACTGTTAATCAAGCAATATAGCATTCAGCAACATAAGTGTATCAACTAAAATATAATACAACTAACCTTCGCCCGCGGCTTCGGTCGCGAAATAGTTATTTTTCTATAAAAATACTGTTCCCGAGGAACAGTATTTGTAGGATGGATGAAAGCTAGGTATGACCTTTTCTGTAGCAACGTGTATGTTGTGGGTTCAAATCCCACACGAGACAAAAATTTGTGTGATCCACAAATAGTAATGTCTGGGTGCTCTTTGTGTCCGTTTGAATGTTTGTGTAGACCCCGCGACACAGGAATATTCCTAATGCGGGAGATGTCTTTAAAAAAAAATAGTATGTCATTAATGGCGGTCAACTGTCTGGTTCAGGCAGTACAGGCTCTGTCTAGTTTGGGGTCAGACGGCTGTGTGTAAGATGCCGCAAGGTAAAAAACCTTACAAACCGCACCGAGGGTTCTGTTAGCAAACAAACTTGAATGTAGATAGTACGTCCATCTTGGGATTCAATTCTCGAAGATTTTCGCCCATTTTTTTTTTAAACAAATTTATTTTTCAGTTTTAAAAATACCCTCCCATACATCGATTTAAGACTTCAGAAGAAAGCAAATTATGAATCGCAAAACATAAGTTTGTAATCACAAAAACTACTTTTTTTTTGTGATATAATGACAAATTTTTCTAAATATTTTTTTTTTTAAAGATTTTTTCCTTTACTCGTGCTTAGAGTGTGTGGGAGTGACCTTGATTTTTTCCATATTTCATGATTCTAGGTCAATAGATAGTAATCTATAAGTTTAGATGTATCTGCTAAATGTTCAAATTTGTTAAAATCTAAGGCTCAGTGGCCGTAACTTTTGAGTGCGTTGACTAAGAAGCTTGATTTTTTACAGCTTCAAGGGACCGCTAACATACGTTTTTTCTATTTTTGTTTCCTGAGAGAAAGGGTCTTGACAGATAGGCAGACAGACGGACAACAAAGTGATCGTATAAGGGTTCCTTTTTTCCTTTTCAGGAACGGAACCCTAAAAAAACCCAAACAAACTCACTTTCGCATTTTTAATATGAGTTAAAAAAGAAAATGGGTGGTATCATATTAGTTGACAAATAAATATGAATTTTAGACATTGCTTGCTGCGTAAGATGGAATGGAGTTTATTAGTTTGACGTGAGAGCTGGCATTTTAGTAAATGACTTCTCAAATTAAGTTGTTATGCATTACAGGGTTATGTGGACTCTCCATCACACTAGAAATCTATTGTGTCATACATAGCGCTTAAGGTAAAAAGCGGTCTGCGTAATGCGGCAGCGGCCCAAGCAATGGAGGACTAATTGTTTTTTGTATACAAATGTACACACATTTAGGTACCTAATAAGCTCACGCTGAAATACCGTCCAATGAACTACACTACAATTCATTCTGAATCACGTACTCAACCAGGTCGGAATGCAGACGATGCCGTTAAGATAAGTAACCTCTACTGCCTCTAGTATATTTATTGCTGCGTTTAGCAATAAATGCTACATTTAACCATATGAGCTGCGGGGAAGTTGCTTGCGAGGGCTACGCGTAGTTTGTTTTACGCGAGCATGGAGTGAAATTTCGTGATATTTGAGTGATTTAGAATAATAAAAATTTTGGGACTCAACTGAAACTTTATCAGCATTACTCTGAAAGTGAAGTTTATATATCAAATAGATATATTTATTTCCTATATTCTTATCACTAGCTTTCGTTCAAGGGACTCAGTAGGTATTATCAAATAGGTTTTTTACTATTGACAATCCTGATAATCAATATCTGCGCCAATAATCCAAAGTTCAAAGGTCAAAGTTTTGAAGTTCACCTTATTCATGGCCTCGATTCAAAGGGCTAATACGTTTGATATAATACTGAGCGACGAGACGACAGTAAACATCCCTGATTATCGAACAGACTGCATTGTTGTACAACGTTTTCAATCCAGAATACGTTGTGTGATCTTCGAATAAGCTCATCTAACTAAGTAAGTTGTTCTAAATATTAGAATTAAAGCCAACACTTTCCAGGGATATTCTATTCAAATGAGACAAGGCTTGAAATGGTTGAAAATCAAAAGGTTATAGACAATTGCTCCACACACAAGATCTAAAATTTTGTTATTAAATTTAAGAAGGTAAAGCATTGTAACTGAAAATCCCATTTAGCGTGGTGAATATAGTAAGAACCAAACAGCAGTATATACTATAAGAACAGAAATGTTATTCTACTGAAATATGTAAATATTACCATAACTGTTCAGCCTCTTTAAACAGTCCACGTTAAACAACTTTTACCTTTATTATCCGGTTGAGGTTACGATTTTGTAGTAAGGTGCTGTAACTGTACTACTGCTTATATAGCACTACCTAGAGCCGGCCTCTATGAGGTCATTTACTAGGTATTTGTTCCTAAATACGTACGTTATATCCAGAGGATGAGGGCGCCAGACCCGGTGAAATAATCCCAGGAAAACGTTGCTAGCAGTCCGCCTCACCTGAAGATAACTTTGAAAGTAAAATGAAGTGAAATAAAGGTGAAAAGGTGAATTTTTATTTAGGTTCTTACTTGTTACGAAACGACTACTTTAGTGAAATTTCGAAGCCTATTTAAACTGTTTTGTTCTATATTTATATTAAATCCAAATATCGGCTGTCGGCTTATTTCCAATATTGTTTGTGGGATTCAGAAGTTCTGAATTCTGAATCTGTTTGAGTGACAGTTCTGTGTCACATGTCATATGTTTATAATGTCCCTGATAGCATTATGAAGTGGCTCTATTTTAAAATAAGGATTTATAAAGTATATTAAAATAAATAATCGTCTCATACAAAGTGTCTCTTCATTTATTAATATATGAACAGTATTTTGAACAATATATTAACATCCACTGTGCTCAGACCGTCTTGTATTTTCATTCTAGCTTTTACACACGTAAAATTATTTCCCATGAGAGAGAAAGTTTTGTATGACTATGAATATATTTGAGTAGTCCAACAACTTATTAAAAAAGGAATTGGTAATGTACCGCCTAGATTAAAGTGTTTTCAATGTGTTTCGTGCAAGTTTTTATTAATCTTGTGTCAATATGTTAGTAAAGAAATGAAAGAACGTTATCTGCTGTCATATATGTTACTAATATTATAAACGTGAAGATTGTGAGGATGTATGGATGTATCAACGACGCCCCCCCCCCAGCAAGATGGACCGACGACTTGAGGAAGGTAGCTATAAGGGACTGGATGTGGAAGGCGGATGACCGGGTGCTATGGCGCATATTGGAAGAGGCCTATGTCCAGCAGTGGACTAACTTAGGCTAATTAATTGATGGATGTATTGATGTTTGTTGCTCTTTCACGCAAAAACTACTGAACCCTGACACTGACCCACATTTTCAAGTCATATTTTGACACATCATCAGTGTTAATCATGATGTGCCAATGGGATGTGTCATTTATTACACACGTAACATTACCCTATTTTTGGACACTATAATATATGAACTGAAACAATGGAATGGACACAAACACAACACAGTAATGAATAATACACGAATATAGTGTGTTGTAGTGATTGGTAGTAATTACTATAATGATCATAATATTGGTTGTACAAAAGCAACATTCGTGGGCATGTATCCGGTGACACGAGCGTGAATGGTTTGGTAAAATACTAGTTTAGGCCAATATACTAGTTAATTTATTAATGGTAAAGAGAAAAATTATAATTAGACTAAAACATTTGAGAGTGGTGTCTATATTTGTTTGGGCCCAACAGAAGCCCTTTATCCAGGTTTGAAGGTATCTGTCGCGAATGTGTAAGTATCGCCGAGGATAGTATCCTTAGTAAATATAAAGGTTTAAGGTATGTACATCATTATTTTGAATAACAATTAATTAACACGTGAAAAGTAATATATTAAAATCAGGATGGATTTATTTTGTGCTTGGACATCCATGGCTTCATTGTTGAGTACTACGACCAAAGTTCAAGATTCGGCTGTCTAAGAATAGAGAAAGAATAAAGAAAATCGATTTCATTGGCAGGTGCACTTTGGATAATGTTAAAATTAATACAGACATTATTTTTTATCTGTATGATTTATGTAACTTTTGATCAGGTTACCAATATATAACTTGTATGAATTGTTTATAATATTATAATAATAATATGTCATATAAAGTACAAAAAAACGACAAACGAAACTCCATCCATCAATAAATGTGATACTGTGATCAGAAGTAAGCTAAAAGCAAGAATGAATTGTGTTTTTTTTATGGTATAGGGGGCAAACGAGCAGACGGGTCACCTGAGTCACAAAAGGCCGGCAACGCACTTATGACTCTTGAGGTGCAGGTGCGCATGGGCGGCGGTAGTCACTTACCATCAGGTGACCCGTCTGCTCGTTTGCCACCTATAATATAAAAAAAATCTAACTGCGTTTTAATATGAAGCAATAGCTATTTTACTATCTAAAATTATTTATGACTTTAAATTATTTGTGTCAAATTGCTATAGTAACGGGTTTTTTTATGAGATCTCCCCTCGAATGAAGACTGATTAATGATATGTTGCATACTTCTTCGTTATACCGCTAATATATCGTATATGCAAAATTAGTAGCGTCAGTGAAGCTATTAGTATGTGTAGCATGCATTTTAATATCACGAGTCATCAGTATGATAAAAGTTCGACTAGTTGGCTAACGTGCTTTTATGTAAAGGATTATAAGTATTTAGTTGCCGTTTTAATATTGTGAACATGGTACATTAAAATGTTATGACTTTCTGTGATAGAACTTTAAATACTTTTATATTTCAGTCCAATAGACTTTAAGTATTTAAATAATCTTCGAAGATAGGTTTATCTCAAACTAAAATTCAACTGTGTTCAACTTGACAGTTATAATAGTGACAACTTGTTATTTGCTCTGTTGGTAAGAACACAAAATCATGTCGAAATAACAAACACAGAACATTTGTTTTTGGTAAAGAGTAAATAAATTATTGTGTTTAATAACGTAAACAAGCTGAGTAAATGGCAGCTAAAATAATTACAAGAAAAAAGTGAAAATGTAGCTATTTACAAGGTGCATGGAAAATATAAAAATTTAAAAAAATCAACGTTCATAGTAGCGGTATTAAAGCCCATCCAACACAAAAGCCAGCTTTAGAGAATACTATATTTTCATTGCCTTTGTGAAACAGTAAAAAGTCAGGTTGAATTTTTTAAAATTAAATATGCATAAGGCTTCTGATGGTATGCATTCCGGAGTTAAATAACTATCATCACTCGATACTAAAAAATACGTTTGTATGGTTTCGGGTTGTATTCTACATAATCTGTAACACAACAATATAAATTGTTTGAAAATCAATATAATGAAGGCTTCATTGTAATTATTTTTATGTATAGAATCTAGAATATAGTTATAAATACAAATTTCAATTTAGATAAAACCATTTCAACATTTTAAGTCCCGGACTTTGAATATTAAAATGGCTTTAATTTTAACCCTTTTATTGCCTAAATAACTTGTGTCAGGTTATGTTCACTTGATAAATAAGTACACCCTGCTAAGAAAATTCTTAATATATATCTTTATTTTCCTTAATAAACATTGTAGGATTTAAATAAGTTTCTCAATTTTTTTAATCGAAGGATAAATAATTTTTCCTATGAAACGGTCCACAGGAAAATTATAAATTATTGAAATGGTAGGTGTAAAATTGTATTAAATTGTTAGGTGTCTAATGGTTGTGCCACTTCATAAATACAATTAATTCAAATAGGAAAACGTCGGGGCAGTGTGGGCGGCGAATTGCAGTTTGTAATTAATATTGACAATCCATTTGAATTTAATCTTATTTTATATCTCCAGACATCTCATAGTTACTATTGACTAGAACTAGGTAAACTTCATAGGTTTTTTCACGTAAGTTTTCAGAAATCGATCGTCACAATTTTTTATACATTTGTTCGGACTGGGATAAGTAATTAGTAGCGTTCACAAAATTGAATGCCAACCGCCTAATGTGAGCCTCTGAAGTTCGGTCAAGGCTCTTAGCAATCAACTGACTGATTGACTAATATGACCATCGGCACAATGATTGCAGTATCAACACATTTCCAAATCCAAATACTTTATTTGTTTCTCTTTTTCAGTCCTCTAATCGGCCTATTACCATTACATCAGGCTTATTAAATATTATAATTATTATTACTCTCTTCCAATCTTTAGCACATTGTATAAACGATTTTTTTTTAAGTTGCATAGTATAACTTTATTGTGCAGAATACTAAACCTAACATAATTTACTAACTATTCCACTTTTATTAATACACATGTAACCGAGTGCTAGGACAGAAATTGTACTGCTAAAATTAAGGTGTGTCCAACAATTCGAGAGAGGTGAAAAGGTGAATTGTTTTTTGGATTGTATTCCTGGCAATACTTCGTGTCGTACTGTCGACAAAGTGGCACCCAAGGGGGCTATAGAAACACAAAAAAAATTAAACATGTCCCTTGATTAAAATGGTAATATCCGCATCGAATTTGCAATATTTATGTGGCGATTTTAAATCCTCCAAAAGGAATAATTTTTCTTACCGTATAGGATCAAAACTTCCACCGTCTTGTCCACATAGTAATATGTGTCTAGTTTATGTAGTCAGAACATTAATAAGAAACCATTACCTATATCCAATTATTCATATTTGAACTATATAATATCACTTAGCTGATACACATATTTATATCAGAGTATCTCTTCTCCACAGTTTCGATCGCGTTAACGTTATTTATCTATCCCTAGAGAACAGTACTTTTTTCGGGATAAAAGGCAAAGTATACAAAATTGCATGATGATCAGTTGAGCGGTTAAGGCGTGAAGGCGTGAAAAATAAACGAATAAATTAACAAACAAACTCATTTTTGCATTTATAATATTAGTTAGGATAATACTGAGAATCGTTGGTATTAACCTACCTTTACTTATGCAAAGTCATTATTTTTTTGTGGCTTGTATTTTTATCGCATTGCAGAAAATGTGAAAAGTTTAATATCTTCGGGTATAAAACATATTTCTTTGGGCAAGCTTTATTCTAACACTGCATATTGGATTTTAGTTTTAAATTCCCCCTTTAAATTCTTTGCGTTTCTTTATACCTTTGACACATAACCTACTTTTATCATTGTGATCGATTTGAAGAACTGTTATTTATGTTTAATTAAACATTTTTCGTTATCCGCCTAAATGAGGTACCCGCCCACATCAGTTGACATTTTGTTCACGTTCGTGTTCACGTTATTGAATTCGGTGACTACTTTACCGAAAAACAACATTTATGCTGGCGTACACGTCGTCAATATGAAGTATGTGCTATTTATTTGGATTTATTACCTTTTAGATTTTGGTCCTTGTAAACCCATCTACAGGTAAAGGTAGACATCTATCGTCTACATCGTCTATATATAAACAATTTATCACAGTGTGGGACCAAACATCGACATGGCAGGTCGCTTTATCTCTTGACAAAGGGCCCCGTCGGGTCCAAAACTAGTTGAATATCCCTGAAATATATCTGTGAGAATAGTAAAGGGTCTTTAAAAAATGTGAATACTACTCACTTTAGTTGTTACACTAACATCTCACAATCATGAATAATGAATAATATGTAGGAATAAAAATGTATACTTTAAAAATATACGTGTTTGTCGTGTATATTTATTATTCATATATTATTCAGTAACTAACTTGTGCCAGCGATTGTGACTAAAGCGTGGATTTCGGAAGTAGGTATATTTATAAGAAGAAGCTGATCAACACACAAAACATACGTGTCTAATTATTGTTAACTCGCAGTAAACTAAACTACATGCTCGTTATTGACCAAGAGATTTGTTTGGAGGAAAAACAAGCTTTTGTAAAGCTGGTGACATAAAACAATGTAACGAATCCCATAAGTTAGGGGGGCAATTACTTTTTATAGCGTGCAAAATCTTATTCTCAATGAGAAAATCGGAAAAGCTGTCGAACGGCAACGAATCGGTGTATTTTTTCATGCAGCAGTTTTTGCGTGATGTGACAGACAGACAGACAAACAAAAATTCAAAAAAATAATTTTAGCTTTTAGTGCTAATATAATTTAAAGACAACTCATATTTTTTTATATCTCCAAAGTACAGACATCGGCCAGTTACAATTTGGTTATAGGTATTTATTTTAAATTGCATGTAGATGAAAGATTTACATCAACCCTATTTAAAATAGCAAATGCTGTGAGAGTACAGTACAGTATTTGAATACTTAAAGAATTTTATTTGGGTCACTTGCAATGGCTGGTTTTTTTCTTGAAATGTGAACGATGAAAATATACTTGAGTTATTACGTACATACTTAACAAATCAGAATAGCATTTTTAGGATTCCGTTTCTCAAAAGGAAAAAAGGAACCCTTATACGATCACGTTGTTGCTAGTCTGTCTGTCTATCGTCTGTCGAGATCGAGAAATTAACCGAAAGTTGTTAATTTGTTATTATATCAGATAAAATAAATAGTTTTTGTGATTTTAAATTTATATTTTGCGGTTGGAAAGTTGACTTTGCCGTAAATCGATGTATAGGAGAGTATTTTTAGAACTGCAAAGTTAAGTTTGTCTTTCGGAAAGACGGGAAAAAATCTTCGAGGATTGATTCCTGAAATGTACGTACTATCTATATACGAGTTTGTTTGCTTACGGAACCCTCGGTGCGCGAGTCAGACTCGTACTTGTCCAGTTTTTTTTCTTAGGAAATCAAACACTGTAAAGGAATGAAAGAATGCATTCACATAAATACATACATTTATCTTGAGCAGACTACAAATACTGAATAAATGACTTACTGCAACTTTCAAGAAAAATTATTCAATCTTCCGAAACTTTTGCTCAAGATGTATGACGCTTAATTTGCTCTTTGTATTAATTTCACTTTTCCTTATCAACTTCACCTTAAAACTAAGCTATAAGCCTTGAAATACTTCACTACGGGTAGTAACGTCATAAATCATATCGATTACAACCTTCAACTTTTATTACCTATATTCAATGCTCTATTTTAAATGTCATTGCGGAATAGCGATGTTGCCAACTTTAGCGGTCCTTCGAATTTATTCAAAAGTATTTACATAAAGTCGTTGAAGTACCCAAAAAATTCCAGTAACTCCTATAAATTCATTTTCAATATTTTACGTAATTATGCCGGTTAAGTTAAACAGTTTACTTTACTTACTTTATAGCAATGGTATTTAACATTTTGTTCAAGTTTTTTGCATGCAACATGCTAACGCAACGCGCGTTTTGATCCAACGCGCGCTTGACGGGTCTACCACGCCTACGGCGACGTCCGCTTTGGTTTGCCGGGCATTCGTTCACATTAGCGCGCGTTTTCAATGTGACAAAACATAGTTTTAATAAAAGGATAGCATGTGTAGTTCGGTGACACTTCATTTCATATATATCATGCAGTATATTTATGTACAAAATACAAGAAATTAACCCGAATTGATAGAGAAATAAAACTAGTTTTTTATTTTATGTGTCGGCCATTTTAAACAAATAAACTCGAATTGAACTGCGACAATGTGCGTTAAACGCCGAGGAAACACTTGCCATGTAAACACTATACAATAATCCAACGCGCGTTCGACGGCCGGCCACAACGCGGCCACCGTCCGTCATCTGAACGCAGTCTAGACTTGTTCTTGTTCACGCGCATTAGCAAAACGCGCGTTCAACGCCCGTCATTTGAACGTGGCCTAGTAATCTGTGGCCTAAGTGCTTATCACATTATCGAAATATATTTAAGAATGTATGATATATAAGTAAGTTTAAACACTTAGAAATTCATGTATATAATAGTTTACAACAACCGTAAGTAATGCAATATTATACATTATGAGGTTTCCTTTTAGGCGTCGAACAATACCGGTAAACAGCTACAATACAATATAGCTTAGTTGTGTGGATATTGTGTGGAAATCGATGCCATTCAATGAATGGATACATTACAACGCCTAGCCTTGATGTCTAGATTTAGTGCAAATCTAGACATCTAGGTTAGGTGGCTACTGAAATAGAGAATAGGACAATTTTGTCTACTGACAAACTGCCACATTTTAGTGTCATGATAACCAATACAATTGGATGTTATTTTAAACATACTTCTATTTTCATGCTAAACGAACTTAAAATAGCTATATTTACAAAGGGCATGCCACAAATGTGGTAAGACCCATAGTGGAAGATCGGCTTAAGAGGCACATGGCAAGTTCTCCTACCTTGACACAGGTGTCCACCAGATACGGCTGCTTCGGTAAGTACCTCTGTTGTATAGGCCTGGAGCCAACGTCTGGGTGCCATCAGTGCGTCGCGAGGACCGTTTGTTGGAGTGCTCAGTGTTGACGCAACAGCGATACGACCATGCGACGGTCATTGGTGCGGAAAGCTTCTGTCTAGAGACCATGGTTCTATCCATGGTCCAAAGAACAGAGTCTTTTGTCAAAAAACATGCAATGAAATGCACAGTATTTGTGTCTTCAACAAACTGAACTAGACTTAATCTCGTGGTCAGACATCGAAGGGGTTGAGAAGAAGTTTTCTGGTACAAAGCATTAGTATTAAAATTCTACGAGACTATTCTGCCAGGCCTCTGCATATGTTTAAGCCACACAATTATTTGGTGACTATGTATTAAGGAATTCCAGTAACAAGAAAAAAAAATAATTTCAAGATTCTGAGAAACCTACCAATAGTGTACCGGCAAACTATGACATTAAATAACTCAGTTCTGTGCACTATCAAAAGCATTATCGATTTTCAAAACTTTCTGAATCTCGAACGTGCACATCCAAAATCAAGATTTGGAGATCCATTTGTTTTCTAACTTACTGTAACTTACGGCGTCTATAACTTTTATTTCTATCGGGTTAAGTTATCTTTGCTTGCAACTTTGAAAATTCTCTATCTTTAATTTGTATTATTCTAAATATGTTGAAGTTGAATGAAAATAATAATCAGAAATATTATTATATTTTTATTTATAGAGTTTTAGAAGCACTGACAATTATTTTTAACAAGTTTTCAATGACAATCTTTACATGGTATAAAACAAAGTCGCCTCCGCCGTTTGTACGCTTAGATCTTTTAAACTACGGAACGGATTTTAATTCGGTTTACACCAATAGATAGAGCGAGGAAGGTTTATACGTATAGTTTAATATTGTTTTGTGTTAATTTGTAAAATGATATGATGATAATTGTTCACCACATTAGTATCTACATTACACCCGTGCGAAGCTGGGGCGGGTCGCTAGTATATTTATAAAGAGGATGTCGGCATATACATTGATACACTGAAAAATTCAAACACAAAAATAACGACCATTTTGTAAACATTATGAAGGTTTTTACCGAATCTGCAAGAAAGCTATTTTTAATTTTTTAGTTATGTTAGGCAATCATGTCTATTATAGCTGTGTTATCTAACGATATATAGAATTTAATGATGGTGAAACTGCAGTTCATATCTAATTTTTATACATACATATAATGATGATATGTGTTTTTTTCATAAAAAAGTTTCAATTACTGTTTAAAGTTTTTTTTTATGGTATACGAGCAGACGGGTCACCTGATGGTAAATGACTACCGCCGTCCATGGGCACCTGTAACTTAAGAGTCACAAGTGCGTTGCCGCACTCTATACTCATAACTGTGTTCAACTTTAGTTTAAAGTTGTAAACGTAAAATTATAGTTGTGTCATTATTCTTCCTCTCTATGTAGTTCTCTACTAATTATAGTTCTTTGTCAAAGGTGATGCGACCTGTCGCGTCGACTAATGCCTATATCCAAGGAACGGTTCTCCAAAGTTTACCGTCCGTACGGAAAACGAATAGCTTCTGGATTATTAGAACCGGGCATTAGTATAGCGCCGGACACCGATACGGTAGGTCTCTTCATTATTTGACAAAGGGCTTGTCTGGCTCGAAATTAGTCTGACATCCCTAAAATACACACATGAGTACCACCGAACCGTGAATACCATTCACGAAAGTTTTTATTCTGGTGCTACATCCCACTAATATCATAAATGTGAAAGTTTGGATAAATAAATGTTTGTTACTCTTTCACGCAAAAACCACTGAACCGATTGCGATGAAACTTGGTATGTAGATAACTGGAGACCTGGATTAATGGCATAGGCTACTTTTTATCCCGATATTCATACGGGATTGGGACTTACGCGGGTGAAACCGCGGGCCGCTGCTGTAGTTTTTAATAAATTATAATTTAAAAAAAATGCTTTGATAGCTTTACCAACGTAAAAGTATAAAGAGGTTTCACTATCGACCTCCTCACTATACCATCAGACCCTCGATATCAACTGGAATATATTGAAGTCATAAAAACAGATCATAAAACCCTAAACTCAAGAGGTTTCTTAGTAGCCACTGGAGAATTCCTCAATGTACCTCTTGGCTTCATTATCAGATCAGTTCCAAGATGCCAAATTATAGTTTATTCATCCGAACTACATATTTGACCTATACTTAGACAAAGTTTCATTTCTATAAGACAATTGGTAGTAGGTTAAAATTAACTTCCAAGATTGGATTACACTGTTAGTTACAAGCTTGTGAAGCTAATTTATAATAATAACTCGACACATCTCACACACGTCCGTCTGATCCCAAACTAGGCAGAGCCTGTACTATGGTAACCAGACTGCTGATAAACATACTTATATATTTCTAAATACATACATATTATAGATAAATTACACCCAGACACAGAACCAATTTTCGTGCTCATCACACAATTATTTGTCGTGGGTGGGAATCGAATCCACGACCTCTGGCTTAGCAGTCAAGGTCACTAACCACTAGACCAACAGGCCAGGTCAGTTTGAGGGGTTAAAATACATACAAAAGGTTGTTTGAGAAACTTTCATCCCCATCACCTGGATAATTGGCAATCCACCACTGTGCGGTTCTTCAGAATTTTTTTCAAAGGCCGACAACGCACTTGTGACTCCTAAGTTGCAGGTGTCCATGGGCGACGGTAGTCACTTATAATATAAAAAAAAAACAAAACTTAATATTAGTGAGTGGATTTCACGAGTTTCATAAAAAGAGAATCTGCACATTATCATTCATAGATAACGAGAAAGTCCGTCAGTAAAAATGTCTTATTAACGTAGCGTCGCGTCGTGTTAAATTGTTTCCGTGGAACAAGAACAAGTTTCAGGTAATTTTCTCTTTCCAACAACTTTGTCTTGTAGGTACTATTTAGATACTTAGCGGGAGTTTAAAAAGTTTCGGTCGTTTCAGTCTGCCGTCTCATTGTACAGACAATAATTATATATTATTAGTATATGCAAACCTCATTCTGAATCTACATTTCCGTCAGCGACAAGTAAACATTACTAACCTGATAAAAACCTTTGAACTTTGGCATTTTACTGTATCGCCTTACAGTAGGCAGAGGTTAGTAGTTAGTAGGTTGTTTATTATGTTTGTTAAGTCCCCCGCGACACAGGAGTAATTCCTAATGCGGGAGTTGTCTTTTATAAAAAAAAAAAAGAAAACCTTTAATTTGAAATGGTTGTTGCCAGGAATTCCAAGGCCTCTACACTGAGAATGCCGTCAAATTAATATTACAAATACATAATACAAACGAAAGATATTTGATTAAAAGTGGGGCCTCACAGAAAAACCGGCGTGAAGCAATAATTGAGGCCCTAACCCTTCCCTCTCCCCCTCTTCCCTGCCTCTTCCCCAACTCCCACCTTAAAGGCCGGTAACGCACTTGTGCCTCTTGAATTGCGGGTGCCCATGGGCGGCGGCATTCATTTATCATCAGATGATCCGTCTGCTCGTTTACCCACTATATCACAAAAAAAGACCCTCCTCCCCCTACTCCCACCTTATTAAGATATAGTTCGGTCGTTATCAATGCCGCTGGTTAACAATAATGTGTTTTACAAGTTCGATATCGTTGAATGAGGGAAGTAGACAAAGCTGACCATAAAATAGCTCCGTTGGTGTAAACACTTTTTTTTTGGAAGTTAGTCTTGTATTGTTTAAACTTTGTACGTCTGACTCCTGACACCGACAGCATGGAGCTTCCCTCGTTAATAAAGAGCTCTCGTCGCTTCAGATCCGAAACTAGTAAGGCATCCACGAAATACACACATGTGTAAAACCTTTATGTGTATTAAAAACATGTATTATGTGTTTTCTTCTGTACTTCTTTATGTCCTAGACCTGTTGGTAGGTTGTAGAACTGTTGGTAGAAGTACAGGAAATGCTCTTGTCTCTGTCTACTTTGAATTGACAAAAGGAATAAGCTTGTGTATTACGTATGTTTGTACGATTTTACTATTGGGAAACAAGTTAGCTTCCTCTGTATCGTTCATCTGTGATCTCAACTCAAACAAAACTGTATGAAACTGTATTCAACATTTCCAATATAAGTTTGGTGGAGTGCGAGGATAGGATACGGTAGAAATATAAAGTTGTTTAATTATTATTTATTTGTTGGCAGATCGTCTGTTGAATACGGCATGTAGCTAGTAGCTGATGAACTATAACTTTAGCGTTGAATAATTTAAAGTAGATTAGTCTGTCTAGATTTATTCTCTTTGACTGCTGTGCCTAGAAGCAAAACTTAAATTGATTTTAGTACACATTTTGCACTTATATACTGTGTATGTAAGCAAATTAAACTGCTAGAGACGTAATCGTAAATAGTATGAAGGACTCTTCACGCACCCCCGAACGCAATAAATGATTGCACGGCGATCAGAAGTGACAGTCTCTATCCGCTTGGTATTAGTCGAATGTTTATGTACTGGACTATTTGATAGGTATAGTGAAACGTCCTCTGTTTGTGACAGGCAAAGATCTGGCCATCCATGTAATATTCGTACTAAAAAGGCCATCGAAGCAGTGAGGGAAAGCAATCTTCACTGGAGGTTATAGATTTTATCAATAACATTTTATCATTAAACAGAATGACCGAGTTCATTCTGCAACTTCTAGAGAAGCTTCTCAATTTGTCAGTAGGGTAGACATTATCCGACTTCAGTGACGATTTGGGGTTTTAGGTATCAAACAGTGACTGTGCGACATTTTTATGAAAAAGGCATCAAAACATCGCCCCAAGTGTATCGAGATCAAGATACGATTCTTTAGGAGGCGGTGAAGCAACTTAACAATACCATATTCCATAACCAAGAATGGTCCTTTCAGCAAGATTCAGCACTGGGTCATAAAGGCCGAGCCACAAAAGCGCGGTTGGTCTAGAAAATTTCTGACTTGTTCAGATTGCCCATCTGTCTAGGCCCACGGAGAAGTGCGTGCTTCAATCGATAAGTGACCACAACGTTTAAAGGATCGAATTAAGACTTTGAATGAGCTTCGTATTTTTTAAATGCTTTTTTAAATATCAATCTATAAACTAATGCACACTGCAGTAATAAATGTTTTATGTCATAAAACTCTATAAAATGTAAAAGTATAGTAAATTTATCATGTATATATTGGTGTATTATAATTAGGTTAAAAATAAAAAGTAGGCACATATCTAAATGTATACATAGGGTACACTGCTCATAAAGGTTTGAATTTCGAATGTTATATTTTTCAAATATAAGAAACTCGGCTCCGTCTAACAAATTTTCAACCAGGGTCCTGACGCAAGTTTAAAAATTTTCACCCATTCCAAAAAGTGCACAACGCCGCTAAAGAAGTTTTCACTTCAATAAATAAGACTGAGCAAATGTTTGTGACTACGTGCAAATATTTTAGTTTATTTTGATAGACCATTCCACTATCTGTCAGTTTTACAAATATTTTAACATGTTACATTAAAATGAAAAAAATAATAATTATATGACCACGATCACGCACTCTCACAGACTTCACCAATTAAGCCCATAGCGTTAAATGCAAATATAGCGTCTGAAAATCATCAGTGTTACT
Source organism: Callimorpha dominula (assembly GCA_949752705.1). NCBI lineage: Eukaryota > Metazoa > Arthropoda > Insecta > Lepidoptera > Erebidae > Callimorpha > Callimorpha dominula. Next base: position 21,738,975 of record OX456993.1, read on the forward strand.
TTGTAAATTAAATGAATAAATCATTTTCTTTTCACACTCACTTTGTTATTGTTGTCTGTGGAATTCAATGTGCCAATCTATATGTTAATGAATAGCAAGAGTCTATATTAGATGTAACTATACAGTGGTCTAGATGTGCATCTGTTAATGAAAGCTTTTCAATGTTACATGTTCAAAGCAAGTAGCACACTATTGAAATGTACGTGGTTGAATCTATTTCATTAAGTTGCAAGCTGACCCCACTCGATTGGTCAGAGTTGTTTTAGTTAGATATACTTATCCAACTTAATAGTTTACAGTCTTTTTTAGTATGGTAGTTTCCACAAAAAGAAGGCCTAGGAGAATTTGAGACTATATACTACTATGGCCAGCTGGTATTAACTGCTGGTATTACAGTCCTAGTTATTTTTTAATATTTGAGCTGCCAAAGTTACTCTGTCTCGCCTGATGGAAAGCACAAGCAGAATCCAAGAGTGGTGGTCACCATCCTCACTGCCAACCAGAACAGTGTTGCATGGTGACCAGCACTATGGCGGCCTAGTGAGATGCTTTTTCACGCCCCGCTTAAAGGACCCAGGATCATAGTGGGATGGAAACACGTGCGCTGGTAGTAAGTTTCAGGTTTTAACTGCTCGGCACTGGAAGGAAGACCCGAATCGAGGGGTGCGAGAGCGTATGTCTACCACTCTGAAGGGGTGACTTCCGAGGCCGGCACGTGTTGTCCTGTAGAGGAAGGGAGAAGGGGAGACCAGTTGGAAGAGCTCTTCAGAACACTCCCCATGATAAAGGCGATAGATGACTGCCATAGAGGCGATATCTCTACGCATCTGCAGAGGCTCAAGGGACTCAGTGGCTTGAGGACTGCCGACAATGAGGATTGCTCGCCGCTGCAACCGGTCGAGAGCGTCAAACAGATACTGCGCGGCTCCATCGCAAAGGTGAGAACAGTACTCCACGCACGAGCGAACCTTATGGGTCTTATAAAGAAGACAAAGGTGCCCAGGAGAGAAGAACCGTCTCACCTTGTTTAGAATACCTAACTTCCGCGAGGCCCTAGTGACGCTCTGAACCTACTCGCGCGGGTTGAGGTCGCGGCAGGTATCCATGCCCCGGATATCCGGCCCCGGCAGTTGAGTGCTCTGAAAAGTCGGAAGGGGAAGGAATTTAGACTTTTTGGCAGAGAATGCGCACATCTTTGTTTTCTTGGCGTTGAAGTCGACCAGATTCTCGCATTCCCATTGAGAAATGCGACCCAGAACACGGTCGAGTTAAGCGACAAGCTCCTGTCGTTTTTCTTCAACATCTGCTTTGCTGCAAGGTGTCCAAAATATCGCCCATGAACTGTGCTGTCGTCTGCATAGCAATGAATGTTGCCAAGGGCTAACATGTCATTGATATGCCTCTCCAGTCACAGGGAATAGAGGACATTCGGCTACGCGACCCCAGCCTCTGCGCGTTACTGCAGTCTCAGTTCCGTACCCCATCCAAGACTTGCGGTATCCCTCACTGTAGGTTCCTCTCCCTTCCCATTTTTCCTTATACAAATTTTCCCTTCTTTCCGAGGAGGGGTGGCATCAGGAAGGCGGCTAGCCATTAAAAGGAATCACTCAAAACCCTTTGCAATATTATACATTGCGCCGACCGCAATGAAAATTGGGAAAGGGCAGGAAATTGATGAAAGCCGTATGTTGGGACAAACATTGGAAAAATCTACCACACACCGAGGTATATTTGTATTTTAAACCTGTATTTTTATTTTTACAGATGGCGGTCATCACAGCCTAAAGCTAACACGACACACTGTGATCAGTGTAAGTGAAAGGTTAGTACATTGCTGGTTCGTTATAACAAAAAAACTCCAGGCGATATATACAGGTATTTGAAGGAAAGAGACAGTGTACTTTACACTTAGAAGTAAGAGCGCATTTGCCTTACAAAAAGAGGCCACTTTATTAAATGTTATTTTTTTAACTACATCCGAACTTGTAATAGAATCCGTGACCAAGCGCCTAGGAGTTCATTCAAGAATTGATTTCATTGTTTTTTTTTGTATCATCAAATACCATCAGAAGTATTGAATAAAACTACCAAAAAAATCTATCTGGTTTGTGGCACGGAACTTGAATGTCATTAATAAAATGTTAGTTTTATTTTTATTCAATACTAGCCGTTGCTTAGTTTCGCCTGCGTCTATGGTCACTGTTCCACTCGTAAGAGTCTTAGCCGGATATTAAATAGCCTACAACCTTTCTCAAGAGCGTGGCTATCAAACGCAAAATTAATTTTTGAAATCCGTACTCCAGAGATAACGCGTTCTAATAAAATACAGAGTATTTATTATTATTTTATTATTATTTAATGTGAACAGCTAGTGTGAGTGAACATGTAAGTTAATGTGATGTGATCTGTGGTATTGTTATCTGAACGACGCGCGACGAAGACTGAAGACAAGATGGAGTAGGCTTCATGTCGTCATATGCATATAATAATCACATTTTTTTTATCAAATTTGAATTGACTGATACCATTTTCAATGGGCGTAAAACATTAATATGCTAATACATTATGCTACTATACTAACAGTTAACTTCCATTTTGAAATATTATTAATTATTTAATTCAAATCCTTACCAGATCTATATAATATAACATCCACGATAAAAGTACCTCATGCACCAGAAATTTAACAAAGGATGTTCAAATTCAATTCTATTTGAGACTGTAAAGTAATTACTTGGTTCAGTCGAGCGTGAAGCGTAACATATGTATTAACATTTTAGTTTACGAGGCTTAAGGAATTGGGAGGGGCTTCGTGGCATCTAAAGAATTTTTTGACTATGATTGAGTTTATACGACTGAGGATTATTATAATTGCTGTTTCTGAAGTCCACATAAATTAAACTTTTTAGGGGTTGGATTTACTAAAAAGCGTCATACGAAGACAATTCTTGTTATCATATTCATACACTAACGAGAAAGTTTTGAGGAGTAAAGTACTCATTTACTATGTGTAGTTCGGGAATGTCCGATTAGTTTCGGACCTGGCAGAAGGCTTTAAACGGGCTTAAACGACCTGTCGCGTTGGAAAGTGAAGAGTGAGTACACCCATATATCCTTACCTAACTAATATTATATATGCAAAAGTGAGTTTAGTTGTTTGTTTGTTACGCTTTGACTTCTTAACTTCTCAACCGATAAGTATGAAATTTTACATACACATTGTCAGGAGTACAGAAAAGGACACAATACAAAGGACACACGACAAACGACAAAGGACATAGGACACACGACAAAAGACACAGGACAAAGCTCACAGGACAAAGGACATAGGACAAAGGACACAGGACAAAGGACACAAGACGAAAGACACAGGACAAAGGACACACTTTTAATCCAGAAAAAAAAGTATTGTTCCCGGAGGATACAAAAGTAACTTTGACGCAAACGAAGCCGCTGGCAAAAGCTGGTCTGTCAGAAATACGAGTATCCATCCATCCATCGATCCATCCACGGAAGATTTTATTCCACGAGTCAAGGAGCCGTTATCATATACTAAAACAACCAGTTATATCAATGTTATGCTGCGGTCCAATGGCCTGTTTCTATAGTTGCCTAGTATGACAATGAAATTATCTTATCTAATACGGCTTGCAGAAACTTATTTCCACTAGTTCTATATCGGTAAGTTCGAAATTCCTCGATGCAAACCGCAACTGCCCTTAACAGGTGTGATAACTTCTGGAGCAGCAATAAAATAAATACGTTAGGTATTTAGGGACAGACTTTAGTGTTAATGCACATGATGACCGTTCTGTCTTATTTCTAGAAGACTGAGCGAAAAAAGGATGCAGTATTTTCAGGATGGATTTGGACGTATATGGAGTATCATTAGAATCATTACATCATCCCGAGTGATATATATATATATATATTACTAAACTTTAATAAATTTGGATGCATGTATCTATTGTTATTGCTCACTGTACCACCAATTACTTAATAAATTTCAAAATAAATAATCAATCTTATAAATTGTTCAATCTTAGAGGTTATCAGATTTCTATTGCCGGCAATTTTGTCGCGGCCATAAATCGCTGAGGGTCAACAGGAATTTCGTTTTCGATATCAAAGGTCCAATGGTTTTTAGTATCAAAGCCCTCTGAATTATTCGAATTTGGTGAACTATTTAATGCTACTTTACCATGAAAGCCTCTCAGTGGTACAAAGACTTGAATTTGTGGAGGTTGATGGCATTTCGTAGAAAAGGCTTGTTAAGATGTTGGGCTATGTACTCGAAAATCGTTTGTAGGTTTCTGACACGCTCTACGTTACAGCTACGAAACCATCTAAGCTGTAGAACAAAACTTAATTGAAATGTGTTTTGTTTTCTCTAATCGTAAAATAATGGCCAAAAGCTTTAAATAAAAGTTAAGAGAGTAAAACATTTAACAGAACATAATCAATAATTTCTTACGAAAACAACCAGAAAAGTAAAAGAAGTTGAGTATTGTTAAAAGTTTGCTACGAGTATGTCAGAAAGAGGTGTCTGACAAGACGATTGTCAATATGAATTTGTAGTGAAGTGATTAAAAGACAATCGGATTTTGAGATACTAGACATTGATGAGCCGAAACGTAAAAATGATTTGTAGTGTCAGCCATCTACTTTATGAAGCAGTTATTAATATTTAACTATAGCTATTTTAAGGCCATGTTCAGAAAACGAGCGTTGAGCGCGTGTTTCGCTAACGCGCGTTAACGTCGCTAACGCGCGTTTTGATCCGACGCGTACTCAACGCGGTGCCAACGCCGTACACTTACAAACCGGCAGTGAAGCAATGCTAGCATTGCTTTTCGCCGCGTGAATGAGTTTACCGGAGGCCCTAACCATTCCTTCTCCCCTATTCCCGTCCTTCCCCTCTCTCCTCCCCTCTAATCCCGCTTCCCACTCTTCCCCCATCTCCCCCTCTTCCCTTCCTGGCGGCGGTAGTCATTTACCATCAGATACCCGTCTGCTCGTTCGGCCTATACCATAAAAAAATACATTTATTCACATAAGCGCGTTTTTTCAATATAAAAGTAAAAGTGTATACAAATTCATTTTGACAATCGCCTTGTCAGACACCTCTTTGTGACATACTCGTAGCAAACTTTTAACAACACTCAACTTCTTTTACTTTTCATAAAAGGATTTAAAAAAAGCCCTTATACCATTTTTCTCATAGCATGAGTTCGTTAACACTTCATTTCATACATTTCACGCAGTTTATCTTATATACAGTATAAAATAAAAGAAATGAACCCGGATTGATAGAGAAAGAAAAAATTTAACTGCGACCAATGCGCGTTCAACGCCTCGCTCGCTCGTCATCTGGACACAGGCTGAGCTATATGCGATCAAGCATTCAATAAGTATCTGTACTTGTAATAGCTAGTAAGCCTACCGTGTATATTAAACGCCTATCGAAATCACAGTTAGATGGAATTTAATTAATTTACTTCCTTTATTTCTCACTCTTCCAAATTGAAAAGAGAGGGAGGTAAAATTACTACCGTTTTATTATGAAATTTTAAGCGGCTTTACGTCTCAACAAACTGTTATAATCCATCAAACCTGTTTTATGAGTTAAAGACTCAAATATTTCATTAGGTGTGTAAAAAGTGTAATATTTATTAATTTACCTTTAGTTTTAAAAATACTTGCTGTAGGTGAGTACCTACAGCACGTCTTTTTTAAATTAAGACCGTAAGTACGGCCAATAGAAATAAAGAAGCACGCGCTGTAAACCATTCTGTCGGAAATAATGTTCACGCTAAGTTGTAAAGTTTTAGAGAAAATCTACAGGTTTATAAGTACAAGTAATTCATTACAATGACAAAAGAAATGGATGTATTAATCAATCAATCAATCAATCAATCAATTTCTTTATTTGCGAGAATGAGTAGGTACAAGGGTGTTATAATTATATAAAGTTGCTCCATCTTCCACCTATTATGGTATGCAAATATTAACAATAGTCTATTTTGTTTTTGTCATGCAGTCAACAATTTCTTACCCTAAAATTAAATTAAAATGTCAGACGTAAAAACACAGTCTATGCTTAAAATATGTACCTAAACTAATTATGTCACCACGAAATATATTTACTTAAAATTATAATCATAAAGTCATTCAAAGTTAATGTTCTTATCGTCTAAATATTCTTTAATAGTATATAGTATGCCTTGTGAATCAAAATGTTTTTCAGTTTTTGCTTAAATAAATCTATTTGTTCTATTTTACACAGCTCAATCGGTAACTTATTATATATTCTTGATACCATACAATAAACACTTTTATTTAAGAGGGCGGTTTTATTGCGAATTGTTCGTATTTTATGCTGATGCCAGCGACTGTTTAGGTAGTTATGTTTTGTGTTGCTAACCTCAGAAATGTTTTCTATAAAGAAAAATATTTCCAATCTTAATAACAACAGCATGTCTTATAAAAAACATGCTTTCAAAGCTCTAAAGATTAGTAAGTACCCTTATTTTTTTTCAACTATATACAACATCGAGGTGTTGCAAATTTTTAATTAGGGTTAATACATAATTTTACATATTATAGGTACATGCACAACCAAGATCTCAAGTAAGAAAAAGCAAAAAATAGCAAAATAGTATGCTTGTGCCTATCATTTAAATGGAAAACAACATCCACATCTAGTTTAAAGTCTATTTTTATACAACACACAAAAGGGACATACAAACATCATCATCATAGGACGTCCACTGTTGGACATAGGCCTCCAAGCATATATCCCGCTTAATAGAAAGCTGTTATCAATAGCTAAAAACTCTTAACCGCGATTGTGTCATTTGCGTGTTAACAACCCTATCCAACATCTCGTCAAGTTATTGATTCGGCGGGAAATAAGTTATATTTACTTCCAATAACAAAACTAAGAGCTAATATTAAATGTAATATGAAGAGCAAAGAAAGTGTTTTTTTCTATTCGCAGGTCCGGAAATTACCACGGAGATCAAACTTGTTTTCTACCGCTTTGCCCTGCCAAGTGTATCATCAGTCATGTTGAAATATTTGTTACAAACGGAACTTCAAACTTATTTATTTAAATTTTCTTGTATAATTATCCAAACTAATATTACTAGGTACCTACTGTTATCGCCACATCAAAAACTCCTATTTATTTCATTTAAAATAGGGGCAAACTATAATGGGTAATAAAAAAGGTTATTAATGAATCAAAATTTGTTAATAGACATTATTATGACTAGTTATACCAAATGTGCTACGGTATTGGTCGGTTGACAATAGCTCCGACCTGTAAACTAAGGTTATTATAACGTTATTTTGCGTATATCAACGCAACGGGGGAAAATACTAAATATAATTATATTATTTCGATATTCTATTGCTTAAGTGTTGCTACATGCTGTTAATCCTTAGTAACTAGTTTTGACTTTAAAACAAAATAAAATCACCATTATTTACTGATAAAATTATTAACACAAAGTCATGGAAGCCATAACAAGTGGTGTCACCACATATCAATCTCAACAGGCATAGTTAATTTAATCCAGTACCTGATGGGTATTAAATAGTTTCACGTTACCTACTTGGACAAAATCAAGAAAGTTATTTTATTTTTAGTTAAAAAATATTCAAGTGAAATATTTAACCTTTACATAAATATTGTAGCATTTAAAATGCTATGTATATTAGGAACAACATCCAAAAGTCACAAAGTGAAGGAGTTATTTAGAAAAGGATATGGAGACGAGAACGTCACGACACTGCAATGCGTGCTTCTTCATCATTCAGCTTTAAGAGATGGCAACGTGTCGCTGTGAATTCCAGCACGCAGCCGTAGGCATTTATGACCGTCAATTGCTTGTAGAGTATAGGGATGTGCTTAGTTGGGAAATTAAGAAAAACGTTTTGAGTTAAGTTAAACGTTTCTAAAACATCTTTTATTATTTTTCTATTTATTGTAATAGAAATAAAAATAAAGTAAATTTATTTTTGAGATATAATTCATAAGAAGTCACCTACATTGTTTTTATTACGAAGATGAAGTGGTATAGTGTGAAGAACCAAATACCGTTGTGGATGGAAGGATCTCTGCTGACAACCAGGTCCAAGAAGCAGGGAGCCGTGAACCACATACTTAGCAGTGGACTTCGAATGGCTATGATGATTATTATTTTCATACCCAGAGGTAGTTCAGTTTCATCAGAGTCATCACAGAAAATCACATACTACTGATTAATATACTTATATATTACTAAAACATACATACCATAGATAAATTACACACAGACATAACAAATGATCGTGCTCATCACACAATTTCAGCAGGTATGATCACTAACCACTAGACCAACAGTCTAAATGAATAATTTGTATGTACTTGAACAAATAATTTTCCTAGTGTACTTTTTTAAGTTAAAAAAAGGATTTAAAAAAGGGTTTGTGCATAAAAAATTACAAACATTCCTAACATTGTAAGCATATAAGCATATAAGTTACCCACGGGATCTACTAAATTACCCTAAAATATGACTACACCCTTTTGTAGCACCTTGTATATTCATTTACCTTTTTATTCAAAAATCTTGAGCACTGGCTGAAACCCTAAAGACTTTTTATAAAAGTAAACACCGAAACATTATTTTTAAAATGAACCTCGATTCACTGCACCTGTCGCATCACTACAGAGGTCGTATCTTCCAAATTAAAGATGTTAGTGCCGCCGTAGACGGTGAAACTCTTAATGTATGTCATTTTATTTCAACTAATTTGAAAGTTAAGAACGGAGCAATATCAAGGACTATTATTGTAATACAAATGTAATTTGTTGAAGGAATCTGTTATAAACCACTTTGGTAATTTTGTGCCTATGCTCAAAATAAATTATTTTGCCAAGTCGGGCAATAAAATAATTTAAAAAATACTGTGAAACTTGTCGTTCAACTTTATGTTAATGTATTTATTTATTTTATAATCGGTAAAGTGACATTAAAATAGAATGATTGGACAACAATAAGGCGTGACGTCATACCTCAGTATTTCATACAAAAGGGTATCTAACCTATCGTTTTGACGTTTACTAAAAGGCTACTGATTTGACGTTGATGTTGATGTTGAAGGAGGTATTTTACAGTAGATTTGTGCTCAAAATGGGGCCACTTGACTGCGGAAGAGCCTACGCCCTACAGATATTAAGACAAAGCGACTTGCGTACTGGTATTTTTTTCTGGTGAGAATGGTTGCTAGAGCTTAATGGGAAGGGTACTGACAAAGCATTAGCTATTAGGTGGATCATTCTTGTTTGCCAATCCATTGTATAAATACAAAAATAATAAATATTTCTGAACTCATATTTTAAGTCATGTAAAAGTAACTATTTTACATTTCTCAAATTTTCTATGGAGCTAAGACACGCATATTCAAAGAGATTGTCTTGTATGTTTAGTCGATTAATCGATAGAATTGCTATAAAAAAAATTATCAGGCGTTTTAGTGATCAATCGATCTTTAATCGTATATTTAATCATCTGTATTTAGCTTTAATTTAGTATGTGTACATAATATTTTTTTTTTTAATTGTTCACATGTTCACAAAATGCCAACGCAATGCATTGCCTAAAACTGTGAGACGTGCTCAATCGCTCAACATAAAAAAAATTGTAGCTGATCACTATCTTCCTGATAATTACATAGATATCATTTAATAGGTATTAATATCTATATATGTATGTGTACTTCGGTATTTTATATATACCTATTTGTGTATGAACCTATAACATGGTTTTGACTAGTTGGTCAAATCCTGAAACAAAAGGTTTCTACAAGCTTTGTTTGCGGCTTTGACCAGTTGGACAAATCGTGAAACAAAAGGTTATTATGTCGAAAGCGATTGAATTTGGAATGCATATGTGAGATGCAATGCAAGTGATACCAAGGAGATAGTTTCACGAACTAGCTGGGATAGCTCGGATGTGTTCAGAATCTGATGACAGTACTTTAGGTAACAATGTAGTTAGTTAATTGCTATTGATCATGTAGCACGGCTGGCTGGTGAATAGAATACGTAATTCATCATAACTACGTACTCCACAATGCATTTGTTTATATCCTAGGATTAAACTAAATAAAGGTTTTACGGAGAGCGCGCATTGGTGATTTTTGTTCTCGTCACTATTTTATGATTTTGTGGTTTCAAATTTCAAAAGCTAGGAAAGACTTGATACTAAATTTTACAGGAGAGCGCATAAACGTAAAACAGGTTAGCCGTTAAAAAGTATTAATGTTAATTAAAAGAAAAGTTATTGGCTGTATAAAATGCTCATGCAAACTCTCATATTCCCAATAATCGACTATGGTGATGTGTGCTACTATGACCTGAATGCAGACCTTCTCGATAAATTAGACCGTCTTCTTAATAACTGCATTCGATTTATATTTAATCTTCGTAAATACGATCATGTTTCCTTTTTCCGTTCTCAGCTTAAGTGGTTGCCTATTCGTCAGCGCCGTATGTTGCGAGCCCTCACTGCCCTGTTTACCATTCTTAATTCCCCATCTTCCCCACTGCATTTAACTTCATATTTCCAATATTTAAGTAGTAATCATGATAGAAACCTTCGTTCCTTAAATAATCTTCTTCTTCTTTGTCCCTCTCATACCACAGAGTTTGTAGGCTCTTCTTTTTTCGTTCAGTCTGTTATTCTTTGGAATGCGCTTCCCCTCGAAATCAGGATGGCCACCAATTGTTACTCATTCAAAGTGAAAGTAAAGGAGTACTTTTTGGAACAACTAGCAGAATGAAATTGCCGATAATTTATCATCTAAATCGTTACTATGTTTTTTATTTGTATGTATGTATGTATGTACATGTTATGTTTGTGTACTTATTTGTATGTATGTTTATGATATGTATTTTATCCTATATACTTTGTTTATGTATTTTTGTCTGATATTTAGTTCACAAATTTACCTAATAAACTGTAATATTTTTAATGCACCTACTTCCTATTTTCTCTACATCACCCGAAGGTTGACTGGCAGAGAATGCCTATGGCATTAAGTCCGCCTCTGTACTCTATGTGCATAAAGTTTTAAATAAATAAATAAATATTTAACACATACCTAGTTCTACCAATATTATAAAATATGTGTATATTACATTTTTTAGGCTTATAAATGATAACAAGGCCGTGAATAAGGGGCTTATACTAAGTATAGCTGCTTAAATATATCCGCTTTGTTCGTTGGTGTTTTTGTATTGAATAGGGACTTACTCGGTTAGCAAGTAAAAATTGTGGGTATAAGGCAATGTACGCACATTATGTCCAAGTCCAACCATGGAGAACTAAGAATTTTCATAAAAAAACTTGATAAAATGATTAATAATTGTTTTCTCTAATAACTAACATTAATCTACACTCTTGTAAATACACTAACAATCAACAGAACCTATTAGCTTTGATTTAAAGCGATCAAAAGCACTTTTTTAATTATTCAACGTTTCGTCTTTTCCCCCCGTTTTGTATTTCAAATAGGGTGGAAAGTTGGGCTCTGATAGTGCCCTCCTAGGATTAATTGAGAGATTATATATTTCCAGCAAATCCATGCATTAAAGATTTAAGCAGCGATAGCGTATTGGTATAGGTTTCGGACTTGCAATCAAGTTGTTATGCGTTCGAACGCCACCTGGTGTACTACCGACGTGAATATCCTTTTATTTATTTTAGCATTTAGCTTAGCTAGAGGGTTAACAAGAAAACTAGTACATTACTAGTATTCTTAAAAAAAGACTAATTGAGACACGGATCAGCTATCGCCAGAAAAAGGTTTCGTACTATAAATATGTTGCTTAATTTTATTCACCAAAGAAAACAATAAAACTGAAGAAACATTAATGTTATTTAAGATTTTGTTTTCTTAATTCAGTTTTAAACATATATTCCACTATCCCACTAATATTATAAATGTGAAAGTTTGAATGGATGGATGGATGGATGTTTGTTATTCTTTCACCAAAACTACTGAACCGAAAACTTGGTACGTAGATAGCCGGAGACCTGGATTAACACATAGGCTACTTTTTATCCCGATATTCCCATGAGATAGGGACTTACGCGGGTGAAAACGCGAGGCGCTGCTAGTGTTGTATATATTGTCGTAATAACTTGCTAAACTATTGTTTTTGTGACTATTGAAATAACATAAACATTGTATTTTAAGCAAGCGTATTGTAAACAAGATCACATTTTGTCTCGATCTGGGCAAGGTAATAAAAGGATTACCGTGACAGCCCAGTGTAATTGTGAAAATGCAATAAATAGTGACCAGGATTACTACGAGTAGATACCGGAATTAGGCGCGTCTGTTTATTCCGGAATCAGTTTCGTACACTCGGCTCGTGACTTGCTTTATTTGTTTTATTTTTTATGTTATAGGTAGCAAACGAGCAGATAGGTCACCTGATGGTAAATGACTAACGCCGCCCATGGGCACCTGCAAATCTAGTCACAAGTGCGTTGCCGGCCTTTAAGAGGGGAGTAGGGGAAGGGGGAAGAGAGGGATAGGAGGAGGAAAGGGAAGAGTTAGGGCTTCCGGTAACCTCACTCACTCGGCGAAAAGCAATGTAAACATTACTTCACGGCCGGTTTTCTGTGTGGCCGTGGTATCACTCCGGTCAAATCGGCCCATTCATGCCGAAGCAGGGCTCTCCCACGAAAATTTGTTTGTATGTGTGTTATGTTGTGTGTTACGTTTTTAAGTTTTAACTAGATACTCAACCGATAGACATGTAATTTTACATACACTTGTCAGGGGTAAGCGCAAGCGATGCCACGGGCCAAGCTAGGAAGTTATCAAGCTCCAAATAAATCAAATTTATACATATTATTGTTTGAACATCCTTTTCAGAACAATCAATCACGCTCCTGAAAAAAAATAAAACTCTTACGTATGACTGGGGTTTATTTAAATAATCCTGTATATATGAGGTTTTTTTTTGGAATCCGGTTGAAGGCCTTTTACACTCGTGCTAATGTGCGCCGAATAAATAATGTCGTACCTTGGATGTCTGTTACACGGCTGGTATAAGGAATTTGACTTCTAACTAAGCAAGACGCGGATAACATTCATTTGAATTAGTGAACATCTCGTATCGGTTTTCAAAATTTATTACAAACATATCGTCGTATATCGTCCCAGTAGAATTATATGTTTTTTACTATTCTTTGCATTCCAGTGTGAAAACCATTTCTGGGATTATTGTAATAAAAAAATATTGTAGTTCGTTTGAGTTGGAGGATCAAATGGTAGATCCTCCTTGACAACTCATGTTCAGTTAAATAGGTTATTTGTAGACATTTTAGAGTTTCACGATGCGGTGAGTATATCACTATCCTTTGCTTTTTTTTTGTTTACTATTGAATCGAACGCGTCCCCACCTCAAGCCGTCATACCCCGCGCCTCACACACACCTCGCCTCTCCGCGCCACGGCAGTCAGTTTCACTCCAGTCTACCCGGCAAGATATGTGTTCTCCACCTACCAGCGTCGGAACTACGTCCAAAGCCTTTCAAGACCTTCACACTCTGAGCCTTACCTTGTTCATATCTACATTCTTTTAAATACTGTTCTACAAGTTCAATTATAAACTGTGAAAGTTACCTTCGGGGTACCACGTGCAAACCACGGGGCAACCCCCTACGTTATAACTACTACAGTTTAAATAGAAAGTTATAATCACTTACCATATCCTTATTCGCATATGACGCCAACTTATAATTTAATATCCAATATGAGTAGGCACTACAGTTAGATGATCCACTAATAACGCAGAAGTCGTTATAACATCTACTATTTTATGAAGATAAGAATATATTTTTACTATGTTCTTTTATTTTTGTCGCCAGCATTATGACCAGAGCCTCACAATTACTAAACATCAAAAGTATTCTGATATAAAAAGGAAAATCTTGTTAAAGATTCACATGTAAATGCGTTATCTGATTGATATGAAACCGTCAAAGTAGGTAGTGGTGTTCATACTAAGAGTCAAACTGCTTAAACTTTGGAAATTTCCATGACTGATTTGTTTCTTTCTATGGACTTGCTTGACACTAACGTGGCATGAAATGTTTTCCTGTTCTATTTCTGGAATATGAATATTTATATTATGTCGATTGCACAGGTCTTCGGTATCATTATGTCCGAAGAAATAATTAGTCTAATTTAGTTTTATACAATTTGTATAAAAAAAAATTGACCGGGGCAAATGTCATAAAGTGTACCTCCTACCTATTTTTTGTTACCCTTGTATTAAAAGTTAATTGGTTTTAAGGAAATCGTTCGCATGAGATGCCTTGCAACTTGCAACACTTACTTTAAAAGTATTTGTCATATTATAATTTCGATTGCGAGCATCAAAACAAAAAACAAAAATAAGTGAATAAAAAACTCGACAGAAGCATTTTCTTGCAATATAACATGGCTGGAGGCAATGAAAAGGCTTCGAACTCGTTAAGTATTATTCAAAGTTAAACATGAAACTCCCACTTCAATAGCTGAATGAAACAAAACGAAAGAAACAACAGAAAGATACTTTGATTAAGATCTCCATAAAACTTAAGCCAGTCACACTAAGACGGGAGGGAGACTTCGACTCTGAATTTTTTAAATTACAAAGTTTTTTTGAAAAGATAAATACCTATCCTGAACTTTGAAATTTTGAGCTTCAAAGCGCTAGTATTATTGCAAATAAGAGAAGAAAATGTAACAGTGTTTTGCAATTTCAACAACTTTTAACCATGGATATTAAAAACGAATAGTTTGAAAATATAGTAGATACGGAGGTCACACTGAAAGTTTTTAGAAAATAAAAAACGGAATAATATAGAAGCCTGTTAATATTTTTATTGCTTTTCGAAGTAGTCTCCGTTCCTTTCTAAGCACCGTGGCATGCGATGGAACCATTGGCTAAAGCAGTGAGCCCACTCTTCTTTAGAGATCTCTTCCACTTCTTCATGCTTTCTTCATGGTTTATAAAACGAATTCCTCTAAGTTTATCTTTTATCTTTGGAAATAAATAAAAGTCACAAGGTGCCCAGGTCGGGACTGCAAGGAGGATGACTCACTAGCTCCACACCTTCGATAGACAAATATTCGATAGACCGTCTGGCGGAGTGGGCTGGAGCGTTGTCGTGGTGGAGGAGGATCCTGCTTCTTGGGCGCTGCTGTCTAACATTTTCCAAGACAACTGGTAGACAATGACTGACACGCTAATCTGCTGTAGTAGTCCTTTTATCTTCTAGAATGATTGTTTCGAAATGACCCGTCCATCCAAAGAATGAAAGAATGAGGCAATCATATTTTTCCCTTGACTTCTTTACTTTTGCCGTCAAATCTTCGAATGGAAACATCCATTGCTTAGATTGTCTTTTGGTTTCGAGTTCATAACAATTTATACAGCTTTCATCACCTGTGACGGTGGCATATACAGCATTCGAGTCACCTCCGTCATACTTTTCAAACATTCAGAGGCACCAATCCAAACGACGGCGTTTTTGATCTTCGTAGACGATCTCAACAACATCTCACCCTCAATTCATCATAGTACTGTCAGAATCAAATCTAGTTCCAATCCAATTTCGATATCTCAATTTAAAATCTCGTAACTAAAATTTAAATGCACCATGTACAAGTTTAATATGCAAACATATTTTGATTAATAAAAATCTAATTACGAGTATTTTATCGTAACTTAATCATATTTTCTTAATTTTGTTCCGAATGAAATTCATAAAAGGTGGATAATAGGTTTAACAAAGCTATTCCATCTTACCAGCAGGCGGGTTGTATGTTAGATTGCCAACTTCAACTAAGTTGTCAATCAAAATAAAATAAATATGTGTACCTAATTTACAGCAACTATTAAAAAACAAAAGATTCCAAAATTAAAACATTGGTATCTAACTAATTAATTCCGCCTTTATCACAGCTAAAGAAACTCAGTAATCCGGCTTAAAACTCCAAACTACTAATTGGTGGATAAATCTAAGGAAGTTTCCTACAAAGTACGTTTTAATTGGGATGTCTGTTTGTCTGCGCACACGTCTCCAATTTACTTAAAGTAGGTACAACTTACACGAACGAATTAGCAACATCTTAAAGAACAAATAGTTTGCTGACTGTAAATTTGTTTGTAATGAATTGTATATGTGTAGTAAGCTTTATATAATGAACACATTGAAATAATTTACTGCCTACTCCATTGTCTATTCGACATACTTATAAATTAAACAAAAGTGATATTGAGAATCTTAGAGTGCAAGATACCATTCTGGTGAAAATAAAAATCGAAATCGAACATATGTAATTAGGTCCAACGTACAGAACTACTTTGAGTTTTTTATTTAGAGTGGGTTGCCATATTTAATGGAGTCAATCCGCGCCCGCAGTAATAAACTTTGATTTTTTAAGTAAATTTGAAGTAGCAGAGTAGCTAGAAGGGTCTAACATCAATACCTAAAGTGCTAATTGCACCAGGCTACTAAATATCAAAGTTTATAATTAAATCTTCAGTAGATTAAATATGTGTTTCTATTTTGATTAATCCTCCATTTCCAAATTTCCTACCTATTTAAAACATTTTTTTTTATAAATGAATATTCATACACTCTGAATAGACAATTAATTTAATAATGAACATGACGTTCATCTTGTCCTCTCATAAAACTTTGTATTTATCTTCATCAAAAGTTCTTCAGACAGACCTCACGACAGGGTGCACTACTGGCCCGAAGCTACCCTCATTAAGGCAATCACATACTAATTGCTAAAGTAAACTTTAGTTAAGACTTGTCTTGTTATATTCATAGTTAAGGAAAATGAGGTCTGTTGTTGTTTACCGAAAGACGTCTAATTACTCGAACTCCTATCATTTCGGGATTGTTAAACAGATTGGTAATTGGGCATTGGTAATTGGTAAATCAGGATTGGTGAATTTACAAATTATTTTTTTTATGCATGTCCATATTCTTTGTAATCCTTTATTATACATAGTACCCGGATGACCGAGCGTTATCGCCTCCGAAACCCCCTGCATACTAAATTCCATGAAAATCGTTTTAGCCGTTTCCGAGATTCCGATTATATATATACATATATATACCAGAATTGCTCATTTAAAGGTATTAGATATTTAGGAAGTCTACGTGGCACTAGGTTAATACCTAGTACGGGAATTCTCTTTTACACGTTTCGGCTTAACGGCGAACCCATCAACCTACAGTGTCGGCGTCTGACGGGCCTGTTAGTCTAGTGGTTAGTGATCCTGAATACTGAGCCACAGGTCGTGGGTTCGATTCCCACCCACGACAAATAATTGTGTGATGAGCACTATCATTTTGTTCTGTGTCTAGGTGTAATTTATCTTTAATATGTATTTAGAAATATATAAGTATGTTTATCAGCAGTGCAGGCTTTGCCTAGTTTGGATCAGACGGCCGAGTGTGAGGTGTCTCAAGTTATTATTATTATTACAGTAGGCTTAATTACCACTCGTTCGATGTTGATGACTTCTAATAACTGAACTAATAAAATATTTTCTCATGAATTCCTCTTACTCACGAAGAGGTCCCTTGGTCAGCGCCCCGTGGTTTCACCCGCGTAAGTCCCGACCCCGTTAAAATATAGGAATGAAAAGTAGCCTATATGTTAATCCAGGTCTCCGACTATCTACATATTAAGTTTCGGCGCAATCGGTTCAGTAGTTTTGGCGTGAAAGAGTAACAGACATCCATACATTCTCACAAACTTTCACGTTTATAATATTACTAGCGGCCCACTCCGGCTTCGCACGGGTATAAAATATATAGCTTATGTCATTCACTGAAAAAATTATTAAAATCGATCCAATAGTTTTGACTTATTAATTACTGCCCGTGGCCCGCACGCGTTAAATCAACAAAAGATACCTTTTCTATTAAGTTATTTTTCTGAACTTACATACCTCACCTTAAATTACGATTTTTGAAAATAATTGAAAATAATTTTTGAAGCGTCCGATCGCTGCTAAATTAAATTCAAATTCAAAATCATTTCTTCAATTAAGACACTAAGTGTCATTTATGAACGTTAAATTGAAGCTAGAGTTAAAGTCATAGATCGGCGCAAACAGACGCCACAGCATGTGCTGGATTGCCAAGGTAAATTAGGTGAAAACACCAAAATCTACTGCCTGCTTGTGTCGATCTATAACTTATAGTTTCCAAAATGCGTAGAGCCTTATGAGAAGAATACTGGCAAAGAAACTCATGGCCACTCTTTTTAATATTCAAAGTGCTTGGAGAACCGCGGCCTCCGACGCGCTATTTAAAGGCACGCTCCCGCCGCCCCGGCCGGCTGGAACGCAAACGCTACGTTCCGCAATTTTTAAATCTGTAATATCTTCGAAAATATTCATTTAAATCATATGCTGTAAAGGGCCATATAAATCTATATTAAATCAACAATGTATTTAAGGTATTTAATTAGAAAAGGATTAATGCTGTATTGGTTAAAATCGCTTCGAAAATTAGCCATTATTTGTCGTAAAGAGTAAATGACAAAAAAATGTTATTGTGGTATATCTATAAGAGATAGACATATTCCACAACGGAGTTTTCTGTAGAACTTTTCAATGTGTACAATACTTAGTACATTATTTTGATAAATCTCGCTTACATTGCAAACGCAGGCTGAACCCTATTCAGCCTGCGTTTGCAATGTAAGCGGAAAAAATGTAATTATTTACGACATCACTTTAGAAACCTCAAAAATAACAGTATTTCTCCACTATTTAATGGATGTTATTATACATATAAACCTTCCTCTTCAACCACTCTATCTATTAAAAACAACCGCATCAAAATCCGTTGCGTAGTTTTAAAGATTTAAGCATACATAGGGATATAGGGACAGAGAAAGCGACTTTGTTTTATACTATGTAGTGACTAATATTATAAACGTGAAAGTTGGGAAAAGTGACGATAGGATGTATACGTGGTCGGGTCCGGTTACATGTTGTGCCGAATAAGGCGTAATCAGAGGCGGCAAACCGATCTATCACCCCGTTGTTTCTCTATTATAGCCTTTACTTAACAGTTGACAAAATGTAACAGAAAGAAGAAAAACGTATTATTGGCCCAGCAAAACAAATCTATATGTAAAATGTATAACTATAATAATTATGTTATTCACCTATATTCGATGAAAATTAACCTTGCTATAATAATCTTTACTTACCATGTTTGATTATGATAATAATACGATTTTGAAGTCATTTCATAATATCAC
The DNA here is from genome assembly GCA_949752705.1 of Callimorpha dominula. Lineage (NCBI taxonomy): Eukaryota > Metazoa > Arthropoda > Insecta > Lepidoptera > Erebidae > Callimorpha > Callimorpha dominula. The sequence continues at coordinate 21,758,333 of OX456993.1, forward strand.
CCTAGTTCATTTTTAAACACAACAGTGTAATTACTGTGTGGGCAGGAGTACCTGAGCAAAAGTTCATTATTTTAACCACTATAATTACTGATTTCATTAAGCCACAAATGAAAATTAAACAGTTGAAAAAAATACCTACTAATTAAACTAACTAACAAATGTGCTCCATAATTTAAATTTTTTCACGTTATTTTTATTTTAACTAATTACGTTCAACGTGCCTGCGCCATTTGCTTTTTAAGAGTATGAATATTGGCACGATATTATGTTCTAGGACCTATTACATTAGCGCTAATTAACGCAAAACTATGCATAGCTTTTACGTACAAGGGCCAAGGATATATAGTACATTAATCTAAAAACCATTTTCCATGTTAGAACTGAATGAAATCTCTCTTATTTCGTACTTCCATCAAAGAAATTCAGTCGATTTTAAGCGCAAATATTTACTTAACGTATGCGGGTCGCAACCTTACGAAAATATAAATCAAGGCGTAAGGATTACGGTGATTTCAAAGAGTTTGCCTTATAGATAGATACGATCTTATGTAAACACGTATTTATTACGGTGGCAGTTTCGTAAATATTACATGTAAACAAGAAAAACCGTTACTTGATTTAGAGTTGGTGGCAAATACAGAGTTACAATCATTAAATTTAGAAAAAGAAAATAATTTTAAGGTAATCTGACACATAGGTTTATCTTTAAACTAGCTGCGTAAGTCCCGATTCCGTGGGGATATCGGGATAAAAAGTAATCTATGTGTTAATCCAGGTGTCCAGCTATCTACATACCACGTCTCATCGCAATCGGTTCAGTAGTTTTTGCGTGAAAGAGCAACAAACATCCATACATCTATACATCCTCACAAACTTATTATTAGTAGGATATAAAATTCCGGTGTGAGTGTGTCCGCAATTCTTCTCCTAAATGGCTTGATTTTTTTATTATATTCTTGTACTCGTGGAGGAGATATACTCGTAGTTTATTTGGCTATAGTTTTGGCCAGTAGGTAGCACTTTCGGGACAGGACAATGATTGTCAGCTCAGCTTGTCTATAAGTAAAATATTACTAAAAATAAGCAAAAAGTCCTATTTTTTTTACTTTATTTTTTATGGTATATGGGCAAACGAGCAAACGGGTCACCTGATGGTAAGTGACTACCGCCGCCCATGGGCAACATTTTCTAGATTATACATATAGAAATATTTACAGTTGGTACTTAATCTAAACGATTACTTTATATTGCTATGTTCGTGACAGAAAAAGACGTTTTTGGTAGTTTAGGGGTTTAATTTTTGGTGTATTATATTAACAAGTTTTTTTGTGACCGTTGCATTTCGTATCTTTGATTGGCGAATGTTGAGTCACGTATGTGATGCGAATGTTATGTATGTGTGCTTTGCGTGTGAAGCGTTTATAAATGCGGTTTGTTATTACTTGTGGAGTGTTTAAGGCCTCGGTCATGAAGTCAGCGGGAACGGGGCAGCAGCAGCGGTGGCGCGGGGGGCGGCGCGTTTCAATGCATACATTTGACGCATTTATATGGAACTGGCCTCGAAGGCAGCGGCGGCGGTGCGGGGAGCGGGCGGCAAGCGGCGTACGAGAGCGTTGCCGCGCCGCTCGCCGTGCCACCGCCGCCGCCGCCGCCCCGCTCCCGCTGACTTCGTGTCCGAGGCCTAATAACGGCTCAAACATACTATATAGTTGAGTGAAAATATTTGCACCCATGAATATGTTTCTTTGCATTGGCCTGTTGGTCTAGTGGTTAGTGATTCTGACTGCTGAACCAGAGGTAGTGGGTCCCACCCAGGACTAATAATTGTGTGATGAGCATGATTGTGTGTCTGGGTGTAATTTATTTATAAGTATAAGTATAAGAAATATATAAGTATGTTTATCAGCAGTCTGGTTACCATAGTATACAGGCTTTGCCTAGTTTGGGATCAGACGGCCGTGTGAGATGTGTCAAGTTATTATTATTATTATTGGTATGTTAATATATATATGTGGGAAAAAAAATTGTACAAGAACCCTTCGCTAGCTTTACATATTTCGAGTCAAGATCGTGCTGTGTAATAAAGTCCCAGATTATTAAAACATTTTAGACATTAAGCAACATCATTACCATAGAGCTTTCCAAATTATACTAATAATATACCCATCAGAGTAACTCATTGACTACAGTAAATGCAATAATAATTTAATTATCGACATATCACATATTGAGATCACGAAAGATTGGACATTATTGCACACAATTGACGCGTAATGAGCGCCTTAATTATCATATAACTCAATGACACTAGCCTTGTAATTATGTCTTCTACCAATATTGAATAGGTTGATTGATTACAGGGAGTAGGCACTGCGTGTAATATTACAGTATGTAATAATATTACTTTTGGATGTGCAGAAGCAAAGAGAACAGACGTTAAAATAAAGGAAAGTGTCGTGACGTTCGGATCGCCCGCTTTTAGATTACTGATCTCATTGTACGGGGATATTTGATCCTGTGTACCGTGAGATTGTTCTTTATATTTTTGTTTGTAATAAGAGTTTCAATTAGATCATAACATGGGACATATTACAAAAAGATTTCTAGGCGCAATCTAAGCATATATTGTATTTTGGATTTTATAACACCAAGAAATATAGTTAAATCTATTTATCTACTACTACTATCTGCACCACTTACATGGGATATGAATGAATCAGATCATCGCTGATTTGATTGAAAGGATACAAATAACCGTTAAACGTAACTTATTCACTTAAAAAAACCGTAAATTTTGTAGATGCAGCAAAATAACACTACGTAATTAGTATTGTGGTCTTGTGAGTAGAATCATGAGATTCGGCGCGAGTAGTTATATAACTAAGGAGATCCGACTTGCAATCCAAGGGTTGTATCCAGATTTTTTAACCCGAGTGTCAACACCAGGTAGTATAAGCATTCCGAACGAATGCCGAATTAACGCCCAGTTTATAAAAGATTCAACAATGTAAAAAAGTAACTAATCGGATTTCAAATCTCTTCTGAAGTAGTTATCGACTTGCTGAAACAATGTTTAGGCACTGGCACTCTGATTGATCATCGGATCAGCTACCAGAACTCTCAAATTTGACTGCATATCTTATGTCAAATGCAATTATGTTCACTTAACAGCTCTATTAGTCGATTAATATCAGCCTTTCAGAAACCGAGAGTAAGTTAATAGAACATAACTATTTTATATAAACAGATTCAACAAACTCAAGACACACTTTTGTTGTGTAATTTAGAAGTTACAATAACCACTTTCGAATTGAATTATTGGAACACTGCCTTGTATTTTATAACTGTATATGGGTAGCAAGCCAAAACCAATCTTAATTTAATGTTATCAAATACTTAATCGTTTACAATTTTTTAACCGGAGGTATGGAAGCAAGATCAATGAAATCTGTGGAAAGAAAATTGTATGACCTAACTATCAGGATTCCTCTTTGAACTTGACCGCGTTTAAATAATCATTACACTAAAAACGACTGACGTAATATATATATATTTTTTTTAAATACTACTAGTATTCAATTAAGTAAATGGGATTATTGTTCACGAGCTGCAAAAGTCCAAATTCAAATGAAGAATTACATTGATTTGACTGTGCTTTCTGATATTATTAGTATTGAAGTACATACAGGGCAAGTGAAGGTCTATATTTGTATAACTATATTTATTATTATATTTTTATATATTTTATATATCATATTTTTTTATTTATATAAATAACTATTTTTGAATGAGCTATTTATTTTTCTTTTTGTAACTATAATACGTCAACACGGTGAAAATCAATCAGTTTATGGAAATTTGTACCTACCTATAGAAACCGTGAGTGCTATAAATATATAGTACATGGATGTTACACAAAGGTGTGGTAAAATTTAGAGAGCGTTATGTGTAGCCTACATACCTATAGTTGGATTGGCTTGAAAATAAAATAGATGTGAAAAAAAAATGTCTATGAATTTTTTTTTTCTTCGGATAATGTTTTTCCGATGTAAGTGCACATTTCTTAACATCATTTTATAAATTTTCATGTAAATTTCAATGATTTTTTTATGTATACTTTTATAGAAAAATCTGGAATGTCCAGATTTTTCCATCAAAATTAAATACCCATAGTTTCATTCATGTCAGCTCTATATCTTGCGAAATATTAGCTTTATCGGTAAATTTTCAATCAATCAATTTATCGTTTTCAAAATAGGATTTGTCTATTAATAACCTCGAATTTTCCTAAAATAGTTAGTTACGAGGTTAAGACCATAGCTTTCTGTCACATCAAGTGCGATTTAACACTTTCATCTTATTGTCACGTTTGCTCGAACCTTCACAAACAATAATAATTTGAAAATACATTGAATTAACATATTTATTTCATTTCGGGAATATATTTGTCCCTATTCTCGTTTTCAATTCGTTAATTTAGTTTGGCTGGCCATTTTTATTGCGGTAATTGGAACACGGCAATTTTTTTTTTTGCCAAACGACCTTTCGCTTTCACAAATAAACACAAAGTGATTTAAGCTAAAATATATAGGTACTACATTAAAAATGACGTAGTAGAAGGTACTCTAGAAATTTTGGTAAATATTCATTTTCATTCTGACCCTTGTAAGAAAAGACTTGTCTGATTTTGTACGCCAGTGATACTTTTTGTCTGCATCATTAATATAAAAGTAATCGTTTGTGAACTAAATTAGAATGGAATAGAACAAAATAAAATGTAACAACAAATTTTTCAAACATTTATTTCATAAAACTAATAGTGTATTTTTTTTTTAATACTCACATGTTCAGGCAATTAGAACATAATTTGAAACATTGGATAAGCGATAAGATAATTGCTGTTCGCCGAATGATTGAGCTTACCAGAAGCCCTAATCCTACCCTCTCCCCTCCTCTACCCCTCTTCCCCCCCTCCCCGACTCCCACCTTAAAAGCTGGCAACGCACTTGTGACTCTCGAGTTGCAGGTGTCCATGGGCGGCTGTAGTCATTTACCATCAGGTGACCCGTCAGCTCGTTTACCACCTATAACATAAAAAATTTATTACTCACGCCTGTATCCTCGAAGGGGTAGGCAGAGTGTATTAAACTTATAAATGTGGGCATTTAGCCAACTATAATTTTGTAGATACAAATTTTGAGAATTCAGAAAATCTTTGTTAATATAGAATTATAGAAAACTCATGCTGGCAAACAAACAATCGCTATAATAATTGTCAAAATAATCCACGCTCCGTGTGCAATTTCAGAGGGAGCGAGCTACTAAGGGAATCGTCGCCGTCGAAAAAGCGCAGTCAGGGGAATCGAAATTGAAGTTCCTGAAGATAAAATATCTTTGTACAAAAGGTTACCTTTGGTACAAAGATATTTTATCTATTTTAACGATCGACAATTTTTGTAGTTTTTTACTTTAAACTAATTTATAATAATTCGTCGTCGTCGTAGAAAAACCACGGATTTGATTTTTAGTAACAGGAGAGCACTTTAAAGTTTTTTGTTTACGTAATATTTTGAAAACGGCTGTTTCTGTTACGGAAATCTAAAAATATTACTGTGTGTATGAGCTTTGAAAAATGTTTTGTTTTATGATAAAGTATAATGTTTTCAGTAGGCTTATGTCGAAAACAAAAATCGTCAAAAACTCAAAATCCGCCGTTTTACTACGGCTGCGATGAATTATGAGAGATAAAGTAATCAATGGTACGTGATTTTTATAATCCACAATGCAAAATCTATTACGTGTTTGTAAACAAATATGTCACTACATATTATCAAATAATAAAAAATATCAAATAAAAAATAATATCAAAACAAAGTCCTCCGCCGCGTCTGTCTGATCGCGATAAACTGAAAAACTACTGAACGGATTGTCATGCGGTTTTCAATAATAGACAGAGGGATTCATGAGAAATAATTGCGCTCGTTTGCGATAATAGCGACATTATTAAAAATTATTAGAGAATGCCAATGTTTTGTGATTTCCGCTAGAATATTTTGTTCTAAATATATATTGAACTTATCGCTTTCTAACGCACGAAATCGGCGTTGCATCTTTGTTCACCATAAAATATCAAAGATTTATCATCGTTTGGCATACTTAGATCAATTCGACTGAATTTTGAATTATGTCGATATTCTCGCAAACAAGCGATTTGTTAAGATTTTGTGTAAATTGATTGAAATATGTTGATGATTGTCGAAGATGTCTCTGCTGCCCGTGCGAAGCCGGGGCGGGTTGCTCTTATAATTTATTTGTCACTAGCAACCCGCTCCGGGTTGCTAGTGACAAATAAATTAAAAGATTACATATTATAAAAGTAAGTCATAATAAGACTAGTATTTCCATGTGCTGAAGCCACTAAACGGATTCAAATGCAGTTCCTGAATTTTGTTATTATGAATTGTACTTATCCAGAAAAAAAAATAGTTAAAAAAAAACAAAAAAATAAACCAAATTAAATATTTGTAAAAAAAAACATTTTTTAATTCCTAGCTCTACCTTAGACCATCGTTACTAAGTCCAATCATAGGACTCGTAAAAAGCGAATAATATGAGTCCAAACTCATAGGTTTACTAATAGCCACTGAAGTGTTCCACTATCCACTTCCTGGCTCCATCAGCAGATCAGCTCCATGATTCCAAATTTTGCATTATAATTAGAACCACATACACTACACATAGAAAGTTTTATTTTGATACGACAATTAGAAGTAGGTTAAAATATATACCATTCCAAGATTTGTTTACATAGTTAGTTACAAATAAAGATAAAAGTATAGGATTCAAAATTGGTATCAAATATTTGCAATATCAAATTTACACTCTCGTGTAACCGCAAAGGGTTGCTAGTTTGCAATTTTTTTAAGTGAAAACTTCGTTAAACACGTTTGTGCACTTTTGCTATGGGGAAAAAGACCTGAACTCGTGACCGTCACGCTAATAATACAAATAGAGATCCACTAGAAGGCGCTAATCTGAACATTGAGTTCTGTCACCTCCTTATTAATTAATATCACCAACCTGCTAATGTGACGTTTTAAGTGCGTCGTTTCGTTTAAGTTTTCACTTCTGTCGGCAGTCCTATGACTGCCTATTTTTTTTTAACAAGACGAAATTTAAATTTACTTTGAGTAACTAATATTGCAACACATTACTGTCAACAACATAAAACGACAAAACCTACGTAACCCAATATTTTTCATACCTTCTATAGCTACTATGCAACTAAAATTAAAAGTAAAATCTTAGCCGGATTCCTGGAGTAACTAAAAAATATACCTTTCAATCTCCGTTCCATAATTAAAATGATATAATTATTCTCAGCTAATTACCGGAGTTTGATCAACCTAATTAAGTTAGTTGCTTTTAATCAACTGTCTGGACTCTGGACTGTAGTTACACTGAACAGTGTACAAAAAAGGTTTATTGGTTATATTAATTTGTAGCCTCCATTGTGCCTGAACGTGATTTATAAAGGTTGGAAGAACCTTGTACAATGAATACATACTATATACTTACTCGTATGTATTTGCCTTACAGTAGTCAAGTGAGAAGATCTTTATTAGATTCAAGATTCATTAATTTGACATAAAATACGAGTATAGTACAATAATGGTCTAAATCAATGTTAGTTTCATCTATTATTAGCAAAACGAAACGTAGCAATTTTTTGTTCATTCCTAGTACTGGTTGGTCACTTAACTTACTCGTAATTACTTGACTGGCTTGTTCGTCAGTTGAAAATCGTTAAGTGCTTAATTCCTTTAGTTTTCATATTATTTCATGGAGCTAGATAGATCACCATATTCTGATGTCATCTGATTTTGTGTCCCGATATCAGGAGGCCTGATCAATATTGGGGATATAGAAAAACTTCGCTGGGAAAATTATCTAAATATAGATACTATTTTGTCTGTAATCAGACCAACGAAACTCTATTTCCATATAATAAAATGAAGTTCGGCAGTGCTTAAACACTTTTTAAATTCGGTTCTTCATAAGAATTATAACTGTTGTCCTAGTGATCAGAATTACAGGCATGGACTGCGACACAATTTTACTTTGTAACTCTGAATTCAACTTTTTTTTGGACTGGTTTTCAAGTTGTCACACTAAATCGATTTCGACGCCGAATCACAGTATGTATTAATAGCAACCCGCCCCGGCTTCGCAGGGTAGCAGAGACATCTTCAACAATCATCAACATATTTCAATCAATTTACACAAAATATTAACAAATTATACACCTAAACCTTCCTCATGAATCACCGCATGAAAATCCGTTCAGTAGTTGTTAGTTCAATTTATCGCGAACTTTGTTTTATAATATGTAGTAATCTAAATATGTAAGTAATTGAAAAACCGAATGACTGTTTTACTCATAATCTCGCTGGAAAGCGGTCAGTTTAGTTTTACAAATTTAGATTAGCATTTATGGGTAAAATCCTTTTCAGAAGCCTATTCCAGTTAAATTAATAAGTCAGAGGTGTTAAAGTTAATTAGTACACCGTGATTTGACGTAATCATAATCGTAAAGTTAAAAATATTATTACTAACTCCATAAAAATGAATATACAGTTACATAAAAAACAATAACATATAATTTAAGAAATAAACTAGAATTAATTAATTACGAACAATTATGTACGAAGAACGATATTGTATGAGGGAGTTCACCTGTACAACAGATTTCCGGACAATGTAACGGTTTGAGATAGCATGTCAATATTCAAGAAATATAATTAAATAAATAAATAAAAAATTAACTAATCATAAAAATGTACCAGACAGCATGTTAGAAATATTAATATATAACCTTCAAAATACTTTTAAGAAAGAAAGAAAGAAAAGATTTATTTTCAACAAACACTTAAATTTTCACAAGGAAAGAAAAAAAAATGCAAAAAAACAAGAACATAATAACATAGACCAATAAGGTAGGAAAAAAAAATTGTTGGAGAATGGGTTCATCATGTCTGCTCACTGGCAACACCACATCTTCCGCCTGACCAAACGCCTCCATTTGGTGAAGGCCAGTATTGTCAGTCTAACACGCTAGAGATATAAATCACTATTTAGAATTAAGCATTGCTACAAAGAGTAATATACTACGGGAAATTGCGTATCTCATTGTAAGTGGACTGCAAGTTCTTATGGCAAGGTTTTACGAAAATCTATTTTAATGGTCTAGGCAGCATGCCAAAATTTAAAGAGTTTTCTATCTACTGCTGATTCTGACAAAGACGTAGTTTTCGACAAGACACGGTGTAATCCGTAGATTATCTTCAATATGCTTCAGTATTGTCAGCCATTCTCTCAGTCGGGCTATTGAATTTATTCTGATCTTCTAAAATGAACAAAGCAACGTGGAATAAGGAATGTGCGAATTCTGAACAATGAAAACTGCAACTTTGTAAATTTTAAAGACGAAAAGTGAGTTAAAAAAGCGAAATTTCATATTGTACATCATCTTGATCGTAGTTTTTAAATAAACGTGGAAACATGGAATTGTATTTGATAAGACGACTCCCGTACAATAAGAAATGGTCTCTTTGTAGCGCGGGACTTCACGAATCTGTGCGTCATGCAAATGATTGTGAGTAAGGTATCAATAACATTAGTTAGCCAAGTGAATTCTCAGAGACTGTGTAGGTAGCGCCATAATTTAAGATAAAGATTAATCCGTAAAACAACCACTTTGTTTAACAACTACTGTGGGGGATCTGAGAGGGTCTTAACGATGGCAGGCTAACCGACCAGGTGCGCTCACCTTTTTGTTAAGTTTATTCCAAATATAGTTTGTATGTTAAACTGCACTCACTTATAAAAGTTTGAAGGAAATAAAATTTCAAAGACGTACTTTCAAAGTTGTTATTACAAACTTCTACTAGGCCACAATTAAGTAATATATCAGATAAATATATGTATTTTTAATTTTGCTTCAGTCAATAATGGAAGCGAGTAAAAACAATCCACATACACTATTTTTAATTCCATGTACAATTAAAAAATAAAGACAAATTATAAAATCGTAATTTTTATTTATTTTCGTCTTAAAAAGTACATTTGCTAAAATTGTTAACGTTAATACTGTAAAATTGTGATGAGAGATGAGATGAGATACATGTAGCCGGATTAGCAAGTTCTCGTTGCAAGTAACTGTTGGCGAGACAGGTGGTGTACTCAAATATACAAATAATGATTGACTAAAAATTAGAGTTCGCCAAACTTAAGTTCATAAAAAGATTTATCGTCGTTTACCCGAGGAGTCGTTCGTGGACTTCACATGCATCCACCTCTATAACATGTCTCTTATTCGCTAAGACAAATCTAATATATAAATTTCTCGTGTCGCGGTGTTTGTAGTTAAACTCCTCCGAAATGGCTGGACCGATACTCATGAAATTTTGTGTGCATATTGGGTAGGTCTGAGAATCGGACAACATCTGTTTTTCATCCCCCTAAATGTTAAGGATAGTCCACCCCTAATTTTTTTTTTTAATTTTTAGAAATAATTTTTTACATTTTTTTATGATACGACATTAGAAAATACATACAACCCTCAATTTTCAACCCTCTACGATCAACCCCTGTTTTTTAATAGCGATATTAGTATTTTTACTTTCAATGGTACAATTTTTTTAAAGTATTTAAACCCAGTGAAAATAGAAAGTGCGATTGTTATGATCGATTGTAATTATCGATTGCCGTCAATTGTCGTTAAGTCGATATCAAACGTTTATTTTTTATGGAATAGGGGGTTGACGAGCAGACGGGTCACCTGATGGTAAGTGACTACCGCCGCCCATGGGCACCTGCAACTCGAGAGTCACAAGTGCCTTGCCGGCCTTTAAGGGTTAAGAGGAGGGGAGATGGAGAGATTGCTTCACTGCCGGTTTTCTGTGAGGCCATGATATCACTCCTTTCGAGCCGGCCTATATGTGCCAAAGCATGGCTCTCCCACTGTTAAACTTTAAATATGTCAGGTAAGTTAATGAAGTACTTTGAATTAAGAAAATGAATGGTTGGTGTTTTATTATTTTTATGGGCCGTCAATAGTCCACAGCGCTCCATTCTTCTTTCAGTCATAGACCCCATCCCCACAATAAGTTAGCTTTTTTTTATTTGACTACCAAAATATTCATTAGAAATAATTAATATTTCAAAACAATGTGTGCCGGGTCAGCTAGTAATAATATAATATGTATTATCCTCTCTAAGAGTGTATTTCTAAACCGCCTTTAGTTAAAGTATGGTAGAATACATTCAATATATTAAACAAAATAGTTCTGAATGAATTTAAACTGTTTTACTGACTCATGCTTTGGTAGCTTTGGTATGTTTTAACTTAGGGTAGAAAACTTTTACTCATAAAATATAAACGAAAGTTTTGGAGGCAAAACCCTCAAGGCTATCGTAAGAAATGTATTGTAAATGTAACATACTAAATTTGTATTTTATGTAAAAGCAAAGTTAGATGTTGTTTAACGTCTTCTCAATTTTGCAACGAAAACTCGAAGTAGAGGTAAGTAATAAATTTTGAGAATCATGTTGCAGGAAACGCGAATATTGTGGCATATCAGAAAAGCAAGAATAAAGATGGCAAATATAATTTGTATTCACTACATTTTTGTGTCATACTAAAGGATACAAATTCTGCTTTCATTGAAAGATTGTATGCGTGTCCGGAATGCGATAGGCAAGTTTGACTTTTGTGTTAATCTGTCTGTGACTGTTTGCACCTGTCTTGACTACAACTTTAATTTTGTGATAAATCATTTCATAACCCCCAATAATATCTTTCTAAATCACAATCTAATGAAAAGGCCAAAGATCTAACCTTTTATTCATTCGAATATTCAACAATGGACCTCAAGACACAATTGATGATGTACTAAAACGTTTGGGACTACAAGGGACAAATGTGGGACAAAGGGCCCGACAAAATTGTTATTGACAGTATGACACTTTACGAAACACTGTTCTCAAAAGATATGTAGGTACAGGGATGGTATGTAGAACATATTTTGAATAAGATATCATATAATGTGTAAATTCGAAACTTAAAAAGCAGTGATTAAATATATTTTTATAAAATCTAATATTATAAAGCTGGAGAGTTTGTTTAAACGCGCTGTCTCAGGAATTCCTGGTTTGAATTGAAAAAACCTTTTAATTTGGGATAACCCATTTATCGAGGCAGGCTATAGGCTATAAAACATCACGCTATGACCAATAGGAGTGGAGCAGTAACCATAAACGCAGGTGACACTGCGGTGACGGCTAGTTTATAATTCACTTATATGACCATCCTTAGCTTATTACATTTAGAATGTATAATAAAAGGAAAATATAAAAGAAGTAAATAGCTTATCATCATATTGTATTGTATTGTGAAGATCATTTATTCCGAACTACATAAAGGTAAGCGCTGTTATTGTACCTTCAACCACAGAACAGAAATTGTAACAGAATTGTGTTACTTGTGGCTGCCTATAATTAAATGAGCACAAGGCATGTATATCTAATATATTTTGTTGAATTAGTTGTGTATCATTTGTTGGCAATCCTAGTAAATAAATAAACAAATAAATGCACAAGGGACAATATTGCTATCGTCCTGCAGAATACCGTGGGTGCAGTTTTTAAGCAATCAATGGCGAAATGGTGAAATTAAGTGGACTGTATTTTAAAAATTGTATAATAAAATAGATGGATAGATAACACGTTATTATACATCATTATTACAGTAGAACTGATAATGTACAAATGGCGGCTTTATTCAAAAATGTTATCTCTTATGTAGGTTTGGAGTATAAACATTCAATGCTCACAATAGCGGATCACCAAAAGGAAACACATTCGCATGCGAAGATCGACAGCTCAGAAGACACCGCACGGTGTATAGATTGGATCCACTATTCGGCTATTCTATCCAATATTCGGCATTCCAATTTTCTGCTTTGGAGCGTCAAATACAACGTGTTTGATGCTCCAAATAACAGTTTATTTCACGCAACACCTTAGATCAAATATACCATAGATAGACGATCTCCTTTCCTACACAATTCGCGTCAAATAGTGGCACTCGATAGTTCGTGTACGTTTATCATGGCATCGTTATAATAAACCACCATACAGTGAATGTTTCTGTGAATATATGTTGTAATAGTTTGATACAAAAACTGCAATGTATAGCGTCTGTAGTTTATTACTTACCCCAACGGAGCGTATTACTCGACTCATGGTACATATTCCAATCGACAGCTATCAAAAGAACGACATTTCATGCCTTGCATTTCTAAACCACAGTTAACCTTTTTCGGCTACATCTGAATCGTCACGCGAAGCATCTGATAGCTCAACTGTGCTTATAACTGCATTTAAGCACAGTCCAATTGGTTTACAAAAGAAGAAATGTCCATGTGGAACGTCCACAGTCTCAAATTTAGCGAAAATATGAATAGAGGTCTGCTCCATAGAACGCGCGGCGGCCACGAGGGCCGACGCATTCATTCGTCTCGGTATCCAGCAAAGCTGGTATCACATAAATTTATGCTTCAATCAGTCAATCAATAGCCCTTCTAGTCCACTGCTGGACTAGGCCTCTCACAATATGCGCCATAGCACGTGGAAAGAGTAGGCTAACCCCCTCCCCCCCTCCCTCCAATGAAAAGAAGCCAAAAAATGTATGCTTACCCACCAATAAATAATAAATAGGCAAATATGGAACACCGTGCTTAACCTGCTTTTCGTAGTGTATTTTTTTTGTGAATAAGATTCATTCCAAGGCGGAATAGTATTTCGTAACGAACAAATGACACCAACGGTGTTACAAGTGTCTAAAGTGACGGTGACAAGCGGTTTAAGATAACGATCGTGTTTGTTGGAGATCTGACTCAGCTTAATGGTAGCCACATAGTACCAATTGCCAATGTGAATTCGCAAGGGACTGATGTTAAACACACTACATAATGTTAAATAAACACATAAACATGATCCCTCTTTGAAGTCGTGTATACGGTTAAAGTTTTTTTCATACTCTGTCAGTGACATACAAGTATACGGCCCGCCTGCTGTCGCTATGAACGTTGCAATTCCAGAGGAATCGCATGCGCGTTGCCGACTCTTTTAACACCTATACACTCCTTTCTTGAGGAACACCATACTGTAATCTCTGGGGAAACCTCGGCATGGAGCTCATTCCGCAGCTGGAGCGTTCGCGGGAGGAAATTCCTCTGGAACCTAGTTCTAATGTGTGAGGATGATTGCCCTGCCGGTGGTGAGCGGTGCGGTGGTAGAATGCGGCCGTAGGCATCATGTCAAACAATTCCTGAGAGCACAACCCATTCTACAAGCGGTAGAACATGCACAAGGAGGCAAAGTCTCTCCTTACGTTTAAGGCCTCGGTCATGAAATCAGCGGGAGCGGGGCGGCGGCGGCGGTGGCGTTGGGAGCGGCGCGTTCCAATGCATACATTTATATGGAACTGGCCTCGTAGGCAGCGGCGCGGGAAGCTGGCGGCGAGCGGCGTACGAGCGGTGCGTACCAATCTAGCGGTGCCCTTGCGTCTGCATTGACGTAGTGTTGAGTTGTAGTATTCTTTTTTGATTTTTAACGACTGAAGTTTCAAAATGCCCGCCGACGTGTTGCAGCAATATATTACAATGATTTTTGATAGAACACCAATATGGAACAGCAAAGACAACGATACTAATTTCTCTTAACGCAACACTACGCCGCTTCCCGCATTGCCACGCCGCTCCACGCGCTTTTGCCGCGGCCGCCCCGCTCCCTCTGACTTCGTGACCGAGGCCTAAGGGTTCAATACCGCTCGTGAGTAAAGTATTTTACATAAACTCGGGGAGTGCTATTATCTAGTTCTGTTGATCTTTGACATTCTCATAGGCTTTATATAAGGTTGAAATTAATCGTTTTCATATTCGATTGCCCGCATAAAGGTCAAAAGCTTTGAAATTTTTCTATCAAAAAATGTGTATATAAAATATAATATCAGGGCATTAAGTGGCTTAGGTATTATATATTTCTATTGATTAGATTGCTACATATAACATTTTGATTTACACTTTGTAACATGAGGTTATTAATAATAAACATTTTAGTTTGATTAAAGACTGTTTTCTCTTTGAACCTTTTCTGTGTTATTTGTACTGTATTCTAGTAATTAACATCCTGATAAAAAAGTAAGAACTATTAACTGCGATGAGTATTATATTCGTAAATAAAAGTACCTAATTGTTTTCATCCATTTATCCATCTGGAAACAAAATCACTCATAAACAATGTTTTTGTCCATGTCTTATAAATATTGCTAAAACACAGTAGTAGGCAAAAGATAACTGACTGACTTGTTGGTTTAGTGGTTAGTGATCCTGACTGCTGAGCAAGAGGTCGTGGGTTCGATTCCCACCCAGGACAAATAATTGTGTGATAAGCATAATCATTTGTTCTGTGTCTGGGTGTAATTTATTTATAATTAGTAATTTATAGGTATGTATATCAGCAGTGTGGTTACCATAGTACTGGCTCTGCCTAGTTCGGGTGAGACGGCCGTGTGTGAGATCTGTAAAGTTATTATTATTATAAACTTGAACTAAGTTACATTTTTCTCTATTATATTCTCACTTATGGTTTAGTTTAAATGCATAAGAGGAATAGCAATGACGAGCCCCACCGTTAAGTGTGGAGGCCTTGCCCCCTTCATTAATAGAGCCTCGAGCCTGCTCCTGCTAACTTTACCTTTTGCACTCTCCGAGAGAGAAGTACTTCTCTCTCGTTCCCTATCCGCCGCCTCTTTGGCATACACTTCCTCGTTTAATAAGGCAGCGGGATCCCATGCTCTCTCGCACCGGACCATGGCCATTACCATGGCTACTGGCTACTGACCACTGCGAGGCTACCCACACTAATGGAGCAATGACGAGCCTAGTTATAAACCCTTTTTAACCGACGAAAAAAAAAGGAGGTTCTCAATTCGACCGTATAATTTTTTTTTTATGAAATTTTTCAATAATAATTGTTATCGCCACATCATTTTTTTTTTAAATGGAGGCAGATTATAATAGATGATAAAACAGTTCACAAATGAGTTAAAAGACATTATTATGACTAGTTATACCGGTAGTGCTACGGTATTGGTTGGTTGACAATAGTGGGGAGTTAAAAGGACAGGCATGCATTATAAGTTGATAACAATCACTTGAGCGCTGATTGAGATACAAACAACATAACAGTTACTGTGCCTTAGTGATTTTGATAGTTTATAGCAACAGTGGTAGGTAAGATTGTTTCTGACTACTAGGGAATAATATTTTTTATGGGTATATAGTAATATATTACCTATAGCTGAAGTTTTTTTTTTCTGAACTCGCTGGACTGCCAGTCAGATGTGAATAATTATTTTTGCATTTGATAGTACATTTTTTAGGAAAGATATAGGTTATTTATCATCACTCTTCGACCTACTTCGTACCTTTCGAGTAGGAGCCATACATGCAAAAGCTATTACTCATTACTTACTACTCCATTAATCTATAACTAGCTATTCCCCGCACTTTGGGGGGAATAGCTACTAATAGATACACTTTATTGGAGATACACATAGTAATGGCTACATCCGGTGAGTTTATCACTACATATTATAAAACAACAAAGTCCTCAATCGCTCAATCTGTCTGTCTGTAAACTGAAAAACTACTCAAAGGATTTTCATGCGTTTTTCACTAATAGACAGAGTGATTCATGACGAAGGTTTAGGTGTATAAGTTGTTAAGATTTTGTATAAATTGATTGAAATGTTTTGATTGTTGTTGAAGATGTCTCTGCTACCCGTGCGAAGCCGGGGCGGGTTGCTAGTGTTTAATATTTTGTCTTTAACATTGGTCAGTGGCCGTGTGTGTTGTCGCCACATCAAAAACTAGTATTTATTTTATTAAAAATAGGGACAAACTATAATAGATGGTAACATAGTTCACTATTTAATAAAAATAAGTTAATAGACATTATTTTGACTGGTTATACCGGTAACGCAATACTATTATTGCTCGATTGATAAATATTAACGAATCGTAGGATTATGAAAGGGTAAGAATATGTGTAGTAAGAGTAACTTGACTTGAGTGCGAACAGAGGTGCGAACAACTTGCCAGTTACTGTTAGTTAATGATTTTCATAGTTTATATCAGTGGTTTTGAGACTGTTTCTTACATGTGGCTGTCGGATTGCATTGCCACAGGATGTCACAATCGTTGTAATTATGCTAAGTTCATAAATCACGTAAATGGTTGTCTTCGCGTCTCCTGTACTTACGTTTTGCTTCCATTAAATATCTGACGTCACTTAACAACAGTTGACAGGCGTTGACCAATATACGTAGGTACTATGTAAAAATCAAAATTTAACCGTAACTTATTAAGACGTTAAAAGGCTAAAGCTCCGTCAGCGATACCGAGAAAAAAAAAAACTTTTTTTTATTGCTAAAGCTTTTTGTTTTGTCTAATAGCTAATTGACAAAACAAAAAATACCAGTTGACAGGACAAAAGAGGAAAAAAGGTTGTCTATTTATACATAGGTCCGGTGAGATGACCCGTGGGGGCTTCCACACGAAAAATAAAAAGGTAAATTTGTATTTTAAAAGTATCACTTTAGGTTTAGAAATTAATTTTGTCTAGTATCTAAGGTAGAAAAATAATAATACAAATTGTTCGATGTTCCGATTGACTCACACTGATTGCGGTCTCGGGTAGAAAGTCGGCTTCGCAAAGCCTTCGTAAAGAATCGGGTTTAGCAACTACGCTCGCTTTATTTTTATTCTTCATTACAGCTTGAACAGAAAATAGTATCTAACTATTACTTTAATAATAAATACACAACACCGTACTTCCTTATAGTTATTATTCATAGAAAATAAAGAACAATATAAATTCATAGTTTAAAAAAAACCTTCAAAGCATCTTCACTTACTGAAGACGTTTTTATTTCTAACCTTTTTTTTATGGTATAGGAGGCAAACGAGCAGACGGGTCACCTGATGGTATATCAAGAGACACAAGTGCGTTGCCGCCCTTTAAGAGCGGTAAGACGGGAGAGGGGGATTAGAGGGGAGGAGAGGGGGAGAGGGGAAGGACGTGACCCATTTTAGTCAAATGTGACAAGTGACTATTTATATTTAAAAACTTAAGGAAAACCAAAACCGGTGTTAAAATAACATTTCTTTTCACCAAAAATCAACTCAGGACGGGTCGTAGCTGATCCGTCACCAAACCCTCAATACTCGTCCAATTGAAGCGTTCTATTTGAATAAGAACCCCCCGGTAGGTCAGTTGATGTTTACCATGGGAAGAGGATGAAAAATATTTATTTTGTTCAGTCTGTTGGTATGCAGGTCACGAAGCTATAAAATTAGAACATGTGTTCGCTACGTATGTAGTACATCCATATTCTGTGTTTTTTTTACTTATTTCTCTTTATTGTACACCATTACAGTATTAAACAGTACAGACATGGTTATGTACATATTAGGCATATAAATTGACGGTCTTATCACATACTGCGATTTCTTCCAGAAGAACTGTGTATGGATATTGTAATAGTGTTTGTTTCAGTCATCTCATCTCGTACAGTCTGGATTGGATTTATGTAAGCAATATAGTCAAAATCATCAGAAGAACAAGCATTCAGTATTTTTTTCACTATCACAATATGAACATCATTAGGTACCAACATTGAGAGTGATCCAACTGATAAATATAATAGTGCAATCAGATTATACGTTGAGCGATGCATCAAATCAGGTATTCTTGTTTTTTTGATATGTCACTATGTGTACTCCATGCGGGTCAGAATCGATAAAAACTGTAAAAAGGTAAAAAATATCGAGATTTTCTTAATTTTTGACATTGACCCGGTCTTCACCCCCTTTTTTGTTTAATTTAATTATAATGTCAGGCTTTCTAAGATCTTTTCGTCTCTCGAGGTGACAAGAATTAGATATGATTTTTTTGTGTAAACATCAGTAATTCCTAATACAATTAATGGTATGAACGAAAAACCTTCCCTAATTCGTCTTGGCTTCTTATTACGGCGATAAATTTGTCAGGTACCTACGTCAAGATCCACTTCAATATGATTCTTTATTGAGGTTCTTTAAATGATGAGAGTATAGCTTTTAAAATTGATTAATTATAGCTGTTGAGGCTCTTAAAACGTTTCCAACAATACTTAAAATGCCAACACAATGTAAAAAACTTTAATATAAATATGTATCTATATACGTAGTACATATATAAATATACATATACCATGCAATAACAGTTCACGATGACAGAAAATAGTTATGTATGTATACAAGATATATTTTCCTTAGCCTTTAAAATAAAAATCTTTATATTAGTTACAAATATGGTAAGTTGTCTTTTAGTACTCGTGCATAATTTAATGTTTGATAGTGGTGTTATGTACTTTTAAATCTGCTATTTGAGCTTTACATAATGATGGTAATGTTGACCTATTAGACAAAGTTTATTTTCTGAAGTAAGGAGCAGCCTCACCTGTCACCCCCAGGGCAGAGCTCAGGAGGCCGGAGTTCATTCTGCGCTCTCCGGGGCCTGGTACCTCTTTTTCGGGACGTAGGTGTACTAGCTTTCTTCCGTTCCCTTTCCGCCGCATCTATTCTATACTGTTAAAGTGGCTCTGTGTAAAACACTTTCAAAATAACAACAAAGACAGATTTTTATACTATTTCAAAATGAATTAATTTAAATAATAATCAATATCTTCACTCTTTACAACTGACTTGTGCTCATGCAATATTTCAAAATAAAAACAATAAATTGTTAGTTTTATAGTAACCTTAACCGTGTGAGCTTAAATCAAATAAAAAAAATATTACTTTACGTATGTCTACAAAATTCGTGCGTTCATGTTATTTAAAGACTTTCACATCCAATATTTACATTGGCTGAATGCCGTCGCTACGTGTGCTATTGTTGAACATTGGCACCAAAAACGAATTTATTCCGATTGATTTGTACCTGAAATTAACTCTCACGAGTTTGTTAAGCCTCAATACAAGTGACCCTTGGCCAGTACGCGTTTGGTCATACAGTTTCTGCAAGGCTATTTTTAATAAAATATTAATTGTGATTTGAATACTTCAAATAACAGCTTATTAAAACAATTAGTCAATTTGAATTTTGATGTTTATGTAAACAGGCAAGACATTAAAGATGAGGCCACCACAGATAAATAGATTAGAAGCAAATTCAAAAGTGAACTTGTTGAATATAGCCCTTCTCTGTATCTAAGTAATGTGCTACTCGGTAATTTACTTCAGATTATTATATTCAAAAACTTTCAACGCATTTTTAAAGTGAAAACTTATTTAGCAGCGTTGTGCACTTTTTGGAATGGGTAAAAAATTTTAAACTCGCGTCAGGACACGTGACCCTGATCGAAATTGTGTCCGACTTTCATATATTCAAAATCCCCATCCCAAAAACAATTTTTACGCCATCTGTGGATTCTGCGCGATACTACAGTAGTTTGATATATATACTAATTATCCATATATTAGTTAAGGCAAATTTCACAGATGGCGCAATTTTAATTTCGACTTTTTACAATATTTACTAATTATGCTATTACCTACTTTTTGAAGTGAAAACTTCTTTAGCGGCGTTGTGCACTTTTTGAGATAATAAATGTTATTTGATGGGTAATAAATGTTAAACTCGCGTCAGGACACGTGACCTGATCGAAAATGTGTCAGAGTTTCTTATATTTAAAACAATATTTTTACGCCATCTGTGGATTCTGCGCGATACTAGTGGAGTTTGATATATACATATGTATTATATGGTATAAATCCATTAGAGGGCGCTAATCTAAGTTTACGGAGTAATCTATGGGAGTTTTGTAAGCTCCTTATTAATTAATCTTTAAAAAATGTGTTTTCACTTCTGTCGACAGGCCCATGACTGCCTACTTCTTTATCCATCTCGTTGGCCTGAAGGCAAAAATATAGGTATATATAGGTATCCGCTTGCCATCACGAAAGTTGCATACAAATGTCATTTCGTCTCATAATTTTTGTTGCTCCTGTATTTTTTAGAACATCACAAATTTATTATGCCTATTTTACTTAACTGGGGTTTCTTGTCAGAGTTAACGTTTATCTATTAATATCGAATACCTTTAGTGACTAATGGTAGCAGCAGAGTGACATTTTGATAATTGATAGTTTACAAAATAAACATATATTTTCTGTTAAGGATAAGAAAACTCCGACACCATAAGTATGGTTATAATAGATTATTTTTAATTTATATCCTAGGTAAATTATATTTATCCTTCTATTTCTAGTTTCTGAGTAGACTTTGCTATTGGTATTATTATTCCACCGTACGCACTTGCTAGTACGTGCAGAGTTTCCCACGCACTACGTGAAGGGCACTGTTATCCGATTATATTCAATAACGGAACTATCTCATAGAGTAGATATTACGCTGTCTGGTCAAATTTCCTGATTAAACGAAGAGTCACGGATAGCCATTTGACTTTTATCAAATATTTAATATACAAAATTATTTATAGACAATAATATCATCATCAGAATAACTCTTACTCGCCGACAATTACATCATCGACATAAATTATATATTTATATAACACTTTATTTTTTAAATGCTAAAATGGTTATACATGGGTCATACTGAAAATTTCTGAAGAAATAAGACCAGATATTAGATTTACGATACATTTATTGTTTTTCAAAGTATACAATTCATAGTTTTTTGCATTCGCTGGAGCCATTGTAAAAAGCAGTTAGAGCAATCTTCTTTGGGGACCTCTTCAATGGCTTCGTGGAACGCATTCACCGCGGAATCAGGGCTCATAAAACGTGTGCCTCTAAGTTTGTCTTTAATTTTAGAAAACAAAACGATATCACAGGGTGCGAGACCTGGGCTGTATGCGTCATTTGAAGTCTTGAAATACGCTTTCGTTAACTAAGTAGAATGTAAGGACGCGTTATCGTTGTGAAGGACGACATTGCTACGAGCACGCTTTTCGTGAACTTTTTCTTAGACTCTGGGCAAGCAAGTGTTGACGTAACAAATTGCGGTCCAATTATTTGGTCTTCAAGCAACACTGTTGCGTAATGTCCTGACATACTGAAAAAAGAAGCAACAATTTTCTTACCAATCCTTGGCTTTTCGTAACTTTCGTTGGCAAGTCTTCAATAGGAAAGACCCATTCTGCCCACTGGCTTTTTCTTTCCGGTGTCCTCCCTTGTTTTTTGATCTTATTACGTCACCACTCGATACGCAGTAGTTTCTGGTCTTCCGTTAAATCACTTTCAGATGCACATGCAAAATATTTTGCACTTGGCTCATTCCAATGCCTAATATAGCACGAATTTGCTGACAAGTAATATTTTGCCAGTTTCACTCAGTTGTCGTACACGGTATCAATATTTGTGTTTGTAACCGCAGTCACCAGCCGTCCTTCACGTACATCGTTATGGAGATGATCACATCCTCTTCAAAATTCTCCGAACCACGAATCTTTCATCACCAAATGCCAAAAAGTAAAAAAATCATTGAGCGAAATTTTTCATTGTAATAGCGAACAACAATTTTGTAAATGACGCCACAATGAAAAAACAAATAACAATCTCGCAAATTAAATAGAAACATATTCCCAGAGAGTTCCATTTTCGAATTTCGTGATTGCTTTTTTTATTGTAAGTGGTTAGTTCCAGAAACTTTCAGTATGCCCCACGTATATCATAATACTTGTTTCAAAGTATTGCCGACCTTGTGGAGTATATAACAACACTTTTCCTTATACAAATAAAGTATATTCGTACAATACTCGATAACATTAAAAGCATTCGATTAGCTAAGGCCTGATAATGGTCTTGTGCGCCGGACATGACCATTAATCAAAAACTTGGCCGGGACAGCCCGCATTGTGCTTGTATGCCTACAAAAGTATTATTCAATACTTATCATTCATAATAGGAATTTTGCTTGCGTCGATCAGGAAATGCTGTAGGTTTAAGCAATACGGATGGCTAATTCTGGCACTTCTAGATAAGAAATGATTTGGAATGAAGGAATCTAGAAGGAACAGGTAAAACAAAATAGTATAACAAAACAGAGCGTTCGCCATTTATTTATTTAGGGGCAGAGTAACATTTAGGAAAAAAATATACCAGCTTTTATTTATTTTTGCAAGTTAAATAAAAGCTAATATTTTTTTTTAATGTTGTTTGTAAAGGTATATGTTATGTTTGTTCGGGTTAAATCTTGCAACTGAATTTTAAAGCAGTTATCCTCAACCGATTATTCTGAAATTTCGCATACACGTTTAATTTGGATGAGATTATAAAGAAAAAAAAATAGTAAAAAGAAACATTTCATTTTCAACATAAGGTTCTAAATAAATATTTTTCTTTCTTTCTTTCTTTCTTTCTCTTTCTAAAGAGGTAGATAAATTCTCACTTGACGGTAAATTAGACGAGTATATTAAAATGTGAAATCAAATATTAGCACGTGTATCCGTAAGAAAGTGTAACTTATTGTTTTGTTTTAGGCATAAAATAGAGTTCGAAAAATGAAAAATAGTTTTGAAACCTCCACTTACTTATATTTTCGGTTTTTAACCGTATTAGTGTGCAAAAATGGAGGACCGTTAATATCCCTCACACTTCTATATTAATAATTCGGTCAAGGGGTAGGGTAGACTCGATTGAAAAATTACCTGAATAATAAAAGATAAAAAATAATGATTTCTAGTCGACAACATTATATCCGCAAAATTCGGATTGTCGAGTATTTTGTTAAATTCTAATGGTGCAAATGGCAGTCGCCATATTGGCCACTCGGATGCCATCTAGAGTTTGTTAAGGCCGATTCACACGTATATCTCGAGTTCGTTAAGGCCGATTCACACGTACATCTCGAGTTCGTTAAGGCCGATTCACACGTATATCTACCTACATTTTGAAAAAGATTACTACTGCTACTCGAAAATATAAATGTAACTCATGTCAGAAACAAAGTTGATAGTCCGGATTCTTATTATGAGATTGTAGATCTCTCGGCAACGGCAACGTAACGAAATAACTTCAAGCTTCTTCATTCCTTACAATACTCTAGGATGCCACCATGTAGTAATTAGTGATATACCCTTAAAAATTGTATCTGCTAGTGATATGAGAATGTCAGACTAATGCGGCCAACAGGCCGACATCTTAAGGTCATACCTTAAGATGCACATACATATCTATACTAATTTAAAAAGCTGAAGAGTTTGATTGTTTGTTGGTTGAACGCGCTAATCCCAGGAACTACTTGTCCGATTAAATAAATTCTTTCAGTTTTAGATAGCCCATTTATCGAGGTAGGCTATAGACTCTATAACATCACGCTTCGACCAATAAGAGCGAAGTATCAATGAAAAATTATCCAGAAACGGGGAAAAGAAACAGACAAGCTTTGAATGGAATAGTATTAGAGAATAAGTGGTAGTTGATGACGTAGTCAGACAAGTTTTTGAAATCAATGTTTACCTTGTGAGTTAGTGAATTTATAAAAATACAATTCAATTCATTAATTATCACAAATAAGTACGTTCTTGTTTTCACACTTTACTCGAATATTGAAATATAATATTCTCTCTCTGTTCTCATTCATATTGTACTATGAAACTTATCTATTGCCGAAGGAGAGACTGGAAACTCCAGCGAACATATTTTTTCCTTCATAAGCCTCTTTACAGATATTCCTTTGCGCCTGGTAAAATTAATATTTCCTTTCGCTAAGAGAAATTATTCAGATTCTCAAATGTTGTCTTAGGAAACTCATTGTGAAAATTTTCATGCTAATTTCGAAAGGAAAGGAAAAATTTTGAATATATTTTGCTTTGGGATCCAGATGATGCTTAAATGGACTTAATTCTGAATCTTTTTAAATTCAATGATTATTACGATGTAGTATACTTTACTATAGGGCCCTTATTTCAATAAGACATTGTATACATGATGGTCATAGAGCAATTAAAAGTACAACAGTGAGATTTCTTTAACAAGATGTTTAAGTTAATCAATCAGTTGATTCAATCTTGCTATTAGTACCTATCGGTCTACAATATTACCGCACTGAGAATTGTAATGAAACTAGATAGACTAGTCTAGATAGACTTACATAGACAAAGATCGAAATTAGACTTACTTTTTAAAGACTAAAACACTGGACTTGAAACCAAAAGGTTGCACGTTCGAAGTAGGTCGTTATACTACTGATGTATACCGTCTCCTAATACTGCGTGTGTAATTCTAATTGCTAAAGGTCTTAACAAAAGTCTAAAACAATGTACGAAAACGGAACTTTGAACTACGTTGAAAAAAAGGTGTAAATTACCAACAAATAAAAGGAAGACAAATATATATCTAAAGGAAGTGTTTGCAGAGTTCTATCAATTATTTTTTTTCCTTTATATTTAAATTCACAAAAGACTAGAGATATACGTACAATATACTGTGTACATCTTCCACATATCGTATCGCATTTCGTAAGCAAATAAACGAATTATCGTTGCTTACATTTTATTTCACATTACTTCCGCTAAAGAAATGGCAATAGACATCAAAAGAATGCTCTAAAATATGATTGCTAACCCCCGCCAGCGGTATCCAAGCAGTAGGATTTGGAAAGGATATCTATAATTCATAAATAAATAACGACATACCGTATACTAAGGCGAGAGTTATTAAAGTTCTTCAAGATTTCCTATTAGGTAATTCCAAGTTATACCAAAAAATATATTGAAAACTTCAAAAAAAGTTACATATGTTTTGAAATAGGTACATACCTTTCTCAAAACAAATGTAACTTTTTTGAAGTTTTACATATCTACCTAATTAAAGTATAAAAGGAGTATCACCCTATAGCCGTCCAAAACCACATAACAGAAGAAAGAAACATTTATTCGCTCGAAATATATGGTGGTTACATGCTGTTTTTGAAAAGTTAGTATCCTCAGCACATTTCGCCTTTTCTAGGCATGCGAGTACTTATTATTATAAGTACTCGCATGCTACTACTTAAACTAATAACATTCATTTACTTACTAGTAAGCGTCTTAATTATTATATATTGTATCCATTATTTCTTATGAAATAAAAAAAAAATAAGTCCCTACTTTTCATCATATTTTAATCTCTCTTAATTGTTCACAACATTTAAACAACAAACAACAAATCGGAGCCACGAAATTAAGTATATAACATACAATATACACAAAATGTTCAAATTCTAAGAGAATCATGACTTGATTTAAGGATAACAAAATGTTTTTCATTTTCCATCGCTCAATTGTTTTATTTTTTTATCACTTTTTTCTTTTTTTTACGTTTCTAGCATGTCCATGCATACCCGTAGTCATGGGCACAGTACTGTCACAGCTTTGGTGACACGATTATGTTCGGAAGAAGAATTTCCTTTGATGCTTACTCAAATCTTTTTATAAATGACAGAAGTCCCTCCATTCGAGTTTCTAGGGACGTAAAAATTGGTCTTCTAACGAAAACGTCCCTGTCACTGACTGGCTTGATATTGTGGCTTCTGAGGGGAATATTTTAAAAAGCTTAAGTTAAAAAGAAAGAGTACATAAATTGACTGTGACGTATATCGATATATGCATATTAAAAAAAAAGGCCAAAAAACTTTGAGAATTAATACGCGAGATGGACAAAATGTCTATATACAATTTTGTACGGAACTTTCGGTGCGCTAGTCTACGTAGACTAGCGCACCGAAAGTGCGTGAGTTTACTTCCAAATTGCTAAGGATGTTACAAAACACTGTATTATAAACGTAAAATTAATCCTAAGAAGAAATGTTAAAAAAAAATAAGATAGTTATTATGCATTATCTATGTATTTGGATATGTTCGTCAGAGGAAGAGCTATAAATAATGCTAAGAATGCTAGTGGCTCTTGTATAAAAAGGTTTTAGAGTACAAGCAAGTGTGAAGGGCTTGGAAAGGTTTATTTACACCACAAGTGAAAGGGTTATATTTTATGACTTATTTTTACGACTCTTTAGTGATTTGTACTTGGCATAGGATGTCTTGCTACAGAAATATAACTCTTTACACATACATTACGCATATGTATGTT
Source organism: Callimorpha dominula (assembly GCA_949752705.1). NCBI lineage: Eukaryota > Metazoa > Arthropoda > Insecta > Lepidoptera > Erebidae > Callimorpha > Callimorpha dominula. Next base: position 21,785,599 of record OX456993.1, read on the forward strand.
AAGTTCGGACAATGATAAGCAGATACCACTGCCTATAAACGTTTGCAACACCTACGTGAATCTAGTTACTTTACACACCAACAGAAACATTCCTAGGTAACTGGTGATGATTAGCTATAAAGTGGAGGTACTAAATCTAATCTAAGTCGGGCAGATTTGAACGCGAGTTTCAATTATTATATCTCTAGAAATCTTCCAGCTTCTCTGCAATCTATTTGATGATTTGGAACTTATTACACAAATGTTGTAACTCTCGTAGATAAAGTGCTTCTTACTAATATGTAGTAGGTGGCTCTCGTAGTTACACCCACATTAATGGCTACTAAGCAGTAGCCATTAATAGCTCCTAGGGATAATTTTATAAATGTGTTATATAGCGCAAAAAGAATTTAATAAAACGGACTTATAGAACCAGGTGTACTATGTGTTCAAACAAACAAACAAATAAATAAACCGCTTTAGCTTAATAATAACAAAAATAAATTGTGTAAACAGCAAAATACCATTATTTGTGCAGCTCTGAATTACGTAAAACTGCACATTCAAATTCAATACACCTTTCACAAGTATTGAGTGACAATGCAAATAATATCCAAGCGCGCTCCCAGTATATTTACTTTGAACGATTGAATATTATGTTGGTATGTGCTTGTTCATTCATGGGACCGTCCGTCTGATGTTACATTTTGAATTTAGAACCAGTCGCGTTCAAATATAGAAGAAATGTTTTCTCTAACTTAGTACGCTGTCACATATGTTTACTCTACAGCTATTCTTCTATGAACGCTGTGACCCTCGTAGCGTCATGTTCATGAGTATGAATGATCATTTCGACAAAACTAGTAGTATTGTGACGTCTATAACGCCATCGTTAGCTCGCGGCAATGTTGACACATGCGAATAAGAATTTGGTTTTTCGTATTTCGTCAAATTTCGATTTTTAAAATGTTCTCGATTTCTGAAGTTGTATTGAAATATTTTAATTATTATTGATGAATATTCTAGGAGGGTCGGAAGTGATCTAACGAAAGACGATGGAAGTGAAGACAGAAAAGAAGATCGAAAAGACCAAGATGTCGATATGAAGAGTCTAGAAGGCTCGTTAGAGTTAAACGAGGGGCCCAAACTGCACAGCGGGCAGTCAGTAAAAGTATAGACATTTTTTCAAATTGTAGGTAGTAAAATTTCTTGCCGTTTAATGCCATACTATTATTGTTACACCATTCGATGACCCGGTTTAGGTCTTGTTTGAAACGCTCACTTTCATGCACAGATTCCATCCATCTTGCTAATTTTAAATCATCAGCTACAAGAAATAGTCGAAATCATGGAAAAATTCCGTTACGTGGTTAATAACTATATTGAGAGTAAATATATTGCAAGAGTCAAGTCTAGTCATAGTTTTTTTTTTTTTTTGCAGATCTAATACCATTTACATAGAATTCAGGTAAATAGATTTAAACTAGTTAAGAAGTGATCCGGTAATGCCACTCAAAAGCCTTGCTGAAGTCTTTGTAGATTACATCATATCGTTTATTCACATCTAATGTTTGTATAACAGACTGTGTGTGCTAGTAAATTTGTAGTGACCTTGAAGTGATAAAACTGTGCTGATGCTGACTGATATACAATTTAGCGTGGTGTTGATTGTATTAACATATCATCGACTAAAAAGAATTTAACGAATAAACTAAGTATCTAACACAAAAATCAATCTGACTAAGCTTTTAGAACCTGAGATAAACACGTTCAAACAAACTTACAAACTCTTAAAATTAATAACATCAGCATAGATGTAGATTAATTTCAATTCAATAATACAATGGATCAATTCAACCGCAATTCATTCACGGTTTCGAATAATTATGTTAGCTGTTTCAACCTTTTGCAGTTTAATGTTCCTTTAACATGGTAAATACCACAACTTTTTTCTCTGTGACAGCTTTACAGTTGCACGCAAATGCTGTTTGCATTGGACAGTCGTTTCCAAAGTTTTGGCAACCTGGCCGACTTTTAATCAAATAGACCCCTGATAGATAGAAAACGCATCTTGTTGATATAACATACTATCTTTACAGGATGATGTTATTTCTATAATCTTTTTACAAATAGGCAAAGAAAAAACAGTTCACTATCTTTTCTCCTATGTTTGTCACCGGTTTTCTTTTTTGTTTTTCTCTAATAAATTAAAATAGCCTTTTTCCTACCTTTAACAGAACTTTATTGTTCGAAAAGCTTTTAAGCTTCGTTATTCGAAATCCTTGCACTTCTAATAAATAACAGATTATTATTAATACGTCAAGATAATTCTTTCTACGCATTTTTAAGAAAATTTCGCGAACACAGGGACGTGAAATTTGAATTTAAAGTGTATGTGTGGAAGATAGGAAGCTAAAACTTTCAAACAATATGTGTAACACATTTAAAAACTAAGTGGAAACGGCTGCAAAAACCGAAACAACTTTGAGAATAGAAGACAAAATTAAAATCACTACATAGTATAAAACAAAGTCGCTTTCTCTGTCCCTATATCCCTATGTACTCGTATGCTTAAATCTTTAAAACTACGCAACGGATTTTGATGCGGTTGTTTTTAATAGATAGAGTGGTTGAAGAGGAAGGTTTATATGTATAATAACATCCATTAAATAGTGGAGAAATACTGTTATTTTTGAGGTTTCTAAAGTGATGTCGTAAATAATTCTTTTTTCCGCTTACATTGCAAACGCAGGCTGAATAGGGTTCAGCCTGCGTTTGCAATGTAAGCGAGATTTATCAAAATAATGTACTAAGTATTGTACACATTGAAAAGTTCTACAGAAAACTCCGTTGTGGAATATGTCTATCTCTTATAGATATACCACAATAACATTTTTTTGTCATTTACTTTTTACGACAAATAATGGCTAATTTTCGAAGCGATTTTAACCAATACAGCATTAATCCTTTTAATTTCTAATTAAATACCTTAAATACATTGTTGATTTAATATAGATTTATATGGCCCTTTACAGCATATGATTTAAATGAATATTTTCGAAGATATTACAGATTTAAAAATTGCGGAACGTAGCGTTTGCGTTCCAGCCGGCCGGGGCGGCGGGAGCGTGCCTTTAAATAGCGCGTCGGAGGCCGCGGTTCTCCAAGCACTTTGAATATTAAAAAGAGTGGCCATGAGTTTCTTTGCCAGTATTCTTCTCATAAGGCTCTACGCATTTTGGAAACTGGAAGTTATAGATCGACACAAGCAGGCAGTAGATTTTGGTGTTTTCACCTAATTTACCTTGACAATCCAGCACATGCTGTGGCGTCTGTTTGCGCCGATCTATGACTTTAACTCTAGCTTCAATTTAACGTTCATAAATGACACTTAGTGTCTTAATTGAAGAAATGATTTTGAATTTGAATTTAATTTAGCAGCGATCGGACGCTTCAAAAATTATTTTCAATTATTTTCAAAAATCGTAATTTAAGGTGAGGTATGTAAGTTCAGAAAAATAACTTAATAGAAAAGGTATCTTTTGTTGATTTAACGCGTGCGGGCCACGGGCAGTAATTAATAAGTCAAAACTATTGGATCGATTTTTCAGTGAATGACATAAGCTATATATTTTATACCCGTGCGAAGCCGGAGCGGGCCGCTAGTAAACTATAAACAAAGTAAACTCTACTTCAGTTTAACAGACTATAAATGAGTTAAAAGCCTAAGTTAAATACCCGCATTCACCTATCTAAGGACAGTCAGGTTTTTAAGGCGAATATAACGATACCTTAACTGTCGAAATTCCTCCAGCCGTTTGGTAGGTACGAGGTAATAAAGAAATTTACAAACATACAAGATACGCGCGAAAAACTTAACCCTCCTTGGCAGTCGGATAAAAATTCATTCATATGAGACATTGGTAGATAAAACCTATGATGAATATCACCTAAATAAAGTAAATGTTTTAAACAACTATCCTTCGGTTTATTTATGAAAAAAAAAACAAAGCTTAGAGTATACAATTATGTAAGTATTCATTTTAATAACCAAAGTGTTCAAACCATTATCCTCTTTCTCATATGCCTGTTTCAAATACACAATAAAATCGTATTGTAGATATTACTCAATAGTCATAAAAAAAAAAACAAGTTTAGGACAATAAATATGGCAACACTGGCATTTTTACGGTATGCGTTTATATGCACCTGTTTTCGAATATCAAAATATCGTTATCGAAGGCCAGGCGAAAATTGCGCCTTGGAAGCGTGAGTTCCGTATATGTATATATAAGAACATTAGTGAAACTTTTAATTAGTCTAAATAGGTACTTAAATATAAATACATGGTGTGACCAATTTATTCTTTCCAACACGTGAGGATTTTCCTTTCAATGCTTCATTTTATACTTTTTGTTATATATAGTGGGTTTTCTTTACTTTGGGGCGGTACATAACATACGTTCCACTCAGACTGGCCTGTTGGTCTAGTGGTTAGTGACCCTGACTGCTGAGCTAGAGGTCGTGGGTTCGATTCCCACCTGAGTGTAGGTGTTCTTTGTGTCCGTTGTTTCTATGTTTGTAAAGTCCCCCGCGACACAGGAGTAATTCCTAATGCGGGGAGTTGTCTTTTAAAAAACAAACAAACAAACTTAGCATGTGGGGTAAGAGGGGGGGTGGGGGGAGGTTGTCGCTTATTGTGTGACAAGGGGGATCGGGAGGTCTGAGGAAACCTGATGTTCGCAACTCATCACACAATTTTGGTATTTTTTCTCGGTCCTTCAATAAATAAGAAAACAATTTCTTGATTTAGTCCAGTTTAATTTTTACAATTAATAAATATTAGAAAATATTAAAATTCTTGACTATTTATTGAAATATATCATGTACAGGGGCATTAGGGAGGGGGGTCAAAGAAAATGGTTTTATGGCTTTTAAATTAAATATCATCTATTATGAATAGAATGTATGATTAGACATTTACATCTCAAAATCGTCGAAAGATGATACGATACCCTAGAATCACTTATAACTTTACAATTCTTAATTATAATCAGTATTTGGGTGATATTCAAACCTCACTTTACCATTCGCAATTTCAATAGTTACTAGTATTACTGACTTGACATATTACAACTGACATAAAATAAATTATATGTCTCCCTCACTAAGGAATCCTAAAACGAATACAGTTTGTGTGAACGTCAACGCTCTAAGTTATGACTCTTAAAAAGAGCTTTATTTCAAATTCACGACTGACTTTATAAAATATTACTTTTTGAAAACAGAATAAAATATGTTAAATGTAAAAGACCGTGTTGCCAAGGCGAGTGAAGTAGCAATGTTGATCGATCAAAAATCTGTTTTCTTCTTCATTGTTTATATTTATGATAATATGACCTATTTAAAGTAAACTATTGGTCACCCATGACCATATTTATTACTGAAAGTTTAATTCTAGTTAATTTTTGTTCACTTTCTTCTCTTCTCTTATACTTCTCACTTGTTTTATACTTTCGTGCATTGTGCAGTTGAGACTATACAGTATTTTTTATACCACTAGCCCCGCCGAAGGTGTTTTTTTTTATTGAAAAACACTAACGTTCAGCCATAGCTACAGAACAAAAGAAAATCACTTGATAAACAGAAGAGAAAAAAGTTCTGAACTCTTTTGCCTTTACGTATACAAGGTGTGTCTAATAAATCGACACATGCTTAAATCAGTTAGAAAAATATTTTTTGAAAAAAAAACTTATTTTTTTGAAAAAGACAACTTTTGGATTAGGAATATTCCTGTGTTGCAGGAGCTTCACAAACATTCAAACAACAGACACAAACAACACCCAGATTTGGAACAAACAAATCTATATCCCGTGTAGGATTTGAACACACAACACTCGGCGCGGAGTAGAGGCGAAGTGACCACTTAAACACCGTGCAGTCAACTGCCCGTTTAAACGTTATGAGCGTTAACAGATATGACAGAAAATCCATAAAAAACTAACTGCAAATATGCATTATTTTAAAAGTTGGTATGGATTTTCTCGATAAAAATATGTTGGATTAAATCTTTAACTTTACACATTCCACCTACTTTTATGACACCGGAGATGATAATACCTGGTGATTAACCAAGTGTTCCATTATTTTGTGATTTTGTATATAAAATATACCTATGTATAAAAACTGTTTCCATTTCTTTTTTGCTATTGATATTTTAAAAGCCGTTCCGTTCCGTTTTGTTCCGTAGCTGTCTACGGAACAAAATTTGGTTTTGTAGAATAAAAACGAACGGTTTTGTCTAGCCTATTTATAGTATGAAGTCTATATATTTATAGTATGAAGTCTATATATTTATAGTATGAAGTCTATATATTTATAGTATGAAGTCTATATATTTATAGTATGAAGTCTATATATTTATAGTATGAAATCTATATATTTATAGTATGAAGTCTATATATTTATAGTATGAAATCTATATATTTATAGTATGAAATCTATATATTTATAAATCGATACGAGAATGTTCAGTTTTGTTGACGCACGATTAGTTGATATAAATTAAAAGATATATTTAAAATATTGATTATCGTTCTCGTTATAATAATCTCCTGGCTCAGAGGATAAATCTCGCCAACTGCTATCACCTCTATCGTCGAGTACTACATATAAATCTGAATAAAATAACACATTTTTATAATTGACGTGTATAAATGTGAGTAGACACGTCGAAATTCAAAAAAAATGTAAAAAAAGTTGTATGCATGTAGTGATAACTCTATTTGAAACGAATCTCATTAATATTAACTTGCTGAAAATATTCATCTTAACTTATATAGATAATCCAGAATGTGCACACTCAGCGTCTCAAGTTTATTGCATTAGTCGTATTAATATTTACATAGATATATTGAATAAAATCTTGTATATTTATTAATAAAGTAGTGGCTGAAGCGATGTCCTCTATAAATGAATGAAACATTTTTACAAGGTATTCTAGTCAATCTATTTTTAGACTATCATAATGACGAGACCATTTGAAAAATCGCCGTCAGATTATCTTTTTTTTTATCAGTAACAGTCAAATGGGACTACTCCACCCACAGAGAGTAGGTACATATCGAGCAGCTAAGCTTCGATACAACTGTCCTATACACCTTACACAAGACGTTAACTTTGTACCAGTTTTCGTATAGTCCCATGCGGGCGCACTACAAGACATACAGTTCACATAAGTACATAGCACTAATTTACTATACTAACCCCATGTCGCAGACGTATCCTTTCAATTACTTTTTTAAAACGATCAACGAACAAAATGGTTTTTAAAATATTCATCCTGAGTAAAAAACTGAGATTCTATTTTCGTCTGTTAATTTAAGTTAATGAAGTGTAAAAAATACAATGTCTGCTACGATTATATTCTTCTCACAAGGTTCAACTATTTGGAAACGGGCGGTTATAGATCGACACAGGCAGATATGATATTATGCAATTTTTTTTTTATAATTTTACATTTGACAAAGCAAACTATCATTGCGGTGACTCTGTGTGTGTTGAGCTATAATTTTAAACTAAAATAACTATTTTTAAAATTGACGGTTTCGAATAATTGATGATCAATTTAATGAAATGAAGATATTGAATTTGAATTGGAATTTTTGTTATACTATAAACGGTTAAACGCATTGTAAAGTGGCATACAAAAAATGATTCTATTTGGCTCAGAAGTTGACATTGTAGCAACATAAGCGTATTTCAAAAAGAGGGTGACAAAAGTATGATGATGTTAAAAAGATTGCAGGAACATTATGGCAAAAAATTACTAAAATAAGAGAAGACTGCAAAAAGCTTGAGGAGCCTTTTGAGTCGCAAAATACGCCGAAAAATTTACAAATGCAGTAGATAGTGTTTATACCTATAAATTATACCAAATTTAGTTGTCTACGCCTATGCCTGTGACTGGCCCTTTGTTGATGACTTGTTCATTGATGACCTACGGTAAAGTATTGAACTGCCACATCATGGGGGTTTTTCATCTTCTAAAACGCATATTAGAAGCTAAGCCTAGTTTAGGTCTACATGGTGGTTTGTTATTATATCATAGAAGATTAATTTTATATGGACTAGATGCCTATTTAAAATAAAAAATCAAAACCTGGTTAATTTTTGTAATCAAATTCCTAAACTCAAATATTTTATTGCAGTCAAAAATTAAAATTGTGCACTAGCGTAACTGTAGTAGTTTGCAACTATATCACATTTATTAACGCCCACCTCCAGGGATAACATTTTATTGGTGCTTACATTTAAAACTTGTCTAACTAAGTTTGTGTGAAAATAAATGGCAATAATTTATGTACTCAGGAGTACTTCTAGCTTTTCGGAAGTCAAGTCACCCAATTGCTTATGCGCAATTTACATTCGTGCAGAGTTAGGCGGTATATGTGCAACTCTTTGTTTATTTTATTGTATAAAAGAGGACCCATCAAGTAATACTGCTGTCTCGCTACCTTTGTCGGTGTAGGCATTGTGTGGCATACGATGACATATCTTCTCTTCTTTGTCATTATGTAAGTGGAATAAAATGTAAGCTTCTGGTGTTTCCGTAGAACGGTGTTGAGATGGTGTGATACAAGAATGTCTTACAGTGTATGAATCTATTAGACTCACTAACATACAAATAATGTTTTAAAGAAAGAATTAAATTTGAAAATGGTCGTCATCTTTACCTCTTGGTAACAAAATGCTGTAACCCCTTTTTAAAAGGCTACACGCGTAATGGAACAGCATATAATACATAAGTAAAATGATTCTACAATAAACCATATTGGTCTAATTTACAATGATTACAATAAGAGCAAAATTTCACTGACGGTAATGAGACAAATACGCGCATATAATATACAAACAAAATAATTGCTTTGTCACGTAGTTAAACATTTACTCTAGCCAGTTACAGCAACCGTTCATTAGTGCTCGATGGTTTAAGTAAACATGATTTGAATACATATCATGTTACGGTTAGTTCCTGAACATAGGGAAGCTTAGATCTTTTTAGAAGTAGGTATGTGGCAGGTGTTGCAATATATTACTAATTTTATAAAGGCGAAAGTTTGTGAGGATGGATGGATGAATGAATGTTTGTTACTCTTTCACGCAAAAACGGATGAAAGGAACAGAGATAGTCTGGAATAGTCTAAACCGACTCGACATCAGAATAGTTGTAGGAAGCAGTACGGGCCACTTGACCCTAAACTGGCACCTATTCACCATCAACGCGACACACAGTCCTCTATGCAGAGGATATCTTAAGGCGGAGGAAACGGCCACCCACGTCGTCCTGGAGTGCGAGGAACTAGTCAGCCTATCTGAACGCATATAGATGTATGGTTGTTTGTTGCTATTTCAAGCAAAAACTACTGAACCGATTGCGAAGAAACTTAGTATGTAGATAGCTGGAGACCTGGATAGGCTACTTTTTATCCCGATATTCCCATGGCATCTGAGTTACGTGGGTGAAACCGCGGGGCACAGTTAGTGTAGTATATATTTTAGCTTAAATCACTTGGTGTTTATTTGTGAAAGCGAACGGTCGTTTGGCACATAGGCTACTTTTTATCCCGATATTCCCACGGTATCGGGACTTACGTACTACATATAGATAGTAAAGGATGCAAACAAGCAGACGGGTCACTTGATGGTAAATGACCACCGCCGCCCATGGGCAACTCAACTCAAGAGTCACAAGTGCGTTGCCGGCTTTTAAGGAAGGGTGGAAGAGGAGGAAGGGAGGCGGGAGGGAAGGGTTAGGGGCTCCGGTAACCTCACTGACTCGGCGAACAGCAATGCAAGCATTGCTTCACTGCCTGTTTTCTGTGAGGCCGTGGTATCACTCCGGTCGAGCCGGCCCATACGTGCCAAAGCATGGTTCTCCCACGATCCTACTCCGGACAATTCAAAAACACATATTATTGGTTTAACTGAAATAAATGGTTTTGGTATTGGTTTTGATTTTGAATAATAAAAATGTATAAAATAATATTTCAGTTCACGACAACGAATAACTTCAGACCTTTTACAGAAAAGCGAAATTATTACTCTATCTGCATATACATACCTATAATTGAAGTAACCTGTGTGCACCTAAACCGAATACATGAAGCGAACTCGCTATTACTGTAACTTCAATTTGTAAATCTGCCGCATGGTAATGAGACCGATGTTGGATCTATATTTGTGATCATATTTGCACCGCAACATCAGGCTTATCTGAAACAGATGCCTAACGCTTAAATGAAAGCATATTAGGCTTTTAGTGCGGAAAACAAAAATTAAGGTTGGATTTTATTATTTTATCTTGCTTTACATTTTTTGTATCGGATTATTTGCATAAAATTTCTTCTTTCTTCAAATAATATCCCAAATGCTTTTTGGAATATTATTTCCTTTTCGGTAATCGGTTGTAATATTACTACTTACTTGTGACTGTGTAATATTTACGATAATTGTACTTATTTCATTTTACAGTTTCAATAAGTAAATATTATTCATTCATATTTTCGATACTTTTTTTTGTTCCACGTCGGTGGCAAATAAGCATACGGCCCGCCTGATGGTAAGCGGTTACCGTTGCCTAAGGACGCTTTCAGTGCCAGAGGACTCGCATGCGCGTTGCCGACCCTTTCAATATCTCTACACTGCCTTATAAAAAAACTTCATACTGTAGTCCCTCGGGAAAACAATAATTAGTTTTATACAATCACATTAAAGGTCTAAGGCTGTTTTTCCACCAGAGATGTGCGTGGATGAATGTGAGGAATGTGTTTGTTAAAAACCAATAGAATCGTTTCATTTACCTAGCCTCGCTCAGCGCAGCTCCTGTGGAAACGGCTTAGCGGAGCGAGGTTTTGTACGTACAAAACAAGCGAGGGATGTGTGCGAGAGATGTGTGTGAGTGATGTGTGATAGACGGTGTTTGTTAGAGGTCGATGTGTGTTGTACACATCCTTGCACCGCTTATTTGCGCTCCGTTTTACAGCGTCGCTACGCATCCTCGCACCGCTCAGGGGCCTAGCACACCTCTGGTGGAAACGCTCATATCGTTTCACAGCTTCGCTACGCATCCTCGCACCGCTCAGCTACCTCGCACATCTCTGGTGGAAACGCAGGCTAATAGTAGGCAATTACCGGTGTATGAAAACTCTTCCGATGAAAGCGAGTAAGCTATCTTATTTTACACTTACCATCAGTAAGGCTAAATACACAGTTAACAGTTAAAAATGTTTGTAGGGAACACCTCTCTCACAAGAGACCGTGGACTTGTACAATGTACATGGTTAAAAGTTCGTGGGATTCAACTACTTCCTTTAGTGAGGAGGTTATGTACGCTAAACAGGCGGTTGTCTGTCCATTACCACAGTAAAAGCATATCAGATGGTGGCGCTACGTGTTAACGACATAGGGAGCCGCAGTTTGCCTTCCGCCTCTAATCACTTCAAGAACAAAGAAAGTTTATTCATCTTCTGTAGCGTGGTGTTATTTCCCGAATAAGAAAGCGTGATAAGCACATCTCTTAGCATGATGATAATAATATTAAAACAAATACCAGCCAAGGCATTACAAATGTATCTGAATTAATCCAGATAATCATTACATAAATCTTTCAACATGTTCAAAGATCATATCCGAACTACTGAATGGTCCCAGAAGACAGACTTTAATTGCTGCGGAGGGCTAATGCTTCTACGTTATTACCTCTATTTTAATGTTAACTCTATAAATATTAAAGGGAATAATCATCCCTTATGAAAGCATTGTCCATTTGGGGATCACCAGATTACATATGTGTGTAATAAGGATTAAAGATATAAGGTGACTTTTAGTTTTGATCTTATTTTTCAACATGATGAGGGTAAGGTAAAATAAGGTAAGGTAAAATAAAAAAAAAAAAAAAGGATTTACGTATAAGAGTATTTTTAAATAATATGACCTCTTTGGTGTCGAGTATTTTGCTGTACATACTATTAAAGCTATTCCAGTGAAAGTGGCAAGGAAATAAATTGTGTAACTACATTAAATCAACCCGAAAAAAGCCAAATTCCAAAGTAAAAATATTGGTCAAAAGGATTGGTTGGAAAAACAAAGGGTATTAAAAAAAACCGACAAATGCGAGTCTGATTCGCGCACTGAAGGTTCCGTAAGCAAACAAACTTGTACGCAGATATAGTACGGAATAAATTTTCGAAGGTTTTTTTTTGCCCGACAATTCCGAAAGACAAAGTTTGCAGTTCTAAAAATACTGGAGAGTATTTTTACTACATCAATTTACGACAAAGTTACTTTCCAACCGCAAAATATAAGTTTGTAATCACAAATACTATTTTTTTTATGTGATATAACAACACATTAACAACTTTTGGATTTTTACCTTAACGTGTACAGTCAGACCTTGCTTCTTATTAAATTTCATGATTCTAGGTCAATGGGAAGTACGCTATAGGTTTTTATTTACCTGCGAAATGTTAAATTTGTTAAAATTTAAGTCTTAATGGCCGTATCTTTTGGTTGCGTTAAGGTTAGCTTGGTTTTTTTACAGCTTCAAGGGACCGCTGACATGAGTAGTTAATGTTAATTTTAACTTGAAGACTTCAGGGTCCTGAGGAAAAGGGTATTAACAGACACACAGACAGGCAGAAGTACAACATAGTGATCCTATAAGGGTTCACTTTTTTTCTTTTGGAACCCTAAAGTATACTTTATGGCGATGATTTTTTTGTACTTGTTGACAAAGAACTTTCTTATAACATACGAGTATTTAAAGGCAGAGTTTAACAATAAACACAATAACACGAGAAAGTACATCATTCTCGAATTACATTGTAACAAACGCTCCATATTTTTTTATTCTGATGTAATCTTGGAGCTGAGCCAAATATTGCTGAGCAGAGTGATATTTCTGAGCTTTATTATAATTATACCACTAGGCACTGTCACTCGCACAACAGGGAGTATCTTGAGGTGTCTGAACTTCGTGTGACGAGAATATATCATCAAACTTTTATTTTACGGCGACGCGCTGACAGAGTTTTCACATGTGAACTTTGGTAGCTTGGAAAATGCAGGTTGACTTGTTTACAAGGTTTTGAATGTGTCCGCCATTAAAATTTTCTTAACGACTAAAATGCTAGCACCCTACAAAGGCTAGGGAACAGGGTTGCAAGAGCTTCGTTGAGAGAGGGACAGGGATTTCAGAACTTTATGGGAAGGAAGATAAAAATGTAAAAAACCTCTTCAGACTATAACATCTAACACTATTTTTAAATTATTCCAGATCTTTTTCAAAGATTTCAGCTCTTTTTACACATTTATTTTCTTAGAAGGTAGTCTAAAGGTACTTAGTCCACGTGATTCAGCGCTTTTAAATATTCACCAATCACTTGTATATATTCTAAGACCGTTTCCAATGAACCATAACATGTTTCGTAAGTGGTGTGCGTGCTGTCAAAAGTGGGGGAATGCTTTAAAAGCCACTCCAATTCCCCTTATATTAGTGTATGAGTAAGTGATGCAGCATTCTAGTCGTAAATTTATATGATAGGGATAAACACACCTTTGAAGTTTTAATATTATCTAGTGTTGAGGTGCGGATAATGTCATGTGTCACGCTACCTCGGTGTGTATTCAAATATTTTATTGTAAGGATTTTATTTAAAGAACTATGCTCAAAGTTGGCCGTACGCCCACAACGCGCACTTGTAATCTGTACCACCTACTTCCAGAATCCCAATATATTTGAAATTTGATGTGTGATTGAAGTGGCAGAAGCCAGCCGCAGCGGTGAGTTAATAAAAAATTAAATACAAGCATAATTGACAACTCAGAATACAACGAAGGAGGCCCAGGAAGAATACATTTAGGGGGTGCAAAACCTATTCTAACAATAAGATGTGAGTGAGTAGCCGCTAGGGAGTTTAAAATCGTTTACAATTCTCAGAACTCTTTCTTGTACCATGTAGTGATCACCTAAACAATACTTACATCACTAATATTCCATTAAATTCCGATTAATAAAGTTCATGTTTTTTTTTAAGATATAATTAGAGAAGTTAGCAAGTCAATGTACCTTACATGACTTGGATTTTTTCTTAATAAATGAAGAAAATAAGCGTGGCATTAAACGACGACTCAGTAAATCAAAATTGTCGTTTCGGCCCGCGGGCTCTAACCAAACCGGGCCAAAACGACGAAAGACAAAAGGCCGTAAAACTAAAGTCATTTGACAGTTTAAGGATTCAATTTCTTCTTAAGTTCATATTAAAGCACAACAATGTCGTGAATCTATTTTGTTAAGAAATTAATGATAGAAGTTTTATTCAAGAGAGGGAATATACCTATTCCAAAAAAAATCGATAGTTTACTTTGTTGAGGTATGCGTATCTTGTCTTAGTTTTAAATATTACAAAGGCACGTCTAGACGTGACGTGTTACGCTTACATTTACAGTTAAGTGCACGACTCATGCAAGGGCGTCATTTAATTTTTGAGAATACGCACATAGTTTCAGCAGTAAATAAGGTGGTGAAGCCTGGCTTAAAACAAAAAACAAGCTTAATCGCTTTTTAGACTATGTAGATAGTTAAAGACTTCTTCCTTCCTTGTCACCTGGCCTGGAAATGAGAAACGCAAATATCTAAGAAACAAAACATAACGGTATTCGGTATTATCACCGAAGGTGAAAACGCTGTAATTTTTTTACACTAGGTACATATTTATTTACCCCCAACGCAAAAGGAGGGGAATTATAAGTTTGACGCGTGTATCTGTAAGTCTTTCTGTGGCATCGTTGCTCTTAAATGCATCTAATAAATTTAGCTATAATTTAAAAAAACAAACTGTTTATCCGTTCAAAGATTATCAGCTCCTTTCTAATCGTTATAGGGACTTTGAGTCGGGGGAATTTTAAATTTATATTTATGCAACAAATAGTTATTGGGCCATCCGATGGTTAACTGTTTCCTTTAATTATCCGTTGCCGATCCTAGCTGCCTCTCTAAATCATCTCAACGACTGGGATAGAACAGTAAGTATAGCGATGGGACCGACATATTGTAACATGGGTTATTGTTAATGAAGCTAAATGTTGATTGGTAGTAGAGAGTAATACGATCTTCGGTGGTTCAAGCATCTTTAAATATAAAAACCTTGTATTTTAGTTTGGTTTTCAAAATCATTAACATAAAAGACGACCTTGGTTTGTTTAAGGGGTTATTTACTCTACCTTTTGATATTAGAAAATCGTCACAAAACGTTCACCATTTCAGAGAAATGAGTATTTCACCTTTTAGTAGGAACACGGGTTTTAAATTGTTATCCTTTTGGTACTTAATCGCCTTGTTAAAGTGCCTGTGATTGTTTATATTCAATAGATATCCTGGTTTAATGATGACAGTGTTGTACAGTGTGAGACTGTTTCTTACAAAAGGTTACTAGAAAGTTACAAAAACATATATCGTGGCCAAGTGTACTTATTACTTTTTATTTTATAACTACCATATTCGACAAGTCTTACGAAAATTTAATTATTCAACAAATACGTTAAAAGGGTATTGTAAAAATACATCTGTCTACCTATGGCTATCCAATAAGCTTCGACTAATGAACGGCTGATTTTTGAGACTTTAATAATGAGCCGAAACATCTTTTGATAGATATTGTAAACTTATACTCATAGCGTAAATCTAAAAACATTTATCAATTTTCAGTAAAATTCCAAAGAACGTAAATGTAGACATTAATTGCTATAACTTATTCTAGGGGATGTCTTTGAGATATTTTTCACTCTTTTCAACCATTCCATTTTAAGATTTACAACTTTTAACACACTCATGTGTTGTTAATCTTAAAATGGAATGGTTTCGTAATGTTACATTTGTTTCATAGATATATTATTATTATTATAAACAGATCTTCGACTTTTGTGCATCAATTTAACTATGGATATTATTTGTTTTTGGTTCTTTGTTCGGTCAGTTAACGTCGTCATAAAAGTAAGTTACGATTATGTTATTAACCCATTATCAAGGGATCGAAAATGCATATACATATCCGAACCAAAACATAGTAATCAGATTATTATTATTGACTGGCCTGTTGGTCTAGTGGTTAGGGACCCTGACTGCTGAGCCAGAGGTCGTGGGTTCGATTCCCACCCTAGTCTGAGTGTTCTATGTGTCCGTTGTTTGTATGTTTGTAAAGTCCCCCGCGATACAGGAGTAATTCCTAATGCGAGAGTTGTTTTTAAAAAAAAAAAAAAATACACTTAGTGTGGAGGAACGGGTGTTATGTCCCTCCAACACAAAGGGAGGATGATCCGCTGACCATTATAGGTGACCATGCCTGGCGGGCTGCGGCCCAACGGTTGATGTTGGGAAGTTGTATATATACTAATTGGCGCGAGAACTCTCATAGCGCAATGCAGGATTAGTAGTTACTTCGTAGTTCAGCACGTCTTTGCTAGATGATGTTGGAGTATATTTTTACTGTATGTGGAAGTTGCCACATTAGCAATGACGTACCTCCCGACGCTTATTGTATCATAGTATTGAAATTTCAAACGTCTGTCCCAATCGTAAAGACTACAAGTAATCTAAACTAGGTCAATTACCCCTAAAATGAATACATGGTAAATGAAACCCATAAAAATACATTACGACAGAAATAACTTCTACATTTGCCATTACTTAATGGCAAATGTAGAAGCAATGGAACATCAGCATGATATAAATAATAATTATTTTGCTTATATTGCTGTACAAGAATAGATTTTGCATCCAAGATGACCAAGAACAACATGTTTTTTATTAACATAAATCCACTTATATTATATTGTAAAGCTTCCACCACGTGTAACGCGTGGAGTACTTCTTCTAAATCAACTACGGTGTACTCCACCACGTATAAAGCTTGGGGCTTTAGGGTATCCGGTTACGATAGGTATTAGCTGGAGGAGGAAAATTAAAATAGCAGGCAAACGCACTATGCGATATAATCAGGATCAGATTATTCATATAACAATTATAACTTCACACAAATTAATTATAAATAATACTTCTTGAATTATTCCGTGCACCTTTGGCACGATAGTCGTCAAGACAGTCTTATGTCTGCCGGGCGACTCTCTTGTCTTCAACATTTATTCTTCATAAAATATTTCGAACGTGTTCTAAATACGAGTTTGGTGCCACCAGTCTATGCCTCTCGCGTAGTAAAGAGTTATTCTTCCAATCGAAGGAGTATGCAAGCTGTGCGAGAGGTCCCGTCACTACAATATGTAGTTAATAATTGAATTATTTCGATTCAGTATCGAAACCACAGTGATAAATAAAAAGGGCCAACTATAATTGTATCAGTTTCTGTTAACTGTGTTCGACGAAGTGCGACTCGACCTTTATTGGATTTAAATAGGTCTGTTAATTAATGCCCGCAGAACAGTCAATATGACAGACAGAAGTGGTGCATGTAAAGCCATTTTGGACAAGACCAACCTTTATTGCTTAGGACCTCGGCTGCACGGTGTGTCATCAAGGGAGCTTATGGCTTCCGTATAACACATGACGGGAATCTCGTAAGGAAAAACTTCGGTCTTTTTTAGGGATGTTATAAGTTCGACGTTCGTTGTGTATATGTGCATCACATCATCACAGCTCCTAAACGGATAAACCGATTTTGATTTCGTTTTTTTGTTTGAAAGGTGACTTGATCGATAGCATTCTTAGATATTATTCCAAAAAATCGGTTCAACCGTTCGAAGATCATCGGCGTTTTTCTAATCGTTAAAGGGATTTATGTATACTTGTTAATATGTTAGTGAACGGTTATACATACGAAACATTATATATATCATAGTATACATAACATAGTATACATATCATAGTATACATATCATAGTATACATATCATAGTATTGTCATTCCCGCTTTGCCAATTAATATAGTTATTATAAGTAATTATAGTTAATATAGTTCTGGCAGTCCTACTCAGCAATAAATCACCCAACACTAGTAGCTCTGCATGATGTAGGTACTGTTCAGATGTATTGTAGTCTTGGCAATTAAGTTTGTAATCAATTATTTTTCACACACACACAATTATGATAGTCACCAAATGCGGTTGGATTTTTACGAAACATTGACCAGGTTTCCGACAACTAGGTACTAAATATCTCTAAATATAATTGTAATTTTTGGCTGTATATTCTGCATAGCAGGAAATGTATGTATTACAATTTAATTTACACATTGCAATATCTTTTTTGGATGCTAAATGAATGGGCAAGCTTTAGACAAGGAATAATTATAAAAATTTTCTTGATTAACTATATATTTTTATTTAAAAAAATACTATGTTAGACATGGGTTATCAAAAACTTCTACTTTCAAAGATTACAATGTAATCCTATCTAGCTTTGCGTTATACACAACGCTTCGATTAATGCACGGCTGATGTTTCAAGCTTTACCGATAAGCCGAAACACCGCATTTGATATTGTAAACTTACACTCTTCATTTAAAATTAATTAATAATTAATTTTGTATTTCAATCCTCATTAAATTTTCAATTAATGTAAATGTAGACTTCAAGTACCAAAAGCTTCTGCAGACCATTTCTTTCAGACATGTACATTTGTAGCCGTTTTAGGTTTTGTAGGCAATCTTTTCATGGTATGTCAAAGGAACACTCTTAATATCGAATGATGGTATTGGAACACACAAATTGTGTAAAAAAACAATGTTCAATATAAATGGCGTTCGAGGGCTTGTCTTGTAAGTTTAAAATATTGATCTTTAATTATATATTTTTATTTTAGATTAAAATTTAACCACAGAGTGAATAAAGCTGAAGAGTTTTATGTTTGTTTAAACGGGCTAATCTGTGGAAATATCGGTCGGATTTGAATAATTCTTTTTGTATTGGATATGTAACAACACGCTTCGACCTTTAGGAACAGAGAATTGACCTTAAACGCAAACTGCGAGGAATGGCTAGTCTAACATTATAAATGTGAAAGTATTTAATTGTTACAAAAAGAGAAAAATGACGTAAGAAATGTGGTTATGAGCGTTAAGAGTGTTACTTTTTTTATCAATTTTGCTCACTTTTGTTACCTACAATGAATTCTGAATACATCCATTGCCAATAGGAATCACACGTTCTTGTGCCTATTCTTACAATCGGAATTAAAAAATAAACATCTATTATTTAAACACTTATGTTTTATAACATGACCATAGGCAAAATAAAGTATTTATTTATTTCACATAACCAATACATATTTCACTGATAAACTATTTCGCCAAACTGCAAAGCCTCGTTGGCGAATACCTACTAAGCGCTCACTATCACTATTTTTCATTTTACTACATTTTAAATTTTATGTTACTCGAATACACTCATCTTAAACGGATAAATAAGTAACTTATAGTACCAGTGCTATGAGTTACGGATATATATGTTTGTTTTCTTCAAAAATACGATATGATACTACATCTCTTCATTCTAATGAATGAATTAGGAATGACATACTCTTACATCTATACTAATACAGCTACACCTGGCATGCGTTGCAACGCATTTTTTTTTAAATGGGGGGGTGGGGGCAGGAGGGTGAAAAATACTTTACGACCTATTTATTCTCATACCTACCAAATATACAAAAAAAATATTTATTAAAATCGGTCGAGCTGCTTCGGAGAAGTTCGACCACAACACCGTGACACCAGATTTTTATATATTAGAAGATAATAATGCTGAAGAGTGTGCTAATCTGTGGAATTACCTGTTGGATTAAAAAAATCTTTGTGTATATGATAGCCAGGTTTATTATAGGCGATGTAACATCACACTACGACCAATAGGGGTGGAGTAGTGACCATAAACGTGACAGAAACTATAGGGAACATAAACAAAAAAAAAACAGTTAAAAATGATCAGCGTTGAACTATTTTATCAATACATCTCATTGATATATTATATAAGTTACTAGTTTTTGTCCGCACTTTCCTCATGTTCATTATAGATCTTGTCAATCAATCTCTCCCTTGGGAACAGTTATTTTTTTTGACTAACAGGTACCCTGTGTCATTTTCGTAACAAAGCGTAACAAAAGAAAACTAAGTCGTAGGACTGCACGTCAGAAGTGAAAGCACATGCACACATATATATACATATACACAGACACATCTATATGTCATCCGAGCGTGACGGTCACGCGAGTACAATGCTTTTTCCCCATGCCAAAAGTGCCCAACGTGCCTAAAAAAGTTTTCACTTCAAAAAGTGATGCCATCTACTAGTGACATCATTATAAGTACATACAGATTCCGGTATCCCTAGATATTTCTTATCGTTAATTTTAAAGGTAACACTTCCACAGACAAATTAGTTTTCACTTTTATTAAACTAATTATATTTTCAAGGATTAATTAATAAGGAGCTAAAAAATATCAATGTTTAATAACGAATTAAAAAAAAAACAGAAAGTATATCGGTGAAAAGTTTGGTTCAACAAAAGCAGATTAGTCATTCAAAATCCTTTCCGAATCATTATGAATTCATTATAAACTCAGTTTTCTAAATTTCACTTAGTAATTCATTTCAATTAACATTGAACAGAAGATTATGAGTACCTGATTAGGTATAACATATTAATTGCAAAGTTGGAAGATCCAATTTGGAACGCTTAATTTTATTTATTCAAAGTAATTTATAATAATTGACTTCATTAGAGCTACTGTAGTCTAATGATATATTTGATATTAGATAGAAATAATCTTCTGACACCGACGGTCATCTGTGAGTTGCTCTTTAGTACAAAAAAAATTAAGCGATTTGACATATTTTGCCGGAGGATAAAGTGACATTTGCGACGTGATGGCTTGATCGTCTATTGCTCAACTAATCTAGTCTAAGAAACAGATTATTTTCAGTCTAAGCCATATTTGGGCTCTCAATGTCCTGTACGATGTGTGTTTT
The DNA here is from genome assembly GCA_949752705.1 of Callimorpha dominula. Taxonomy (NCBI): domain Eukaryota; kingdom Metazoa; phylum Arthropoda; class Insecta; order Lepidoptera; family Erebidae; genus Callimorpha; species Callimorpha dominula. Next base: position 21,806,613 of record OX456993.1, read on the forward strand.
TAGTGTCGGGTAGTGTCCATGGTTTGGTTTTAGTTGGTTAGGATTAGACATTTCCTCTATGTCAGTGGAGAGGTGACACAGAGGAGGTCACAACCTGTGCAAAAAAATCGCGATGGAGCCAGCCAGTTCTCCGTCTCCGAACGATAATACACACAACATAGTTTAGCTCGGCTTAACCAATAGCCTTGGTTAGCAACTGATAAAAACGATGTTTCTTTACTCTCTTAACAGCTTTGTAAAACAATAGCCCGGGTTTGCTCACTGGGCATTCGTTTCGAGGGGTCGGATACGGTCTCGTGTAGACCTACCGTTACTTACCTTATTCATGACCAGCAATGAGGCAAAAGAAAAAGCAATCATGTTGCTTAAACTAGAAATTTATATTTAGTCCCATTAAATTTCAAACATCAGGATCCTTGCTGTATTATTTGAACTTAACCCAAACGATCCTAATCCACGAATAAACCGCTTTCAAAGATATTAAGTAACTGTAAATTTCCCACAAATTGTTGACCTAATATTTTCAGGAATCAGTTACGTTTCCGACAGTACCTTCGTCCATTGAAATGGAGACGAGGGTCAGTTGTTATGGCTTACTTTTTAATGTCCGAATATAACACTACCAAAAGTATCATGGTTGTCTGGTACAAAAATAAAAGGATCGCTGAATAAAAAAAAGTTCCAGATTTTTAATCAGAATTCTGCTGTGTCCTATCTCCTGTTTCTGATGATCCAGTAGTAGTATTGTTTTTTTTTCTACTGGAAGGTGTCTTCACCAGGGCTCCGTGGCAGCGTGATAGGCTTGGCACTGATGCTATGAGGTGTTGTTGTGTATAGGCCTTGGTAACTGCTTAAACTATAGTGTAATTTATTTGCCAACAAAATGCTAAACAAGTGACTAATTAACAAAAAAGAAAACGAATGGATGATTTGTTTTATAAATGGCGCCAAATAGCAGCCATATTGTTTTTTTTTCTCAAAAAATAATAGACTGTCACAGGCAGTCGTGTAAAAATACAATTATAAAGAGAAGAATAGTATTATAATTAATAGTATTATTTACTAAACAACAAAAAAAAAATATGGGTGCTCGAAAATGTAACAGCAGTTTTGCATCGTAGTATATTAAATAGACAGTGACATAGCCAAGTGATAGTGGCAATGCATCTACAGGATGGTTACCTACAGTTCGAATCTCATCATATTTCAAGATGGATGAGCACAAACGGTAATGCTCGGCCACTATCGCCATTCAAGCCAACTGACATCCTTACACCCTGTATACGATTTTCCTTAACGGTTATCCAGTAGATTGTCTTATGTAAACGAGGTATTTACAGATTAGTTTTAACGTAACATAGTGTAGAAACCTATTCTTCACATGTTATAGGTGATCTCTTATTCCAAGCAAATTATAATTAGTACATACAGGATGGGTTTTAATCCTGTACGTGATTATAACCGTATCAATTTAGTAGTCGTCCAATCGACCATTAAAACTTTAAATACTCAAAGTACCTTTTTTGCGACAAGCTAGAAATTGGGCTCTTCAAGTCCACGTTACTTTTGTGTTGTATTTTACAATTCTGAAACAACTGTTAAAACTATGGCTGTTACTGATTTGATGAAATGCTACTTTACGATTTACACAAAAGAATTTAACGCAAAACTAAAATAAACCATGTTTCGAATATAATATATTTCCTTTTCGATATATCGCACTGCTATTACAAGAGTGTATCAACTCAAAATGAAGCTCTTTTCAGAAACGACAGAAAACTGATTACTCGCTTCCTGTTAAAGATTATAAAAAGTGACCACTGTATATAGATTATTGATAAAATTAAGGGATTTCTGTATTAATGAATTATTTGAAAGATTGCAGGTTATCAAGTTATTTCCAATTTTCGAGTTAATACTCTATTGTCTGAACAAATTAAAAAAAAATATGAATTATTTTTAGTTGTTTTGTTGAAAAATTTGGCTTATTACAATTTATTATTATAATTTTATATTTATTGACGCGTAGGGAATTGATATTTACGTATGAAAAATGAGTTATCTCAAATTTACCCTATTTTGAGTTGATACAGTCTCGTAATAGCAGTGCGATATGTATGTCACCCCACCCAATCATTTCGATAAAAAGACGCCAGACACACTTTGGTACTGTTGACTATGTCAGTTATGTGATTATGTCACATATTCAATGCATGAAAAAAGTATTGATTCAAACGTCGCGTGACACGTATTTATATAAGTATATATTATACACAAGAAACATTAATAATAGATTTGAATAACAAATATTTTTAAACTTTAATAATATATTTCGGAACTTATTATGATGCCTAGACGAATTTTTTTGGTGATGTTAATTTTTCCTTCGCCCACAACGATCCCTTGCTTTAATAAACCTTAACTGGGTTAATTTATACAATGTAGGATAAGTGTTGTGAGTAACAAACCTTTTTAGGGTTCCGTGCCTCAAATGGAAAAAATGGAACCCTTATAGGATCACTTTGTTGTCCGTCCGTATGAAGGTCTGTCTGTCTGTCAAGACCCTTTTTCTCAGAAACACGTGGAGGTGTCAAGCTGAAATTTATATCAAATACTCAAGTCTACTGTCCCTTAGAGTTGTGAAAAAATCAAGCTTCTAAGCCAACGCAATAAAAAGATAAAGCCGTTTATGTCGCAAATTTACGAATATAATAAGCCACGTCTTATAGCACAGATAAAGGAAAAATTGCAAAAACCGTAAATTTTTAGTTACATCATATAATAAAAATATTTTACGGAACCCTCGGTGTGCGAGTCCGACTCGCACTTAGCCGGTTTTTTTTTCATAGATGAAAACTCCCACGGGTCATTGGCTTGACGGAGCTAACGGTGAAGTGGTATGTCGTAATCGAACCGACTAAAACCACACGATATTCCGTCCCCTAACCGACCTACCCGTCCGTACTCTAAGTAGGTAGCCTCCGAAAGTGAGTGAAAAACTTTGAACCAACCTGTAATCTATTGTTAATATTTTGTTGCGTATTTCTCAAAGATTTTACTGGTACTACGCCTACTTCTTGCCTATGTACCTAGTCTTCACTATATAAATAAATATAGTATAATTAAAATAAAGACAATATAGTTTTGTAAGAGTTTCTCTCCTGTTTGTCAACCAATTTTCTTTGATTATTTGTTATTTTGAAGCTATTAACGACCTTTAGTGTTATCAATAATTTGATAAATTACGGTCATATTTTCACCTCTGGCCGACCTCTACATACTTTAAATAAAGATAATAGTTTACTTTTAGCACACGCTGTATATATACAATCTGCATCGTGTAAGGCTGTTAGTGCTTAGTACAATCATGTTTTTACTTTAGAAGTCTTTTGTTCGGAGTTCAGTTTATTTTCCGAGCTTTATTTTTCCGAGTGCACATTGTCATGCGTGCAATAGTTTTTCTTTTGTAATGTACTGACAGCGTTAAAACTTGTATCCACTAGGCAACAATAGACGCGTCGCGTGCTACATGTTGCACAACATGTTGCTCATATTTAGCAACGTTTTAATGTTCGCGCATAAACAAACACTCGTTGACATGCCGCTAGAGGAGTTAAAGTTGGTTAGAAGTTATCTTATTACAAAGGAAGAAAGGAAACATGTTCAGTGAATTGCGTATGGCTCATTTATATTTTAGACTACATGTCACCACGCGTCATTTCATGCGCCGTAGTTGACAAAGTTGCCGAACATGTTCAACGTCACGTGTTGGACGTCAATTGTTGCCTAGTGGATGCATACCCTTACAGTCTAGTGACGGTTTTAATCACGCCACACACATGGGTTGAGAAATAAAAAAAGATTAATAGAATACTGAGAGAGACGTACGATGTACGTGTGTGATTATGTTTTTTAAATGTGTATATGCTCGAAATGGTTAAAATATTGACTTCTATTTTGTGTGGAAACTGGTCTTTACCTCACCCCAACGGTGACTTGGCATGTCGAAATCGCACCGATCAAAACTACACGGTGTTCTGTCACAACTGGGTCTATTTCATCGAGTATAACCTATGAAGGAATTCCCCTAGAACCCAGGTAAACCTTGGCGGCCTCTTCAACAGCAGGCGACCTTCCGGTTCCTTCCTAACCTAAGTTAGATTTAGAACAAGATTTTTAATATTATAGGTGCAGTAACGGGTTCCAAAACAGTATATGAACCATTACAAAAGCGAATAGTTTAATCATTATGAACAATTTCATTGAATTAAGGTTTACCTGTTACAGCATGTTGTGTTTGCTCACGTTGTTTTTATTCACTGGTAAAATAAGTGTTAAAGTTTCTTATTTTATTCGTATCGTAAAGATTATTCAGGGAATTGCTTTTTACTTTTCTAAAACTTAAAGGGTAAACCAAAGTTTCCCGCAAAGCAGCATTTAAAGGACAAACAATAAACAGTACAGTACACTACGGTATTATGAAATTCCAAACAGGAAAACCTTAGCTTCATTTATCAACAATCAGTATTGAACACAGCACAGAACTGAGAATAAGTTAGAAGTGCAATGTGGCCTTCGGCAAACACGCACAAACATTTTCGTAGTCGCGTATATACTTTCCCCGGGGACGTAGCTAGGTGAAAAAACAATAGTTATGCTGAGTTGCGCGATAATTAATTGTAAGTAACCAAAGTAAGGACATAATTTCTTTATTGAGTCCAAACACTATTGTTAAAAACAATAGTGTTTGGACGACGAAAAAAAAAGGAGGTTGTCAATTCGACCGTATCCGTACCTATCAAATTTGTTATAAACTTATTTTGAGTCGGCGCCAAACAACAAACTGATTAATTTTAAAAATTTTATTTGTACCTACGTAAGTAATTAATCATTTTATTATTTGGCGCCGACTCAAAATAAGTTTATAACAAATTTGATAGGTTATGTAAATAAGCTAAATACTTAAGACTTAAGGTTCATTTATTTTTTGCTTTTTAGTTCTTTTTGTCGGTTTAATTTTTTGTTAAAAAGATTTTTATTTAATGATTTTTTTTCATCATCACCTCAGCTACATGATGTGATGATTTCTAAACGCAAATACCTGATAAAGTAATGAAAAGTAAACAGAAACACTATTCGTACAATTTTCGAGGGCTCCTCTCAATTTTATCAGGATTCCATGATCAGATCCTGACTTCCTTGACATGGGACCACCCTGGAGGTATACCCTATCTAACAAAAAAAGAATAATCAAAATCGGTTCATAAATAACGGAGTGAGGGCTGAACAGACATAAAAAAAAAATTAAAAAAAAAACTACGAGAGTAAGCAATTAACTACATTGTTAACAGGAATATTGCTATACATTTTGCACGAATGCAATATTTGGTAAATGTAAAGATGCACACCGTCGTATCGTCTAAGCGTGTGTAACTCGCGACACGTGATTTGAAACAAAATACAGCTGATAGCATTTCTAAATAAATATACTCAGTTCTGTGGTAAACAGTCGAGTCGAATGCGCTCCCGGCAGACTGCATGCCATGTCATATAACCTTTCGAGAGCACTAATTAAAACAATGTCATAACTACACAAAATGCAATTTCAATCAAAAAATCAATCATCAGCTTATCGCCGTCGACTGCTGGACGAAGCGGATGCAATTTATTACTGGTTATTTAATTATTAAGTTAAATGATATTCTACAACTTTGTCATCTTGCGAAAGGAGACGGCGAAGTGAAATGATTTTAGTGAGATTTATTACCCACGAGGATGTTAACAAAGAAAAAAAAACACCGACTATAAAACACACGAAGTGAGTGGACCAACACACTTTTTTAACCTAACCTATTTCGGATACAGCCGGTGGCCGTAGCTAATTGTCAGCTCTGGGTGACGAAGTGTCTGTATGTATACACACACATTCAAATCCTCAAATAAAAACACACATGCACGTGGTAAAATATATTTGCAAACAATTCCGTAATTCATTCAACTGATAGAAACAAAAGAAGGAAGTTCTAAGGAAATAGCCCGGCGAGAACGAGTAATATCTTTTAATTTGCTGTTGCCGCGTTCCAATAAACAAGAAACGATTCGTTTTGCTTACGAGCGGTAAAATTTCGTTGAATTTTCAACGAAAATTTTACCATTCATAAGCAAAACGAATCGTTTTTTTGTTTATTGGAACGCGGCATGTATGAAGTTGTATTGATTGCTATCGATGAAGCCTCATCCACAGTTGGTACTATCAAACTTAATGTCAGCCATAGAAGATGCAGACATGAAACCAAGTGAAATACTTTATAAAGAAGTTGTATGGATCTAAGGATGTATTTTGTTGTAAGAATATTAATTTGTACAACTTAATAAGTAGAACGTCGTCCTGTTGTGTATTGTTTTCTTGGTTTTTTCATTATTAGCAAAGTGAGGTCGAGTAAAACATACAATCAAAGAAGCTGTCTACTTGTTTGCCTCCTGGCTACAAATAAATATTGTCACAGCTGTAGTAATGAAAGCTGTAAAATGCCTTCACGTACCTTGGAGATTGCTATCGAATACAAAGACAATAAAGACAAAACAAGTGTTAGTCGTTTATATTGAGAGACAGACCACAACGGGAAGTTTCACTTGGAATAATGCTCTAGGGAAAAAACTACACGTCTAGTATTCTCATCGTTTTTTAAGTTATCTAAGATTAATTTTTTTTCGTGTGGAAACCCCCACGGGTCATCACTTCACCTGAGCTAATGGTTAAGTGGTATGTCGGAATCAAACCGACTAAAACCACACGGTGTTCCGTCACAAGTGGGCCTATTGCAGGGGACTCGGGAATACCCTAAGAAGGAAGCCTCCGGAAACCAAGATAGCCCATCTTGGATAGCCTCACAGTCTAAGACCGTCCACTATGGATTAGGAAAACGTCGACGTAAATTTTGTACCTTTTTGTTACTTTTTTTATGTAAATTATGTTGTGACTAAACATACGTAGCTACATAAGTTTTGTAGCATTCGGACTAGATATCATGATATTGAGATTTAAGTAGTATCCAAAAAAAATTGTAGGTAACAAATCGTTTGTTAGATTTTTAAATTAATTTTCTAAATGACAATGGCAGGCGTCTCTCGTTATGACTAGAGATGAGAAATCACCCGGGTTAAAACCCACGATTGGGTAAAAACCCGGATGATTACCCCTCTATAGTTATGACATTCGTGTAATTATTTTGTGTAAATTAAAAGCGTGGCTTAACTAAACAAAAATATTTCGAGGAAACGAGTAACGCACTGAGGGAAACTTGTCCATCTCTAAGGTTTTATATAAATCTAGCAGTTCCCGCGCGGCTTCGTTAGCGTGTACCCGTTCTGGAGATTAGAAACAAACAAACAGACAGACAGACAGACTGACAAAAACTGATTTTTAAGCATAAGTGTCGTGCAAATAACGGTATGAGCTTAAAAAAACCTATTATTTTGACATTGCAAACAAACCCTTCAATTTTATTTATTTGTATTGATTACAATATTTTCCAGGCTTTGACCACGAATACCACTTACCTATAATAAGTGAATGTTGTTTTTGTGAGTTAATGACTTTTTATTATTACTTATTTTATTATAAAAGATCTGAGAATAATTTTTCACCCAAAAATACATGCCTAAGCTATTAAAAATATATATTTGTTATTAGTAATAAAGATATTATATTCAATATGCAGAAGAAATGTGTTAAAGCTGTTTGCATTGAAAACTACAGATAGCTATCGTCCATATGTTCTTAAATATTTGAAGTAATTGTATTTGTTAAACGTAATCCAGGTTTATTCAGGTTAGCTATAGATTTATATAACAGAGACAGCGAGATGTGTATCGACTTTATGTGTGTCAGTAAAGTTATCGATTTTCATCAAAATAAATCCTGAAATCGTACATTTGCAAAAACCATTTATGAGATGTCGTTGTATGGAGCGGTATAACGTTTGTCCTACACCGCGAAGCCAGTCGAGCCTGTAAGGCAGTTGGCTCGGCTCCAATACAGGCCAAAACCCGATGTGCCTTACCTCCTTCAGCTCCTCTAAACAAATAAGTACACGCCAATTGAAATTCAATCACCTTTGGTATTACTACAAAGGAAACTAGGCTTTACGAGAACCACTTACGAGTTATTTACTTGTTTATTTATTTATTTACTTACTAGCAGTACCCGTGACTTCGTCTCCATAATCTTTATCCCATAAAGCTTTGGTCCCCAATTTCACCACCGTCTAGTATTATTTTTGCGATAAAAAGCAGCCTATGTCCTTCTTCAAGGCCCCTCTATCTCTAAAACAAACTTGAAGGTTTAAAATTGGTTAAGCGGTTTAGACGTAAAATCGGTACAGACATACAGACAGTCATAGTTTCATTTCACAGAGTCGTTTATGATATTAGTATAGATTTATTACATCCACAAAACATCAAGCATCAAGGCCGTCATTGTACATGGCGTACTTGATGCCGAAGTTAACAAGAACTTTGTGTGAATGCAATACCGCATGAGAAAAAACTTATAAACAATTAATTATATAATAATGTTAAACTACAGCTCCTAAGGTATATTATATAAACCCTCTCTTATGTTTGAAGTTATATACGAATAATTTTCTTTAAAATAATACTTTTTTCAATGTTCCTGAAGCCTGCCCGTTTTACACCGCTCAGGGACTTTACGATGCGTAAGGAAACAGGCGAGGGAGACGTTTTAATTAAATACTTTTAAGCGCTTACATTTTTTGCGGTGGTATAATTTAATATACCTTTCGAGTGAACACCATTGATAATATGGTATTTTAGTAATGGTTAGAGGATTCTGTAATTGTAAATTAGGTGTTTTTTTTGTTCAAATACATTTAGGTAAAAGGTGACCAGATCCCATTAGGGGGTGGGGGCAAACTCTGAGTCCCTGATTGCTAACTTAGTTGCATATATAACAAAGCTGCTATAAAGACTTAAGAAGCACCCCTGTTACTTCCATTGACAGGTACAGCGGAGCTATTTCTATGCATCAAGTCACCACTAATGTCTACAGGAGTTATCTTTTCAATTGAGAAGTACTGTTCTCGCTGGCTTCCACAAGTATAATGTAATAAAACAAAAAAACCTAAACTTAAAAACATACATTAGTGCATACAACAAGTCCATAGCGGAATGTAAGCAATAACTTGAGACATCGTTGTAAAGGAGTATACTTACTGTATAATATAAAGGAACTTACCAACACTACAGAATATTAGTGATGAGACTTTGAGAATACAAAAGTTAAGTTAATACAAATTAGTTTGGTTAGGTTATGTAACATAATTTTATTTGTAATGAAAAGTAGTCCTACGATCCTATCTAACTGTAATGTTAAATAATATTGAATACTTGTGAAGTAGCTTTATTTTAAATTTTATTTCTTGTTTATCTTCAAGTCAAAATCAAATATATTTATTTCATAAAATTCTTTAAAAGTTATAGATCATAACAATGGCACCACAAGAATAAGTTGCTTTGTCGAAAATAAAATTATTATAACAATAAATAAATAATATAATATGTTGTATATCGCTACAATCGTATATCTTAGACGGAGTTCTTTCAACTTGGTTTTGTAATAGAGGGTTTCAGTGTCAATATTTATTTAAGGTCCGGTGGACCCTGCTCGACAGTTTGACCTGATTATATTTATTCACTTGACAACGGATCATTCCACAATGTTGAAATATTATTGACAGTTGACACTCACCCTCTCTTTAGAAAAGTATCGAGAAATCCTTTTTACTCTACTGACAGGAGGAGGTAGGTAGTAGGAGTAGGAGGGTAATGTTTTCCGAGTGCTCCACCAACGTGATTACACATAAACGAATTAGACTTCTGTATATACATACCTACGTATGTACAATGTACATAATATATGTCTAATTCTTTGATTTCCTATCATAATGAATCCACTTTAGCAAATATGCACTGTTTGCTTTCAAACCAATATCCATTATTTGTTCGATGTTAAAAACCTTACACAAAAATCACAATCACAATGTAAAATGTCATAAACGTCAAAAAAATATTGTCTGAGTATGGAGACATTTCACTTTCACATTGTGATTGGTATATCAAGTCACGTGACTTACAGATGAAAGATACATTTTTATTTTAGATTATCTATCTATCTAATACCTTTAAACGAAAAATTCTTGTGTATATATATATATATATATAACCTGAATCTAGGAAACGGCTCCAACGATTTTGATGAAGTTTTGTATAGAGATAGAGTTTTGCATTTTAGGTTCAACTGCATAGTTGTATTTCCTGTAAAAATGCAATTTTACAAAAAAAAAGATACGATACGGTCTGCCAGGTACTTTCATATTAAATCTGGTTTTATATGAGCTTTTAAGGATAAAGCTACAATCACACATTTTTTTTATCTGTTATTATAGTTAAGTATCCTTAATAATTAATACGCGGTTAAAATTTATTTAAAATATACATATATTACATTTATTTTAAAATAACCATACTGTTCGATTTATTTCATTTGCAAAATCGATCATTGATTGCTGTGATTTTGACGCCTTAAATTCCTACCTGTTTATAAAACAATTCCGATTTATTATCTCATTTCATCTCACATTATCTCAGTGGGAATAAACTTTTATCTAATTATCTTTCTATCTATCTGAATAAATGGATAGATATATATATTTTATTGTACACCAAATATCACAGAAGCAGTCAGTGGGATACAATAGTATGTTACAGTGCTACAACGGGCCCCCTTATCGCAGGCTGCGATCTCTTGCAGAGAAGCTTCAATGGATTATACTATAAAGGTGATGGACATAATTATATTGTGGTGCACTACAACATTACAAGGAGACTATCGATATTTTACTGTTAAACAATCACATAGGACCAACATACATTTTATAGTTTGAAAAACACGTCTATACACATAAACATTTATATATATATGTACGTAGTCGGAGGATCCTCTAATCTCTAATAAAAATATACATATACATAATTAAATATAATTATTCAAAATCAAATGGTTTTAATTTTGAATTATTTCAATTAAACCCTTTATAGGTATTTTTGAATTGTCAGGAGTAATAGTCAATCAGACTAAGTCAGTCGTGAAGCTAGTTGCCTGTTCCAATAAGTAGATCCTATGGAGAAGAACATGCAAGAAACTCCAAGGACACTCTTTTTCAACATCTTTTTTACAACTCTTTGGTTACATTGCTTATATGCGCAAATTAAATGTGAAGTCAATGTAACGTATTGTTCTAAACTATAAACAGTCGCGCAATGTACTACTATATGTAAGTGATAGCAGTTTGGAGATAACCAGCCCCAACCAACGGCACTCGTTCACGAGCATGACGCACGCGCCAGCTATCCACTTCAAACATATCAAAGGGAGCCGAACCACCCGACACATGTTTATCATAGAGATTGATAGTACATCGATTCACGTCTTTCTCCTTTCAGGTTAGGCAAAGACAAGAGCTCACCACTAGCTTCTATCCTTGTTTTATTGCCATTCATATAAGTTGCCATTATCGGGTATTACAGACCTGCCCTTCTTGAGAACATCACCAAATTGATCAGGTATCCTGCGTAATACCGGCCTTTGCAGAAATCAAGTGTTACGCTTCTGATTTCAGTACTGAATTTGTCATTCTTTCTTCAACTCATTTTTCCTACGCGACCAAACCCCCTCATTATGCTGAGGTGGTTTGGTCACAAGGAGAATAAAAATTTCAATTTTTAAAGTGTAAAATACAGAGCTAATGAACAGGCGATATATGACTGAATATGAGTGGTGGGATTCCAGTTTATATCCGAGTAGCAAAGTAGTATTTCATTCACAAAACTAATGGTGTGTGAAAAGCACGTACATCATTATGGAAGCTCACTCAACTGTAGTTTCAATTTTGACATCAACGTACATATAATAATGTTGAAATACGGCTTCATAACATGAGCTGATTGTATAATACATCGTATCTCGTTGTCATGTTGTACACCAAAATATATACAATATCATATCCTTGTTGTTAAGCCTTTCATATATATTATATTCATACCTGTAGTAATAAACGACTGGCCTGTTGGTCTAGTGGTTAGTGATTTGACTGCTGAGCCAGAAGTCGTGGCTATATCCCATCCAGGACAAATAATTGTGTGATGAGTATGACCATTTATTCTGGGTTTGGGTGTAATTTATCTATGCTTATAATAAATCTGTAGCGGGATGAATTCTGTACATTGAAAATATTTAAAAAAAAACGACTAAGGGTATTAAGATATCGATACTTATGCCGAATATGCGATTCAAACAATTTCTGTCTGTCTGTCTGTCTTTCTGTCTGTCTGTTTGTATGTTCACGATAAACTCAGAAGTTACTGAAGGGATATGCTTGAAACTTAGTATAATAGTTTGAGTGCCTGCGCAGGTTATAGTGAATGTATATTTTCAATCGTAGGATATCATCGTGCTTTTCTGTGGTGATTACTGAAGCAGCAGGAATTTTTTTTTCTTTGTTTGGTGATCCCAGAGTAATCGATAGCTGGTTCATGACTTTGCCAACGAACTATTTTGCCTCTCGCAGCCATTAAATTCATAAATATGTTTCAGAGCATTAATAATAGTAACAACTACACACCTCATACACGGCCGTCTGATCCTAAACTAGGCAGAGGCTGTACTATGTTAACCCGACTGCTGATAAATACTTATATATTTCTAAATACATACATATTATAAATAAATTACACCTAGACAGAGAAAAATTTGTTCTGGGTGGAAATCAAACACACGACCTCTGGCTCAGCAGTCAGGGTCACTAACCACTAGACCATCAGGCCAGTCCAGTAAATATACATATCTATATATATTTATAAATAGAGTTATAGAAAAAGAAGATCCAAACTTTTAAACTTTTGCTTTCCATAATAATATAATTATTTTGACGGGAATTCACGCGATCACGTATTTAAAAAGTATTACAGTACCTACAGGCCTGTGATCACGGCCACGACCACGGCAAAGCAAAGGTTTTAAATACGTAATCGCGTTGGTTCCCGTCAACATGATTATATTAGAATAGAATAGAATTTTTATTTAAAGCATATAAAATATGACTTACAAAAAAAAAAAGTTGTTAGTTTAACTTAACACTTTGTTAGTATTACAGTATTTTACTATATTAAATGCATGGCAGACACTATCGCCAAAAAAATTACAACTAAGCTGAAATATTGACATGTAACCGGTGAAGTTTTTTTTACACTTTCAGACCATTTATTTTTCGTTCGGTTACAGTAGTGTTAAATCTTATGTTACACCGTGACTAAACAAAGCTCAGACGCAAACACTGACTACAGCAAGAGTCTCCCAATTGGTCGGATGAACCGAGAAGTTAGGTCGTCACAGTTGTTTCATGACGATTTTCTGCGAGGAGAACATCTCGCGCAAGGAGAAAGTGACGGTGTGGATTCGGTAGAAAAACTTCCAGGTGGAACCTTTTCACTCGCGCTCTCGTGCGTACGCTAAGAGTGGCCGTGGGTGTATGAGACGAGTTTTATGTTCTTCACCCGAAGCAGAGTCTCCCGTGAAGAGGTGTCTGGACATCGCTCAGTTGTCCGCTAGCCAGCGCTAGGTGGATCATTGGAGGCAAAACGTCGCCGTACCGACGGTCAACTCATAAACGGTGCTGTGAGGCACACCGTGTGGTTTTAGTTGGTTTAAGCCTGATATAAGGCCTCACCAATAGCCCGGTGAGGTGAGCTTCCATACGAAAACAAATGAGTAATGTTACCACGGCCAAATTATGTTGTTATTTCACGTGTAAGCAACCAAAACAACCTTTTTTGTACGCTCCAGGTTGTTTCACCGCCAATACAGTATAAAAAATCCTGGCTGGAGAAAGAGGTACTATGCAATAAGCGACAAATTGCTGTTTTTCGAAAAAAACGCGAACGAATTCGCGGGCACAGCTAGTCTATAATATGTATGTATTTAGAAATATATAAGTATGTTTATTAGCCGTCTGGTTACTATAGTACAGGCCCAGCCTAGTTTGGGATCGGCCGTCTGATCCCAAACTAGGCTGGGCCTGTGTGAGATATGTCAAATTATTAAATATACGCTCGCTTAGAAGTTATCTTTATATCCCCCCGGAATAGTTTATTTTTTCCGAGATGAAAGAAGCCTTTTCTTTTCTGTATCCCTAGCAACGTATACGCAAAATTTCACGATGATCGGTTAAACAGTGAGTAAACATGTATATTGCGTCGATGCCCGACTAGTTTTGGACCCGACGGGGGTCCTTTATCAAGGGATGAGGCGTCCTACAGCATCGGTTGCAGGTGCCAGACTCTGTCAGTCTGTCAATCTGGTCCTTAAAATATACACGTGAGTAAAACCGTATATTCTAATTAATATGAATACCACTCACGAAAGTTTTTATTCGAATAAATAGTTAAGGCTTTAAAGCGTAACACACATATAAACGCATATTCGCATTTATAATATTAGTTAGAATTAGGATTACCACGGTCATCCAACAAAGTGTCAGAAGCAGGATAACTTTTAATATCCCGGGATGCTTACCCAGCCCGACTGTTAGAAACCACCTTGATCCTAAAGAAAAACGTGGCTAATTAGTTTTACTCAATACAAAAATTGGGGTGTAGGTTAGGGTCTTCGCTCACCATAAGCAAAGACACCCACTTTGTTGTTAGCCAGTCGAGTATTTGGCAAGCAAACGGTATCACACAAGTTGGCGCTATCCGTCAAACACATAGAACAACTTTACACCATTATTTCATTGGACTAATTAAACTAACAAACGAACGCTGTTCAAATAGGGTGTTTAATATTTGGCATAATAACAGGTAGTTTAGAATGCCTAGAATATTTTCACACCGTAAAACACATGCACAACCACATATGTAAGTAATTGTTCAAGTTATAACAACAACAACATTTTAATAAAACCAAATCTATGAAATCTAATGACGGTATTCGTCTGTAAAACACAAAATAAAAGAATTTTCCAATAGCAAATCACTTTTGTGAGTGCCGACTATTTCATTATAGAGATTGAGTTACGGAGTAGCTTACGTTAGTGGCAATCTCCTCAAAACGGCATTTTATCCACTTAACCGTCTAATAAAATCTTTACTTGTATTGTGTCATTATAAGAAATTTTGATTTGGTGTCGAGTGGTTTGAATGTATTTAAAAGTTATAACGCGATTTATTAAGATCTGTAGTCACTGTAGTGTTATCCTTACCTGAGATTACTGAGTAGACACTACGTAATCCTTACTAAAATTATAAATGTGAAAGTAAGTGTGATTGTTAATCTTACGCCATAACTACTCAACCGAAGCTCATCCTGAAATTTTATATACACGTACTCAGGGGTATATTCGTAGTACCATAAAGTACATTTTGCCGTAATAAAAAGTAGCATTTGTACTGTTCCAGGCTATAATCTATCTCTGTACCAAATATACTAAGATCCATTCAGCCGTTTTTGCGTGAAAGAGTAACAAACATCCATCCGTCCTCACAAGCTTTCGCTTTTATAACATTAGTAAGATATTATAAACATCTACCAGTGAAAAACGTAAGTCTACAATATATAGATATTACGTTACAGTGGTCAGTGCATGCATCCTCTTTGAAAGCCTCTCCCTTCCATAGTACACGCTCAAAGCAAGTAGTACACTATTGAAACGTTCGCGGTTGAATCTATCTCGTTAGAGGAAGTTGGCGGCTGACCCCACTTGATTGTTCACAGTTGCATATCAAGATTGTTCCGGGCTTCACTGATCACGATCATAGTTATACTAACATCTACTTGCCGCTGAATATAGTAGCTCAGTAGACATTTCTCTGTGATCTTTACTGAAGTAGTCTGACAATTTCATAGATATAAACATAGATTAAAAATTATTGAGTATATATTCTTCTATACACGTGATCTGCTGCTAAATTAGAAGAGCACTAACTAGTTTTTAATTAGATGAATTGTTCTTTTCTTTTAGTATTTTTTAACCCCGACTTAAAAACAAGGGGTGTTATAAGTTTGTCCATATGTGTAATTATGTGTGTGTCTGTGGCATCATAGCTCCCAAACGGATGAACCGATTTGAGTGCGATTTTATGGTTTGAAAGGTGACTTGGTGGATAGTGTTCTTAGATATAATCCAAGAAAATCTGTTCACCCGTTCGACGATCATCAGCTCTTTTCTAATCGTAGGAAGCATTTTCGAGTCGGAGGATTTTTCGTTTATAATTTATTAACGTAAAATAGAAAAGGAACCAAAGAGTAACAAAAAGAAGAACTAAAATAACAGCCCTAAGAGCAAAAAAAAATAATTCCCCATGTCTCTCAACCTCATAGACTAAAATTTGTAATATTAGGAGGTTTTTAAACTATCGCAATTTGTACCACCTAAACGAAGACTAGTCTTAAAACTCTGGTACCTACTCCTCAGCTTCTTCGCCTCACCTTATTTGTACTCATCAGTCGTAGTGACTGATATAGCAGGTCTTTCATAGAATAGAAGTACTATCCCACTGGGGCGGTTACTATTCAAGTAGAAATCTTTGTATATCCATAAATCTTTAAGCGGTAAAGTTATTTGTTTTCCCAACTTTAGTGCAATTTTGTCCAGGCTTTTCGCATATCCAAGAGAATAATTCAGCAGAGAAGTTATAGTTCATCCGCTACAATTTAGGATTCAGCTTTGTTAAAGGGGCGATATGCCAACTACTAAATAATTAACTAACTTTATCGTTGCCTAGAATGCTTCGCTCATGCTCAGACTTATATTGAAAATGTTGAACACAGTTTTCATTCAGTTTTGTTTGAGTGCAGTTACAAAACAACAGCAGTGAGCAAACTTATCTGGTTCATTGACTGCAATGTCGTGATCTAGAACAGAAAGCGGCTACTGAAGGCCCCTTTCCTCTCCCTTTCTCCCTTAACGGCTGGCAACGCACTTGTGACTCTTAAGTTGCAGGTGCCCATTGGCGGCGGTAGTCACTTACCATAAGGTGGCCCGTCTGCTCGTATTATTATTATATTACTGCAACTGTTATATACGAGTATATGCAAAGACATGTTGGTTTAGACCTATCATACAATCAGGTCTAGGATCTGGCGAATTGTTGAGTGTTGTATTATAAAATTATTAGTAAGATAGTATAAATTGTATTATAAACTTAACAGCAAGGAAAGACAAACAATCTGGAAACGTGTTAGGTTGACAGCAACTGCCTTGCGATCTGAAATGAAGGACCAAAGGCATAGGAAAGTATGGGTGTAATAATACACCACTGATCCATTAGCAACTTAACATAATGTCGTTAATTAGTACAGTATTAAAATAAATTGAATATGTTGTGTAAAAATAACAAGTCCAATGTGAAACTAGGAAAGTACGTAAGCGTGTGATATAACAGCAAATTAACGACTTTTGGATTTTTGAAGTGAAAACTTCTTTAGGCACATTTGGCACTTTTGGTGTGAGAAAAAAGTACTAAACTCACATGACGTCACGCGCAGATACATAGATACAGATGTATGTGTTTTCACTTTCGGCAGTCCTACGACTGTTTCCTTTTTCACATTTTATGATTATAGGTCAATGATTAGTACCTCATAGTTTTGGATTTACCCGCGAAGTTCAAATTCGTTAAAATTTTAGACTTAAATGAACTACAATTGTAACCAATAAGGCCATATATTTAAGAGCGACGGGTACTAGAGATAAAGAAATGTGTGTAAAAAATCTGTTGAATCGTAAAAAAATTATGCCATAAGAATAATATTCCATATATCACCAACAAACTTGTTAATGGACAACTTCTGCTTGACGACACTGAGCATAACAATCCTTTTACTTCCGCAGACTTTACGATTGACATGACAGAGCTCGCGTCACGGGGGAACTGGAATATGACAGTCGGAATTAATATTTTATTATATTCTGTAATGACTCATATTACGGTTGTAATATGCGTCCTGTTCGACAAATACTCGGTTATTCTCTTTATAGGCTGAGTCATTGATAAAAGAAAAACGATCGATAGTGTTGAAATATCAACAGTAGAAAGAAGATAAAATTAAAAAGCAAAACCTTATTTTGTTGCCGAGATGCACGAAATTAATTTATATATAAATACATACGATTATATACAAGAGCTGCTCTTTTGCAGTTATCACTAAATATAATTACAATTTAATTTGTAACCTGTTTTGATTATTGGAAAACATTTGTAAACAAGTTTATACGTAAGTCTCAGAGCGTGGCTCGTACTAACACAACACAGGTTTTTTGAATTATAATGTGTAAAGGTCTTGATAAAAATCAATTTTCATTTCTCTCCTCAAACCATTGAGAGCTTACATAACTACAATTTTACTGAGTTAAACTCTAAGCGAAACGAGTAATGCTTTCTATACTCTAGCACGCAATATGCCGTGATAACTGTGCCATCAAAAACGGCAGTAATTTTTTGTTGATGTAATAAATCTATTTTAAAAAAAACATGTTGTTTGTTGTTAAGCGCATCCCTTGAAGACGGCTGGATCGATTATTATATTATATAGCTGTATGTCATTTGTGTATCTTAATATATTTTATTGTATGTACCTCGTGGTGAAAAATTGTTTAGACGTTCTAAAATATCGTTTATTATTATTTATTGAAAGAATGAGAATCATCACCGAAGCATTTGAAAATATCAAAATAATAACATCATCCTAATGTATTCATAGTTATTTATTTAAATAGAACAAACTCATAAAAATATACATATAATAAATGATAATCCGAAGACTTATAGATAAAACTACTAATAGATAACGGTGCTGTTGTAAATATTTTACGACATGGTCGTGACTTAACACAAAGTCGAAACTACGAGTAGGTATGTCGGTAAATATCGATAAATACTTTGTATAAAATACTAATAAAACAGTTCTCATTTGAGATGGTTAAAAGCCTTTGTAAATTTAATAACGGTAATACATTGTGACTGTTTTCTGTCTACCTGTAGTGCACTAACGTAGATGAATAAAGCGGTCTAAACCATTGACCGTTATAAATAATTCTATGTTAGCTTTTAAGGTATTTTAATAGAGAAATTCATTCTAATGAATTATGGAGATACTTATACTGCATCTACTAACCATCAGTTGGTTGTTGGATCAAAATATAGTTACACCAAAATATTCTATTGATCAAATTCAAATAATTATGACAAACAAAACATGTTTAGATACACTATTTTCTGTTCACACTATTTGTATTTATATAAAAGTCACGGAAATAAAGCACACTGGAATATCTGTTGTCCAAAATATATTTCTTGAAATAATAGGTATCTTCCCGGAGCGGTATAATTAGGCTCGTACCTCGATCTGTAAAATATTTCGGGTAAGTTTGACGAGTGCAGTGTTCACAAAAGTCGGCAAGCACAACTTTCTTCTTTAAGGTATAAATATTCTTTCCGTTCAAGAAGTTAATCACTGATTCTTTTTGTATAAAACCTGTTTATTTAATTAGGTTTTCGTTTAGTACCTACAGAGTTGAATCAGAATACTTATCTCACGGTCGCCTTAACGCTCCAAAACTGACTTCAACCACCGCATCACCAGAAAAAGAAAACCACAAAATATTCCCCCAATGACAAGGTAAAGCTGGTTCCACAATGACGTAATTGGCTCAATGATGGCGTCCGCCATAAGGCATTAAGGCGAGACGAAATTTAATTTCGCCAGACTTATCACATTCCCTGTAACGGGCGTCGTTACCTCGGTACATTTGTAAACAAATATCTGACTGCAATGTTTGTTGTCTACAAATATTATAAAACATTTCATAGGATTAGTACAAAGTGTTATTAGTAAGACTCTAATGAGTTTTTTTGCCTTACCTTTATGTTAAACGAAACGTTGAAGAAACGTGTAGATATTAATACCGAAATAACTATTATCTTACCTGTGCTAATACTAGTATTAGTAGAATAAATAAAATAACACCAATTCGCGATACTTGTATCTAGATAAATAGATATTAATTTCAGGGACTTTTTTTTTCTCCAACCAACTTTCTAAACTAAGAGGATTCTCATATGTTCCCAAGCCTGTCCCTCATTTAGGTGATATTCATCAGCTACAATAATTCAAGCAAAAGGTTCAACGCGGTCTTATGTAGCTCGTAGTTTTTATAATAATTAATTTTAACACATAACAGTTTGCAAATAAATCTTTTATTAAATATTCATTTTGACGCTACTCGATTCTCATTTCTATAAGATCAACATAGCCAGTACTTGGAAATTCAATAACACCGCACCGCAGGTATATTTGTTCACCGACTTTCTAAGAAAACGGCTCCAAAATTAAAATTATGAAAATTATGTTATTGTCGATATTCTTATTTTTCTTTCATACCGCTTTCGACCGTGGAACCTTTGTATAACTTTGAGGTGACTCCCACATCCGGGCCTCACATTTATCTTTGTGATCAAAAGTCTAAAAATACTTATTGATACATCACGGTCATAGAAAGTTATAAAATATTAAAAAAAAAATGGCAAAGTACTAGTAATGAATGGTTTTTCATTTTGTTGTGTATTATCAGTCAATGTCATATTTGGAATACTTAAAGTTTATATGTAGAAGAAGTGCCGAAACCTAAAATTTATAAACATAATGTTAAAAAAATTGTAAAAACTTCAAAAAAAAGCTGTAGGAGTCCAGTATACAGGGTCTAAGTGACACCGTACCTAATCCTGAAATAGTGTATTCAGACCATCATTCTGAGTGGAAAATCATTTGAAATTTCTGCCGGAAAATTCATAATTTATTTTTTTATTTATTTTGCTTAAAAGTAATATTACTATGAGTAAACAGAACATTTTTCAAAAAAAAATCAGTAAATACCCTATTCGAACAACTGCAATGTTATCAATTAAACAACATTTATGCAATCAGCTGCTTCGACGGCGCCGAGGACTTAAGGTCATTCACCCTATCGAACAGCACGCGTGTTGCGTTACATTGCGTAGCGCAAAATTAAACTATTGTCTGTAAATCCTTAATCTCGTATTTTTATGATGAACTGACTTTTGCATTGTGATAAGTATCCAAAGAAAGACGTTTTTGTAAGTTATTCGCGACGGTGACTTACACGCTATATATTTCGACCTGTCATAGTTCTAAAGTCTATACAATGACAGGTTAAGTTATACTGGTCAATGAAATAAAACAAGACTTTCAAAGTGACCAAAATTCGACCAGCAGGCGATCTCTAGATATTTTTGTTAAACTTACTATTATACCCTGTAAGTAGGTCTTACGGTTCGGGAGTTGTAGTATCCTGATGGTGGAAAATAGCTAACAGATATTTCACATCCTTAGGCTGCTGTCTGAAAATATATTAGGTTGCCAAACCACACAGTTAATATATTATTACTAAGCCTTAGGCCTCCTCTAACCTTTAGTTATGTTTAAGAATTACGTGTTAATCTAAATAACAAAAAAAATATATAATGTTTAAGAATTAGTTATTTAATAAACAAATAAAATGCACACGTCTTGGGGTGGCGTCATTATCACTCCTTATTATAATTCTATCGATCTCATGAGCTATTGTAAAATCGTCTTGTAATCAGAAATGACAAGAACTTTGTACTTCCTAGTAATTATGGAGGTTATAAGATCTGGATAAGGTTGAGCGATTACTTATTTAATTGACATCAGTGGACTGGAGTAGAATCAATGGAAACATTACTTAGATAGAAACTTAAGCATCTGCACATATGTGCAGTCAACTGACTCTTTCATTCACATATTTTAATCAAAGTAATTTTTTTGAACCGTAACATTCAAAATATCGCAGAACATTTAGTAGATGCGTACTCACGCAAAAGTTTGAAGAATAAAACCGCATTGATACAGCGTTCTGCGCTGTTATCTCACGTATAACGACACCGCGTCATCAATCACAGAGTTGATGGATATGAGTCTTCACGTGCGAGGAAGGCTTGCCACTGTCGTGCGGTCCCTCATGATACGTCACTTTTACAGTTAATAATAATTTTTATATAACGGTATTTTGAAGGAATATCTTAATTTTTATTATGTAGGAACATCATCAATGTTCCTACTATTGAGAATTCAATTCAGGATTTAAGTTGGAGCAAGCGGATCTTAGAGTGGAGACCGCGGATCGGTAAACCGAAGGTAGGACGCCCCCAGCCAGATGGACCGACGACCTGAGGACCTGTGAGAGGGACTGGATGCGGAAAGCGGAGGGCCGGGTGCTATGGCGCACATTGGGAGAGGCCTATGTCCAGCAGTGGACTAACTTAGGCTAATTGATTGATTGATTGATTGAAGTAACAGTAAAACTTTTTCAAGATTTTTCAAGTTGTTTCCAGCACGTAGTTACCAGTTTTACCAAGGAAAAGGATTTCAAATATTTAAAAGGGTTCATCAACTTTTGTATGAATATTTTTTAAGGTTTTTTTAAGAATTTTGATTGATTCATGAAATTTTATTCTTTTTCTATGGAAATTTAAAACCAATGAATCAAAATTACTGTTACCTTAGGATCAAATTCAAATCCTTTTCAAAAACCGTTACCGTAACGGTTACAATTACGTTAACACTTCGCTTACCATGCAACTTTTCATAAGTGTTATGGTATTGATTTTTTTTTGATAATAGAGAAACCTTTTTTATTATATTTGAGTGGCAATCATGTAAAAGTAATTCACTGGAAAAACGGCTCTCTTTGTACACCTTAAAACAGTTGTTATATTCTTTTTTTTATCATATTAATTCAATATTTATATAAGAAAGTCTATCAGAAAAACTCTTTGATTTATTATTCCCAGAAAAAGTAATGAGAATAGCTAGGTTGGAAGATGATTCGGTTAGTTATATTTTTTTTACACAAACACCCTTTAGTTCTACACACCGTTTGTAATTTAATTGTTGTTAATTAGTTAACCGCTTACCATCATGATTGTTTGCCACCAACATAGTATAAAAAACATTTACGTATATTTTTGAAAATCAAAAAAATCTTCATCTTGGGCAGTCAGAAAAAATCTTTACCAGTGGCACTTTTTCGTCTTCATCAAATCCTATGCCTCTCAAATGTTCGATCAAACGCGGAAATAAGCAAAAAGCTTAGCCAGTTCGGTGTACAGCGCGGATACTTGATACTCTCAAAGCCAGCCTCGTAGATTGCTGTCATGGCAACTTGGCTTGACATGGCAAACATGGCAACAAAAACAAAATAACCTTTTCGTATGTTTTCCTCATCATTTTTCACGAATTTCGTGAAGTAATTTATTTCCGTTATAATGGCTTCATGATCAATATATACAATCATTATAACGCCTTAGCTGGCACAAAAAAAGGGCCCACGATCTTACTGGCAGACGAATATCTTGCGGATTTAATTTTTTTTGAGATTTCTGGTGATTGTCTTTTCTATAGTATTAATTGCTGTTTTGTCTTACGGTGGTAATTTTAAGGTCATGTTTTATCGATTGTTATAAATCGAGGCAAACAGCAATCATCACCTCTTTGAAACAGTTCCAATGATCTATTTGAATCCTTAGACTGTAAATATTTTGTATATATCTTAAGCCTAGGTTTTCTATACAACTTGGCTTTACTTTGTTTGCTCCACCTATATAATTGACTATGTTTTATTAGAATTTTCCGAATACTTGAAATGATATGATGATTGAAATATCCTTGCAAATGAAACGAAATTTTCATTTATTGTTCGAACTTTTTAACATACGATAGGAGGAAGTTGTTAATTCATATCGTATATTTTTGTAACTATAGCCATTAAACACAAAACTATAAAAAAATTAAAAGTAATAAATAATGCGTCTTAATAACAAAGTTTAGAATGACTGAATGAAGTAACTAATTATGATTCGGCGTCACGTAACTGCACTAAAAAGAAATTAACGTATAATAATAACAGCATTTTACGCCGTATGTAATTCATTGCAGTCTTTATTACTAAAATACTAGTTACATGGAAATCCGTTGCTTTTACTATTACTATTATTATTTAAATTCACTTCTTACTCATTTTTCAAACAAACACTTCTAATTATACAAGATTGCAACACCAGTTGTTATCATTTGAATGTTGCTAAAGTTATCCCCACAAAATACAACACTAAGAAGAAAGAATAAATAATACAAATATTTACCTATTTGATTTAAACTATATGTAACACAAATTGCTTACTCTGGAATTTAATCAAAATAGATGTTATTGGGTGTAGGAGTGGGTCTCAGGAAGGTTTAGATTCACGATTGGACCCTGTAGGTGACAATGCAACCGGGCAAAATTGATTGATTTATAATTACAATCGGTCAGTACAACGTCTGTCGGGTCCGCTATTATCTTTTTCACTACATATTATAAAACGAAGTCCCCCGCCGCGTCTGTCTGTCTGTTCGCGATAAACTCAATGGCAACCTAACGGATTTTCATACGGTTTTCATCAATAGACGGAGTGATTCATGTGGAAGATTTAAGTGTATAATTCATTAAGGTTTTGTGTAAAATGTCTTAAATATGATAATGATTGTTGAAAATGTCGGAAAAATCAAACAAGAAAAAAAAATATGCTTTGCTACCCGTGCGAAGCCGGGGCGAGTTCCTAATATAGTATAAAACAAAGTAGCTTCCGCCGTCTATACGCTTAGATCTTTTAAACTACGCAACGGATTTTAATTCGGTTTTCACCAATAGATAGAGCGTTAAAAGATGAAAGGTTTATACGCTAAGTTTAATATTGTGTTGTATTAGTTTGTATAACCATATGACGATTATTGTTCACTACATTAGTTTTTACATACATTGCACCCGTGCGAAGCCGGGGCGTGTCGCTAGAATTGTATAAAACAAAACTTATCTATTACGCTCGCATACAACTGATTTGTCGAAACAAGACATGGCCTGCCTAATAGTAATCGGTTACAGATCCCAATATATATATATATATATATATATCCCAATATATATGTATTTCACTTAAAAGGTGTACAATAAACAGATGGTAGGCAGTGTCACTCCTACGGAGGCAACTCTATTTATAAAACTAAATGAGAATCTGACAACCTTATACACCGTTGAAAATAAAACACTATCGTAATAGCGTTAGTTATATCTTTTTGAAGCATTTATTTTACTAGTAAAATACAATCTAAGCCACAATTTTTCAATAAAATTGTATTATGTATGTATTACCCAGGTACAGTTTACCAGTTACACAAACCTTTGAGGTAAAACTTTAGGTTTAACGTTAATTTAACTTTTCGCAAACAACCCAGTTTGCGAGATAACTTTTTCAAGCCTCCAAAAACTGAATTATGAATTTCATTTACAATGTCACTGACTTTTTTTATTTACGCCAAAAGAATTGTTCTCGTTAACTGGTCCGGGATGAAGTTTCAGTGAGACATGGCGATGACATCTAGCGAAAAGGGATCTGTTCGCGGATATTTATTAAATTTATATTTCGTGTAACTTTCTAGTAATGCTCTAGACTTTTTCTTGAGATAAAGTTACAGCGAGTTTTGAGCAACTTTTTCCGAGCAAAAGCGTGTTATCGAGGTTTATTGACATCTATTAAAATTTCATTAAACCATGGAGGAAAAAAAAGGTATTTTTTATGGTGTAGAGGAAAACGAGCAGACGGGTCACCTGATGGTTTTTTTTTTATAGTACAGGGGGCAAACGAGCAAACGGGTCACCTGATGGTAAATTACTACCGTCGCCCATGGGCACCTGAAACTCGACGGTCACAAGTGCGTTGCAGGCCTTTAAGGTGGGAATAGGGGAAGGGTGGGAGAGGGGGAGCGAAAGGTTTAGTGTTTCCGGTAACCTAACTCACTCGATGAAAAGCAATCCAAGCATTGCTTCACTGCCGGTTTTCTGTGAGGTCGTGGTATCACTCCGGTCGAGCCGGCCCATACGTGCCGAAGCATGACTCTTCAACGAACTAACGCTTCTTTATTTCGATTTCAAAGTCTATGTACAGACCTTTTAGATTCTCCGTTTCTAGACAAACCTACTACTCAGATAGTATATAAGTAAATCTCCTTCTATTAATTAATATTAAATTTCAGTTTGCTACAAAGTTCATTTCATTCAAGTCAGAGTCTACCCTTTCATCCATTATGTTGTTTTATTCTATTCATCCCTTAACTTAAGGGTCATCTCTTAGAGAGTATTGTAATACGAACAACGGGATGTTGGAATTAATTATTATAGAGGATTGATTTTCCTCCAAACCTGGGGACCGGCTGAACCGTAAATAGAAATGTTCTAATTGTTTATAATATTGAAATTTTTATTAGAGATAACTGTGACTTTGGCCAACTGGCAGGCTGCCAACTAGTCGGTTGCAAAAAGGCCGATTCGTCGGCCAACTAGTTTATCAAGTGGATCATTGCATTCGGTGAAGTTTTAGTTATATATGTTGGCTTTCAATTCGTATTGTTTACGCATTACTGGGTGTCTTTAAAAAAAAAAACAAAAGTCAGTTCATTACATAGCATGTACTGTCTACGAATGGTTATAAATAGTATAATCAAATGAAATTAGATATTTTATGTATTAAGTTACGTTCTCAAGCAACTATCAAAAAGAAAATCAACAAACGGACAGAGTATAGTTATACGTCGTAACTAAGATCAATTACTTACAAAATTACATATTTTGCTTTCTGTAACACTTTTCAAACCAATGTGTAAAAGTATCTCTTGTCCTTAGTATGTTTACAAAGCCTAAATAATAAAAAAAAAAACAAAAACCAAAAAATCTAAATCTTTCTGAACTGAAGAGTAATATACTAACTTTTAAACGTTCGCGTTCCATGATATAATTATGCATTTACACGGGAATTAACACGAACACGAAAGGTATTACATACCTCTGAATTGCCTGACGTTTCCAACAGGCTGCACTGGTCGTGGTCATAGGCTGACTGGCTCAGTGGTGCACTCAATCCGTCGTTGAGATCGTGAGGTAGAAGGCGCCTCATCCACCTGTACATTTTCGATATTTTTGTTTCGCCATGTACCGCAATTCAGATGTATGTAATAACTTTTCGTGATCGCGTTAATTCCCGTGTAAATACATGAAGAATAATATTTCCGAGCTACCCGACACACAGGCGGAATCACTTGAAAAACTTATTTATAACACGTCACTGCCAATGATTAGTTACACAACCGACACCTAACTAAGATAATCTTCATCCATAACTTCGTGTCCCCGTAAACTTTACTTTGAAAGGAAACTTGCTCCATAAGAACCCCACATTTTTCTTTATTTAATGTCCATATATATTCTTCATCTATTATTTACTCTCCTATACACTACACTATCATAATATTGAGCAAACGCCTTAGTCTAAGATCGATCGAATTTTGAAAAGCAAAACTTGCTCAAAAGACTTTTGTAAATTTTCCACCGTATCGACGAAGAATTAGGGTCGAATTTTAATTGAAGTTTTGCGCAAATCATGAATTGCCTAATCGAATTCATTAGAAATTTAAAATCCGGATACGTTTATCAGTCCTGACGTAAATACCACATCGGTTTTCTGGTAAATCATAAAGTTTTGTTCTCGGTCACAGTTGGATGATTTTCAAAATGGAACCGTTTAAGTTAAGCTTTAAGGCTTAGACTCGTTTCTTCTATTTCACAGTGTATTAGTCTTGTCTTTTATGTACTATATCTTATATTGCTCTAAACGGGCCTGTTGGTTTAGTGCTTAGTGATCCCCTGACTGCTGAGCCAGAGTTCGTGGGTTTGCTTCTCACCCAGGACAAATAATTTGGTGATGTGCACGATCATTTATCAGTGTCTGGGTGTATTTTTTCTATAACATGTATGTATTTAATAATATATAGGTATGTTTATTATCAGTACGGGCTCTGCCTAGTTTGGGATCAGACGGCCAACATCTCAATTCATCATTATTGCGTCTGGGTGAGTAGGGCTAGTGTTTTTTAAATATATTATGGGTCTTTACCTTGACGTCTACTACGATTGATATGGCATTACCTGGCAGTGATATTAGACTGGCACTAGACAGCGCTCTTTGGATTCCCATACGAATAAAGTACTAAATGTAACTTTCTATGATTACTTGAAATATAACTGCGATTTCTATAAAATAGAGTGTAAACTATAATTTGGCGTCTTGGAGCTCTAGTCTGATGATAGCGCCAGTAGTGTTACTTTTTTGTGACTAATCTGGTAAACCCTTTGAGTCGGTAACGATGGTCTGATAATATGTAGGTGTAGCTATTTCTTATTTGGTTCCAAATTAAACCTTTAATTTATTTTTGTTTCTATAACAACACAAACATCAACAAGGTATAAAGTTGTACAAAGTAAAAACTGCTAACGGCCGACTTGGCTCAACTATTTTTATACCCTAAATTTCCTTGTTATACATTCTATACTTTGGCCTGTAAATATACCCTCACAGATATTTATGTTAGGACAGGTTTATCTATTTCCATCGACTATCCTTCACTCAATGACCTATATACCAAGCTCCGAAATATATGATAGCTTGGTGTTATAACCGCCTCTATTTTCACAACTTCGCTATAACTTTCAGGCGATGCCCTCATAAAATGCTTTATTGGGTTCGTCCGTTATATGTATGGTGCTGTAGTTGTGAACTAATTTTCACTGTTTTGTGTTTACAAAGGAGATAAACTCCGAAATGACTGACCCGATTTTAATTAAATATTTGACAGCTACATTTTACTGGGTTAACCGTAGTGAATAGGGCAATTACACAAGGCTTTGTTTGTAGTTGTAAGTAGTTTGTTGCATATATACTTACTTTAATTTGTCTTATTGGGCTTACAGAATGGTGCGTAGAAATTTGTGAATAAAATGAAAAATGACACATCACAAAAAAAAATTAAAGAGTATTTTTTCTGTTTAGAATGATTGCAAAGGAAAGTATAATTCTTACTGTAAGAAAAGTTTTATTTTTGACAAGTCATTGATGGTTCTGTTTTTTTTTTATGGGATAGGAGGCAAACGAGCAGACGGGTTACCTAATTGTAAATGACTACCGCCGCCCATGGGCACCTGCAACTCGAGAGCCACAAGTGCCAGCCATTAAGGTGGGAATAGGGGAAGGGAGGGAAGAGGGGGAGAGGGAAGGGTTAGAGCATCCGGTAACCTCACGCACTCGGCGAAACACAACGAAATCATTGCTTAACTAACTAACTCTCCCACTAGTCTGTTAGTTTGTCTGTGTAATTGCTTGTGCAATATAGCTAAGACAAATCTTCTATTACAGCAAAAGTATTCATTCAGTTCGATAGTTATGGAATCTTCTGGAGATCCCAACAGAGATCAAAATTATTATCCATATATAAATATTCTCTGTCGCTATTTATATAAATAAACCTTTCATTATACTTTCATCTTCAGCCTAGTAGAAATCGCTTTCAGAAGTATGACCTCCCATGGCACTCAAATTTGTAAGCTGAAGTTTTAGTAAGAACTCTTTTCAAGTTTGACCATGTACAAAAAATTATATTTTAAGTATCTATTTATACCCTCAAATATTACAATGCATTAAATTTATTTATTCTAATAATTTACAACCAAGCTAAATCATAACAATCAAAAAGTAACCATCGCAAACGCATCATTCATGCTTCATTTACGTGTGGTACATCAAGGCATAAGATGTGTTGTGTGACCTTTTTGTAAATAGGGCTGATAAAATAAACAACTTACTTAGAGTATTACAGCCCAGATGTACCCATCGATCATACTTCAAAGTTACGACTACGTAATGGAATCATTTCCCTTTGATATACGCATTCTCCCCCTCAAAATGTCATCTAGCCTATAAAGTATAAAATGCTTCATAAATTATGCTTCCGCTATAAAACGTTAGAGAGCGTTGATGTCGACGAATAGCTATGACGTCACGTAATTCAAATATAAATATTGTGCGACTAATTACTTAGTAAGTGTCGTTATATTGATGGTGATATTACAAATTGGACTGAAATCTTTATGAAGTGATATCCCCAGATTTGTATCATAATTCTAAGAGTATTAGAATTCTGTTCGTAAATAATATAGGTTAGTAATACAAAAAAAACCACGTTTTAACTGTGAACCGATTTAAAAAGTAATAAAAACGTTTTATAATATTTAAGATATACGTTCTTACTCACGTGTATATTTAAGATATACGTTCTTACTCACGTGTATATTTAAGATATACGTTCTTACTCACGTGTATATTTAAGATATACGTTCTTACTCACGTGTATATTTAAGATATACGTTTTTACTCACGTGTATATTTAAGATATACGTTCTTACTCACGTGTATATTTAAACGCAGGCGTCCACATCCCGGCGGTCGTTACGACAAATGAATCGGTGGGACAGACGACAATCCAGTCTGGCACCTGCAACCGACGCGGCAGGATAAAGAGCCCCCGTCGGGTCCGAAACTAGTCAGGCATCCCCAAAATATACACGTGAGTAAAACCGTATATCCTAACTAATATTAATACCACTCACGAAAGTTTTTATTCGAAAAAACGTTAGAACAAAAAAATTCACCGATGAAAGAAAAAAGGCACTGAAAAGCTAAATTAAATTCTGTACATTGAAGAACTTTTGCAGCAGTGGGCGTCAACCGGCTGAAATGCTGATGATGATGATGATCACGTCGAAACTACTGAATGGATTCAAGTGAAACTTGACATGATTTGAGTTCATACTACGAGGTAGGACACTGATTACTTTTTGTCCTGAAATTCAGCACGGTTTTCTTGAGAGAGGAGATGAAAGTCAAAATGTGTACTTAATTAAATTTCATTAACACGTTGTCTGATTTCAATCATAATTTTTTTGTTAGAAGGAGGTACTTAAAATATTGTCACGTAATCTTCTTTTATACATATAATACATTTGTAGAGATGGAGTTTGTCTGTTTGGTTAAACACATCGTGTAAAAAGGACAAAATAACCGTGGAAACCTTTTATGTACAAGTAGTGTGTGATTCGGTGTTCCAATTAGTATTTCATTTATCATGCAATCTATAAAAAAAGGAATTTAAAATTTTCGATAAAAAGTATCATTACGTGATGTAAAACAAGACGCATCGACATCTGTTGGCTCCAAGTAATACTAACTATACAATATCATAACGTTAAATGGTAATTTTATTTTAAATATTTGTAGTGCAATATTCACCATAATTTAATAGAAAATAATACATTATACATAAACACATATGTAGAATAAGTCTGTAGTGGTTGCGTTTCTGTAGTTACGCTGAAAGTACTGCATTGCAAAAAAGTGAGGGAAAGATGAGGGAGTATTAAAGGACAACCACTGAACCCATTTCTACCTTTTCTGGAATTTGTGTCTGTTTGGTTGTTACAATAAAAACTTTCTCAAGGAAACGCAACCGTCTATGCACGTTCCGAAAGGCAAAGGAACCAGTGGCAGCGCAGTAAACCCAGTGTGACGCCTGACACCGTTGCGGCAGGACGCTTGACTCCTTGAGAAAGGGCCCCCGTCGGGTCCGAAACTAGTCGGGCATCCCCGAAGTCCAAACGTGAGTAAAACCGTATAGCCTTTAATGAATACTGTTTGGTTGTAGACGCAAACACGTAAAAAGTACAAAACAAACGTGGAAACAATTTCTGAAAGAAGATTGTACGTAGTTCACTTCATCCATAGAAATAAGTTTTTAAAATGTTATAGAAAAAATATATCATTACAATGCAGTTAATATTCATTTAGACTAGTTTAGACCAGTAGATATCGATACCTACCTATTTAATACCTAAATAATTTTGATTCAGCACCAAACATAATATATAATTAAATTGTTGCAGAATAAAAACGGACCATTAATTAGTACTCCCAATATAAAAATAGCAAAGTTATAAAACTTTATCCAAACCTTATACTTTATATTAATTTGTAACCATTTTGTTTGTTCGACACTTCGCAACAACTGATTAATAGGACGACAAAATACATTATTTATGATTGAAAGGTGACGAAACTTTTTACTTCTTAAATTAAAGTTAAGATTATAAAGCATTTTAAATTATGTTGTTCTAAATTTGAATGTTTATAACTGTTATTTTCGTTTCAATTTCATACATTTTCAAGTCGAAATAAAAGACAGACTATTATTTTTTATATTAGCATTACGAACGTAAGCATTGAATTTATTTTTAATTTAATTAAGTCAATGTAAGTGTGTGTTTGTAACACAAAAATAATTCAATGTTTTGTTGTTTCTGTTCTTCTCCATGTAAACTATATCAAATTTCAAAATGGCTTGAAATGGGACACAATTTTTGCTCTTCGCGTAATGTTTGAAGCGTAATAATATAAATTAATTGTTCTTTTTAACAAACATTTAACAAAAAATTAGGCGTCGAAACCATTTTTAATTAAAATTCAAGTTTGGTTTTAAATATTTCAAAAATATTTTTAGTATTCTAAAACAAAACAATTATTGACAACACTTACAAATCATTTTCAGCAAAAAGCAATTCTTAACTGTAACTTTCAATGCTCAACCACTTTTGTGGGAACTCAGAGATAACATTAATAATGTTATTGTATATAAGTGCGTATTCGAAAAGTCTCTAATGTAGTCTGAAGTCCTGAACAAATACTTTTTCAGGAAACCTTCCTTCTTAAATAAGATGAAACGAAAAATCATTGCATCCCTGTACAACCAAACGATAAAACGATACATTTAAGAAAAAAATATTATAAAAATTATATAATATTAGGAGTTTTATTTAACTAAACAAATTTAGAATGTTTCTGTATTAGTCAAATCTATAATCTATACAAATGGATACCTAGATTTGAGCAAAAATCGTCTGTGACCTGTGACCATTAATATTAAATATAAAAATTATTTATTTATTTTTATTTATTTTATTTAAAAATGCCAACTCCCGCATTAGGAATTACTCCTGTGTCGCGGGGGACTTTACAAACATACAAAGAACGGACACAAAGAACACCCAGACTCGGATGGGAATCGAACCCACGACCTATGGCATAGCAGTCAAGGTCACTAACCACTAGGCCAACAGACCAGTCTAGTTTATGGTCTTAATTTTTATATTTGTGTCGTTACTACATTTAGGAATCAATCAAGGAACCTATGGCCATATTAGATGGGAACCGTTTACCTTCAGGTTGAGTGGTTTATATAACTTTGCTTATTAAACTAAAAGACGCATTGACTTATCTAAAGCCATATATTTCAATAAATCTGAGTATAAGGTCATTTGAATAAATATCAATCTTCTATGTCGTAAATGTACAAACAAAGTAAAAATAGCATAAGAGTTACACAAACGTCACATATTTGTTATTTATTTTACCCATTTGTGTTATAAAGCAAGTTGACCCACTTCACATCAAGTGCACAATAACGAGCAGCAAGTTTAATTACCCTTCACTACACGTCGCAATGTGCTACATGCTTTGTAGCGTGTAGGTGAGCTACGGCGTAGCTAGCGCTACGAACTAAAGCCGAGTACACGACTATGTTTATCGGACAGGAAATGAATGTACACTTTTTTTATTTATGTGTGAAAAAAAAATAGTATTCATATTTTTATGTCTATATACATATATCATAAATAGGCGTAGTACGTAATAAATAATTAAGTCGACTTAAAAAAATGCTGGATTTCGAATTTGTTTGTCATGTAAGGTACTGCTTTGTATTTAATAAACTGAATCGATTGAGCGCAGAAAAAACAACGAATCAAGGTATAATTGGAGGTATTGATCAAATATAACAACTGCCCGAATGGGGAAGCACCCATAATACACTTAAAAACAATATTTCACAAAAGAAAGTATTCTTGCTGATGAACAAAATCACCTGTGTTTCTTAGGGACCTTTGTACAAAAAACTCAACAATGTTGGAGTGACACTTTCAGAATTAAAATGCATCGGTAACCGCTTAACGTTAGTATGGGAGCAGGTTTTTATTGTTACTAAAACTTCTTGATAAGACAAACTATTCATGTTAATGATAATAATGATGCTAATGCTAATGATATGATGATGCTAATGTTCATGCTGATGATGTAAATTTTCTTTATTACATCGTTTTTATTAGAGCTCCTTCACACGAGCATTTCTCCAGTGTATGCTTAGAAACACGCATGCAGATGCCGCGACACCTGCATGCGTTGTCTCAACTGCAGTCATCGTGTTTAATCATGATGTCATCTCACCCCGTTTAGATGTGGCGACAACGCTATACTTAGCTACGCGACGCTAGTTTGAAAGAGCCCTTAAACATATGCATTTAAATCTAACACTTGCTTATGATTGTTTAAAGATAAAAAAAAAGAATAATATATTATTTATAAAAAAAAAATTACTCTTCTTTAGATCGCGCCCTTATCAATACGATTAGCTAATTAGGCGAAATTAATAGCATAATGGCGGAATCAAATTTATAACATTATCATTGAATTAATATTTTAGGTAATAGACTTATTTCCAATGAATCGAAATAATTTGTAAGAATAAACCGTTTTATGAACGATTGAAATGAAAATGTCCGTGAACTTTTCTGATTTAGGTATTTAATTAAAAACCTTCATAAGCTTATTTAAGAAGTAAATGCCAGTAATAAATTTTGTAGGAAATATGAGGCTGTTGAGACCACCAGCTGTCTGATTAGTTTAAGATGTTTTTTCCCTTTGTTTCCATTGTTCGTGTAAGTTGCCTATTTGGGTTGCGGTTTGGCTACATTGCAGACTAGACTGTGCCAATGAAGGTTCACTACCTATGAACGAATTAAGAGACAAGGGACTTATCCTGGGTATTTCTTCCTTGCAACCCTTTTTTTTTTTTTTGGGCATGTGGAAACCCCACCCCACCGGGGTTTTCGGTGGGATGGTGGGTCGGAATCGAACCGACTCAAACCACACGGTGTGCCGTACTGCGCCTTAAATAGGATGGATCCAGGAACAGCTTTTATTAAGACATCCGGTCCTTGCAACCCCTAAGTTAACCGTTCCTATCCAAAGTGATCAAAGTTGGTGTCACACCATATCTAAGGCCCCAGAAAAAAATTGAGAAGGCAAAGTTGTCCACCCACTGGCTCTTTCTAAACAGTACCCTCTGCTAAACAGAGAGACAAAGCGAGAAATGGAGTGAGGTATAACGTGGGTCTCTCTTATCTTAGAAACAGAAGCTCAGAATATTGGCCTCGAGCAGCATTCTGACAGAGAAGATTTCCTTTAACCAAGCGCTCAAGTGATAAGTGAGCTCAAGGCTTTGTGATTCTTCTTTTTCCTTCCTAGTTCCTTAATTTAATTAATCTCTTAGAATAAATTAGAAATGTCATTATGTCAAGGGCTTGATTTAAATACTATAGTATTTTAGGACAATAATGAATTATTTTTCCGCAGAAAAACGCAGAAAATGCCAGAAAGAATATACGCAGACGAAATCGCGAACACCAGCTATTATACTATAAAACAATTAATAAATAAAAACATGTAATTTACTTGGCTTACTACCATTTCAGTCATGTGTTAACGGTACCACCAAAAATGTTACTTAAATGTACTTCGTGTAAGGTATAATTTTTAATACATACAATTTTCCATACAAATACAACACTATTTCACCCCAAACTTATTTATTTATACTCAGTAACAGTTCTACATTTCTCCAAATCGCGGCCCATAAATGCCATATGACGTACCCTTTTTTCGCGAAAATGCGTCGATTATGTTCCTTATAAAAACAGTTTTGTACACGTTATACCGACAAGATCACGATACCATTTATAACGTCGAAATTCGCTGAATTTCTCTAGAAGATATCAGATAACATTACAGCTACATTATTCTCCAGTAAAAGGTTACTATACTGTATTATGAAAAACTATATGTAAGGTAATATAGTTTATTTATTTGCCGGATAAATGATACAATTGATATATATATTATGTACGATTACTTACATCCACATGCAACATTATAATAATAGTTTCTGATTTCACATTGTAGGTATTCATAAGAACAAGAAAATATTAGGATTAACCATTAGCAATCTAATATTATTATTTAACAACTTACATTGTAGTAAAAATAAATAAGTTTTACTAAAATGATAAAGAACAAAACCAAATGCACAACGTATGCATGTATAAATTAAATTTTGTGCGTGTGCGTGTGTGTGGTATGTGTGTGTGTGTGGGCGTAGTGTGTGTGTGTGTGTGTGTGTGTGTGTGTGTGTGTGTTTGTGGGTGTATTGGTTGTTTTTATACCCTGTTATAAAGCTAGGATATTCCGGTGATAGTGTTACGGTATATCTTGGTAATTATCTTATATTAACTGGTGCTCGCGAATTCGTCTGCGGAGAGTTAATACTTCAAGTACTCTATTGCTTTCTCCAAGCTTTCATCAATCTATGCAGAAGCAATCATTATTTCTTCCCTACGTACATATATTATAATTTTTTTATATCCTCAAACTTAAGAAATGATATTTCTTCCATACAAGCTTTTATCCCTTATGTCACTTATTCCAAGTTTTATTTTCGCTACAAAAATTAGCTCATATCCTTCTCTTCTATGTCTCATATATCTCTAAACCAAAATCAATCAAAATTGGTCTAGCGTTATAGGCGTAATAACGTAACAGACAGACAGACAGACAGAGTTACTTTAGGGTTTATATTATTAGTATTAATTAAAATATCACAGCAGAAACCAAACAAAAACAGCATCCCTAACAAAGCAATTACGGGCCTACGGTTTTCGGCATTAACTTTTTTATTAAAAGCATTGCATTGACATCTAGGGTTCTTACTCAATAATCGATGAGATGTATAGCAGATATATTATAGAATAGGAGACCTGAGGCTTTTTAGGGTTTAAAAAAATTAGGGTGGGATAGAATATTCACGCGAACGCGGGCAACAGCTAGTAATATAAATGCGAAAATGAGTTTATATATTCTATGTTTGTTTGTTTATTACGCTTTCACGCGTTAAGGGGCCATCCATAAATTACATCACACGAATCTCATGATTTTTTTACCCCTCCCCCCCGTCCTTGCCACAGATGGTCACATTTTTAATACTTTAGATTTTGACATGTGGACGGGCCCCTAGCTTCTTAACCGATCCTCATGAAATCTCCATACATACTCAGGGATACAAAAAGGGACATTGGATACATTTTATCAAATCAAATCAAACCAAAATCATTTATTTCAATTAAACCCATTATAGGTATTTTTGAATTATCAGGAGTAGTAGTCAGTCAGACTACGTCAGTCGTGAAGCTAGTTGCCTGTTCCAATACGTAGATCCTGTGGAGAAGAACAATCAAGAAACTCCGAGGACACTCTTAAAAGAAAAAAAGTCCTGTAACTGAAGAATACTTGAACTAATTGACAAAAGCGCGAAGCCGCGTATAGAAGATAGAAGCTAGTAAAGGTATAAATACTGCGGTCTTTTGTGGGGCCTAGTCTCGTCTGTAGTTCGTTCGAAAATCTGTTGTGCACTGCCTACTGAAAGTGGTTCTTGCAAAAAGGTTTCCGTTTCACTACTAACAAAAATCTAAGTAAATATTCATCCTAAAAAGCAAAGCTCTCTCTGAAGTAACGAGAGTGCTTTTACTAATCAAATAACATTTTTACATTCTATCATTTTTATTTGAATCAAAAGCTTTTGCTACTAAATAGTTGGAAACCTCCTCTCTTCGTGAGCTACGAAACTTCGCAAAATACACATTTTTATCACTACCAGTATAAAAAGTGCGGCTAATCTTGTTACGCAGCGTAATTTTTTTTGAAATATTACCGCCATCTTGTCACGGGAGTATTCATTTTGTTGACTTACGGTCGCCATTTTACATTTGATACGCAGAGGATTTTCGACTTAATTTCAAAATATGTAGATAGACTTTTGCTTGTGAAATGTTTTATTAGAATAGAGCCCTCATGTGCACGAAGTGACGGTCGTTACATGGAGTGCAATTGTGTTTAAATAAGTGAGAATTTCATCACGGAAAAATAATAAAATGTATTTACATTGTGGGAGACATATGTGCGTGAGAAATATGTGTGGTGATGCGTGTCAACTCTTATAAAAGTAAAGCTGTTGGAGTAATGTGCTTTTCATTATTTCGTATCGTACTTTTGTTGTTTACTTATGTATAAGTATGTTGTAATGATGCCCCGCAGAGTAATGACGTCATTCACGTGTCCTGATCTCTTAAATGCGCGTATCATTAACTGTGACGCAGAACCTACGGGTAACACATTTCTAATTGTAGTGTTATTGAACATCTGTCTTCCGTCGAACATCTGTTCCACGTGATAATGAACAAGGAAGAATGTAAGAAGCTGACGGCCAAATTTAAGAATTAAGAGGTACTATAAAAAGAAGAAAAGAAGATTTGGTATTTTGAAACGGGGTAAACAAACATCTAACCACTATGACAAACAAACAATAACTAACTAACACTGCTTTTGAATATTTTTAATCGTCAATACAAATATTCATAATAATTATCGTAAAAATAAAAGTACCACTGACTTCAATGTGCTTTTTAGTAAAAAGTAGATGTATTTTGTTTAAATATAATGTGGATAGGCCAACTAAACGCACTGCTCCAATGAGACAGCGATGTTTCGGAGCCAACGAAAACATCATCGATGAATACAATTTTTAGATATTTGTTAATTTTTAAGAAACCGCTCGACTGATTTCGATAAAATTAAAATGGGACCATCTGGGAAATGTACCCTTTGAAACAAAAAAATAATTTTCAAAATTGGTTCAGGGCTCTTCGAGTAATCGGTGAACATACATTAAAAAAAAAACCGACGAACTGAGAACTTCCTCCTTTTTGGAAGTCGGTTAAAAATTATCATGAAGATATAATCTACCTCTTTTAGGCTTGCGGCATTTTCTATTCACAAGTGAAAGAGAAATATTACACGTGAAAAAGGATTACCAAATGTGGGTGAAAACTTTTTGTCACGACCATTTTTATGTGAACATTTGTAAAGTGCATGTGCCGTATAAACACGTACAATTTCAAATGATAAATGTGTGCATTTCGATGCAAAGTCTTGGCTTGGTGATATAATAGAGGAAATAAAAATCTACACGGAAACCTCGAAAAATATATAACTAATGTTTAAACACGTAATTTAAAGTTAGTGACCGGTTATGTTTGAATCTAATTGCTTAGGTTTAAACTTTGTATTGGCCAATTTACGTAACTCAAAAAAATACATTTATAAATACATTTCTAAACCCCATCCACCTTCAGAATGTTACCCCTTGTTATATACTTAGTAATGGTGGTATTTTTATATTTGATGAATATATTATTAGATGCCTAATATATATTATTATTATATATGCATGTTTTTTTTTTGCGCTTCCGCTTCATTGTTTATAGGATAACCGTCAATAAATTAACACAGTTCTTTTGCCACCCATACCTGACTTGGTTGGCAATGAATAAAAAAAAAAAACACAACTTCATCATTAACTTAATACACTTTACAAATAAGTATAAAAGGATAGCCGCGCTTGATTTAAAATTAGGCGTATAAACATTATTTATTGACAAGTTACTTTATAGTATATAATTTTCAATTAATTTTTATTACAATTATAGTAGGCAAACTATGATTAATTTTGCAACAAAATGCACACATTTTTATCTCAAATTTTATAACAATAATCCAACAATGGTTTTTGTTAGAACATTGCAACACTGATGGGTTATGTCGTCCTTGTCGAAATCAACTGCGCATTTGAACGTCCACTCGGATACAGAGGGTTCGCGTTGACCCAGTCTTAGTTATAAGAAGCTATTTTATAAAATATGAGACAAACAACTCGTCTTCATCTATTCTCAGGTCTCAGTCGCCTTTTTGCAGCCACCCCGTATCAAAATCTAAACTATTCCTCAAGATAATAACATTACCTAAATTACAGTTTATCATAATGACTAACTGACGCACTCAGAGATAATTCATGGTAACTAAAGTTGTTCTTAAGTACAAATTTTCGACAGAGCATCTATACGTTAGTAATAATATACCTTACAATGTGTTAGTGGACTGTTCTTGACTATCAGACACGGTTACATAAGAATAGAATAGAATAAATAATATTTATTGCTTCAGCTTAAGCTATCAAAATACAAAATATGTTCTATGCATACGAGTATATTATTCTGTTCTAGTTCTACGACCTATAATATAATATTCCTGCCAATTTCCCAATTTCCATTTGGGGTCGGCCTGGGTCGGCGCAATTGGCTGTTTTTTTTATGGCTGTCTAACGCCATCGCTTCTTGGTTATGTTGTCGTTTCAATACGGTAAAAAAGGAAGAAGGTAAATTTGTGTAAGGAAAACTGAGTAGGGAGGGGTTTAGGGAACGGGACTGAGACTGCAGTAGCTCGCATATATAACTAAATAACTATCACACTAATATTATAAATATGAAAGTTTGGATGGATAGATGGATGGATGAATGAGAGGATGGATGAATGTTTGTTACTCTTTCAAAAAACCATTGAACCGATTACGATGAAACTTTGTATGATAGCTGGAGACCTGGATTAACGCATAGGCTACTTTTTATCCCGATAATCCCACGAGATCGGGATTAACGCGGGTGAAACCGTGTGGCGCTGCTAGTATAATATATAACTAAACAAAATACGCATGTCTGAAAATACTTACAAATATAAATGTAGTCAAACAATTTAATTTTGTTCATAGCTAAATAACAACTTCCTATTTTATAAGAAAATTCTAAACTTGTTTCGATAAACAAGTGCTAAAAGCAGCATATATAGCCTTCATTTTTTTCACCGAACATGTATTACAAGTCCCTACCGCATAAACACAAATATTTTTCACTCGAACGGTTTTCACGAATCAGTGAATATTGGTCCTTAAAACTTGGTATTACTTCTCTTATGAGTATTGTTTTGTTAATTTATTAATTTAAGATACATGTCATGAAATTATTAATGTTTTGTGTTTGGTGAGTGTTCACCGAATCGAATTGTGATTGTAAGTGTATTTTATAATACAGTTAATTTAAATGTATTAACAAAATAAAGAAAAATATTACTCAACTTTGAAATATGTATTTACTGTAACAAATAAACAAACAAATTATGATATCAATCTGTGTATAATATTTTAAGATAATCTATGTCTTTATTAAAATATTCCACCAGCCATAGACATTAAAAGTTGGTGTTTACAGGTAATGATTAATTGAAGTTTGAGTTTTTAATTACAGTTTCAAAGAATAATCAAAGGATGAAAGCTTGACTGGCAGATTGCCGGCAAGGTAATTAATTGCAACGACTTTATAAAAGTACTAAGTAAGTTTTCTAGCTTCATTGTAGATATTGTTCCATAATGATGATCTTGATAGTATAATACGATATAATCTAACAACTTGTTTGCAATATTACAAGACGATTGGTTACTTGCAAGAGGAGCAGGTAATAAAGTAGTATTTGAACACGCCACGGTAGTTTCACTACACATAGTACATAGGGCGTGAAAGCGTAAGAAACGAACAATCTCACATTTATATTTACAATGTTTGTTAGTATTTACAACATGTTATAATGTGTGAGATTTATCAAGTTATTGTTATTATTAGAAATCAGGATGTCCACTAACCGACAAACTTTCAAGGTTAAAGTACGACAGCTCTACACAGACTTTCTGGAGTCATCTGAATAATTATTTGTATGTGTATTGTATGTATTTGTATGTAAATATGTAAGTGTAATTGGTATATATAGTATACGTAATTATGTAGGTTTATTGATGTTATATATTCTTAATATTATATTCCCTTATGTTGTTCTTCTTTTAAACTTACAATTCTTCTTATTTCAATTATACACCTGCCACACACATTCTTTATCATCCAAAGGTTGACTGGTAGAAAATGCCTATTGCATT
Source organism: Callimorpha dominula (assembly GCA_949752705.1). Classification (NCBI taxonomy): domain Eukaryota; kingdom Metazoa; phylum Arthropoda; class Insecta; order Lepidoptera; family Erebidae; genus Callimorpha; species Callimorpha dominula. The sequence continues at coordinate 21,848,791 of OX456993.1, forward strand.
AAGTCCGCCTCATGCAATGTATCTGCAGGAAGTGTTTCAAAATTAAATTAAATAAAAAAATATTAATTTATTTTAATTCTATAAACCATTAATTCTCTTCATTAATTATAGAGCATCACTTATACTTCGCACTTATATTTCCACTTCTCTATTCACTTGTTCACTTGCTGATCACTCAACCAGAACTCAACTAATACCGCAATGTACCGCCTTTTATACACCGAACTTTATTTCATATAGAGTTTATAACATTACCCGAAAACCCTAAAACGCTCTGGAAGTTTCTAATACATTGTGGGACATTCTATAATATACTCTTAGTTCCGTTCAATGTCAAAAGATGCGATGCATTTCGTAACCCTCTATGACTTTCTATATTCGACAATAGATGGCTCCCGCGGGTTAGACTTCTGTAACAATTCATCAATTTTTTAACTCCATCTGTCCGTCCGTCTTTTAAACTTCTTTCTTCTACTCCTAAACTTCTACCTACTGAGTAGTTTCTATGATTTGTACCTAAGAGTCTAATCTTTTAATTGAACCTATAAGTCTGGTACTAAAAGTTACATTGTAAAAGTCGTTATAAAATATAATTAAATAATTACGCGTGAGTGTTTATCCACACGGTCGCAAGAACTTTTCGGCAATGATCTCTAACTGTTTTATAGTAGGGGTCAACTATATTTACCAAATAAAGTTCGGTGCTAACTCATCTCTTTTTCGTTCAGTACCATGTAACGAAAAGGTAAAAACGAAATTAGTTTCTTGTTCACCTTTGAGCAAGTTCAGTGCTAGATTCTGTTTGCATGTGTTTGATTAATACATTTATTACCTGTTAGATAAAGAAATATTGTTTTGTATTTAGTCTGAACCAAGATGGAAGTTAACTGAAAGATGTTTTGTAAGAATATTACTTATATTCGAAACAAAATAAATAAAATTTGACACACCTAGCACGAGATTAATTAAGATGCCTTTTTGGAAAAAACACATTCTACTGCCCAAATTTACAAAACACAACACATCTATATATATATCAGATGTCTTGTTTTTGTTACTTTACCTTTTACAGACTTTACATCTATTCTCGTAATGAAACTCTACCGGGCTATTGGAATCCTACATTATAATGTCACTTTAACCGTAATAAAATACCTTCACTTAGTATTAAAATTAGTATCATTATCTTGTAATTCGAGACACGTATATGTATAGAGAAGAACCTTGGTAATTTCGATATCAAATAATCAGAAGGTCGAACAACGAAGTGTTATCGTCTCAATTTCAGTTCAGTGATTGTGTAACCTAATAGAACCGTCACGTTCACTACATTAATAGACTATTGCCAATAATATTGAATTGCCTATAGGTAAACTGATAACACATGTTGCTTCTGGGGGCGATAAAATCAAGGGTTTTTAAATATAAATAAAATGTATAAAAGGCTCCAAATCCCGTTAAATTCTAACGATTAATTAACTCGCTTTTATTAGCTTCGCTTGTAACAAGTAAACAAAACTGGCCTGTTGGTCTAGTGGTTAGTGACCCTGACTGCTCAGCCAGAGGTCGTGGGTTCGATTCCCATCTGAGTCTGGGTGTTCTTTGTGTACGTTGTTGGTATGTTTGTAAAGTCCTCCGCGACACAGGAGTAATTCCTAATGCGGGAGTTGTCTTAAAAACTTGAAAATCAATTTTAACCTACTTCTAATTGTCGTATCGAAATGAAACTTTGTATGTGTCTGTAGTTTGGACGATAATACTATAATTTGGTATCTTGACTGATCTGATTATTGAGTCAGGAGGTGGTTAGTGGAACTCTTCAATGGCTACTAGTAAACCTCTCAGATTGGGCTTAGTAGCAATGGTCTGATGATGGATCCAGGAGGAAGATAGTGACACTCTTTTTTTACTATATAATTATTTTAAATCTATAAAATACTAAACATTTCCGTCAGTATAAAGCTATCAAACATCAATAGAGTAGAAACTGAGCACATGCGCATATTTAACGTTGTTTTTTTTAAGTGAAAACTTGTGCACTTTTGCTATAGGGAAAAAGCACTTAACTCGTGACCGTCACGCTACTAATACATATATAGATCCACTAGAGGGCGCTAATCTAAACATTAAGTTCTGTCAGCTCCTTATTAATTAATGTCACCAACCTACTAATGTGACGTTTTAAGTTCGTCGTTTCGTTTAAGTTTTTACTTCTGTCGGCAGTCCCATGACTGCCTATTTTTTTTTTTTTTATTGCAGCAATATTAATAAAGGGTGTCACGCATTACTAGTATTCTTCTTAACCTATCCAGCTAAAGTAAATCTATCGTTAATAGTGGCTTAACTTCAGTAGTGTACCTACTAGGTGAGGGTCAACCACTTTATGGCAAATCTGATGCCTACGCCGTTCCACTACCGCTACTCTGCATTTACTGGACTATTGCTAGTTTGTTAACTCGGTAGTATAATAAAAAAAAATTAAAAGAAGTCTTATTTGGCACTAGCAACCCGCCCCGGCTTCGCACGGGTAGCAGAGACATCTTCAACAATAATTATCATATTTCAACCAATTTACACAAAACCTTTACAAATTATATACCTCATGAATTGCTCTATCTATAGGTGAAAACCGCATGAAAATCCGTTCAGTAGTTTTTGAGTTTATCGCGAACAGACAGAAAGATGCGGTGGGGGACTTTGTTTTATAATATGTAGTGATATAGTAGAATCCTCACCTGCTAGCAAAGTGTCTAGATACTCTATTATGCAGTGTATATGTACAACATGACGTCAGTAAACTTGTTGGAACTATGTATACATAGGCTGCACTAAAAGTATCGGGAATGGAATATTTCCACTGTTTCTGTCATATTAAAATCTTTTTAATTGAAAACACCTTGGTTTTAAAAATCGAATACCATTTATTTATTTAAAAAAAGATTCGCGGTCTTATCACAAGGTTTTGTCAAACTTGTTTAGTCGTTGAGAAAATGGAATTGACTCGAGAAAATTCAAGAGCGATGATTTATTATGACTTTCGAAATGGTTTAACGCAAAAACAGTGTGTTGACCGGATGATTTCTGCATTTGGTGATAAAGCCCCATCCAAAATCACAATTTATCGCTGGTTTGCTGAATTTCAACGTGGACGTGTCAAGCTCAGTGATGATCCCCGTCAAGGTCGTCCAAAAACTGCAGTCACCCAAGAAAACGTTGATGCTGTGCGTAAGCTGATTGAGGAAGGTCGACATGTGACATACCGCGAAATTCAGGCAACTTTAGACATTGGCATGAGTCAAATACAAATAATCTTGCATGAACAATTAGGTGTAAAGAAGTTGTTTTCCCGATGGATACCGCATTCGCTCTGTGAAGAGCAAAAAGCGGCTCGCGTTACTTGGTGCGTCAGAACTCTCGAAAGATTCCACGCAGGATCCTCAAATGCTGTATACAAAATCGTATCAGGTGACGAATCCTGGATATACGCGTACGAACCCGAAACAAAAAACCAGTCACGAGTTTGGGTGTTCGAAAATGAGTTAAAGCCATCAAAAATTGTTCGTTCACGGAGTGTTGCAAAAAAAATGGTATGGTATATAATGCAGAATGGTATGCTAGCATTTGTTTGCCACAGGTCGTTTCTGAACTCCGTAAAGAGAACTACAACCGCCGCATCATCCTCCATCACGACAATGCGAGTTCTCACACCGCGCACAGAACAAAAGAGTTTTTAAAGCAAGAAAACATAGAATTATTAGACCATCTGCCGTACAGCTCCGACCTAAGCCCTAATGATTTCTATACTTTCCCTAAAATAAAGAATAAATTGCGTGGTCAGAGATTTTCATCACCTGAAGAAGCTGTGGACGCCTACAAAACGGCCATTTTGGAGACCCAACTTCCGAATAGAATGGTTGCTTCAATGATTGGTTCCATCGTATGGAAAAATGTGTCAAATTTCGCGGAGAATACTTCGAAAAGCAATAAATACATTTTTAAATAGTAATGTTGTGTCACTTCCTTGATTCCCGAAATTTTCAGTGCCGTAATCCCCATTTACACGCCACACTCTTAATTATCAAACTATATAGTACAGCAGTGTTCGTACAAACGATTCCACAGCTTTCTCTACACGCTATTGCAAAGTTCTAGTGATGTGAGTTTGTACTACATAATTATTAAGTTAGTACTTTAGGTGCACATACTGATGTTCTCAACTTAATTACATTTTATGATGTCCAGGATGAGAAATTGTATACGTCTTTATTTTCGTTATCCCTCTAAAACAGCTAAATTGTTTGTGTTAGTAAATTCATATTGGTAACGTACCGGGTTGGCTCAAATTCCCAACCACACGAACGCAAGTCCGCACGAGTTGATTTTAAAACTAATTGTTTTTTGCACAGTACAAAATTAATACACTTACCTACTATCGATTCTAGAGCAGTTAGTTGATTATTTATCCCTTGATTTTTTTCTACAACAAATCCTTCCTATTCCTTATCTTTTAACTTAAAAGTGCTCTGCAAATTGGATAATGTAAGGTGTTTTTTTAACATTGATAAGCTAACCATACTTCAACGTAGTTACTACTATGGAAATATAACATATCTTTACAAAATATCTACATACTGTAAGGTCATAATTTGGATCATATTAATAACTGGTGACTCCTTTTTTCTCAGACTCTCTCATACTCCTTTATATTTAAATATTTTAAGACATTCCTCACTTGCTTAAGCTAAAAATATAACAGTCTTTAGGTAACTCTGCATGCCTTATTATAAAGTCCTTTTCGGCCTGTTATGATTGTCGAATAAAAGCCAACATACGAGTATTAATTACGAGTTTTACACTTAGATATAATTTATACGTCATCCTATTATTAATAATAACATATGGCATGCGGATGCCCTCAGCGATTCTGACTTTAATTTTCTTTATTGAACATGAACATATTGTATGCGACATTCGTTTTTACAGAACCTATTGTGTGAGAAGTTTTTCATTTTAATACATACCATCCTTAGATCATATAAAATAGACCATACAATGAATGTTCCTGTCAATATATGTTGTAATAGTTTTATACAAAAATGCAATGTATAGCACCTGTATACACACACAACTGAGCGTATTAGACTCGCGCCAATCAAACACATCTGTTAGGAACAGTCTCACAACTGAAAGGGCATAGCAAGAAAAAAGGCATAAAGCTCTGAAAGTAATATGATTCGGTTGACACTGATATTGTAAAACATAACACTTACGAGTGTAGCTTCTCGATTGCCGGCGCACAGTGTGGTATTTAGTATCAAAACCTGGCCAAAAATCGTTTTTCTTTTTATTAGTTACTGGTATTATATTGTCATTCCTGAATAAGTTAAGTTCTTGATGCAACAAAAGCCGAAAAGTGCACCGAGCTCGTCCGTCACAGCGCGCTACATAATCATTCGGAAGTTACCGTTCGCTCTAAGTGGTCGTGTGATTAGTCGAAACTCTCGCATTTTATTGTTTTAAAAACTCTTGTGGTTTTATGAAAATTCAATTTAGTGGTTGTGTTTGTGATGGATACTTCTATGGCAGGTATGTTCTTTACATATTACTAAATATTTTTAACAAAATTCAATCCAATAATTATCTATAGATCGAAACACTTAGGTGTAAATATTTGTTAACAAAATAATAAAAAAATATGTCTATAAAGGGTTTTGTTATATTTCTAAAGATTTCTAAGTTATGAAAACTATTGAGTAGTGTAATATACTTAGCATAGAATGAAAATCTTAAGAGAATTGCCGCCCCAAACCGCCCCTCTTGTTTTAGTATTTTTTTTTGTTTAATACCATATTCTTACAAATTATTTACTCTTATTCAGTTGTTGTTTATTTTATTATTAGGACCGTCTGGAACCAGATTGATGACTCGAAATGAGCTATATAACATCATGCAGCACTCAAATAAGTTAACGTTTGATGGAAAGCTTGAATATTTGGAACAAGAATTGTTAAGCTATTATTCTGAAGATGACACAAGGATAGCTGATATGAAGCAAAAGCTCTATGTTATCAAATACTAATTTAAACAGAAATGGTTAGCTGCTCATAAAACGAAATCAAGATTCGAGAAAGACAATGTTGAGTGGCTTAACGGCACTATATAGATTCCAGTGCAGGTACGTGAGACACAATAGATGCAAAACTTTATTCTTATTATTATTTTCATTTTTGCGTGTCGGTGTCGGACAAAGACTCTTTAGAAATCTAAGGAGTCTTTGAACAACACCGCTCGACCGAGTATTTAAAAAAATGTTGTTACAGGAGTCCTGGTCGTCCTCAGAAATCTTTCTTAGAATCAAGTGAAAGAAGCAAAAGACGGAAAACCACAGACTTGCGATTAAAAAATGAGGAAGAATTGACGTACGCTACACAAATGAAATTGCGTAAGTCAGGCAAAGTTCATGCTTTGAAAGTTGTAAAAGACCTTACAAAAAGTCCACGAAGAGCAAAAAAATATGTAACAGCAATGAAGAATATAATTAAATAAAGTGAACAACCTCAAAAATTATCGCCTGTACAGGCTTTGTCAATGTACACCGAAGCAGGGCTTACTAAAGCCCAATACGAAAGAATTCGAGAAACGAACAAAACCTTTTTCCCGTGTTATTCTATTCTTCAAAAATTAAAAAAGGAATGCTATCCCGAAATTGCCGAAAAAGACCTGTGCTGAAGTGCAAGTGCAAAAGCTGCTCAATCATACGGCAACACGACTGATTTTACATCTTGGAGAAGCTGTAAACCATTTGAGTGATAACGAAAAACGATCTTTAGTTTTAGTAAGTAAGTGGGGTTGTGATGGATCTCAGCAGATGCAGTTTAAAATGAAGTTTGAAAATGAAGCTGATTCTGATGCCAATATTTTTCAAAGTTCTTTAGTTCCGCTTCAATTAGTTTACGGGAACGAACAAAAAAATCTCTGGCAAAACCCAACACCGTCATCACCTCGCTACTGCCGCCCAATAAGAATAAGATTCATCAAGGAGACAAATGACGTAACAACTGAAGAAATTGATTATATAAAATCCCAAATTATTGCACTTTCCAACACAGAATTTGAAAATAATATATTGGTAAAACATAAATTGTTATTTACCATGGTAGATGACAAAATATGCAATGCTGCAACTCATACCAAATCCACGATGAGGTGTTACATATGTGATGCTACTTCAATAGAATTTAACGATTTATCTAAGAAAAGAGTGTGTAAGAAAGAAAACTTAAGTTTAGGTCTTTCTTTACTGCATGCTCGCATAAGATTTTTTGAGAGTATTTTACATGTACCGTATAAACTGTGTTGCGGTTTTAAAATCAACATAAAAGAATTTGAAAAATATTGTCAAGAAACTCTATAGTTTCTACCCCATGTCTCCTACAATGCACAAGGTGCTACAACATGGAGCCGATGTCATAAGTGAAGCTATTCTTCCAATATGTCAACTATCTGAAGAAGCAGCAGAAGCACGAAATAAACACATTAGGTTATTTAGATTTAATTATACCAGAAAGTTCATGACTTGCAACATGAATGTACTCAACAGGTTTCTCTTAACTTCTGACCCATTAATAACGGGTATGAGATGCATCTCCTACAAGAAAAGAAAGCCCTTGTCTTCAGATGTTTTAAATTTATTGTTAGAAAGTGATATAACAAATGTTAGTAATTTTGCAGATAGCGAAAGTGATGATTAAATGCTTTAAAATATAAAAAAAGTCTTTATTTTACCATTCTGTAATATACAATGAATAAAGAACGTAGTTTTATAGCCTTAAGATGTATAAAACATTTTTGACCAGCTTTTAAGACTAAATACCACACTGTGCGGCGGTTGACTGACTGTCCGAATGCTGTTTTAAGAACCGTTGGCACTTGTGCTGTGACATTAATTGAAAAGAACGAATGATAGTTGTAATCGATAAACTTATCGATTACAACTAACTAAATCAACTAAGAAGCGACTTTTGTATAAAAATATAATGGTAGAAAGTAATGCTTGTTACACAACTATTGCTATAAACTATCAAAATCACTAAATAACAGTAACTGCTATGTTGTTCGTACCTCAATCCGCACTCAAGTGATTGTTAACAACTTGTAATGTTAGCATGGCCTTTTATAACCCCCAGTATTCATCAATATTTATCAACCGACCAATAGCATTGCGTCACCAGTATAACTAGTCATAATAATGTCTATTAACTCATTTATATTAAATAGTGAACTGTTTTATCATCTGTTATAGTTTGCCCCTATTTTTAATAAAATAAATAGGAGGTTTCCATATGGCGACAACACATCTATGGTCTAGATGATCGAAGATGCCATCCGCACAGTTTCACTAACTCAATATAAAAATAACAAATCAATATAAGTTAAATTCATTTGTTTTACGAGTGGGTAGGGTTAGAACCAATAACCACACGATCAAAAGTTCAATTAATTAGGCACTTCAGTACTACACGATCATATTACCTCTTAAATATTATGTGCCAATATATTTATATGAATGTATTTTCGTTAAATTACTTTTTGTAGTAAAATTTGATAGGAGATTACATAGGACTTTTTTCAGAGGAAAAAAAACCAGAGGATAAAAACCAAAATACATGAGCATGTATGTGAATATGATACCAAAGATTTGAAATAGTTTTAGACTTAAGTCAACATTTCGTGAATTGTACAGTTCCAAAGGTTGGTATATCCCTTACCTAGATTTAATAATAATAATCATTTATTTCTGGCTGCATATGCCTGTACAGAAATACCTTATTCTTAATGTACATACTATGCTTTAAGTTAAGGCGCAGAAAATTCTCAGAAATATAATATGCTAATACACTTCTTATTTATCAAAATAATCTTTTAATATTTATGTTCTGTAATCTGTTAAATCTGTCTATAACGGACCAAGATTTATCTTTCATCAGTTCCTAGTATAAAATATGATTTTGTTATAGCATGAAAATTATATATCTACAGGAATTTAGAACGATGGAAAAAAAATTGTTTTTACATATTTGAGAATATGAGATACAAGAATAAGATTCATTCTCATCCTCTGCGCTTTTTCCTAACTACGTTGGGGACGGGTTACAGTGTAACTACGAGAACTTCGATATTTGACGTGGAGTGACTGCCACCAGATCTCCACAACCACAAAATACTAGGCGATTTCGAAGTTTCGTAGTTAGACCAGGTGGTCGGACTTTTTAGTGCTCCAACTACCCGTAACGAATGTCACAGATGTTCGTAGGGCAACCAGGACCACGGCTTAACGTACTCTCCTGGACACTGAGGGGTCTCAATGTTAAGAATGGTCACCCATCCTGAGACTGACCTGGCTCGTATTACTTAACCTTACATAGCCCTTAAACAAGAATCAGGTTATCTTCTATATATTAATACGTGAGGAGAATTCTTTGTGCGTATTTTTTAAGCAAACAGGCACAGACAGAATTGTGTAGTTTGGAATAATTCAAGTTTATATGTAGAAGAAGTGCAGAAAGATTCATTTTTTACCCGCGACGGCACGGAGAGGGTATATGCGTTTTCGGTGAGAGATGTTTGTGTGTTTGTGCAAACCAATGTTGCCATTTATCTTCAACACCAATAGTCCGATTTTGATGCCGTTTTCAGTAATAGGTTAGTGTTTGATTGGTGCTGGTTCTTAGCTGGGTGTTACGGTGGTTACTCACTAGGGGGCGCTGCAGTAAACATTTGTTTGTGCAAACCAATGTTACCATTGTTAGAAACAGTCTCGTTACCACTGATATACACTATGGAAATCACTAACTAACAGCAACTGCCAAGTTGTTCGTACCTCTGTTTGCACTCAAGTCAATCGTTCTAAACATATTGCTACCCTTTTATAGTCCCACAATTTGTTAATATTTATCCATCGACCAATAGTATTGCGTTACCGGTATAACCAGTCAAAATAATATCTATTAACTTATTTTTATTAAATAGTGAACTGTGTTATCAATTCATCTATTATAGTTTGGCCCTATTTTTAATAAAATAAATAAGAGTTTTTGATGTGGCGACAACACCATTTATCTGCAAAATGAATTGTCCGATTTTGACGCAGTTTTCAGTAATGGGCTTGCGGTTGATTGGTGCTGGTTCTTAGATGGGTGTTAGGGTGGTAACTTACTAGGGGGCGTTGCAGTAAACATTTGTTTATCTCCAAAATAGAGTTTTGGCTCGTTTTTACCGAGTTGAATCGTCCTGTCATTTTGAAACTTTGCAGTTATATGTGGTTTACATGTCAATACTATCAACTGGCAACTTTAAGCTGATCTGATGAGGAAGCCAAGAGGTGGATACTGGGACTCTTCAATGGCTACTAGCAAACTCTTCGTGTTTGGGCTTGTTAGATTGGTTTTGCCCCCTTTGATTACGCATAGTGGCGAGGGTCTGATGATGGAGCCAAAAGAAACATAGTGGAACTCCTTAATGGTTACTAGTAAAACTTTCGAGTTTGGACTCATTTGATTTGTTTCCCAACGCGGCACGGAGAAGGTATATGCGTTTAGGGTTAGAGATGTTTGTGTTTTTGTGCAAACCAATGTTGGGATTTATCTCCAACACTAATAGTCCGATTTTGATGCAGTTTTCAGTAATGCGTGCGTGGTTGATTGGTTCTTAGAAGGGTATTACGGTGGTAACTTACTAGGGGGCGCTGCAGTAAACATTTGTTTGTGCAAACCAATGTTGCCATTTATTTCCAAAAATTGTTTTTTTTCTGGTTTTTGCTGAGTTGGATCGTTCTCTCAGTGCTGTACATGTCAATACTATATATATGTACATAATACATACATGCTCTCTAAAAAATCTGAAATAAAAAGCAAAGCTAAAAATTTCGAAAAACCCAAGATGGTTAAAACTTATCGAATATCCGTCGGGGGATGCATTCTCCATTTCAAATTTCAACTAAAATGAAGATATCCTGTGTTACAATATGCTGTCGTAAAACATCTTCAATAACTATATTCTCGCGTTACTATAAAACTGCAAAACTTTAGTTCATTTAATGGCAGCCCCGGCGGATTTTCTTTGGTTGTTTATTAATTTCATAGGTAGTTGAATATGTTATTTATTATTGTCACATCTAAGTATATCTTCGAGAAATAAATAGGCACGTAAGGAAGTGCTATAAAAACTGATACTCCATTGTTTATATGACCGACTTCGCGAGAGATCAACTCTATTATCTCTAAAAAGCTTTTTACGTTTATTATCTTTCGTTACATAATCTGGTTAAGTCGGGGGTTTTTAAATTATTTTGTCCTTTTTCATCATCCATCATCAGCCTTTCACTATCCACTGCTGGACATAGGCCTCTCCTAATGTACGCCACTGAGCTCGATCGTCAGCTCTCCTCATCCAGTTTTTCCCCGCCGTTTTGCGCAGATCGTCACTCCACCTGGCCGCAGGGCGTCCTACACTACGTTTCCCTTGACGTGGTCTCCACTCCAGAACTTTTCCGATTAAGTTTTAACCTTCGTGGGTTTTTTCAAAATTTTTCATTTTGCTTTTTATAAACAATATGTGCTAAACAGTGCAAAACTATATAAAAACGGCTATATAAAGCTACAGGGGTCCAGTATATATTTTGACCTGTCATGGAACAGAAGTCTATACGACGACAGTTCACGTAATACTGGTTATTTAAATAAAACAAGACATTCCATACGGTCGAAATTCGACCGCCAGACGATCTCTAGCATAGATAGGTAGACGCAAAATCGAAACGGACAAGTGAACGATAGTGCAGAATTTACTCGCACTTACTTGGAGTGTCATCCATTCAACTTCAACATTTCGTCTAAGTACGAGCATCCTCCTAACACTGATATGTTACCATCGCTGAAGTTGGCAAAGCAAGGATGAGTAGTCACATCTCCTAACTAAATTGCACTTCACAAACGAAGATAATTTAAATCTATTTGTTTTCTGATATTTCTTTATCCCTTTTGTAATCCACCGAGACGACATATACAGGAGAAGTCAAATAATGTATTTACATATTCCTTTATAACTGCTAGCGAATTTGAATAATGGAATGGAATAGTGGGTCAGGCTGAATAATGCTTGGTTATCGCAAGTAAAAAGACATATTTTACATATATATCTACACATAGTTACATATACTCACGCCTGTATTCCTGAACGGGTAGACAGAAGTGATGAAACACCCATATTTTGTCAACTATAATTTATTCCCACTCAAATAATACGAAAAGTTGGGAGTATATTGAAAGGTTATGGTATGCAAGATGTTCCCGGATCCCTCCTACTTAAGGCGCAGTACGGCACACCGTGTGATTTTAGTCGGTTCGGTTCCGACAAAGATATTTCTGTTGAACTATCACATTCATAGACCAATAATAAGCTGATTATAAATATTTTATATGTAGAACATCTGCAGTGTTGCTAAGTTACTTGTTTTCCGTTTTCATCAGTGTCGTATGACTACTGTTTATTTTATATTATTACCAGCTGGGACTGCGGTTTCTTCAGGTAAGTGCCTCGTTAGGTTTTCTTAAATTTCCTAAATCTCTTCATTTTTTATTTTATAAGAACATTCTCCTGACAATAACAAACACAAAAAAAAAGAATTAGCGAAATCGGTCCCGCCGTTCACGCGTGATGCCGTGACCAAAGGAAATAGGAATTCATTTTTTTATATGTATATAGATATTTATTTAACCTATTTCTTACGCTTCTACAGTGTTATTATACAACTTTGTAAATACACCCCAACAATTGTTTATACGGATTGATTGGGGGGTTTAAGGAATAGCTCGAGAAGGTCAGAACTAAAAGTACAGATTGACTGAGACTGCAAAATAATACGTGACTCGAAACGTCATTTCTATTTACAAACAAGTACTTAAGTACTCTTTTCTATAACAAGAATCTTGACGGAATTTATTTCTATAACAACTTTACTATTTTAAATCTAATCATGTAGAAATAACGCTAGCTTCTACAATTGGCAGGGAATACCCGCTGATTTGAAAATCACCCATTATATTATAACTAGCAACACGCCCTGGCTTCGCACGCTTCGCACACATTATATACCTAACTAAACCTTCCTCATGAATCACTCTGTCTATTAATGAAAACCGCATGAATATCCGTTCAGTAGTTTTTCAGTTTATCGAGGACAGACAAACAGACGGATGCGGCAGGGGACTTTGTTTTATAATATGTAGTGATGTAATTAATATATGCCTTTTAAAATTTGATAAAAATTTGTATTTTGCGAACGTTATTGAGTACAATAACGGTTGTAAAATAACTACTAAATACAAAAAAAAACATGTGAATCTAGTTTGTGATCCTTTATTCTATCTACTATTTTCGTTTAATTCACATCGTGTAAAAACGTGTGATTATTTAACTACTTGCGAATAGTAGCATTTGATGTTGAAATACTATTTGTATAGGAAAGTACAAATTTCGCAAGCTGTTTATATTTAATTAACGTTTCTAAGCTACGGCTCAACATTTACGATGAGTTGGAAAACTAACTTCCTACATTTATATTTAGTTTTAGTCTAAGGTTTATTTATTTATAGGTATATTATAATTAAAGTACCTACTCATTGTCATAAACATGTATGTCAATAAATAAAATGTAGCACGTCTTGGGCATTCCTTGTTAAAACATAAGATAATTTATAAAATGCCTATGCAATTTTTAAAAGTATAATAAAACAATGTTGACCTGGACAAAATTTTAAATTATTAAATGAGCCCTCCATATTTAAAATATCTCATATGTCACATAATGTTTTAAATTCTAGGACTAGACTTACCGGATTGTTATTTAGTTGAGTCTAAAACCGTGGTTATAGTGTATGATATTGTTTTAGATAACAAGGTATATTATTACAGCGAAATATGTATGATTTCACTAATGAAGTATAGATTTTCGTGGTAATCTCGCTAAATATAATACTGTGTAAACTAAGGATAGCGTCTGTTTGTGTATACAAGTGTTTATTTATAATTTAACCTTATGAGGATTTGTTACAATGGAAGTAAGCTTTACTGTAAATGTTGCTATAATATTTGTTATCTGTAACATTTGCTTATAACTTCCAGTTGTATAGAACCAGGAACATTTAGTCAGGAATCATTTTAAATGTCGCAGTTACATAGTTATAGGCTCTATACATATAATTATATCCTTTTACATTCTTCTTCCTAAATTATTTTATTTTTATTCTTAAAAAAGACAACTTCCGCATTAGGAATATTCCTGTGTCGCGGGGGCTTCACAGACATGTGAACAACTGACACAAAGAACACCCGAACTGGGGACAACTATTTGTGATTACACAAGTAGTGGCGAGGGGGCACTTAAACCATTGCGCCATCTGTGCAGTCGAAAAATTGTGGGTGAGAGAGAGATAGAGAGGGAAAAATCACGTCCCTCCGTGCTTGTTTAATACGAGTGATGAGGGTTATCACTCGTATTAAACAAGCACGGATTCTTTACATTACATTTTCAAGAAGCTGATGGGATGGATTGGATGAGACTTGCGTACGTGGATGAGAAAGTAGCTCCCCTCCATTGTCCGGCTTTCTGTCTTTCACTTAAACATGGAGTTTTGATTTAAAACTAATTTTCAATCGATTAGAATAAAAACCAAAGATTGGTTTATTTTTCAAAGGGCTATATTTAGATGAAATCTGGAAAAAACCAAAAACACATCTACATAAACACTTAATTTATTTTAGTACCTACGATGTTCACAATTCAGAATTTTAATTAAAATACAAAATAACATAACTATAGATTCCGATAGAACAATTACTTTTACAATTTGTAGGGGATGACAATGGACCGGTTTTAATTACGTTTACGACAGGGTAAAACATTGTAACTGTTGTATTGAGAGAGGTTCATACTATTTCGTGATGACATCATAAGACATAGACACAATACTGTTTGTGGCAGTACAATGTACCACGGACTGGCAAAATTATATGTGCCATACCTCATGCAAGCTATATGCCGTAGTGTATGGATCTGAAAGTTGACCCACAAAGCGAACGGATGTGAGACACCTGCATGTAACCGCAATGCAAAAGTTGAGATGGATGTGTGGTGGGAATGGACAAGGTGAGGCATGAATAGATTAGAGGGAGCTTGACAGTAGCGCCAATGGATGAAAGCTAAGGAGCAATAGATTATTGTGGTATGGACATGTGATGCGAAGGGATAACGAGATGTGGTGAAGAAAGTTTTACATTTTATGTGTTGAAGTTGATGGGTACAAAAGTAAAGGACGACCAAAGACAAGGTGGATGGACTGCGTGAAAGAGGGTATAGCTAGAAAGGAAATAAACATTGAAATGAGCATTAGGCAGTAATATAGAAGAATGGAACAAGCGAACACATTGCACCGTCCCCAAAATAAATTTGGGAAAAGATACTGCCCTGATTAAAATACATCACTACATATTATAAAACAAAGTCTCCCGCCGCGTCTATCTGTCTGTCTGTTAGCGATAAACTGAAAAACTGCTGAACGGATTTTCATACGGTTTTCACTAATAGACAGTGATTTATGAGAAAGGTTTAGGTGTATAATTTGTACCCGTGCGAAGCCGGGGCGGATAGTTTAAGTATAAAATAGCAAATGGGTCACGCTCTTTGTGTCTGTTAGTGCGATATAAATAAATCTTCATGCACAAATAATGCTACATACAGTTTTAAAGCGGCGGTAGCGTAATGGCTAAGGCATCGGACTTGCGATCAAGTGGTTGCGGGTTCGAACCCCACCCAGTGCACTATCGACGTGAACCCACTCCTTTTTTTTTTGTGCGTGTGGAAACCCCCTCGGGCCGTCACCCCACCGGGGTTTTCGGTGGGGTGGTGTGTCGGAATCGAACCGACTAAAACCACACGGTGTGCCGTACTGCGCGTTAAGTAGGAGGGCGTTGCTAGTATTCTTTTAAAAAAAAAAAATTTTTTCCTAAACTGTATCAGTGTCATAACGAGTTATATATTTAAGTGATCAGTGGCAGAAATACTTTCTTTGAACATCAGTGTACCTACATACCTTTATATTGTCGTCGTCATATTCTATTAAAATAGGTTAGGCGTTTATTTTGATTTGAAATATAAATAATTGGTTTTGAGAAATCTGATTACGAGATTCAATTATTAGGGACGAAATCTTATTTAGACCAATTTTTTACACTTTATAAAATTATGTTGTTATATTAAAGAGTTTGTTAATGCAACTGACAGCTAGTAGTCGAATTGAATAGTAAATTATCTCCATAAAAACACTTTGTATTGTAAAGATAAGCATTGATATTTTAATTAATTAAAGTAAGTACAAATCCAAGTGCTAACTAAATACTAGCCTGAGTACAATTATTCGTAACACTTCTAGTACGATATTCTGTCAGAATAATAGGGAGTTTGGGAACATTCAAATGACGAACACACGAGAACCTATTCTGTCGCTGGACTTTTAATCATTAAAGCCACAACGGAGGAAATCCATTTTAACTACACAAATATCACACAACTGCTATCCCTAGGGGTAAAATAAATAAGAAGAAAAAAAATGTTCTCTCTGACTTCCTTACAAAAAAATTTTGTCAAATTATCAATAAACCCGAAAGTTCCACTAAACCGGGTTAAAACCATTTCTTTTATTAACTTTAGCAGCGTTCGCATTCAATAGAAAGATGGAAGTGAAGCATACTTTAACAATTAACAGTAAACCCCTTCTACACACAAACTGTATTTAGAGCCGCACTTGCAACTAAGATTGTACAATTTACTCTTCTCTCGCTGCCGTGAACTGAGATCTGATCAAGAACTCTTATTAATCCTCACTCAGTCCAATCAGTCACGTCCGTAGTTGGGTACGTGAGAAGATGGCATTGTTTGCGCTACACCGACGGTCTTTTGAAAACACCGTACGTAGTAGTTCTCTTTGTAAAATCAATTATTGTAAAGTGGGTCTTATGTGAATTGAAAGAAAGAAAGAAAGAAATTAATTTATTTTGTATTCCTATGTAACAAATGTGACACATAACTCATAAGTCATATACATAAATGTTGATTTGAATATAAAGAAGTGAGGAGTTTTAGTTTTAGGTAAAAAAAATTGTCACATTATTTTATTTAAAATGTGGAATTTAAAAAAAAATATTATAATTTCAACATTTTAAATAAATATAATTTCCGTATTATAAAATAACCATTTTAAAAAGGAAATTTTAAATGTATTTAAAACAAACTATTTATTTTATTTGAATTCGTAATGGCCTTGATTCCTAATGCCATTTTAATGGAAATTTGTTGGAACTCATTGACGCTGTAGATATTGTTGGGACGGGAAACCATTAAATGCATTTTCACTGTTTAATGGGATCTGAAATCCTTTCCGTTTTAAAAATATTCAAATTTCAAAAACAAAATTAACCAGTTGGAGCAAGCTCTGGTTAGTATGATCTGTGGCGAAGAGTTTCGTAGTCATAACTCCTGTAGTTTTAAGACGGTGCATATATTTTCCACACAGAAATGGACAACTGGTTCTTTATTTCAAATGTCTTTTGCAATTTTTTTTTATTTGATAATATCGATAGTGATACTAGCCAGTATTAAAAATTGTTAATTTCATAGGTAAGGATAAGTATAATAATTAATAAATCAAACTTAATCAAACAAACAGTTGAATTATTTGAAATATCATCCGAAAAAAATGGATTTGAAGATATCCGTTTCCTCATGCACATTTTGACACTACATCCGATAGTCTAGTAGGGCTGAAATCGTCGAAATAAGTTTTCAGGCTAATTTCAACGATTGCCTTAATTTATTTTCTTACACGGACAGTGCCGGACATTCCATTAACGTCGTTGGGATTTTTCACCTATACGGTTATTCATGTCAGTTGTCTTCATAACAATATACCATTAAGTATCTTTAAATTTCCAAATTCATGTTATCCTTATCAAAATAATGTTTCTGTCACGTCATGTGTGAATCACGAATTTTCCTAAAATTAAAATATCAATGTTAAAATTATTTTGGCAGTCGTGTCGGCTTTTAAAAAACACCTCCATCCTCATGAATCTCGTTTTCCTCGCGGCGACTTGTTAATCCCGGATAAAACCTATCGGTATGAGAAAGTTAATCTAAAGCCGTTCAAGAATAACAAACATCTTCGCTTCCACAGAAAAAAGATGTTTTACCGAATTTTCCAATTTCAAAATATGAGCTTTTTTAAATCAAATAAGCGGTCCAGCCATTACTCTTAATCAAATATTAAAACAACAATTGAGATTTCTGATTTGAAAATTTTACCATTTTGATAATTAAAATAAATACATTAAATACGCAATAAAAGACAATTCTGAATCTCATCTAATATTTACTTGAGGTAAAAACCTTTAATTTACCGAGGTTCATCTCAGTGTATAACCATTGCGTTTATTACAAGCATTTATTTAGTTTGCATCGTTCGTATTGCTATCCGTCTTTGCTGTCTGTTTGCTCTAAGTTTCCTAGTACTTTCTACTTTAAACTTAAATATCGATCTCCATGATATTAATCAGGTATTTTTTATTTTTACGATAGTAAAGCATAATTAAAATAAGCAGATAATCAGTTTTACTTTTCAATTTATTTTTATAGCTATAATATATATATATTAGCACCAAGTAATAGGAGGTAGAATACGACAATTTTTTCCTCGTGTGTAGCCTGGCGCAGCAGCCTTACAGAATACCGCAGTTTAATCGGCACTGCTAGATTTGCCAGAGCACGTTGGCAACGCACGAGTGACAGCGTTGAGATTATGCATAATTGCAGGCACTAGTAACTTTATGCCACAATAAGACCGTCTTAGGTAGACCGTCTTAGGTAGACCTACATTTATGTATGTTATAGGACTGAAAACAAAAACGAGGAAAGAAAAACCATATATTGACTTTATAAGTACACTATTTAATGATTATTTTGTTCGTCTAAACATGACTTCTACAGATCACCAGTTTGATTGAAAGCGGTCATCAAACTTTTCCAATGTTTATGTCACTTATTGATATTCTCACCGGACCAAACACCTGCGAATATGGTTATGTAATATCGTTTATGTAAACCATAAGCACAGATTACTAAGTAGTTACTACGTAACAGATAAATCACTCCCTACAAAAACATCCATACCTACCGTTTTAATTACCTACTCTTTCCGAGCGCCGACCCCAGCATGCGAAAATTATCTTTAATGTTCTTAAAACACGATTATTATTGCCTCGCAATAAGGCATGGTTGCGTTGCCGTAAGTGAGTTTAGGGTTACCACTTTTTATGTAATATTAAATAGGTATCTATATATTTATTAAAAAAAGGCTATGTTAATTTAGTAAAGTTTTATTACACAAAAAATCGGGTGTGTTACCTGACTTAGAAAAGTGTAACACTTAATACCACGTCCCCGTAAGTTTACTAATACGAAACACTTAACAACAAATCGCTTCTCCGAAAAACTTATTGCCGAAGCCACGCGACCTTGCTTAACCAAACCTCTAACGAGAAACATCAAAAAACTATTCGAGAAAAGAAACTTAAAGAATTTGTCGTAGCGTGATGTTATATAGCCTATTGCCTTCCTCTATAAATGGATAGTCCATCCAACACAAAATTTTAAGAATTTTTCAATTCGAACCAGCGGTTCCTAAGATTAGCGCTTCAACCTAACAAACTAACTGCCGACAAAATCTAAAAACGAAAAGTTTTGGTTGGCTGGACGCATTGCTAGCGCGGTGGCGTTTTGCTTGAACTAAATATATTTGAAAACAAAAACAATTACAAATTTTGTTAATTTTTTCTCTTACTGGATCTACGTCCATGTACAGCACATAAATTACCAGAAACCATGTCAATTTGTCTGTATTTAAAGTATATAAAGGTATAAAAATTCGATTTCTAATAACGTAAAAATTCAAAAATAAAAGATACAGCTGTCGGCAACCCACTGCGCGAGACTGCGTATAAGGGCCGCCAGCGGCCATGCGGCCGGTAGTTGTTTAGCGCACGTAAGTACATCGAGTGGCATAGGCCTGCCATAAGTGTAAAAACTGCGGTTTACCGTAAAACACCCCCCTAAAAATTATATATTGACCAATATTTAGTAATATGTCGTATGTAACATACGTGGTATCCCAGTTCAAGAAAACAATTCATTCGATATAATATGCAAAATGAAATGTTCCATAATCAATTTTATCCGAATCGGTTCTGAATGTCAATAGCTACTGTACGTACGCCTACCATTGTTTTACGTTAGTAATAAACGACTCGTATTAATAAATATAAGATCCAATGGCAACATCTCGAAGAGAACATAAAACTTATAAATATTTCTTAAAAATAAATAAATACATTCAGAGTATCCTTTTTTATCGATGATTACTTCAATTTATATAGAAACTGTAAATAAAAAATAAATAATGGGTATGTACCTATATTATGTATGTAGGTTAAATTAACATGGGTGACTTCTTTTCACGTGTTATATATCGGAAACCAATTGACAAGGTAGGCAGAAAACTAAACGTAAGTACAGTTCGATTCACCCGGCCTAAAATAATCGATAAATTAATTTTGCCGTAAATTTACAACAAAACAACGCTGTAACCTTAGAGACTTTCTTAAAGAAAGGTCTGAAAATTGATGTACGTTTGAAAGACCCCTTTAATATAATACAATGAAGACAACGATTTATTCAAACTTAAACCTAATTATAACCGCCCAGGAATATTTCAAGTATAAGCTAGAAATTGCCTGGTGGTAAAATTTTTTTTATATAGCCAAAAATTTTGAATGTTTTGATTTATTTTATTGACTATTGATCTATTTGTTACATTAATCAAGCTTCTAATTTCCAATAATATATAAGCTGATCTGTTATTGTATAGACTTTCCGAACAATGACAGGTTAATACAAATACCGGACACGTGTAGCTTCATGTAGCCGATTTCACATAATTTTTAAATTTATAACAACACCAGCAGTTCCCGTGTGGCGTGAGCGACGCCACACGGGTGTACATATTTATATATTTTGCGCGGAACCCTAATTCTTTTCCCAAAATAAAACTAACCTAAGTTACTCCTTAAAACACCAGCTATATGCCAGTGAAAGTGTGAAGAATGCAGAGATTAGCCTGAACAAACAGACAAAAATTATAGGAACTGGCTTTTAGGCATAGGTAACGTGCAAATAACTGTATGAGCTAAAAAAGCCTATCATTTTTACATTACAAACAGACACTTCAATTTTATTTATTTGTATTGATTGTCTAAAAATGTTAGCATACTGCACTTCTTCTCCATTTAAACTTTAAGTATTTCACATTGCTCTGAACCCGAAATTTGCTTAAAAAGGCGTACAAGGAATTCTCTTTACGTAATAATAAATAGATTATGTCAAAGATTACTATTAATTTATAAAAATGTGACAGGAGAGCTGTTTAAAAAATTAAAACAAAAGTAGCTTAACACTTTTATTGTTTTCAGATCCCATACACTTTAGCTTATCTAATTTTTTTATAAATCAGACAGGAAAGGAAATCAGTATTCGGCATCCAACTCCAACATTGAGTTCGCAACTTTAAAATCCAATAAAAATCATGAATCTTAATCAGCATTGGGCAAAATATGTGACTGGAACTCGCGAAGACGATAATGAAGATTCGTCTACGAGTATTATTACGTCGACAATTCGGGGAGAACCAATGGTAGTGCAAATTTAATAACACTCGACGCGACGTTCACTGACTATGCAATCGAAATCCAATATAATTTTGTCATGTGGAAATTAGTTCTATTCACTTCATATCTAATATACGATATGTAAAATCAGTTGTTATTGGATAATTAATTGAAGAACTTTGATATGTTCCTGTATGAAAGCTTAATAATGGAAATGTTTACTGGATTTAAGTCATTCTTATGTTTGTTCAATCGAAGGCGTAGATATTGTATTTAGAAATCTGCAAAGTGTTTGTTAACATGTGTTCGAGCATCTCACCTGTACAAGGTTCTACCATGATTCGGCGTAACGTGCTGTATAATATCAAATCAACCATAAAGCACCTTTGGAATTAATTACCAGCACACGTGTTCCCTTCGACCTACAACCCCGGGTCCTTTAAGAGGTGCGTGAAAAGATATCTCTCAAGGCCGTAAAACTGAAGGGCACCATTATAGTATTGCCCGTATATCTACAATAGTGGCCTTCAATGTTTGGACCTCAAAGTAGCTTACCGCCAGACAGGTTGAGGTTGACGGGCTATAATTTTAAAAAAAATGTTCTACGCGTAAATGTACGTGTATGTGTGTAAATGTTTGTTTCTTCAGTGCAAAAGAGCAATGAGGATAAGTTTGAAGGCTATCTTTAGCAGAAAACCTTAAAAAACGAAGAAAAAGTAATAATGAAATTATTTCCTTCCTGATTTCTCCTTTCTATTTCCAGCATTTAGATATATATCCAAGGCGTCAGTTGTTTTCTTTTTCCTTAAGTCCTGTCACCTATGATGAACGGTTTTATAATCCTAACATTATAAATGCGTAAGTGATTGTTTGTTTGTTTGTTACGCTTCCACGCCTTTACCCGGCAACCAATCATGATAAAAAATTTGCATACATGTTTGGCAGGAGTACAGAAAAGTTCATAGCGTATGTTTCATCCCGAAAAAAAATACTGTGAATGAGGGATAGCGAAATGATTGACATACGTCTATATTACGTGACAGAAGCCGCAGAGCCGCAGTAAGATTTACTAGATTTTTTTTTACAAAATTTTGTTGTAAAGACGATGCTTGATTTTTTTTTGGACCTGTGATTCAGTTTTTTAATAGGAAAGGATTCGTTTAAACTTTGCCTTCAATTCAATGTTCTGTGTTACAGTATTTAGTATTAAAGAATTCTATTGATCTGTTTGCTTTAGCCTTGTCGCCTTTAGTACACAAGTGTAATGCGTTCCACTTATTGTAGTCACTGCATTTGTTACTGCAGCGGCGCTGATCAAGTATCTTTTCCTTTTTTGGGAGAAAAAATAAACTTATTAATTTAAAACTTGAACCCAGACTGTAAAACTGACATTTAAAATTTAAAGGTATTATACAAGCACCGCGCAGACAAAAATATATGAAATGTTTTCGTTGAAATATTGGAGCATTTACAGCGAGTTGGTACAACATAACTTCGGAATGCTTTTCATCCTGCGCTGTATATTTATTCGCAGAATTTTAACAGCAATACTTTTAAAACTTGAAATTTTATACTTATTTATAGTGTTTTCTGTATTACTGAAGCATAAAACTTACTAATATACTGAAACGGAATATGCTATAAGCTAAGGTAAGGAGGACGAGTGACTTATGTTATGAGTCACGGTAAGATATTCCCTTTCCTTAAGAAAAAAAAACCATCATTGTTAATTTCTGGAATCGTTTGCAGCGGTTGAGATGGTCTGATAAATTACACCATTTCATGAAACCCGTACGTATGGCGACAACGGCCTGTCAATTAGTGCGAAACGAAAGCGGAAAGCGAGTATGTCGCCATTGAATGATTGAACCCACCTAAATCATCAGATATCCCTTAAGTCGGTTCGTAGGCCTATTTGAGTCGAAACGCTATGCAATGTTTATGCAATTATTTATAATTAACAGTTTAATAATTTTTAAATTTGTCCTATCTCTTGTATGTAATTATTATGTCTACATTTGTGTTAAATGATTCAAATGTATTTTCCAGTAGCTTGATCTCAAATTACCATTAATTCCGCTCATCTAAACAGCTTAGGGATTTACGGATAATAAATAGTAGAGAGACCGCCACGTTCAGTGCCAATTTAATAACCATTGCACGGCACGGTGTCTAGCACATTCTGAATTGCAAATACTCGTAAATAAACGGACATAATTGTGTTAGTATATGACTTAGGGCTGTCAAAGTACTGAATTAGTTTTTTAATAAGTATCTGAAAGATATGAAAACTATTAACCTTCGCTTGGCATTATCTCCATACTATGAAACGTAAAAAGATTCATTGGTACATATACAATATACATAGTAGTAATATCAGCTTTGTGTTCCACTGTTGACACGTTGATTGAACTGATCTTCACTTCAACTTACCCCATTTAATTTTACCGTTTAAGTAAAAAAAACGACTAAGAATAATAATTGGTAGGTACGAGAAGGTTCTATGTGACTTACTTTTAACAAAAATAATTTCAAAAACATCAAGTACTTAAGCTAAGAGTCACTTAGAATATAATCAATGAGATCATATCGATCTATTAAGAGCTCTTACTAATTAAACAAAAATCAAATTGAGTCATCGTCGCATGTTAAGTGCCAACGTAGGCGTCGTACAATATTGGCGTAACATCCAACCTTGAGGAAATTACTGGCCTAAGAGAATTTATTAGAGGTGCTCCAGTATTTTTTGATCAAATACTTATGTATATTTAGTTACCTTGTCCGTGGTGAAGTTTCAGTCATCAAACTAACCTAAAAAAGTTAAATAGGTACAATTTTTTATACTTTCATGAATGTCAATATTTTTGGACTCAATATTATCCCGTGTCCCATCTTCCATCCCTCATTTTTTCTGATAACAATCATCACTGTCTTTGTAACGAGTCTGCGTCGGTAAATCCTTTGGTTATAACAAATGTACTACGTCACTTCCCAGTTTTCTTTTTTCGGCGTTATTTTTATTGTCGCCAGTGGACGTTTGCTCGGATGAGATACTGCTTAAAGAATTACTGTGGTTTTTGTAGCAGGGTCCGTCTCGAGTGTTTTAGATTGCAGCTTGTTTTGTAAGATAAATTATAAAGATGATCAACATCGCAAGTCACATCAAAAATATGCGTATTGACATGGGATGTGCATACAACAAAAATATATAAGCCCTTTTTATAAGTACCTGAATTTAGTAGTATATCACAGAACAAAAAGGCGATTCTGTGAATTTTAGATTCAGCGATTTACAATATACTCGATTGTTAACACCCACCAGTATTTCTTCGAAAAGTGAGAGAGCCATATACTTTTCTCTTTTATATTCACATTCGGCTGTTTTATTCTGCAACGTATTACGGAGGGTTCACTAACGAAAATTTGTGATTTTAAAATAAAATTCGGTTGTGGTCGCAGTTCTAACCTTACTTAAACCTAGCCATTTTTGTTCAATTGACCTACCCTACTAACTTTTTCTAAGTCATATTTTTATATTATCGTCGCTCATAATGAAGATACACGAATTCGTCGAGGTGTATGATAACATTCACTTGTGAATGACTAAAATCAACGTAACGAAAAGAATTAATAACGGACATTCACCAGGTAGCTTGGTGGATGTTAACAGATGCCAGTCTATCTTAACATACACTGCGCTTCGGACATTCACGGTAACATATTTATTTCTTACCACCTTGTCCATCCTAGTCACACCACACATCCATCTCAACATTCGCATTTCAGATAGGCGCAAGTGTCTCTCAGCTCTTATTTACCAGTACCAATTTATGCCTGTGTTTGTCAACTGATGATCTACTTGATAGTGGTAACCCTAAACGCCTCTAACAGATGGCTCGCAGTCCACAGAGCTGCGCTATACGCGATGCAGAACACAATGGACCGACAAAGCGCCACGAGATAATGTTTTTCATAACGTTACCCGAGTTAATGGAGGATTCGCTGTTAGGCTGTCCATACTACTAACGGTTAGCGATATGCAGCTATTTCAACTAGTGTAAGCTATTTTATTTTAGCTACCATCGCCGTTTTTCTATGTAATCCCTTTTCGTGCAGTTACGTGGAAATACACTCCAGTAAATAAGTTTTAACCTTTGTAAACGTGGTGACACGCGCGCTCGCGCATTGTTAACCCGCGACGTCATTATGCTTAGACGCCCCTTTCCCTGACCGCCCGCGAGCCAGTCGCGGCAGGAGCGCGTTGGCGCACGTACGTTGTAAATATTATCTTTCTCCCGCGGCTCTCGCTCGCTCGATCTCCATTTTATGTTAATGTGTTCTAGTATAAGTGTAAGAAGTCTGTTTGTTACTCTTAAACATTGTGCTTTAACGCGAATAGACGTTTGGTGTTATAAGCTGTCGTTTTATTACACGCCCAATCCCACGAGTTAGCCTAAACCTTTATTTTTATTATAGCTACAACCTATTTCATATAAAAAACACGTTTTAATAGCGAAATAAAAAGTGGTTAATAATCTTTAAATATGACGAGTTAAAGTCCAGTTATTCATTTTATTTAAAAAACTGTAATACGTTTAGAATAATAATTTTGTAATTTACCAAATAATTATATTTGTTGTAAATAAGCGTTGGGTGCGTTAAACTATATTTTTAAAATAAACTCTACTTTTATAAATGTTTTGTAACCTTTGATGTCAAGGACCACACACTTTTTAACTAAAACCCAATTATTTTGTTATTTACAATATCGTTTTTTTATATTTAATTAATTATTAGTATATAAATAGTAATAAATCATGTTAGAAACAATCTCACCACTAATGCTATAATCAAAATCACTAATCACAGTAACTGCTGTGTTGTTCGTACCTCAGTCAGCACTCAAGTGATTGTTATTAATTTATAAGGCATGCCTGTCCTTTTAACTTCCAACTATTATCATAATAATAAATTAATTCGTTATGATAATAATTTGAATGTTATTAATCTGGGTCACCAAAATATTAGACGGATGATGGGCAAAGACTTAGAAATAGAATTAAAATATTTATATAATCTACAGTATAGTAATGAAAAATTACAAATAGAATCATTAAGAGTGTGGAGGAACGGGTGTCATGTTCCTCCGACACAAAGGGAGGATCCTCCGACCAGGCGAGGTGATCATGCCTGGCGGGCCGCGGCCCAACGGTTAATGTTGGGAAGTTGTATATATACTAATCGGCGCGAGAACTCTCATAGCGCGATGCAGGATTAGTAGGTTGTAGATGTTTCTTGTTGCTGTACGTGGAAGTCGCCACAAAGAGCATTTTTTTACATCAACATACGCCCATCCTTGTCGATATCAACCGACACTGTTATTATAGCTTTAACTGTAAAACAACCTTACATATTTTCAGTGACTTGCATTTTATACAATGAGTCAACACTCATATTCTTTACAATGGGAAATTCAGCGGATAACGGTTTTTAGTTTTGATTTCTAAGCCTCCTTTTGTTGGTCATATTACGAATACAATGCGTGTCGGAGCCCCGAGTGCTGGCATTCTCATATCCTTTATTTGAGGAATAAGTATGTGAGAGGTTTTTCCTTGATATTGAGCATTTAAGTGGGATCATTTGATTGTTCCGGATTGTTGGATTATTGGGAAACTACTTTTATGTATTAAATGCCTGATATTACGCAATTTATATCAGGTTAACCTGTGTCCATCGATCTACGAGTATGTAACGCAATCTTTTAATGTGCACTAATTTCAAGATGAAAATTTCTACACGTATGACATGATCGATGATTATAGTTTACAAAAAAACTTGCATCTCTGGCGATCCTACAAACCAGCTGAATCACATATCTTAGGCAATAGGGAACAACAGATTTTGCTCGAATTGAAGCCACTCGTCTGCTTTAGTTTCTCTATTTTACAAAACAGGGAGTTTTTTGAAATGGAGAAATTAGAGCAGGCTTCTATTTTACTAAAAGGCAAGTGATCATTTTTTTCTAGAATAGAGTCACCAAAGCTCAGATGGACGGTATCAGCATCGAAAATGATATACCATCCATGTGTGGTCATGAGTTTATTTGTTTTTTAGGGAATAAACGGGCAGACAGGTTACCTGATGGTAAGTGATTACCATGGACACCTGCAACCTGCCTTTGATCCCATCTCAACCCTTGCTCTTTTCTCGAAGGTGTGTGTGTGTGCATATTTGCTAACTAAGGTATACAAATACATCACTTTACTTCCTACTTTACTCTTTGACAGCTTATTGTTTGGGCTGCATTAAATTTTGTAAAATATTCGTGTGGGTAGATTTGGCGAAAGCCAAATATAATCAAATTAAAATTAGGGGCCAGGGCCTGGTAATCTGTATGACAGGGTATCCTAGTGCAGATACCAGTCTCTCCCAAAGAATATGCTAAAAAACATTGTATAAATTACTAATCATGTATTGTATGTATCTTTGTGAGAGGAAAATAAAATAAATACAATTTGTGATTTTTTGCAGTTAAGATATTCTACCAGAGCTTTCTTAAGAAAAACTAATCACCTATTAGGCTAATATGGTATTGAAGTAAATAACATTGCTCCGTGTTCTCGGCTTTGCTCTCTTTACTACTCTCATTTACGAGGCTAGTAAAAAACTAAAGGAAGCTCCTAAGAGCATCTAGCAATAGAGACAGTATTCTAAAGCGCTCAACTGATTATAAATAGTTGTGTATACAATTCCATTTCGATTTTTTTTAGAGACACCTCACACACAGTCGTCTGATTCCAAACTCGGCAGAGCCTGTACTATGGTAACCAGACTGCTGATAAACGTACTTATATATTACTAAATACATAATATAAATTATAGATAAATTACATCCAGACACTCCTGTGTCTCACAAATGATCGAACTCGTTCAACAAGTTCACTAACAACTAGATAGTTGACGTCATTATTACTGACTGGAACATTTAAAAGTCGAGTCGAGACACTGGACCAGTCTCAACGTCGAGGTAATTAGCACGCACCGCACGAGTGACACTACGAATGGTTGTATTCACCATCAGGTGGATATACTTGTTTGCTTATACATTGTGTAAAAAAGTTTATTGCATTCTCCGACCTATAAACTGATCCTTTCAATATCAGACGTAGACGTAGACCCATCGGTGCGAGAAGGGAGCACAAACATTTATAATATCAAGAAGGATAAAGACTCAACTTCACCACCGTGAAATTGATGCCTCGATTCACGGTATATGACTTCGTTTACGGTACAAATCGATCTGCGGCCTTGTAACAAACGACTTCGGCGACGTGCGGCCAAGATAGGTCCCATTACAAATTGGTCCCCTGTCGCTGTGTAGTGTTAAGAGTTTACTCGATTAGCGGTTAAGCTTTATTTGTTAGTTGTTAGTAGTGTAAGCTGTGAAGTTGACTTTTTTATTAATTGATTAGGTTGAAGTTAGGTAACGTTGCCGTTATTACAATCGGTTTTGGGACCATTTGTAACAAAAGTGGGGACCTTACTTTCATTCCGTGGTAGTCTATTTCGTATAGTGCAATCGAAGTCATCATTTTTATTGTGATACTTATGAAAATTAATAACGTACCTTCATATCATGCAGGCGTCCCAAAAAAAAGGCAGAAACGTGCGACCAAGACTTGCACTCGAACCGCCAAAGATGATGATGACTTAGTAGATGAGCTAATCCAAGATGACTTAGTACTTAGAAAAATTCAAAGGTCTCTGTCAAGTTTCAGAACTTATCCAATTGTGTTTCTCTCAGTCTGGCACAGGCCTCCAACCTACAAAGTGGTAGCTTTAATCGCCAATGACCAGGAACAATGCTTCTTAGCTGCTGTAGGAAAGAAACGAAGGGCACGGGCGCTCTCTGACCGTTGTCTGACTAAACCGTAACCCTGGCCAGCAGCTAGATTACTAGATTAGATCACTAAGTACCTTGTATATATAAAGTAACTATTACTCGAAACTTTTCCCGCCTTTACAACTATTAAAAACTTTTCGCTTAAGACTACGAGAGAGATGTTTTAAAATCACTGGAATACATAACACTGTATCCTATACTTACACCTATAACTCTTTATGTTTTTGAGATTCGCTTTGTAAATTAACTGCACGGATTTCACAATTGTTCTACGAGTCTTGAGGGTTGGATTCCTACACGGGACAAAAATTTGCGCGGTCCAAAAATAGTTGTCCCGAGTCTGGGTGTTCTTTGTGTCCGTTTTTTCAATGTTCGCAAAGTCCTCCGCGGCACAGGAATAATTTCAAGTGCGGAAGTATTAAAAAAAATAAGAAGAAAAAAAAGCATATGAAACCATCCTCACAAAGAAATAAACTGTTTTGCGTTTCCTATAAAACATTGTCCTCTCATATAACCTCTCCTTAAAATTATTGTTCAGAGTTGTTCAATGTTAATTTCGTGAAAATAAATTTGGTTTTTATAAGATATTATAAACTCTCTGTAAAATACTTTCCAAGTATTTCATTTCTAGCTAAAAATAAAAAAGAACAAGTGACCTAAAGTAATGAACTTCAAGGGTGATTTTTTAAAGAATTCTCGTCAGTCGTCTCTTACATTTTAACGTTACGAAGCTAGCAGCGTGAAGGAGAACTGTCGGCAAATTATTATTAATAATTAAAACTGTAATTGGTATAGCTCCAACCTTTGCATTTTAACCCTTTGACTGCTCACCGTGTGCATATTAAAGCTACAAATAGAACTGGTGTAATATTTAACCTTAATTAAGGAGTGCAGTACTAATTTATTTAGTATTAAAATATAATAGTTTGGCAAAAAAATTAGAAAATAATTTAGCTTGATATCATGGATCCTTGTATAAATCTCTGTGTGAACCAATATCCTTGGACACAGTGCAGGGCTCAATCGCGGTTTATTAAAAGATTGTAATATTACTGCGATGAAGAGGACTTCATCATTTCGATGTCTAAATATCCTTAAGGATATTTAGACATCGAAATGTATCTCTATAATAATTAACGAATTTTAAAGTACTCAAGTTAAACTTTGACGCCCACCTTTTACCACCACCTTAACTTTTAATGAAACTTAACACTTCTCCTCGTTCCTTTAGTCTAAGAGGACAACCTATCTAAATAACTATTGTAGATGTAGACATACGTATTATAGACGACTACCTAAGTGAAGCTATTTTTATATTAATAAAGTGGTCGTAGCAAAAGTAATCAAAATATCGGTAATACATCTAATGCTAAAAACGGATTAGTTCAAACGTAAGCTTTGTGTGGCGATTCACTTGCTTTTTTTGTATTCGGTTTTTTCTTTGCGTCACTTCTTTTACACTTTCACAAGTCATGTTTTTTTAAAGACAACGTGTTTTGGATAGATAGATAGATAGATTACACTTTATTTGTAGAAGATGTATCTTATAAATAGTATACAAAGGGCGGCCTTATCGCTTAAAGCAATCTCTTCCAGGCAACCTTGGGATGGACTGGAGTTATTTTATTACACAGGTGGTAATCGTTGACGTTGAATTAAAATGTGGTTAATGCCTATCATCTATTATATACATATGTTTAAATTTTTTATTTTATTGAAAATTTAAATTTCTATTCGACGATTTATCCATGCCGTCTTCCACTCAAAATTCAACATCTTCATTCATTTTTTCAAATCCTATATAGGTGCGGTACTTAAATAAATATACGTTTTTGGTTTGTTTTGGGTTTAAAACAGACTGCAATAGTATTGTAAACATATCATGTAAACATATCTCCCTCATCATATCAGTATAGCTGGTATAATTCTCATGACCACCTCGCAGTAGACGACGTAATATGTCCAACGTAATTAATGTCTTTCACCATCATATTTGACAAGGTGGTATTAGTACAAGGGGTAGCGGAAAAGTTATTATTGTGCATACCGAAAGACATACATGAATGAGGTTAGGGTTACATGTTAATAATAATAAATTTAAAGAAAAGAAACAATATACATGATATACATATAAACAAAGAAACGTGTAATAATGTAACACGTCAATCAAATTCATTCCGAAACCGGTGAGTCCACGTGTCTACCTTCGCCGTTGGAAGTTGAGGCCGAGATAGCCAACACATAATAATGGCCTCCACCCAATTTACCCACAGACAACCATGGTATCTCAAGTGGATTAGCTTTCCTCTAAATGAACGAGGTCACCAATAATAATGTTTGGCGGAACTAAGGTTGTCAAAAATAGCCGGCTCTCTGTTAACCCGATAATAGGTCTAATGGCCTTGACATCAAGTGGTTTCAATTCTAGTTCTACTCCAACATTATGAGCTTCGTCGTGCCCCATAAGATTCCGCATGAAAAAAATATCTCAAAGTCATTCTATTTCCCTAATATATAATCTAAAAAAAGTTAGATCGCTGTCTTTTAACACTTACACTGCTGCAAAAACAATCGAGTGGAACAAACAAACGAGTAGTGACCCCAATTAAACCGCGATGACGGGACAAATACACGTGCGTCGTGGCACGTGCCTACCGTTCGTATGACCGCACGCGCTGAAGGGTTACGTTGTACAATGCTACATTATTATGGATTTAAATAAAATTTCTTGTTCTAAATTATGACATTATCTGTACAGAACTTTCCCTAAGATTTGTAACTTTGAAATTGGTATAACATTAAGTTTTATATGCATACTACGCTGTGCCTGCGACTTCGTTCGCGTTTATATTGGAAAACAGAAATATTTCGCTTATAATAGGCATTGCACCTCTTCCTGAAAAGGGAGAATGATCCAGGCAGGATTTTTTATACAGTATTGGCAGTGAAACAACCTGGAGCATACAAAAAACTGTGATGACCTAACGTTACGATTTACCCTACCAGTTATGAGAATATTGCTGTAGTCAGTCAGTCAGTGCCGCGTCCTAGAAAATATGGGCTCCCTCGGTATACCCAACAGATTATTCCCAGTCAATAAGGAAAATGAATGGTCTGAAAATTTAAAAACCTTTACCGGTTATCTGTCAATATTTCAGCTTAAATGTTTTTTTTTGCGATAGTGTTTGCGATCTTTTTAAAATAATTATGTTGACGGGAATTAAAGTGATCACATATTTAAAAGGTATTACATCCGTTGCTTTGCCTGACGTTTCCACCAGGTTGCACTGACCGTGGTCACAGGCCTGGTACTATAATACCAAATATTTTCCGGAGATTCTTAACACAGCGCCATCCATAAAGCACACATACGTAACACTTTTTAGGTTATGTTTACTTTCAGAAAGTATTCAAATACTTTATTTTATTTATTTATTATTAGTATTCGGAAAGATTTTTTTTAATATAATAAAGGAATATTTAAAATTATTGTTCCATGAAAAAAAAAGAAAATGTATAAACATCTATTGGTCTAAAGTAACAATCCAGTAAAAACACATCGCACTGCTATTACGAGAGTGTATCAACTCAAAATGAAGCTTTTTCAGAAACGACAGAAAACGGATTAGTCGCTTCCTGTTAAAGATTATAAAAAGTGAACACTGTATATGGATTATTTATAAAATTAAGGGATTTCTGTATTAATGAATTATTTAAATGATTGCAGGTTATCAAGTTATTTCCAATTTTTGAGTTAATACTCTAATATCTGAACAAATAAAAAAAAAAATTATTTTTAGTTGTTTTGTTGAAAAATTTGGCTTATTTCAATTTATTATTATTATTTTATATTTACTGACGCGTGGGGAATTGATATTTACGTATGAAAAATGAATTATCTCAAATTTACCCTATTTTGAGTTGATACAATCTCGTAATAGCAGTACGACATCATTACAATGCAGTATTAATGATATGTTTTTTCTGGCACATTTAAAATTCATATTTCTATGAATTTATAACTCATTTAAGTACTCCATGCTAATAATTAACATTTTAAAAAATAATTATCAGTTATCGTTATAGTTTTATATCGTTATAGTTCGTATTACTTGGGGCCCACAGATGTCATTACGTGTTGTACATTGATACATGTTGCTTGAAAACTTTAAAGTATTTTTTCTATGGATAAAGAGAACCGATAGCAATAAATCAAATACTCGATGTTACACCAAATTATACACAATACTTAGCACAATAAAACATTTCCATGATTATTTCGTGCTTTTACGTGATGTGATCGAACATGTCTACAGATTTATTATACATAGAAATAGATACAGAAGAAAGAAGATAACGTAATTATCGTCAAAGTTTTAAAAGCTTAATAATAGAAAGATAATTATTGTAATCGGACTACGTTTTAATGAAGTACAACTAAGTTAAGTGCACATTTTGACTTTCATCCCTTCTCCCAAAGAAACAAACAGACAGACAGTTAAAAATAAAAAAAATATAGTTTTGGCTTCAGTATCGATTATGAAGTGCCCCTAACATTTTTTTTTAGATACCTTCAATGTACCGAGTTGGACCTGTTACAGTTTTACTGTAAGTATAGATACAAAAAAAAGAAGATTACGTGATAATCTTCAAAGTAGCAACTAAGTACACATTTTCACTGTCATCCCCCCTCTCAAGGAAACAGTCCTGAATTTCGCGATAAAAAGTATCCTATGTCCTACCTCGTAGTATGAACTCAAATCATACAGACATACAGACAAAAATTAATTATAGTTCTGGCTTCAGTATCGAAAATAGAGAGCCCCCAAAAAATTTTCTTTTAAATATCTTCAATGTAAACAATTGAACCTGTTACAATTTTATTATAAGTAATAATATATAGATTATTTCACAACGTCGCGTTAACTTTTTTTTTTATTTATCTTGCCAACAGTTGTTACAATTAAGCAATCTTACATGTAAGTACAAGCTAAGATTATATCTAATACAACCAATTACAGGCAAACATGACTGGCTCAATTTTACTTAATTACTGGCTTATAACTAATTAAAATTTGAGGAATGCTTATTACTACGTATCACTGTTATTGATGAGTTGAGCCCTTGATTCCCCTTGGGGAAATGTATATGTTTTCCATGTCTTTATTTCTGAAAGCAGCTAATATTTTGGTTTGATTGCAGAATAATTACAATAGTACGTATTTTGTGATGAAGCTTTATATTTTTATCATGTCCTGAAGACATTATTTTGTCGTTAAAACATACGGACGGGCCTATTGTGGTTGGGTAGTGATCCTGACTGCTGAGCCAGAGGTCGTGGGTACAATTCCCACCCACAACAAATAATTGTGTGATGAGCACGATCATTTGTTCTGTGTCTGGGTGTAATTTATTTATGATATGTATGTATTTAGAAATTTATAAGTGCGTTTATCAGCAGTCTGGTTACTAGGCACTACTCCGTTCCTGAGGGTTGTAGCGTGATGTTACATAGCCTATAATCTTCCTCATTGAAAATCTATATAAAAATACAAAAAAATATTTAAATTTGACTGATAGTTCCAAGGATTAGCGCGTTTAAACTAACAAATAATCATACAAAAAAAAACAGTTTATCTTAATTTTACCTATTAAGAACTATAGAATAGTTAAATGCAGCAATTTCACTATAGCGGTAAGCACCACAACACCAACGGAGTTTAAAACTCCGTTTGTCAAATTGTTACGAAGTTACGCGATAACTTATCTCTTACCCCCGGCTCCTCCAGTTAAAGGTTTTCTAACTTTGATGAAAGCTGCAGCACCCTTTAAATTGAAATATTAAAGTTTTTAAGTTTCCCTAACATGAATTTTACACACTTGTATCAAAATACAAGTGGGTAAAATTCATGATAGGTTAGCACACGTCGCTTTAAAGAACACAAAACACAGTAAATACGGCTATCTTTTTAAATAAATTGTAAATAAGATGAATTCAAAATGGTGGACGAGTAAATTTACCGTAGTATATTTTGAGGAGTCAAAACATCTATAATTAGATAGTTATTTATAGCCGAAAATATTTATAAAATACTGATCTTCGTTGGTTTATAAACGCAACCCTTCCTTATATTTTGATATTCTTCTTCTGCAGAAAATATATATGTTATTAAAAATTTGACATATTGATTTCATGCTTCACTTTCTACGTAGAATCTGTTTTTTTTTTATGGTATTGGGTATCCTCACCTGATGGTGACTACCGCCGAACATGGGCACCTGCAACCCAAGAGTCAGAAGTGCTTTGCCAGCCTTTAAGGTGGGAGTATGGGAAGGGGGGGGGAGGTAGAATGGGGGAGATTTAGAGGGGGGTAATAGGGAGAGTGGGGAAGGGGGAGAAGAGCAAGCGAGAGAAGGGTTAGTGCTTCCGGTAACCTCATTCACTCGGCGAAACACAAGGAAGCATTGCTTCACTGCCGTCTTTCTGTGAGGCCGTGGTATCACTCCGGTCGAACCGGTCCATACATTTTTTGTTTATTGAAATTTCGTTAAAAAAAAAAGTCTAGCGCAATCATGAGTCACTAAAAAAACTTAAAATAGACGCTCAAAATCATAAACGCTCTGAAAAGAATGTAAACAAAACCAAATTATGAATTTAACCAGCAACAATTGAAAAATCCATATATTTTAGAACATGTTTGCAAAGGGATCGTGACCTGTATTGTCGTGCATTATTCAGTAATACAATGAATTATGTATGAGTGTGAAATTAGCCGGTATACGCACAACGCAAATGAGTTTCGTTTTACATTTTTATTGCTCCGACACTTTTCTTTTACATGAGATTAAGCAGGCTAGGCGTTAATTTTAAAGATATCTTTAAGGATGAAATAGAAGTTTTGGGATTAATGTTGGAAATGAAACATATCTTGGTATCTTCTGAAACAGTGTTGCAGGCTGACGAGAGAACTAAACGGAACAGTTAATTATTTGTGTTTCATGAAAGCTTCCTAATTTTTGAAAAGTAAATTACTTTATGGAGTTCATGGTTCTTATTGCGAAGCCTTTTATAAAAAAAAAAACTAGTGTGCTGGAACCGCAAATTTTCGGAGATAAAAATTATCTATGTGCTATTCTAGACCATTTTCTATCTATGTGCCAAATTTCATGCAGATCCCTTCAGCCCTTCTAGCATGATTGAGTTATAAACATCCATCCATCCTAACATTCGCATTAATAACAGTACCAGATAAATTACTCACTAATTTGTTAAGATGGTTTGAATAAATCAATGATAGTTTACAAGTTTCATATTTATTTATCTTCCTTCGTTAATATTTTTGTCTTTCCTGTACAAATTAGTCTTGCATTTTTTTTTAAATTTGCTCTTATCAATACTTTTTTATACCTTGGAGACGATCGGACGATGGATGAAACGAACGCAACGACCTCTGAGTACCTGGCTCACTTAGTTCTACTACTTACTGTTTAAAAATGACCAGTTTTCTCTCGATACTGGTCAAAATGTCGAGTTGGAGCAATAGGTCCTAAGTAGTTCGGCTTCGTCTTCATCGTCACTTTCCATCAGGTGAGTTGGAAGACAAACGACTATTCCATTTCATATCGAAAAAAAAAATAGGCAGTCATGGGACTGGATGTGAAAACTTAAACGATACAACGAAGTTAAAACGTCACATTAGCAGACTGGTGACATTAATTAATAAGGCTGACAGGACTCAATGTTTAGATTAGCGCCCTCTAGTAGATCTATATATGTATTATTAGCGTGATGGTCACGAGTTTAGTGCTTTTTCCCCATAGCAAAAGTGCACAAACGTGTCTAAGGAAGTTTTCACTTCAAAAATATCGTGGTCTCTTCCGTTTCTAAGGATACATCGTGTGGATGTTTTGTATTAAGGGGGAGCCTAGCTAGCTAATTCGCCACCTTAACAAAACCGGTCATGATACTATTTAAGATTCGTGATAAAGTCTGTTTCCTGCAAAAGAAAAGAAACCAGTAATTGCAGACATAAAACTTTAATCCGCTTCGCTTTTTTATAGATATAATTCAGATGTTATCTGCGGGCTATAATCGGTATAATGGCTCTTATTATTATTATATTCGTATATTTTACTATTTCTTTTAAAGCATCGTAATCTACGACAATGGCCAAAGAATCATGGGAGTTTTATGAACTTTTCATTAAGGATGATTGTAGTTGTATGAGTTCGAAATGGCGCTAATAATACTGTTTATTAGCGCTATTTTGTACGCACTTGCAATTTACCTGACATGTAGTGTTGTTTTATACGGCATAAAAGCAAGGCTTTCACGAATGACTGACGATGAATTCTTCTAACATTCTTAATTGTTACTTTGTAAACTAGATGAACAAATAAACATTGTATGTAATTTCGAGTTAGAGTTTACAGTAAATCTGATGTATGTAAAAACAGTGATAGAACCTGTAAACGGTTTTTGCTCACCAACTTAGACGTATCCACCGATCCATTTACGTTTATAGACACTGGGTACCGATCACAACAAAAGCAGTGTCATTCGCGCTTTTCAACTCCTATCTACGAGTAGTTCTAGAAGCTCTACTCACTAACAAAAATACAACCCTACAGTAGTACGCTATAAGTGATTGCTGACTGATACTATGTAGCTGTGAATCGAGCAAACCACCAGTACAGTTGGAGGCTTGCTCGATTCATAGCTGGTTAAGTGACACAAACAATCAGAGCTTCCGGCTTACTTGGCACTACAGTATCAACCCTAGAATTTGAACAGGAACTCGGAATTATTGGCTTAAAAAACCTCAATTATTAACAGCAAAATTATGATAAAAAGCTATCCCCACAACACGCCATTTCAATTTCAATACCTTGACAAGAAAAACATCTTATTCGTCCGTAGTTCGCACCTAATAATCTCATACATTTTGCCACGAGCACGCGACACGTCGTCTGTAATACATTATCAGAACATGAACAAACGTGAATCAATTTTTCATCTTATTGCTTAAGCGTAACATGTTCCAACGAATGGTGTGTCCACGAGGCCATGAAGACACCGGATCTCCAGTGGTGTAGCTTTGGGGGGGGCAGGGGGGAGCATGGTACCGGGTAGCAAACGAAAGGGGCCGTCGGTGGCAAGGGCCACATTTTTTTCAATTTGAAATTTAAAAAAAATTACTCAAATCGCGCCCTAGTCCGAAAGAGAGGCGGCGAAATGAAGTAAGAGAGAGAGTGCCGCCGAAGTGCTAGCTACAACCGAACCGTAAAAAAAAAGTCGGCAAAATAAAATGAAAAAAGCAAAAAAAAATTGTAGCAAATTTGTTGCTAATTAGTTACTGAAATGGCGATCTTTTATGATGCTAGCAGGAAAAAACAATGTATCAGTGAATATCAGTCCAACTAATAAGCGAAAATACAAGACGAATCGGGAAGAGGCATATTTTTAAGCGACGGCAATATAGATACGAACGAATAAGGAGAACAATGTTTAATGCAGTAGACAGAGTAACTGCTAAAATTCGTGGTCGATGCTGCAAAATCTAGCGCAAAAATAAGCCTTTTAATGCCTGCAGCAATGTTGGGCTCGGAAGAATTTAACTTCGATCAAGCTCCTCAGGTCATAAAAACAGAAGAGTTCAAACATGAGCGCGCACGTCTACGAGCATTCGTAGCTGCAACAAACCCAGACTGTAAAAAAGAGCTTATTCAGTCCAGCTCTCTGGGTTTATTAAAATACATAATTGAGTCCAAACTTGAAGATGGCTTACCAAACATTGTCATAATGTTGAGGATTGTTTTAACATCTGCCGTTAGTAATGCCAGTTGCTAAAGAAGCTACTATAAACTAAAGTTGATAAAAAAAATCTGATATCGAAGAGACTATCAAATTTAGTTATTCTGAGAACTTAACATGACATACATTTTGATATTGCCGATTGTGTAAAAGATTTTGCTTTGAAAAATAACACGAAGACTACTTTTTAAAACTAATAGTGATAGAAATGATCAGTAATATTAGGCATCCTGTAACTTAAGTATTTTATTCTATCCAAGTTGATCTTAAGTGCTGTTGATTAAGAGAATCGTTAATAACCGCTAAAAGTGACCACGTTTTCTTTATGTATAGAATGCAAAATAATGAAAAGTGATTCCAAAATTCTACAGGTAATATACTAGTTAAATTGAGTTTTCATTTTTTTAAATATCATCTGATTTAGGAAGTAAAATGATGGGTGGCGCTATTGGGCTCTTGTCTGCCCCTTAATATTAACTAATAAGTATAACTTGTTATTTCTTCTAATGTTATTAAGTTAAGCTTTCTACTCTAGTTATACTTTTTTACAATACCTGTAAAGGTTGCTAAGTGATGTACACTCAATTGGCAAATAAATACTTGCGAAATTGTTATTAATAATAACAATTATGCAAGTATATTGTTGTATGTACCTAGTGTTAAGTTAATAAAGATATGCCTTGTAAACATTCTGACATTTTAAAAGATAAACTTCCTTTGGGTTGCTCGCACCATAACTTCCCATAGATGTATGTTCCTCCCCAAGTAGTGGTAGTTTATCTTGACTTTCA
The DNA here is from genome assembly GCA_949752705.1 of Callimorpha dominula. Classification (NCBI taxonomy): domain Eukaryota; kingdom Metazoa; phylum Arthropoda; class Insecta; order Lepidoptera; family Erebidae; genus Callimorpha; species Callimorpha dominula. Next base: position 21,889,127 of record OX456993.1, read on the forward strand.
ATGTGTTTTACGATATACATTAGGTCTAATGAATAAAATATTTAATCTTTAAACTAATTATTAAATTTTGGAGAGCCAATTTCCGGTCGGCCCCGGGGGGTGAATACCTCTGCTTCGCCACTGCGGGTTTCCTTCGAATATACGATCATATAGATCTAATTTGGACTCGTCATTAAATACATGTAGGCTAGTAGAAACAAACGTTCAATAGTAATCATGTTGTCACTGTCTTTCTGGTGAGTTATACTCGCTCTTTTCGTAGCCACTAAAAGTCTGTTATGTAATATGCATAGCACTGTCTACACACGGTGAGAAAGCCTATACGTTTTGACATAGACACTATATTTACTTTGCCTTTCTTTATTTTTTATCATAAAATTGTTTTATTTTATAGGTTACGATTTTGTTCAGGATTCATTTACTATAAAGGTGTTCGTTAGTATTTTATTGAAATGCAAACGATCGTGTGACGTCTAGTAAATACAGAATTTACGTCCTGTAATGTTCATTGACGGGTAGATGCTGGCTGCTTTTAATCGGTCTTCTTAGAAGTCATTGAGAAAGGTCTGTGTAAAGCAATTGACGTCCTTTAGCTGAAATGATGATGATGATGATGATGATGATAATGATTCGCTCATTACATCACCTCGAAGACTAACGTTATTGAGTAAAGTTCAAACAATTCACATCAGTTAACGGGTGACAGAAAAATTTATTGAGCAAATAAAAAAAAACATATTTTATTTTTTATTTTTTTTATTTATTATTATTTTATTTATATTATTGTGCAATGAACATAGACATCGTTCGGAAAATAGATAAAAATATCATGACGGAACTATTTGTGAAAGGTTCCACACTAAGGCTGTGTAATAAACTTTACTAAGTTCATGATGCTAGACATATTGTTGGTTTGTGTTTAGGCTACTCCGGGGCGGTCTCAAGAGCCATTCGGGTTGGTTAACTATTAAAGCGGAACTTGACTTGGACATAGTTCAAAATTGTTTAAAATCTTTGAAACATGCCAATGTATATTATTGCTATTTTATTATTTTGCTGTTCGATTGTAATAACAATATTAACAATAATGTTATTACTGTTTCTATGTATAACTTAGATCAAATATACCATAGATAAACATTCTCCTACAAAATTCGCCCCAATAGTGACATTCACAGAACTGAGAATATGTCATTAGAAATAATATCAGCTGTATTTTTTCTAAATCATGTGTCGCCACGTTCCACGCGCTTAGACGATAAGCATCATTCTACACACAAATCAATATATACATATACAGAAATCTATTTTTTTTTATTTGATTTACTAAATATATTAAACCTAAACGCCGTTTATAATTATACTAAATACACCCTTACACTGATCAGTAAAATGCAGCGGTACGTCAATAAAAAGCTAATTAGTGTGCGTCTTAACATTCACCAAATATATTCGTGCAAAATGTATAGCAATACTCCTGTAAAAAATTTAGTTAATTGGGTGCTCTCGTAGTTCCACTATAGTTAGTACTCAAATATGATAGCAATATAACTGTTAAATAAATATATATAGCAATTTATAACTGTTTTAGTAGATTAGATCTTAACGGGTTTTCTCTTAAATTACCTAATACTTTGTAAGTTTCTGTCAATACTGCTAAAAAGCAAAAGTGTAAAAAGCAAAAAACTGCAACTACTTCTTTTTAATACATAATACTCGGCATAATTCTTGTATTTTCACCTAGCTACGTCCTCGGCGAAAGTGTTTGCCGGAGCTATGAGCGTTTGCTCATAGCTTCGGCGCGTGCCCCGCCTACATCGCACTTCTTACTTATTCTCAGCTTTGTGGTGACATAGTTCCGCATACTTTACGTCCATGCATTTAATATGCCATCGTAATGATAATAAACCAGACCATACAATGAATGTTTCTATAAATATACATATTATGTTGTAATAGTTTGTTACTGAAATGTATAGTGTCCGTAGTATATTACTTACCACAACGGAGCGTAATATACTCGTGGTACGTATTCAACATGCACGGCACTTTAACAAACTTTTTAAATTATCGTTTGTTATAGTGCCTTTATTATACTTTAAAAATTAAAGATATCATCATCAAATATTATACTTATCGAAAGTGGGCATTCCATGCCTTCTTTGCATTTCTAAAGAATAGTTTTAGCATTTTTCGGCTACACCTAAAACGTGACACCGCTAGCGCGGGCGCGACGTGTCTGATAGCTCAACTGTGCTTACAACTGCTTTTAAGCACAGTTTAGTTGGTACCCTTTTTTGAGCGCCAATCAAACATCTATGTTATATATGATCGAACATGTATAATAATTATGTATCATGTATTTAGAAAAAAAATCTATCTATAAATGTCCATCCGTGGTCTAGAACTCATAGTACAAGGTCTGTTTAGCTTTGGTCTAGATAGAGCTGTGTGATATATCACAAAATAATTTTTTTTAACACAAAGGGACACTGAGATATGTAGAATCTCTAACTACGAAAAATGATCATATCTAGACCGCTAATTTACTTTGGATTGCCTGAAAACAGTCGCCAAAATTAGCGTGAAAACTTTCATAGGGTATCTTAATTTCATAGGCATTATCAATTGAAATGACACCCCCTTAATGAAGTTTTTCATATTGTTTGGAAGAACGTGAGTCCTTCTTTATCGTGCTTGAGCCTGATTACTCCTAGAAAATTAGATATAGGAGACTTCCTGTAGTAAGTAGTAAGCGACTGCTTAAAGCATCTGGTATCCCTAATGAAGCTCACAAACTGTGAGTTGGTTGAGATTTGATTATCGTTTGTTGCTGTATAAAATATATGTTCAGAAATCTAATAAAAGCTAATTCCATCTATACAATATTATGTCCAGATCAAACAAGAATTAATCAACCTGAATCCAGTCGGAATTACGTTCAACCGTGCCTTGCGTGACTTAGGTAAACCTATATTTCATTATACCTAGGTATACACATGCGAACTTAATTCACCGTTAATCAAGTACTCCTAATAGGGGTCACAAGTACTTTGTACAGCATTTATTTTGTAGGCTATAAATTCTGAAGTACTTTATTTAGGCTTTGGTAGAATTTTGTTACGATAAATAGGTGTTGGAGTTAGAAATAGTTCGTGTAAAAAGGTTCTGGGCTTCTATTTTTTGTATTTCGGACCTCGCCAGTTGATTAATTACTGTAGAATGAAAATGTTGTGAACCTTGTATTAAAATTGTGTTTTTAAATTCAAAACATTTTAAATGAAAACTATTTTTGTAACAATCTACTACACGTGAAATTATGTAGACTAGAGGTCGCGTGGTGGTCGAATTTCGACATTGGTTTTCTCATTGGTCAGTATAACTTGAGCTGTCATTGTATAGACTTACTTACCAAGACAGGTAATCACATAAACTGGACGCGTGTAATTTCATTAAGCAATTTTTACGTAATTTTTAAAGTTGTAAGACATATTGTTTAAAAATTTTAGCTTCCTGCACTTCTTCTATATATAAACTGTAAATATTCCAAAATTCACGTTACTACAAAGAACAACGGGTTACAAAGAATTATCTTCTCGTATTAATATAAATACCTGGATGGCCGAGCTTTGCTCGGTTTATTTTTTACGATTTCTAAAACTGAAACCTAGCTAGATCGATTAATCGCCCTCGAAACCCCCTGCATCTAGGTCTTCTATGAGCATACCTAAACATGTAGCGTACTCCTTAAGACAAATCCAGATTAGATGAGGTGTTTCTATTGTCACCTCCCATCAGACCCTAGATGACATCTAGGTCTATAGTATCTACTTGTTAATTGGTAGGGGGAATATTATAAAATTCAAGTGTAAGCTGTGTAATATTTCCAAATTCCATGACAATCCCAATATCATCCGTATCTTAATCAGAGCTTTAACGAGGCCATGCTAGGATCGAAAACCAGTTGTAAGGAATTTATAAGATTGTGTTTCGATACAAAAGAGTTTAGTTGAACATGTACAAGGCTTTCCAAGACTTTTGATAGACACGTTTAAACAGAAATAGGAGAGTAATGAGTAAAAAAATCCCGCAGTACTAGGCCAGAGAAATGTATCATGAAGGAATACAGAAAGGTACATTAATCATTTATGTATATATATGTTGGTGTCATAATTTATACAAAATATGCTACAAATTATGCGTAGTGCCATACGCTATGCCTGATTTGACCGTGAAGTACGTTCTTTTTTATTAGGGTTCTGTACCTCGGAAGGAAAAACCGGAACCCTTATTGGATCACTTTGTTGTCCGTACGTCCGTCCGTCTGTCTGTCAAGACCCTTTTTCTCAGAAACGCGTTTAGGTATCAAGCTGGAATTCATATCAAATACTCAGATCTACTGTCCCTTGGAGCTGTGAAAACATGAAACTTGTAAGTCAATGCAATCAAGAGATACAGCCGTTTATGCCGCAAATTTTCGACACTCGCAAGGGAATCAAAACCTACAGGGTACTTCCCGTGAACTCAGAATCTTGAAATTTGGTACGAAGCAACGTCTTATAGCACAAATAAAGGAAAAATTGCGAAAACTTTTAGTTACATCTATACTCTATACTTATAATAAAAATGTAACAGGTCCAGGTTCCGTACATTGAAGATATTTTGAAAAAAAATTTTTGGGGGCACTCTATGATCGATACTGAAGCCAAAACTATATTTTTTTTTATTTTTGTCTGTCTGTCTGTCTGTCTCCCTTCCGGTCTGTATCATGGCCGCGCATCACGCTGAAACTACTGAACGGATTCAAATGAAACTTGGCATGATTTGAGTTCATACTACGAGGTAGGACATAGGATACTTTTTATCCCGAAATTCATAACGGTTTTCTTAAGAGGGGGGATCAAAATGTGTACTTCGTTGTAATTCATTGATGCGTAGTCCGATTGCAATCATTCTTTTTTTGTTGGAACGCAGGCACTTCGTAGATTGTCACGTAATCTTTTTTTTTTCTATATCTATGTGTATAATAAATCTATAGACATCGAGTTTGTGTTTGGTTGCTTCACGTAAAAAGTACAAAATAATTCAGGAAACGTATTATACACAAGTATTGTGTGTAACTCGGTGTAACATTTAGCATTTGATTAATCACAATTGGTTCTCTCTATCTATAGAAAAAATAATGCAAAGTTATAAGTTATAAACATCCCATAGCGACATCTATTAATCCAAAGTAGTACTAACTAAACAATACTTACACTGTTAAAATAAATGGTCATTTCTCTTTTTAGATATTTATTATTAGCATAGAACACACGCATCTATACTTATAATAAAACTGTTACAGGTTAAATTCTGTACATTGAAGACCACTTAAACTATTGCGCCATCTGTGTTTAATATAAACATAATAGATACTGATAGATAGATAGTTTAAGTGAATATGTGTAGCGCAATATCTACGCTAATATTAAAAAGAGGAAAGATTTGATTTCCTATTTGTTTAATTGTAATGCCTATCCATTACCGAAATAAATTACTGGACCGATTTTAATAGAAAGCTACATTATCAGAAATTTATTTACTAATATTACTATATTAATATATTACTATACTATATTAATACTAATATTTTATTCCAGTAATTATAAGATTTCAGCCTGAAAGAACGGCATTCGTAATGCAAGCCAGCAGAGCTGCTTTATCCGCGTGCGCTGACTAAGTGGTCAGTCATACATAAAAAATATGTATTACAAAAGTGTTGGTCTTTAGTAGGTCTAAAAAAAATCCGCGGTACCATATACGTATCTCTTATAAATATGGCACAATAACGCATTTTCTGTCGAAAATAATATAAAATTAAAACGTGAACTTCAATCGTCATTATAAGGCATAGCATATTAACCTTAACAAAAAGATAGGCAATCATGGGACTGCCGACAGAAGAAACTTAAAACGACGTGTCACATTCCGTTTCAAGTTCAAGTCCGATTTGATAAAATAAACATTATTTTTGGATTGTTTTCTTTAGGAAGTATTTTATTAGAGAAATTATTTTTATTAACGTACCTATTAATTTAGTAATAAAATTTTCACATTTTCACAAAAATAATGATTATTATCTTTGTAATGCAAAATGTTTATAATAAATGTATCATTTTTTTAAGGCAACTCCCGCGTTAGGAATATTCCTGTGTGTCGCGAGTAACAGACACAAAAAACACCCAGGGTCGGGACAACTATTTGTGGATCACACAAATTTTGGTCCTGTGTGGCTCCGTAACTATTGGACCGATTTTAAAACTCTTTCACATATAGAAAGGTATATTATCGGTGAGTAACATAGGTTATATTTTCCACACAAATACACATAAATTTTATTAAATTTTATGTAATTGAGTAAGTATTTAAAAATAAAAAACTTATAATAGCGCTTTTGTTTTCAATTTAAGCCAACGAAGTGTCTCCACTAATCAACTTACTGTATACCAGAAATGAAAGAAAATGGCTACTCAGCAAGTAATCTTCTTGAGTATCTAAATATATTCAACTAAAAATATTTAAAATTAGTTAAAATAAGATTACACTTTTTTATCTAATTAACATCTAACATCTAGCTGACCCAACAGATACTACTTTTAAACCAAAAATGTTTATTGTATGGCAAAAATACTGACTTGCACACCAAATTATCAAAAGTTACATTGAATTTCTAACTTGCTTTACAATAATATAATTATTCTACAGAGCATACATAAAGGCTAGCCACTAGGTCTAAGTTAGGTTAGAACTGCGACCACAACGGACCGAATGCGTCTTCTTGCACAAAATATTAGGACCTCGCAAAAACGCGTGAGGGAATCGAGTATTGAGCGGTCACAACGTTCCACTGCACAACATTTTAGGACGTTGCGAATCAAGCACCGTCCATAGCGGCTCAAGGTACAAAGAGAAAGACAAAAAGTGACGACATTTACAGCGCGCAGTTGAATTTTAGCTCACAGTAATAGGTCGGCTTTCAGTTACGATCCAAACTACTGTAAATTTGCAGGAATGAGTAAGATTTGCCCTAAGTGCCATACAAAACATGGATGAAGCGTACGGTGTGTACTGTGCATCAAGCAAGGTGATTCTTCCCAATAATATAGGAACTACCACAATCGATACAAAATCTTTTGATGGACATTCGTCGATTGTATGCACATTTTTTGAAAACGTGCATAAGTCTCTTTCATATGACTTCGTTTAGGAATAAAATAAGTTAAGAAATTAAGGAAGGTAACTTCATGCCCACTTTTAAGGTCGGAAGGGTTTACCGCCTCATAGGCAGTATTTTCCCGCAATCAAACTTAAAGTCACAAACTGATTTTCACGCGGGCGAAGCCGCGGGCACAGCTAGTCATATAATAAAAATATTTTACGGAACCCTCGGTGCACGAGTCCGACTCGCACTTAGCCGGTTTTTAGTTACAATATAGCTCTATAGTGTGCCTGACAACAAATTCTAAAACACACAAACAATTTGTTGTTTATTAAATATTTTTAACGCTATAAGTGAATGACCAAACTTTGTGTATTTCTTAACACTTTAATATTTATGCTTTTAGTGAACTGAAGCTTCAAGTGCATAGTGCATTTTCGTGGCGGGGATTTGGCTAGCGCGTACACCCAATTCATTTACTGCTGTCTGGGAAAAAGCTTTTGGCAAAGTAAAAACCTATTAGTAGTATTGAGTATCAGTCGGTACTAAAAAAAACAAATTCGGTCTATCTAAAAATGGTCATCCAGAGGCAGAGGGCAGGTTATTTTTTGAACATGAATAGTATATCAAGTATGTAGTATCCATCCTAAGTCCATTAGGGAAATTTATTTGGACTTTCATCGTCACTGATCCCCGTAGGGATTTTTTAGATTATTAATAGATATATTGCGTGAGAGATTTATTCGTTTAATTTTTTAAATACCGCTACGAAGACTTAAGACGGATTAAAAACACGTTTTAATGATATATCTATAGATAACTCACGTGTTTCACTCACTGGTTATTATAACGTCACAATAACTTTGTTGTTGTTATAATAAGCAGTTTTTTGCTTTACTGTTAAAAATGTGTTTTTTGAAACTAGAGTGGACCAATTTTTAATTTCTTTTTTATATCATAAATAAGGAAGAAAAAACAATTTCCGGATCATTGCGTCTTTAGGTTTTCCTGCCAGGAAATTTTCAGTAGCAAAAAGACTCGGTGACAGGGTCGCCTTGTTCTACTTAGGACTTTAAAGTATTTTACTTTTTTATCAAACTTATTGTCATCAGTTCTTAAATAAAGACGCATATGTGCATAATATAGTCCGCATTTTGCGATTTGACTTAAAAAAAATCTTACTATTTCATTGACTTAATTGTGATGAAAGCCTTATAATCTTATTACGTAATTAATACCATTTTCAGAAACTACGACAGAGATTAAAAAACAATATGCCAAACATTGTAAAACGATAGATTGCTATCCTTTTGTGAATTATGAGAATAGTTATCATTATATATATTTTTTTTGAATATCGGAATGTGTTACCGACTTATACTTATACAGCTACATTCTACCTCAAGGCCTGCAATTGTGTCTATACATAAGGTGTATCTAACAATGCGACACTTGCTTCAATCAGATACCCCATATATATATATATATATATTACATTGCTCTGAAGAATATATAAACTGAGATTTAATATAAAAGGAGCAGTCTATTTAAAGGTCCTAATAATAACTATTATTAGGTTATAATGTTAAATACTATATTTAACTCGGGGATTAGTAAAATGTTTCAAATATTTTTTTCATATTCTAAAACAATTTTGATCATCAGGAACTAATAAAATTGTGAATGCACCTCATCCTAGATACTACTTAAAAAAAACGATTTCTTTGGGTCTCTAGCTGTTTGTCAAAACTTTCTGCTACCTACATTACAGTCCATCAATGGCATAACTGCTTACCTTGATCAATGTTCAAGCCTATACATATAAACACATACTGTTATTATGAAACAATATCTCACAGTCCAAAAAAAAAGAAAATTCTACTTGTTTGCCCTAAATCAGACTTATTCTATTTCACACTAATTTGTCGAAATCCAATTCCATTATTCATCTACACGAATGTACTCGTAAAGTGCTTTAATACTCGGTATAAAGAGTGTTTTGTACGACAAAGTCGCAAACACTGCATGGTTTAACAGGGCCGGCTTGGAAGGGTGCATTCATTTGGAAATATATGTATGTACATTAGAGTAACCATAATTCAATGGAAGTATACTTAATAACCAAAGCAACAAATGCATTGAATTATGCACAAAAACTCAAGTGGAAATGGGCGGGGCATGTCGCGAGGCTTAAAGATCAGAGATGGACCTTAAAAGTGACATTCTGGACAGGTCCTCCAGGTAAAAGGAGCAGAGGAAGACCGCAACGTAAACAAACTAGTTAAGAATATTATAAATTAGTAATAAGTAAAACATTCAAAGAAAAACTAGTTATGTGAAGTTAGTTAAATTAGATAAGTAACTCAAAAACATTGTAAAGTAGGTAAATAGTAGGAAATAAAAAGGCTTTTTTATTTTTATTTTTATTTATTTATTTTATTAATACTTCATAAAAATGTAACCCATACATACATACATAAATGTACTGAGTAGTATGAATTACATTTTTGAAGTGTTCCTTTTCTTTGTAATGAATATGTCCGACTTTATTTTATAATTATACTTCTAAAATATAGGTATATTTTAGTTAATTAAAGAAACTAAGATTTTATTTACAGCAAACTGTAACTTTTGTCTGGATAAAGCAAAGTACATTAAAGTAGATATAAAATCCTGATAAGGTGATCTACGCTAAGCGAAAAAAATCGGTGAGTTATTATATTCCATAAAATAACTATAACTCGTACATGTCCTGTAAGAAAAAACCTTACATGAATAGCTCACATTTCTTTACAATTAACAAACAAAAACAAAACGAAACGAAAAAAATAAATAAAAGCACACATATATCAGCATCCCGGCGCAAACAAGAGAATACATCATACCAAGCAATAAACCACTATTATATCTGCAATAATAACTACTATAGTACCTTAAGTTAATTGATAACGCTCCCATAATAGTCAGAAGGGCAATAAAACGAGTTGGAGCACCCATTATTTTATAACAAGATTGCACCCGTCACGTATCTAGGGCCGCCCCTGTGTTGATCACGTAAACAGGTATATAACTTCTCTCTTCAGACAGACGACAGATCTGTAGTAAAATATTTTACATCCCTAATGTGATATTCCATTTTATATTGGACCGTTAAAAATTTACGCTAAAATTCATTTTAAAGAACTTCGCTTAAAGATTTTAAGAGTCGTAGCAAGAATGTATTTTTTATATATTAAAACCAGGTTAATGACTTCAACCTCCAAAGTACGTATTGACGATTGGATAAAACCAAACTCAATGTCTAATACGAGGGTTTCGATGGAGTTGAAAGTATGTGGTGATTATCGATTACATATATATCGTTGTATATCGTAATATTAAAGGGGGTCACGCTCGCCCTTTCATCATTTTTGACAAGACTATATTCCAATTAACAATAATACGTATAGAGTTCAAAAGTATCGGTTTTCGTTTTTATGGTTGTGCTCCACTGGGTAAAAACAGCATACAGTCAGATGCCTTTAAATGTAAGAGTAGGAGTTATCTGAAACTGTTTGTTGGTGCTTTAATTTAAATAATAGCGAGAATAAATTAAATACAAAAACGGTAAGCGAGTTGAGCCTTACACTACCCCTATTTTGACCACTGATCCCAAAATACAGTTTTCCTTTAACATCGATGTTCTACAGCCGTTTTTCATTTTTCCATTTCTCATAATTTTCGAATTAGTTTCTCAATTTTTAAGGTTCCGTACCTCGAAAGGAAAAAACGGAACCCTTATAGGATCACTTTGTTGTCCGTCCGTCCGTCTGTCTGTCTGTCAAGACTCTTTTTCTTAGGAACGCGTGGAGATATCAAATTTTCGACACTCGCAAGGGAATCAAAACTTACAGGGTACTTCCCGTGAACTCAGAATCTTGAAGTTTGGTACGAAGCAACGTCTTCTAGCACAGATAAAGGAAAAATTGCGAAAACTGTAAATTTTTAGTTACATTATACTCGTATAATAAAAATATTTTAGGGAACCCTCGGTGCGCGAGTCCGACTCGCACTTGGCCGGTTTTATTTATTTCAGACCTTTGTTTTCATTTCACGACTGTAAATCACCGAAAGAGTAAGCTAAAACGATTTAGGGGAAGTTTTCAGGCTTAGTGTTCCTATTGTGAATATCCTACGGGAAACTCCTAGTTCGTCAAATAATATTTCAACCGACTCGGGCATGGAACGTAGGACCACGATGGAAGCAAAATGTTCCTGGGCATGAAAACTGAACACAGAGAAGTTAATCGAATGTCAATCATCAAGTTTTCCTGTACGCCCTTCAATTTATGCGTGTCGAGCTGTAATAACCGCCGTAGCAGGTGGCGTCATCTATCGACGTCACGAGGTACAAAAATGTACAATGACGTATGATTTTTTTTACGAGTACTGTAGCAGTGCTTACAGATAGTGGATAAAATATAAGAATAACATTTCATCCGCGAGATAGATCAAGCTGATCTATAATATGTGATTAAGACATCGAGTTACGAAAAAAACTAAAAAAATAAGTGACTCAAATCACACATTGTTTATAGTAGTCGTAGTATTGAACTAGCATATATTTGTTATATTTACATACTAATGTCATCGTTAAACGTAAAGTAACTTAAGTTCAACTCAAGTTCCCTCGCTCTTGGCAATATTTTATGCATATTATTTTTAATTGATCTTGAGTTCCACCAAGCGAGTAACATCCATTAGCGATGTTGCTGAAGCTGATGTTAGTGACTCAACGTTGATTGGGCTTGGCAATTGCTTTATAAATAATTCGTATTTGGTGTACTATTTGTGGTGATAAGGTCATAATAACAGTTAATGCTTGCGGCTACATCCATTTTAAGGAAATATACCTCAGAGTCCTCAAACGCCTAGTAATTATCGATCCTGTATCGTGCAATGGAATTTCTCGAGCTGATTAATAAGTATAAACAAGATCCCAACCTGTATCGTTGGACCGTGGTCTGCCAAGTATGGTCACCTAGCCTGTTTAGAAAATCCTCCCTTTGTGTTGAAGGGATATAACACCCGTTCCTCCACAATGTTATGCATATACAACGTATTCAATAAAGGTAAATCATATATTTCATCATCATTACCCACAGACATATTATTTAAAAATACTTTAGAAAGTTTCAATCTGTGTACTTCAGAATCCAATATATCTGTATCTACTTATAAAACAGAGAAACTGATTACGAGAAAGCGATAAATATGTAACAGCGTAACATCTAATGAAAATTGTCGAATATAAACTTAGTTACCTGCACGCTTTCCTCGTGAAGTGCTTCTGCAAATTCTAAATTAAACAGTGGGTATAAGATAATGTTGATGTTATATTGAGCATGCTTCCAAACTTTGAACTCCAACTAGTAACACCTTGTAACCCGACGCTCGTACATCCGCCTCAGTGTTACAAAACAAGATGGTTATAGAACTTAATAATGTAATGCACTTGAGCCGTGCACTATACAGGCTTTCAAGTAATAGCTGGCTCAAGGAATATTACAGGACCGTTACAGGAAATATTTGCAATGAGAAAGTGAAGGTATTCAAGTTCAATAATTTTAGAACCTCTAGATGTAATATTATTTTATGGGTATTGTTAATTTATTTGATGTCTGGAAAATATTTGTTAATGCCTCAGCACATCATCCTCAAATCATCGAAATCTGGAAACTCATTCTCAGATTTCGATGACTTAAGTTATTACGATTTTAATGTGTTTAAAATTTGAAGTAAGGAAACATAGTCGTCAAAAATTATAATTATTGCCATTAAGTTTCATCACAATAGTTATCACTATATATTATAAAACAAAGTCCCTCAAGTCTATCAGTCTGGTCGCGATAAACTGAAAAACTACTGGACGGGTTTTCATGCCTTTTTTGCGCTAATAGACAGAGGGATTCATAAGGAACGTTTAGGTGTATAATTTGTTCAGATTTTGTGTAACTTGATTGAAATATGTTGATGATTGTTGAAGATGTCTCTGCTATGTACGAAGCTTCGGCGGGTTGCTAGTTACTTATATGTCAATGATAATTTACTTTATGCTTTTTACTGCAGTTTGTTTCTTAGGGGTATCTATAGTATTATTTTATAAGTATTAATATATTAAACCTTAAACTTGCTATAACTTAATAGAAAAACAGTAAAAAACATTAGTTTCTTAGATCCGTCCTCCTTGGCCCGGTACGCCCAATAATGTGATAATTCACAAACCCTTCAGCTCAGAAACCCGTCAAAAATGCTTTATATTTTTAAAAGAATAAACTCATGTTACAAAGACTTATTGCCAGACTACGACTTTCACTTCAGGCAACTGTATACTTACTTAAAACTTTATCAAGTTTAATTTTAATAATCGTTTGTACCGGAATATCGTCAGGCAACTGACTGATAAATTTTACCCGTTATAGACACAGGATTATAAACATCAGTATCCTATTCAAGCAAAATAAGCCCCGTTTGATCGCGCAAGTATTAAACAAACAACGAAAGGTTTTATTAAAATTTGTACGGAGTAATTAGTTATATAACTTGAGTCAATAAATTTGATTTGGAACACATTTGTTCTAAAGTATTTTATTCCTTTTTTAATTAAAAGTTTACAGTAAGTACAGATCGTTCAAGTCTATTCCGGATGGTCCTAAAGAAGGTAGCTGGGACTGAACTAGATGATATTTTATCTACAAAATGCAATCTGCTAATGAAGCGATGAATACTAACTTTTAAACTTTCGCGTTCCATGATATAATATTATCTACGTATTTACGTAGAAACGTCATGCAATTCAGAGGTATGTAATACCTTTTCGTGATCGCGTTAATTCCCGTAAAACATATAAAAGAATCTCACTTAGAAAAAGGTGCTTAAAACCGTGGATAACAGCTGGTATACTAAAATGTATAAGAAATCGTGACAATGTTATTCTTAAAATTACTTACACCCGCTACCGGAATTTTTGTAATCAATTCAATGCACCTCCTGTTCGTCAACTACAACAACAACTACCAACTGAGTGGTTAATACTTAAAGAATATTCTGCTACTGAATCACTTCTACAGTTTCTTTAACCGTAACAGAAATTACGTGGTGCGACTGTCAGCGGGTTTCTAATTTTTTTTTTGTTTTTGTAGTCTCTGCCCTGTAATATGTTTCTGTCCAAAGGTTGTCTCACAGTAATTGCTTAATTAAGTATACCCATTATAAAACTTTCGTAAACTGAACTTTTGCGGTACCTTTTTAGTTTTAATCGTCTTGATATACAATAAACTATATCCATATGAATAAAGTAAAAATGACTCCCTATTTCCCTCGGTCACGCGTGAACGGCTGAACCGAATTCGCTAATTCTTTTTTTTGTTTGTGTTTGTTATTGTCAAGAAGGTTCTTATGAATGATAAAATTAGGAAAGTTGCGCGCAAAATTAGAAAACTTAACGAGGGACTTACACACGTGAAACCGTGGGGCGCAGCTAGTAATAATATAAATAGCTAGCCATGTCTTTGAAAGATCACAATTGCAACAAGAAAAAATTGCAAAAAATACTTACATTATTAGCCAAAGACTTAACTAATATTACTAGTTTCACTTCCTTTCTATGAACAGATAATGTGGTCTACGCGGGGCCACTAACAAGACATTGGTTTACTCACTGACTTTACACAATAGTTGTAGTAGTACAGGAGGACCAGCGCTGCGATGGCAACAAATAATGTGATTATTACACGGAGTAATCGCTCCATCATCGTTCCCATCCCGCTGTTGCTTCAGTCTTGGACGCGGCCTAATACTGTGCGGGTATTCAAAGAGGTATGTACGAGTTTTGATAGTAGCATTCTGCTGTGATTCAAATTCTTAACACCAATAAATAGTCCATCGAATTATAACTACGATTTGACCAAAACCTTTTATAACCGACGCAAAACGGAGAAGGTTCTCAAGTCAACCCGTACATTTGTTTTTTAATATATGATCACGCATATCGTTTTAAAGGGCTGTCCGATTTTGATAATTCTGTTTTACATAGTAGTGGGTGTAGTTCAGTGGCCGAGCATACTCATAAAGACAATTGCAGTAACAAACGAAACTGCAAGGAGACTTTACTTTGTATCATTTGATGAAATAAGCAAGCCAAAAGTGTTTCTCGTCTGCATATAGCATGTAGTAGTAAGTACATCAGTCATCAATTAATTCACTTACAGACCGAAACATGAGTACTCCGCAGTATGCTTCTCTTTTATCACGCAGGTAGCTACGTATCTCGTTTGAAATCATATTAATGTTCGCTCTCGAAGCAGAGCGCCATCAAACAGATTAATTAATAGCAGATGACGGCTAGAGGTTTATTATACCTTTAATTAATTTACTATGATGACGTCATTTCGGTAATCATTTATGCTCTTATTTCATAAGTCGGAAGGAAAATTGTGATAATTATTGATTCGGTCAGCTTATTCAAAAGATCTTTATCTAATGAAGATTGTCCTCTAGTGGACATTACAAAAAAACAAAATAATCCATCCATGAACAAAATAATAACTTGACACATCTCACACAAACCCGTCTTATCCCTAACTAGGCAGAGCCTGTACTATGGTAACCAGACCGCTGATAAACATATTTATACAGGATATATTTGAAAATATTCACTCAGTTATTGAGAAAATCGCTAGAAACTAACTTAAAAAGTTTTCGAAGTTAGTTATTATGGATTTTCTTAGTAACGGAATGAATAATTCCAAAAAAAAGGACTATTTAAAATATTTAACTTTACATGGTCCACCTACTTTTATGAGAAACGGAGGCAAAAATACTTGGAAATTCAAACAGTCATAACTTGTAAACGGGTTCTTTTTGTAACTCCATGTTAGAGTCATACGCTTCCAGTGATTCAAGGGAGTCTTCCATTGTTTTACAGGTTGTATTTGAGAAAGGAACACTAACTTAAATCTTACTGAAATAGCATGACTCTAGATCGCAGCTATAATAAGAATTTTTGAAAAAAGCTATCCGTTTACTAGTTATGACCGTTTGAATTTACAGATACTTTTACCTCCGTTGTTCATAAAAGTAGGTATAATGTGTCGAGTTAAATATTTTAAATCGTACATATTTTTTTATTTTGGAACTATTCCTAGCCTAAGATAATATTTAAATATTTAGAAAATCCATGAAAACTATATAAAAAGTTTTTATCGATTTTCTTAGTAACGGAATGAAAAATTAAAACACTAACTTTTTTACTAGCTAAAATGGAATTTTTCGAAGTGAAAAATCCCAACACCCGATAAGCAACTGCATTATAATACCATAAAAATCTTTTTCAATCTAGTGTCAGTCAATTACCACAAAATATTTGGATTGAATTTTGAACAATATAAATAGTTATTTCATATCTATTTATATTCGCATTGGCATTGACGTTCCGTTCCTGTTATTCATGATTTATTGTTCCGGTATTTTTATAAGAAAAGTTATTTAAAAAAAAAAAAATTAGCCGATATATTAAATTATTTGAAATCCAAATATCTTTTTATCTTGAGTAAGTAAGTATTAACTTTTCTTATTCCATTAATCGATTTAGACCAGATAGGTATTTATTATTATAACGAAGCGGTCCGGCCTTGAAAAACCAAACTTGGTTTTGACGCAAATCAGTTCAGAATTTCACACATTTATGAGCTTTGTTCTTTAAACAATAGTAGTAGAACTTGTTAACATTCAATCATACCTCAAACAAACGAGATGCGTCAAGGAAAAGAAGACTCCATAGAGCCTTACTTATATGTATGTGGTTAACGTATATACAGAATATATCTGTACTACGGTCATTCAACCTGGTTGAGGAGTTTTCCCTTTTAGAAGGAAGGTCTCCCCTCATTATTAGTAGCCTCATACAAATCGTATCCTGCATCAGGCCTCTCATTTAGCTTGATAGTATACACAAAAGCAAGGACACACATTAGGACCATTAATTCCTCAGTGTGTCTACAAAAACAGGTAATTCTCATATAATATGTAGTAGCAGCAACAGAGGAAACCATAACCTTCTACACTGACGTATATCTATGAATAATTGATAGTCTTAAATTTTTCACCACAACACCGCTAAGGATGTGTATAGACTGAATGCGTGATTTTTTTGCATACCTTGCCATACCTTATTCAACAGTGCTACAATTAGATACGTTATTAGCCGATCCCAATTTAGTTGGGAAAAGGCTCGGAGGATGATAATGATGATGTGAATGTCATGTACAATTATTGTAATGATATTTTCAACACAAACAGAGCTATTACTATTATTTATCATTTATCACTACATATCATAAAACTAAGTCCCCCGCCGCGTCTGAAAAATCTGAAAAAACTGAAAAATTACTGAACGGATTTTCATGCTACGTTCTACGAATTGGAACAGGCAACTAGCTTCATGACTGGCTTAGTCTGACTGACTTCTACTTCTGATAATTCAAAAATACCCATAGTGGTTTAATTAAATTAAATGATTTTGATTTTTATGCGGTTTTCCCTAGGTTTTCACTAATAGACAGAGTGATTCATGAGGAAGGTTTAGGTGTATAATTTGTACCCGTGCGAAGCCGGGGCGTGTTGCTAGTTTACTAAATAAAATTAGGTGTTCTATTTGCTCCACATTCCTCTGATTGATAGCGTCATAAGCGCTTTGACCAATGAGCGTACATTACCGTTTCTTCGTGGCTAAAATTCTTATCTCTGTCTAACAACCGGTAAGTCGTACGCACTAAAAGAGCTGCGTAATTATACATATACGTATTGCTATACACCTTTGGTAAAGTTTTGTCAGCGTGTGATTCAGTTATGTTCGTATATCTGACTTAAAAAGAGTGGCCATGAGTTTCTTTGCCAGTATTCTTCTCATAAGGCTCTACGCATTTTGGAAACTGGAAGTTATAGATCGACACAAGCAGGCAGTAAGTAGATTTTGGTGTTTTCACCTAATTTACCTTGACAATCCAGTACATGCTGTGACGTCTGCTTGCGCCGATCTATGATTTTAACTCTAGCTTCAATTTATCGTTCATAAATGTCACTTAGTGTCTTAATTGAATAAATGATTTTGAATTTGAATTTGAATACGGCGTGTCTATAGTTTATATTTCATTGTAAAAGAATGTAAAAAATATGTAAATAAAAACCGTAAAAATTGAGGTCAAGTACCTACCTACCCCTATTTCAGTTGGAATAAGCCATAATCGCTTTAACATTTAGAACACATATCTGTCACATAGTCACATCACAAAAGTTTGAGGCTAGGAATATCCAGGTCCAGGCTACCAACCCTACGGGGCATGTTCTGACTGCTACTACGCTAAGGTTATATTATGCTTACATCCCCATTTACTTGAAAGGGATGGATTTTTATTCATTGTATGCTAAGCCTAACAAATTTCACGGATGTAAATAACGGTAAATATTTTATCAGACGTTTTGGCGAGGCTCCTAATATGATTTATTCGCGACTATAATACTGCATTCAAAGCTATAATACGTAAAATTTATACGGTTTTGAGGGACGATACATCATGTCAAAATAACTGCACCTAAGTTACAGTCAAAGGATCAAATTTGTAATATTGAGTGACATTCATTTTCTTCACTGTTATTTTAAAGTTTAAGTGCGGAACATCAACTGTGAGATCAAATAGGTGATATTGATTCCTTTCTTTAGATTTCATCTCTAGTTCTAAGAGCAAACAGGGTCAGAAATTCTGATAGATATTTGCAAAACAAGCGTCTAGGACTTTTTAACTGACGTATTAAATGGTCTCGTCTCGGCAATTTCCTCTATGAGGTAGGCTGGCAATGATAGTCCAAAACCCAAGATTTCGAACACATCGACAAGGGTACGTCGCGAATGAAGCGTCAAATCTTTACATATCGCCACAGATTCTATTGCCTTCTGCCAAAAGTTGATGGTTCTTAGAATCTCAGAGTCGAAATCTAATTTCGACTCCAGTTCTAAGAACAAAAAGAGTAAGAAATTCTCATAGATACTTCCAACATTCCTTCCAATTTAAAACAAACATCTAGTCCTTTTTAACTGATGTTTAAAATAATTTCGTTTTGGCAATCCTCTATGGTGTAGGTTGGCAATGGTAATCCGAGCCCCAAAATTTTGAACACCTCATCAAGACTACAGCATTGCACATGGTGTTGTTCACACCGTGACATTGGAAGCGTCAAACTTTTACATATCGTGAGTTAAAGACTTAAGGATTCTATTGCCATCTGCCAGAAGTTAGTAGTGGCTATCGAAGCAGTAATAGAAAATAAAGAAACACCATACAGACATGCAGTGAGTAGTTAGTTGTGATACCCACACAAAAAATTTAGTTATTTGATCGATAAATAAAGTATTAACGTTTTAACTTATTACTACAAATTGCATTAACTTTGAACGTACATTTTAGTTAGTAGACGGCAGGTTTCTAATGCTATAATGGTTAGAAGCCACCCACGCCAGAACGGTTGAACGGATCTGGATGAACCTTTTCACAACTATAGATTATAGTCTGGAATATACACACATAGGCTCACATAGGCTCACTTATGCTCTCGAAAAATATACTCGGACATAAATATCAAAATTTCCACGTGTACGAAGTCGCGAACAACAGCTATAGTATTCGATATATCAAACAGCTGCTGTGAGTATATTTGAATATTATTTCCACACGTATTCCAGGTTGTCGTGGGAGTGAAGTTGAAATATAAAGCTACATCATTCCTTTGTCATCTCAAATGCCACGTAAAATATGCTTTTGGTTCACAATACGGTATTTGTTTTTAAACCTAAAGGGATTTTTTATTTATTAAACGAAATAACATAATAGTATTGAATGTTTAGTATTGAATATTGAAACTGTTTCAGCTTAATGTTTAAAAAAAACTAGGCCCGCAGCAGGCCCGCAGTGGTAGATTCCGTGTTTTTTTAATTATTGAAAATCTGCCCCCCAGTCCCCCCTTTGGGGGAATATCCCCCATTCATGAACCTGTTGATTCGTCGTCCAAGTTTGAAAGCAATAGGTGCATAATTGAGACCTCTACCGTGCCAGTAAAATTGAGGTACATACATATATATATATATACATATATGTCGCATCCGGATCCGGAATACAGTTGTGAAAAGACACAGAAACGTCAGAATGACGTGTGCGGAGCCTAGCAACTGATATGGTTCCTTGTAATAGTTTTAATGTTTGTGGTAAAAGAGTGTAGAAGCCTAGGAACTGTGCTGTGTGTCATATTACTTCTCACCCTTACTCCTGCGAAAGCCCACAATTAGTAATCGAGCTTCCGATTTATATATATATATATATAAACTTTTTAACTGGCGGTTGTTTCGGGGTCTAGGGATCATAAATAACTAGACCTCCTGTGAAGGAATTTTTGGAAAAGTCGACAACTGGTACAAAACCAATAGGTAGACTTTTGTTCGAAATCTACCTAACAGTATATTACTGTCGTACACAAATACGGTTTGCTCAAGTTGAACTATTGTCTGCTACAATCAAAGCTTCAGTCACTCGTATTTATACGAATCATTATATTAATACGTGGAGAGAATTCTTTGTATCCCTTTAGTAACGTGAATTTTAGAATATTTACAGTTTATATATAAAAGAACTACAGAAAGCTAAAATTTTTAAACAATGTGTCTTGCAACATTAAAAATTACGTGAAAACGGCTTAATGAAATTACACGCGTCTAGTATATGCTTTGACTTGTCATGGTTAGTAAGTCTATACAATGACAGCTCAAGTTATACTGGCCAATGAAAAAACCATGGTCGAAATTCATGCGATCTCTAGTTAATCATAAATTAGCTATAAAGACTGCTATAAGAATCTTCTGAAATCTATGTCTAAAACATTTCTGCAAATACTCAACAAAAACATAACATTGCAATAAAATTTAACGTAAACTAAAAGTAGTCCAAACCTGCCAAACCTGGACAAAGTTGTTTTTAAAACAACTTAATAATTTTTTGTAAGATAATACAGGTACCACAGAATTGCGGCCTTTCCGTACTCAACATATTTTTGTTGTAATAAAGAATCGATTAATAACGAACGGCGAGGGTTGTAAGGGATGAAACGTCAACTCGATTACAATGGGGCATTATTTAACAACTTTTGGATGAAAACATACGGTAGCCCATCCTAAGCAGTTCTGCTACTTTTAGATGGAGATTACACTTGTAGTAAATTTTGTAATATTGGAATACTACTAAATAACTGTACAAAAATAACCGAAAACTAAGACCCTAACTAAGCATTTCTTATAGGTAGGTACTATGGATAAACTTACTTTTATAAAAAAAAATTTTTCAAACTAATTGCATCTGTCCATTTAGTTGCATTGTAATAATCTTGTATGCCTTTTTAAAGTTTTATAGGTTTAGCAACACTTTAAAGTAGCTGTTTTTCTAGCTGTTTTTTTAACAATTACATAATCACAAGCGTCAAATAAGCAGTTTCAGCCATACTTTAGTTCTGTATGTTTCTTAACCTCAGGTTCCCTGGTGTGTGAGCGCGATCTTTGTGATTTTACGACGCCATTCAGCACTTTCTCAACTCAATTATACTTTGCCCAATATCTTTCATGCAACAGATTTTGTTAATGTTTTAAAATGTCTATTTGACTCTTTTGGAAAGGACTTATAGGTCTACACGGTCGATTGGCTGTTAAAAATAGTTTTAAGCTTTCAAGGTAGTTTTAAGTGATGAATTTAAATTTTATGCTCTCGTATGATCGTCAATTAATAAAAAAATATATACTCTCGCTTGATAGACAGTGCTTTGGTGACAGATACAAAATATGTCATGAGTTGAGATTAATTATAACACAATCACTTCACATAGCATGTACAAGGCCACAAAATGACGATAATCTTTATCATTCAAGGTGTAGAGATTGAGAGCCGGAAAACCGGATCCGGAAATCCGGCTGATCCGTCATCATTAGACGTCAACCGGATCCGGTATCATTTTACCGAATCCGGACATCGGATCCGGGAAAAAAACGACTCCAACTTTTGGAAGGATTTCCGCGCATTGCTACTTGTGCAGTCACTACCGCACACTGCACGTGCCCAACCTGCAGTCTTGCAGTCCACAACCGACAAGAATAGAAGCTGAAAGGGTCTTTTTAACCACTGACTATATTTGTAACTGTTTAAGAAGTCGAATGGCAAACGATACGAGTAACATTTGTTGGTTACAATTTATATCATTATACAAAAAACAATTATTTAAAGTAATTTCAGTATTTAAATGAGTGATTGTACGAAAATACTAAGTGAGCGACTGACAGCGAGTGACGAGAAATATCTAAAACAGCAAGTTACAAACATGAATTGAGAGACCTAATATTTGTTTTAGTGACAATGTTATGTAATGTTTGACCAAGTGCTTCGTTTGTCATAGAATTTGGTTCTCCCGCTGTTCGTTGTGGTCACAGTTCTAACCTAACATAAACCTAGCCATTTCTGTTAAATTTACCTACCCTACTAATGTTAAATCGTCTCCAACTTAATATTAAAGTCGCCGTCTCTGTATTTCTAGTCGTTGAGTTGGTAATACGCATCATGCTTTATTTTTGTTTCGTTTGTTTTATTGTTCCCCTTTAAGTAATTATTTGAGATAAAATAACATAATTATTGTGGCCTAAGGCGATCAGGTTAGATTAAGTTACATTTCAATAAATTTTACTGACGTCATGCATGAACTCTAGAAAGACTTAACTTTATACATTGGATACAGGATACAAGGAAGAAAAAGTTGATTGTCTAAGATCTAAACGGTATTTTTTATAAAATTTATGCCAACTCCTTATTATACAGTTCGTATTGCTGCCAACCAAAAAGATTTATAATAAACCAATTTCAATCCGGTCGGAGCCGACCAGATCCGGTTGGATTAGGCCGGATCCGGCCGGTACCTTCAGTACCGGCCGGATCCGGCCAGTTTGAAATTGGTGCCGGATTGCAATCCCTATTAACGTGTTGAATATCGATATTACAAAATCTTACCTAGATTACCGAAAATTAAATAGGAAAAGTAAAATTCTAGTTATCATAAAAATCAGGGCCTGTGGTTAGGTCTCGTGTTTATTTTTGAAATCGATTTTAAAATTGTACTGGCAGTAAAACCTAAGAAGAATATTAAATCCCACTAATATTATAAATGTGAAAGTTTGGATGGATGGAAGTTTGTTTGAAACTTACGGTGTGTAGATAGCTGGAGACCTGGATTAACATATAGGCTACTTTTTATCCCAATATTCCCACGGGATCGGAACTTACGCGGGTGAAACCGCGAGGCTCTGCTAGTATAATATAATTATGAACCACTGTGCGATATGTGCAGCCAAGTTATCAACAGTATTTTTATGTTTACAATTGATTAGAAAGCCTTTTCTAAGCCTTTTCAAATCAATAATTGTATTAGGTTACATAACAATAATTTAAAAAAAATTGGACAAGTGCGACTAAGTGCGACGAAGTCTGACTCGCGCACTGACGGTTCCGTACGCAAACAAACTTGTATGTAGATAGTATGTCCGACTAGGGAATCAATTCTCGAAGATTTTTGCAGGTCTTTTCCGAAAGACAAACTTAATTTCGCAGTTACAAAAATACTCTCCTAAACATCGATTTACGACAAAGTCACCTTTCCAACCGCAAAATATAAGTTTGTAATGACATAAAGTATTTTTTATGTGATATAACAACAAATTAACGGCTTTCGGATCGGACTTGTGCTGTCAGATCTTGCTTCTTACCACATTTCATTATTCCAGGTCAATGGGAGGTACCGTATTAGTTTTGATTTACGCTATTTAAATTTG
Organism: Callimorpha dominula; assembly: GCA_949752705.1. NCBI lineage: Eukaryota > Metazoa > Arthropoda > Insecta > Lepidoptera > Erebidae > Callimorpha > Callimorpha dominula. The sequence goes on from OX456993.1 coordinate 21,913,270, forward strand.
GTCAAATCTAAAGCCTAAATAGCTGTTAACTGAATGTCTTCTTCTTTTGAAGGCGTTGACTTAGAAACTTCTTTTGCAGCTTCAAGAGACTGCAGACATGAGTATTTGGTATTAATTTAACTTAATGTATCTACGGGTACAAGGATACAAGAGTCTTGACATACAGACAAGAAAGTGATCCTTTAAGGGTTCCTTTTTTCCTTTTGAGGAAAGGAACCCTAAAAATCACGAGACTCAAATCGGATAAGATTTTAAGTATTTAAAAAATAAACACACTTCATTCCCAAACTTAAAGTAAAAATATTCTATAAACATTTTTTATATAAAAGTGTTTTATTTTCAAATACCCAAGCTTCATATTAAAGCTCATTCGATAGACATCATTCACGCCTAACGAACCTCCATCCAATAATACGGGGATTACTTCAAAGTTATCGGTTATTACTGAAATTTTCCTCAATATAATGCTAACATTCGATTTTTGAAACACGTACTGTCTTGGAAATAAAATATTGTATCGGCTCTACTTTGATGTAAGTCATTTCAATATGAGTTTTACATGTTGATAGCCTAATGAGGAAAACGGTAATTTAAACTAAGGTATATTTTTTATATTATGTTTTCTTAAAAAAGCTGTAAAGAAAAAACACTGAAAAAAACCAAACATCCACTACAGGTTTTGTGAGTTTTTAAAGTGCCATATTCCGTATTGTTTAACGTGAAAGAGAAGCCATCCTAGTTCGAGATAAACCTTACGGTTAAGTAAGAATAAATTAGTTGTTAACATTTAAATAATCAAGCTTTTACAGTCCATGGTGAACTTGAGAACAGGCCAAAATAATTCAATGCGTATACACATGTAAAGAATTTCTCTCACCCTTGACGCAGAATAAGGTCATAAAAATGAATCGTCATCAGAGCTGAACCAATGTATAAAATTTCAAGTCCATAGGGCAAAAAGGAGTTGTTTTAATTCAGCTTGTAAGAGTTGACAAAACACTCCAGCTAAAATACTACGACAATATCGTCAAAGACCGACGAAACAACGTCACGTCATCGTCCCGAATAGGGTTAAAAAGCACTTTACATAAGAAAACGCTCATTACCATTATGGATATTGACAATATAATTACATATAAATACATATATTTATTTTTACAACTATAGAGTGATTTGAATTTAATCTGAATGTTTTCATGACATTCATTCTTCGCCTTCATTTGTTAAAGATTACAGTAGGTAACTTTGCATTTAACAACAGAGAATTTTTTTATGTTCTACTTATAATTCGAGTGACAACAAAATCAGAGCCTTAAAAACTTGATACTAAATAAATTTCCCTTCTACGGTCACCAAACACGGGGATTATTAATCAAATTTCTATGCGATAGCGAAGATTAAAGAAATCCAACGTCGCAAAGAATTTCAGCTTTTTATAACGGCTGTAATACCGGTTTGATTAACGTTTCAGTGGGACGCAGTAATTAAAATCTTTGAAATTTTTTCTAAGACTTAATGGTATCGGAATGATTTATGGATATCCAACGTGCTATTATGTGGTAAAAACGGTTGCCCAGGTATTTTTTTTATTTGGTTACTCGTTTATTTCTGGACCCGACGGGGGCTCTTTATCAAGGGACCTTCCGCGTCGGGGTTCGGTGACAAAGAGCCCATGTTGAGTCTGAAACTAATCGGGCATCCGAATTACACTCTTGAGTAAAACCGTATACTTACATAAGTAAGTAGTGGGATAACCCACTAATATTATAAATGGGAAAGTTTGGATAGATCAATGGATGTTTGCTACTCTTTCATGCAAAAACCACTATACCGATTGCGATGAAACTTGGTATGTAGATAGCTAGAGACCTGGATTAACGCATACTTTTTTATCCAGATATTCAAACGGGATCGGGACGGGACGCGACGGACCGCGAGGCGCTGCTAGTCTTTCATAAATATGAATGCCACTCACCAAAATTCAATTCTAATACTGTTTGTATTAAAACGTAGTAATACTACTAGTAATAATAATAATAATAATAATCGTATGATGCCTCTGTTTCAGGAACTTGAGCCAGCTGTTAACGTTTCGGTGCAAAGATTATCGGATCAAGTGCGGGCCATCCAACGATGTAATTTGCTGGATAACTCCGTACTTGATAGGCTACGCTCGGACTTGCAGGTTAGCCTTACTACTTCTCCTCCTTCACAAATTGTGACAAATGCAGACTCTTTGTTGTTACAATCTTATCCCGCTGAAGAAGGGGAGGAAAATGATGCTTCATCTGTAAGTACTCAGTACTCTGATATAATAAGGAATACTTTGGAAGGCGCTATTCTGGAATATCGGTCCATGAGTTTTGAAAGTAGACCACGTTTACCGCGTTTGCCAATGCATAAACGAAACAAAGCGCTAGTGTGTACCCTTGATTCGATGTTACCTATTTATTTTGAAGAAAGCATAGATCTCAGTGATACACACTCAATTTTGTATTGTGCTGCTGTTACAGCATGTCGAGTAGCTGGTGTTAAATTCCCAGGAAATGACACCGCTACTCGGTCAAAGCTTGTTGTTCCGGCGTGGCAATGCAGGATTGAGCGTCGTATCGCTGAGTCGAGGGTACTCATTGGCAAGCTTAACTGTTTCAGATCGGGTAACACACGCCCGAGAGTAATGCGTTTTGTGAATCGGGCTTTTTCGGGAACTGGTATCAGTTCCTGTGATTATACAGCACGAGTCACAGAGCGCATTGACTTTCTGAAACAGAAGGTTTATGCATGGGCAAATCGCATACGAAGGTACAAAAAAAGGGTGGACCGATTTACTCAGAATCGCACATTCCAAAGGGATGAGAGGTGGGTTTATAGAAGATGGGAGCAGCCTGATTTAGTGAGCGACATTCATTTACCAGATGCTGAAATCACGAATTCATTTTGGCGTAACATCTGGTCAATGCCTGTCACTCACTCTGAGGGTGAATGGATGCGAGATGTCGAACGTTCATGTGAGTCAATTAATAGAATGGAGCCAGTATTAATATCAAACATCGATATAGCTTATGCAGTTCGTTCGTTGCCAAATTGGAAATCAGCGGGACCGGACGGACTGCATAACTTTTGGTTAAAGTGGCTCCGTAGCTCACATGTATGTTTGGCATCTCAATTTCAATCATGCTTAGAATCGGGTTCGCTTCCAACTTTTATGACCACAGGCGTGACTCACCTGCTCTATAAATCTGGTTGTGCCACGGATCCCAAGAACTACAGACCCATCACCTGTCTACCAACAGTATATAAATTACTGACGTCCATTCTGAGAGTAAAGATAGCATCTCATGTTACCAACAACTCTGTTATGTCTTACTCTCAGAATGGATGTAGAAGTGGGGCACGTGGCACTAAAGAACTCCTTATTATTGACACGACCATTAACCAACAAGTTCGCCGTAACCGAAAAGATCTGGCGACATGTTGGATAGATTATAAGAAAGCTTATGATTCTGTGCCGCATACGTGGCTCCTGAGGGTGATGGAGTTGTATAAGATTGATACAACTCTATGCACTTTCTTGGAGGCATGTATGCAGCAATGGAAAACGATTCTTTGCTATCCAGGATGTCGACAATCTCAGGGTGACGGCGAGTATATAAAGATCAGGCGGGGTATATTTCAGGGTGACAGTTTGAGTCCCTTGTGGTTCTGCCTAGCTTTGAATCCTCTCAGCACTATGTTGGAGGGTTCAGGACTAGGCTATCGTTTGCGGAGAGGAGGTCAGGTTATATCCCACCTCCTTTTCATGGATGATTTGAAACTTTTTGCCTGCAACAATGTCCAACTGATAAAATTACTAGAGGTAACTGAAAACTTTAGTAAATCTATCAGGATGGAATTTGGTGTGGATAAATGTGCAGTCATGCATGTAAAAAGAGGTAAGATTGTGGAATCTGAAGGTATGGAACTCGCAGATTTTACACACCTTAGATGCCTTTCTGCGAACGAAACTTACAAGTATCTAGGAATGTCACAGGCGTTAGGTTTAAATGAATTGACTATGAAGCAATCGTTACAGGACCGCTTCTTTGGCCGCCTGAAAAAAGTATTGAAAAGTCTTTTGTCAGGTGGTAATAAGGTGCGGGCCTATAACGATTGGGTCATACCAGTCCTAACCTACTCCTTTGGCATACTTAGATGGACTCAGACGGAACTTGATGCCCTGGATAGAAGAGTCCGTACATTGCTAACCGCGTACCGAATGCACCATCCACGTTCATCGGTTATGAGATTGTATATCCCGCGGAAATGTGGGGGTCGTGGTTTTTTAAATGCCAAGACACTACATAACCGCGAGGTATGCAATCTTAGAGATTACTTCCTCTCTGTTGACGTGGAGATGCATCGGGATGTTGTAGTAGTGGACAACGGACTCACTCCGCTTGCTCTAGGTAGAGAGAACTGGCGCAAACTTGCAGTAATCAATATTACAGATCGCCGGGAGATATGGAAGAGCAAAGAGCTGCATGGACGTTTTTATCGGGCCTTAAATGGGCCCGAAGTAGATCTATTATCATCTGTGTCCTGGCTACGTTTCGGTGATCTCTTTGGAGAAACTGAAGGTTTTATCTGTGCAATTACTGATGAAGTTGTTATGACGAACAACTATCGGAGACATATCCTGAAGGACGGCACAATTGACATTTGTCGGGCATGTCATCGTCCCGGAGAAAGCCTCAGGCATATAATTTCCGGTTGTTCTCGTCTTGCCAACGGCGAGTACTTGCATAGACATAACCAAGTGGCCAGGATAGTCCATCAGCAACTTGCTCTTAAATATAACCTTGTGACTGCGGTATTACCGTACTACAAGTATGTGCCCGACCCAGTTCTTGAAAATGGTCGTGTAACATTGTACTGGGATCGGTCTATTATCACTGACAGGACTATTATTGCCAATAAGCCTGATATAGTGGTAATAGACCGATTAGAGCGCCGAGCAATGATTATTGATATTACCATTCCCCATGACGACAACCTCTTAAGGGCTGAAAAAGAAAAACAAATGAAATATTTGGATTTGGCCCACGAGGTGGTCGACATGTGGGATGTGAATTCAGCAATCATTGTACCGATAGTCATATCAGCCCATGGGTTGATTGCAAAGAGCCTCGACCAACACCTTCAGAGGCTCTCGTTAGGCAGCTGGACTAAGGGCCTGATGCAGAAGGCGGTCCTTCTTGATACGGCACGTATTGTGAGGAGGTTTCTGTCTCTGGAACCCTAACCACCGGTAGCTTGGTCCCTGCACCCGATACCGGTGGGGCACTATTTTTATATTTTTAAATGTATTTTTGATAAAATCTGAATGTATTTAAAAATGTAATTTATATGTATATTTAAATGAATAAAGAGAATAATAATAACTTGACACATCTCACACACGCCCGTCTGATCCTAAATTAGGCAGAGCCTGTACTATGGTAATCAGGTAGCTGATAAACATACTTATATATTTCTAAAAACATACATGTCATAGATAAATTACACCCAGACACAACCAATAATCATGCTCATCACATAATTATTTGTCCTGGGTGGAATCGAACCCACGACCTCTGGCTCAGCAGGCAGGATCACTAACCACTAGACCAACAGGCCAATGTTGTGTGTTGTATTTCTGCTGTAAATTAAAATTGATAAAGCTCCTTTTAAACAGTAACACTGGTGTCCCCGACCTTGAGAGTATTTATTAAAAAAATCAGGCGGGCCTAGTTATAGGAGATCTTGAGGCTTTTAAGTCTTTATAGTAAAGATTAGCGTAGACTTCTAAGACTCTATCTCAAAACTACGACTAAAACCTTTTAACTCATTTAAAAGGACTCCAGAATTCAGAGTTTGACTTGAAAATAAAACGGCTTTTGTATTTTATTAAAAGACTTACGAAAAACTTTCGAGTCGTTTAAGAGGAGAGTAATACAGAACTTCAGTTAGATTATAATTAGTAAAATGCATGTTTATCTAAGATCTAAATAATATTTAATTTAGCAAAGTTCATGTATAAACAATTGCTAAGTAAAAAACACAACTTATCTGCCAAAAAATCACGAGTATTTACATTTGAAAATGGCGCCATTAAGCTGCCAGATACCTTTTTTTTTTTTATTTATAGCCTTAGTCACTCAGGATGATATAAATACTAATGATATCCCATTCATCCAAATCAGTTCAGACATTTAGCAGCTATGGTGAAATAAAGAAACTCACATATTTGTACATGTACAATATGTGAACAATACACTCCTTTTTTGGGCAGTCGTGTAAGGTACACACATACTGCCTCCTGCCTTACTTATAGGTTTCACATCCTAACCTACCTACTGCATACGCTTATACATCAGACAGACGCACCACTCAGCACAAACATACATACGTTCTTGCATTACTCATACATAAACACGCATGCACTACTCTCATAACCACACACAAACATACAATACTAGAGTTTAACCAACACACACACATATAACCACAGTAATTGCACAATTTTTTAATTTAAATAAAACACACGTGCTACACATAATTTCACCTCTTTTGAGGGATCGGGACTGCTTTTTCCCTAACACAAGCTATTCTGTAGCCTAGCTGAGAGAACAGGACTCGTCCAAAACATTATTGTAGATTTATAATTCTAACACAAACTAATCTTAAGTGTAAAAATTGTGTAAACCAACAATCTCATTTATACAATAAAAATTAATATACTCCTCTAAATTTCCCTGCACACGTAGCCGAGTCCAGTTCATTTAAAAAGACTTCAAAGCTTCGTCTTTTTATCAGTAAGCGGACAGTAACTTTGTTTGACAACATAGTTGTATAAAGAAAACAAGTGTTGTACCTATTCACGATCATCCTCTTATTTGATGTTTGGTGTTAAATATATTTATTTCAATTCTAAGGACAAGTATTTAACACAATGGGTAAACAAAAACTGTAGACAAGAAATGAAAGTGTTCTGAGGGCGGAAAATAGAAAAATAATATTAAACTTTTCTCTCGTTCTAACCGAATGAAAGTAAACAAGATAGAGAGAGGTTAATATCCATTAGAAATGCCTTCAAACGGTGAATATAAACGGAGGATATCTTCATGCTCTGTTGCACTCCCTAAGAAAATTCATTTCAACTCTTGTTTTATTGTATTTCAATATTTCAAAGAAATTTTGTTAGTTCATATACAAGGCTAACGTACGTGAAAAATAAATAAGACGAAGACAATGAACAAGGATGAGAGTAAAGTGTTTAAATTGTTTATATGACTATATATTTAAATACCTACTTGTTTACTAAATATTATATTAATTTAATTTAATTAATTTAACCCTCACCAAACTTTTATCGGACTTCTAGACCCAGACGGAGGTTTCATCCTTTCGTTGTCCAAACACTAATAAAGTCGAACTAAACGCTTTGACAGCTCCTTTTGGTTCGAGTCGCCAAAGTGTAGAATGAACTGTTCTATTTTTCCAGTCAATTGTAATCCTGGAACGTTCAAGTGTATAGTAAATAGTTTTCTCTTGGATAGGCGTGTACCATCTTTGTCTTCATCGTCACTTTCTATCAGGTGAGTTGGAAGACAAACTTCTATTCCATCTCACAATAAAATATGTATTTCTTTTAATATTTAGATTTACGTAGACGCCTTCTTTATGATGAAATTAAATTACTAATTCTGTCTTATAAATCCGTATAGAGCAGAATATCTTCTCCACTTAGGAGAATTATGTAAGTGAATACGGGCTTTACTCCCCTTCTAAAGAATAGAGTCAACAGACATGGTGGCTAAGGCTTATCTTATTCACATTACAGGTAAACTGGAAAATAACCAAACAATCTGTTGAATATCAGATATATCCGTATACAAAAAGGACTAAAGTTATGTTTACACTAATATATTTTATACAATAATAAACTCAATCTTGATTTTGTACACCATTGGTGTTTGTCACACTTTTACGCCTCAACTACTAAACCGATCATCGTTAAATTTTGTATTAAAAAGAACTGAACTAAGGGAAGCCGCTATCGAAAGGTAGTTTCAGATATACAATAAAAAAATACTACAGAAAATTTTTTGAAAAACTATTTTTCTTGCACCAACATACTTAGTGAGTACTATGTTACAAAGAAAGAACCCACCGTTTCTCCACTATCATTAATACAGCACATACTAAGTAACCTACAATCCCAAGGCGAGGGGTGAGAAGTTATTCCAACGGTTCTCATTAGTAGCAGCAAGAAGCAAAGGCGTTTCGAACAAAGGTACGGACTACAAAGAGACATGCGTTTCATACATCGATGAATCTGTATTGTCACAAGTCGCATTGTCTTCTAGAAAAATGTTTGACAAAGCTATGTTAACAGTAAAAAATAGTTTTTTATGTCTTTTCCAAGTTTTGACCGCACAATAGCACTAACGAAGATAACTTTTTACATAATTGTACTCCCCGAATAATGAGACTAAAATAATATAAGAAACGCGACCTTACAAAAAAATGTTACAAGCTCTTCTGCAAACTCGGGCCATCGCATCAGCATATGACGAAAATAATTATTTAGAAATCTGTGAAATATGCCATGAGGCCGGTATCATCGGCAGCAACTACTATGTGGAGCCGAAGCAAAAGTACGAGTGGAGAAAGCAAGCGAGATCCCAAGATGGACACCAGTGCTAGAAACAGCGTTTTCAGTGACTTAACAGCCAAGATTTGAAGTGGTACTTTTGATAAAGAAGCACCAGTATAAACCTAACCTAACACTTTCCAGCGAATGCTGCAGCTACCGTGCAAATGAAAAAGTTAGATTCTTGGAATTCGATGAAATGTGTAATCATTTTTTTTACGTTTAAGGCAGTTGAAAAAAAATTTGAACAGAAATTGAAGCATGAATTTTCGGCTTCACGAAAGATTCTAGTGTTAAAATGAAACAAAACAACTTAAAGCAAATAAATGACTACCTACATTTTCTCATAAATCTAAGTGTTCATTTTCAACTTCAAAAGTTCTAACAAACGTACAACAAATTGCCTCTCGTCTAACGACTGACGCAGCCACACAGCCTCCGTTCCAATCTTGTCACCGTATTTGCATCTCAAGGGCCGTGAGATCGATTCCCGTCTGAATACAGAGTGGTTTCCGCATTTGGATGCATTGCTTTTGATACTTTGACAACTCCTTTCTGCATCTCCATGGCTGCCTCTTATTCTAGGATGTAAAGAAATCAATTTTGAATAAACCTTAATAAAATAAAAAAAAGAAGCTAAAAATAGATTGTATTATTATTTGTCATATACTTTATTACCAGTGCTTACAAATACGGCTTGCTATCCATATAATAGATTACCGACCCTACGTTGGCCCGATTTCACGAAGTGCGAAGGCACGTATGAACAACATGTTAGTATTAAGTAATTTCCATAATTCATGATAAATTTGTATCTTTAAATTTATACAGTGTGGGTTGAAATCTATTTGACAAGGCACACAAAGCAAATCTACCTGGAAGCCTGCAAGTAAATTGGGGATATTATGGATACTAATTAGATAAACTTCAGTCCCTCTCAAAATGAGAGACAAAATAACAAACCAGACTATCTTCAAAGGAAGCAAACTGACATTGTATTAACCCTTTTTGTTATCTCTTATAACGGACTCACGATTTTGCACGCATGATCAGAAGGAACGATACAATTTTTAAGATTGCATTAAATGTTTTTTTTTCGAAAACTAAATGTGCACTTGAGACATAGTAGTTCCTAAACAATATTATAACAATGATAATAAATTGACACATCTCACTCAAGGCCGTCTGATCCTAACCTAGGCAGAGCCTTAAATACACCCAGACACAAAACAAATGATCATGCTCATCATACAATTATTTGTCCTGGGCTTCTACCTAAACAAATTGGTCACGTTATAAAATTTAGAAAAGCCCTTATCGGGTTGTTTGCAAATGGCTGCTGGCACATTCCCGAGGTTATGTGTGCTCCGTTAATGGGCTTAATTGGCGTCGGATAAGCTGCTACTGGTTCTTGAAATACGAAATGAAATACTTGATAAGAGAATATGTAATGAAAAACCCCGTACATCTATGAAACCAAGTCTATTGATTCTAAAGAAATCAATCGATACTACTGAAGTAGAATCTAAAATTGAAACTCCATCTGAAACATTTTTTTAAGAATTCTTGAGCTTCATTACGGACTACACGCGTTGGCCACGTTCAGGCCAATAGCAAAAAAAAAATTAAAAAAACAAATGATATAAGTGGATATCCTTTTAAGAAATTCACGTGAAATAAGACGTGTGCATACGAAGGTAATGCATTAAAAAAAAGCAATATTGACTTTTTTTTTAGTCTGACGTCACTACATATCGGCAGTACAATAACAATGCTGTAATAGGACTATACCTTTCTGTAAAACGTTCTATAAATAAAAATATTATCACAATAATATTCCATGACTCTAGTAAATGTTATTAATATCCGTGTTAACCATTTTTCACTTCGAATAGATGAAAATACACGATGAGTTTAATGGATTTTCTAGGATGGATTACCCAACCTAGAAAACTCATTATACCTATCCTCTTTCGCTAAGTAAAAATATTAACCTTTCACTACTACAGCTTCTGGTCTAAAATCCAATAGCGAAACCGAGTGAATATTAATAAAATCCAGTCCTACAAAATTTTGTACAAAAAACATTTGAATCACGCTGCTAAAGTAAACCACGCAGCAAATATGACATAATGAATTCACCGGAACAGACAGACAGTGCAAATAAACGCCCTGTCAAGAAACGTTATGAAAAAACTTTATTGTTACTCTTCTCTACTCACTCTTTCTCCCCTCGTACGTGACTTATACGCGAGTAAATTCTAACAATGACACGGTGTTCATTTGTAGAAATGTTTGTAATACTATCGTGGCTATTGAGCTGTAAATAGAAATTCTTTTGGAATTTAAATGTAATTTTATTTTATTTAGTTGAAGTTTATCCGAGTAAATCCTACTTCTTTTTTTTGAAATTTCTGAACACTTATCAGTTTAACTTGATCTACAAAAAGAGGATTAACGATGTAACTTCGAAGTAAAAGAAATGTTTTACTTAGCTGGATAAACAGCTTACTAGTTTGTTAAGACACGCTTTCGCAAGTCCATTGGTGCGCATTACTTGTAGGCTGATGACTGACTTTAAGTTGTTAAAGAAAAGATAATTGGTTTACTATCGGCTTGTAAGATGTTTTCTTTTTAAGAACAACATAAGTCTTCTATAATGTTAATTCTTCAAGAATAATAATATTAATAACTAATAGTAGTATTAACACATATTTACAAGTTTTGAGTTTCTAACAGTAGAATAAGTAAATATTACTTGAGAAACGTCAGTAACAAGAATATTAATAGTAAGACGTAAGAGTTTACACTAATAATATAATTTAGTCCAAAAAGGCTCTAAATTACCAAAGACTTTTTTTTAAGTAACAAAGTGAAAGTTAAAGTCAAGTAATTGAAATTAGACTCGTTTGTCAATGTAACCCGTGATCCTACTAAATAAATTGTAGTCTTTATTTAATTAGTTTTAAGAAGTGCTCTGACTAATTAAGGCTCATTCAGAACGAGACAACTCGACATTTTTGTATCAGTGTTTACGTGGGAGAGCCATTCCTCGGCACGTATGGGCTGGCTCGACCGGAGTGATACCACGGCCTCACAGAAAACCGGCAGTGGCAAGTGTTTTGCGGAGTGAGTGATGTTACCGGAAGCCCTAAACCCCTTCCCTCCCCCCTCTCCCCCTCTTCCACCTTTCCCCTACTCCTACCTTAAAGGCCGGCAACGCACTTGTGACTTTCGAGTTGCAGGTGCCCATGGGCGGCAGTAGTCATTTACCATCAGGTGACCCGTCTGCTTGTTTGCCACCTATAAAAACAAAAAATCATTGCTATTGCTAAACTGACAATCTGGGGCATATGTCTCTTCTATCAGATTGAGAGGGGTTAAACGATAGTTTATTACGCTTGCGTTGTGCGGATTTTCAGAGTTTATTTTTTACATCTTTTCCTCATTCTAAATGTGTAATTCGGGACTTAATCGCGATAATATTTAAAAGGTACAATACTCTTGTACACTTTAATAATATTTTTTTTTAAACCATTCGTTATAAGCAAGTGGACATTTTTAATACGCACATGAACTTCAAAAAGATAATAGTTACTTCCGAGGTTGGAAATAAGCGCTAGCGTGAGTTTTCTATCACTATACTTAGATTTATCGACCAGCAAATGTCATAAGAATATCTAGGAGTTTTTTTTATTATATTCTTTGCAGGTACTCTGAGCAACTCAATCTCTGTCACGAACATATTTCACCACAATTACAATTTCTTTGTTAGTATACTTAGGTGTGGTATACTAATATAGAAATTGTTTTTGTTAAAAGTAACTGCAAGAAAGCTTTATTTATTATTTTGATTAAAATAAACTAAATTCATATGTTAAAAAATAATAATTTATGGATATAAAATAACTATTATATAATTATCTAAATAACTACTAATTCAGAATTGTCTTTCGGTTTGTAGTGTTCAATAAACAGAGATTTTAGGTTAGTAATTTTATATTCATAAATTATCATTTTTTATCCTTTGCACAATTGCTTTTTCTCTAGGTATAAATGATTCCTACAACAAACCTACACATGTAGACTCATATCCAAATGAAATATATCTTAAATAAAATTACGTCTTTATCAGTTTGTAGTCCAAAGCTATCTAAAAATAATATTGAACCTAAAAGTACCTACCCCATCCCCAAAGGATTCATCTTTAGAAAAGATAGCCACAAAATCCTCAAACAATGATTACGTTATCACATTCAAAAAGGATTGGGGGCAGTGCAGTAGGGTCACAAAAAACTTTGTGCAAATTGTCCGGACAAACGAGCGGCGAGGGTGACCATCATTCTTGTTTAGGGCACGACAGGTGGATCCCTTCGAAAATAGACATGTCCCTTTTCACACCGAATGAACCGGATGTGTTTAGAAAAAAATTTCTTCATTGTTTCTGATTTTTCGTATACATTGGTTTGGTTTTAAATTGAGTTCGGAATCCAGCTTTTGTAGTATATAGTGTTCGTTAGCCTGCCCTTAGCGCCTCTTCGTAGCCATTATTTCAGGCTAATTTTACTTAAATGTTATCATATCAGATATTTGTTAAAGCCCACTTGTTAGTCTTATGAAATGGTGGAGTTATTTTACTGACTTCAAATAAGAAGAAGCTACTTTTTGTTTTTTTTTTAGGTTTTATGAATCTTTCGTTGGTCCAATAATAATTGTTGGGTCGTACGTTTGCGTACGATTGTAAGTAAGGTCCTGGGTTTAATTTGCGGATCGAGGAAGTTATAATTATGTTTTTATACAACTTACAACTCGCAACTACTCACTTATTAGTTTTTACATTATATACTTACGCCTTATTCCCCACGATTTGCCACGATCCTAACAAAATCCTGATCCTGAATTGCAAAATTACGAAAAAGTTAGCATTCCAAATGTTTATTCTTTTTTCGAACGAACCAAACTATTCTGTGTAGAAGCAGAGATTTTGCGCAACAGATGTGTTCTGTAGATATTTTTAAACTTAATTTAGTAAAAATTATCTAACCGCGGTACATATATATGTACCTACATGTTATCAAATAATACTTAAGCTAAAGCAAGAAACTATATTTCCCAAAATTGGTGCCAGCCACCGCATGTTACGTACAAAAACTGGACATTAGTGCGCAATTTGATGTATCATTGGCACGTTACAGCAGACCCCGTGTGAATACCACATTGGGAAACACATCTATCACACAGGCTGGTGATTAGAAGAAGGAATATAGTGAATCCGTAATATAAATATGATGTGAATAGTGATTATAGTAACTTTTATGATTTGTTTAACGTATTTAAATTAAATTAAATATTGGGGTGCATATTAATTAGTATACAATTTTATTCCAGGGGCTTTGATATGTGTCTCATGCTTTTAATCTCTTTGAACGTGAATGTATGAAAATTTCCTGAAAACTAATGTTAAAATGACGTTTTGGGAACATTTTTCCACATGTGAATGAGGTCTCCAGAACTATAATGAAGGTGGATGACGATTTTAGCAGCAAGAAGATTTTATGTTTCATGTTCATTAAAGATATACTTATGTTATAAGTTACATATACAAGTTTTACTCATCCGTGTATTTCGACTAGCCACCGATGCAGGACGCTTAACTACTCGGTAAAGGGCCCCCCCGTCGGGTCTGAAACTAGTCGGTCATCCTCGAAATACACACGTGAGTTACACCGAGTCTTCACTACATATTATAAAACAAAGTCCGCCGCCGCATCTGTCTGTCTGTCTGTTCGCGATAGACTGAAAAACTACTGAACAGATTTCCATGCGGTTTTCACCAATTGACAGAGTGATTCATGAGGAAGGTAATTTGTTAACGTTTTGTGTAAACTGGTTGAAATATGATGATGATTGCTGAAGATGTCTCTACTGTGCAAAGCCGGCAGGGGTTGCTAATATGTGTATAAACTGAAGAGACTTAAAGGTACAATCTACAGCATTAAGACGATTTCTTGATACTTTCACAATTTATGCTAATTATTAAATTATATGAAAAACTATTAAGGTACTTACCGTTATACATGTTTTTACATACGTTTATCAAAGTTCTAATTATAAATTGCAACGTGACATGTTACTTTTCTCATTCACAAGGAAACAGACTTTTAACTAAATATTTTCGCAGAAGAAACAAACGTTATTCCTCACAAATAGATTACGTGGAATTATAATGTACCTACTATACACGCCATCCATCCGCTACTCACCCCACACCGCTTCCCACGATTGCTATGTCTAGACATCCCCGTTGACAGACTTCATGAAACTTAACTAACTAAAAAATGTTGGAATTGGTTTCTAAAGATAATTGTGAGAGTTCTATTTTATATTCTGTAAAAAACAGAAGTTAATTACAACTACTTTTTATGTACTTCGTTAATTACTAACGTCAAATATTACTAAAGAATCTGCTTACTCACTTCAGCGAAGCCTTAATATAAATAGCAACAACACTTGTAACTTATTACTGCAATAAGTTGAGTTCAAGAATTCAAGAAGATTGTTCGAGAGAAGAGTTCAAGAAGATTGCTCGCTAATTTAAAAAACTGGCTAACCGCGGGTTGAACTCGCGTGGAGTGTCGCGTTTTAACCTAAGCACAAACTTAACATTACAATTGAATAGCATTTTCTCCCATAAATTCCAACTGCAAATGTAACTTTGTACGCACCATATTGAGAGATTAATCATGTTATTTTAAGACCATTGACCTATTATAGGTTTTTCTGTAATCTGTAATAACTAAAGAACTATCCCACTAATATTATAAATGTGAAAGTTTGGATGGATGGATGGATGTTTGTTACTCTTTTGCAAAACTACTGAACCGATTGCGATGAAACTTGGTATGTAGATATCTGGAGACTTGGATTAACATATAGGCTACTTTTATCCCGATATTTCCACGGGATCGGGACATACGCGGGTGAAACCGCGGGGCGCTGCTAGTTTTCCATATATTTTCTAAATATTAGTGAACGGAGTACCTACTCAGTTAAGAATATGTTGCCTTATTTAGGACTTAGGGCAAAGCTATAAATAACAGAAGACTCACGACAAACACAGTTCATCTGCAGCGTGTGGTTCTCACTATTCGGAATAATCGCCTAAGGGCTGCAGTAGAAGTTATCCCGTAGCGGTCCCGAATGACAGACAATTTGATCATAAACCGACTGTTACCATGTGTTATATAACTGTCCACAACTGCTGTAAATAAGCACAAAACAACGACTGTCGTGTTTGAAAATAGCTTCGTGTGTTTCTATCCAGAAGTTTGCTACGTGTAATTAATAATTAGTTTTTGCGCTACTTGCAAAAGTTTCGCCTACTTGAATAGGCACTCGGCTAAGTTCAAAACTTTGTAACCCAACAAGTTGATAAACGACTCAGTTTTAAGTTTTTTTTTCAGAATACTTAGGTATTCTTATCAATATTAGTTTTTAACAATGTCATTAATTTGAAACTATAATATAAAACACTATAATAATAATAAGTGGAACGAGCTAATAACGTTATGATACAACAAACGAATATCGATACAAAAGTAGAATTTCAAACGTTATTTTCAATCCTAATTTAATCTTACTCTATTTAATATGTGAAAATTTGGATGTACGAATGTTTGTTACTCAATCACGCCAGAACTTTCTAGGATGCTAGGATGAAATTTCTCACAGAGATAGATTATAATCTGGAATAGCAAATAGGATACTTTTTATCCCGGAAACATGGACGGTTCTTAGGGATAGATTTCACCAAAATGTTCACGCGAATAAAGTCGCAGACAACATCTGTTAAAATGCGAATGTGATTTAGTTTGTTTGTTACGCTTTTACGCCCATTTTGCATAAACGTTGTCAGGATGAAAAGATGTTTGTTCTTGTGACGCCTTCCACATACAGCAAAAACATACTCCAACATTATCTAGCGAAGACGAGCAGAACTACGAAGTAACTACTAATCCTACATCGCGCTATGAGAGTTCTCGCGCCAATTAGTTTACATACAACTTCCCAACATCTACCATTGGGCCGCCGCCCGACAGGCATGATTACCTCGCCTGGTCGGAGGATCCTCCCTTTGAGTTGGAGGGACACGACAGTTCCTCCCCAGTTCTCTTCAAATTTAGCTTTCTAACTACGCCTACGCCAAAACCTTGTTAGTTTCCGATCCATAATATTATTAGCTAATAATAATAGCTTTATTAAGTAAATATCAGCAAGACGTTTCAAATAAACGTTTCGTAACAAGCCTTAACAATCTAATTAAGTTTCAAAACTAATAGATTGAGAACCATCAAATTGCTTATTGCTTATATTAAACAGAATGTCAGGGTCAGCTTTTAACAATAGCAACGCCGAGGGTGCCGTATATAAATTCCACGACTAATTCTCTGACATTCTCAGCGACTAATAAATTCAGTTATAAAGTAATTAAGCTTTTGTCTTTACACTTAGTTATTAGATAGATTGTTTCTTAGACTTTAATACGACGATATTTAGCAAGATTATTCTCAAGCTTTTTAATCCTAACTAAAATTCATCATCTTCCTGAACTTTCAATTTTATGGGGGGCCGCCTGCATGAAGCCTACCCTCCTTGGGAATGTAGTCGTTTTAAGACGGTAAAGAAGGAAGAAGGTAAATTTGTATAAGAAAAAATGGGTAAGGACAGGAAAGCTACAGTAAGGGATACCGCAAGTCTCGAATGGGGAACGGGACTGAGACTACAGCAGTGATGGGCAAAAATTAATTAGATTAATAATTACAAATTACAGTTACATTGTAATTAGTTATTGAAATAGTATTTGAAATTGAAATACATTGTAATTAATTTCATTGCACATCCAAAGTAATTCTAAATACAATGTAAATGAATACTGTGTAATAACGATGAAATATATTACATTTTAATAAAATTATTTTGTAATTCAATTATTAATTGGATTACATAAGTAACTAGTTACGCCCATCACTGGACAACAATAACTCGCATAGGCCGGGGTCGCGTACGCGAATGTCCTGTATTTCTTGTGACTGGAAAGGTTTCTAGGACAGGAACACGAGCAGGCTTTACTTATGACTAATATGCCTTAATATAACTAATATAACTAATATTATAAATGCAACATTTAGTTTATTTCTTTCTGTTGCTTTCAAACTTTAACACTTAACCGCTCATCCTGAAGTTTTATATACACGTTGTCGGGGGTACAGAAAAAGACACATTCCCTACTCATTTCAAACCGTTCATCTAGAAAAAAGTTTTGTTCCGAGGTATATACAGGATGTTAGTGAAACGCTCCCGAAAACGAAGACAGACGATAGTGCTAAATGGTACCTACTTTTGATGGTAGGTCAGAAAAAAATTGATAACGATGAATAAAAACAGACCTTTTTACAGATCTTTGCTAACAAAGATCTGTAAAAAGGTCTGTTTTTATTCATCGTTATCATTCATTCATTTTTCACGCTCCATCATGTTAGTACAGCTATATGCAACGATAATTTCATAAAAAAGTAAATCAATAACAGGCAACCCTCGGGTCAAAGGACGCGCGGGCGCAGAAGGCCAGAAGGTAAAAATATAGTTTTTTCTTCATCAGGATTGTTTTTTTTTTCTGGCCCATTCTCAAAGGTACTATTAGTACTATCGTCTGTATTAGTATTCGTTTTCGGGAGAGTTTCAGTAACATCCTGTATTTGTTGAGAAATGTATTCTTTTCTAAAAATATTTTAATTCGTGGGATAATGAAAGCGTATCTTATGTTCAGAATAAATTGGTGAAAGTGAATAAACCTTTGACAAGGTCGCATTTATTATTATTATCAGTGCCAAATATTTCTTTTTCGGGATGTAACTTTTTAATTTAATTACTTAATATAACATCATTGTACTAGTTATCTTGCCAGCGGTTGGACTGCATCCAATTTCTGTTGAATTAAAGATTATGGCTGAATAACCAGTGAGAAATCTCTGCTTATAATGCTTACACACTGTTGATATGATTGACGAACTCTGTAAAAATTTAAAAATAATCACGATTAGAGTCTGGCGAGACTGAGAGTGTGTTGCTTGATTTTGAGGCAATATTACACATAATACATAAATATAATATAATGTTCGAATTACCTATTCGTGAGTTATGTGAGGGTCAATAAACTCACGAATATTAAAAGTATAGAAAAAGAATATGAGGTTATTAATTGTTTTTATTGTGATAAAGAATAGAATTATTATACTATAGAAAATAGACATACATTCGTAGGGAAAGGCATTGTAGGAAAATAATAACATTTTATTCAGTTTTGCGGATTCCTGAAAAGCATGTACTGAAACCATTCTCATATTCTACATTTTAGCGTTCTTACGTGACGTACATTTAAAGACACCTAATTTAATGTTATTCTTGCAAATGGATAGAGTATATTTTTATCGTTTCAGACAGAATAGTCGTATGTAATGATACAACTATTTATTGCTATGACGGTTGTGACTATAACTATGACTTACGAAGTAAATATTATCTTGCCTGTGCTATGACCAATGATTCACAATGGTTTGATTCACATATGCGTTATTTTATCATTTTGATAAGTGATACAGATTCCTATGCAATTATTACCGTAATTACTTCCTAGATACTTGTAAAATAAATTCAGGTGGTCATTTACATAACCATTTTATTGATCTCCTTTCCAACCATCACAATGTTATTATGAAACCAAAGTAAAATATAACAATATAGCACTGTTTCGTCTAGCCATATCATCTTACTTTGCATATTTAACAAAAACATGCAACAGATACAGCAATGAACATACCACGACTATCATAGCCCATCGTGTAACGTAGTATGTGTTTTTAATCACCCACCGTCTCACCATTTTTGCCAGCAGTGTGTAAGCTGCACTTAAAAAGCATAATTCTGAAGTAGGTAGTTTCATTTCGTACATTGGGTTCTACTAGATTTTAAAACTAGATTAAAGCCTTTGTTGGTCACAACAGACTTCGTAAATTATTACAAACAAATTATGGCACAGAGGCGTTCTACATTACGATGTACATATTTTATGCGGGTTCCTGGTTGTATTTCGTAAATTACAAGATTAATAAGGGACAGTTCTCAGTCTAGAATGAGTGAACAAATTAAGAACGTCTTGATGATAAGAGACTACGCTCCCTTCAGATAAGCAAGACAATCGTATTGTGCCGCCTCTTGTTAGTAAAACTAACTTTACCCCTTGCCCTAAGACCAACGCTCACATAGAACAGACATTGTTCTTCGATTTTCATTCCATAGACGCGACCGCGCCTTATACAATAAAGCCATGCAGTGGAACATATTCTCGCTCCGGATTGAAAGGAGAGAAATAGGAAAACCATGGTTCCAGTAAGAGGCTTCTTGCAGGGAAGGCGGATTTCAACCTAAAACCTCTAACAGAACAATCTTTTGTGCGTTTTTAGCAGATAGGGTATGCGCTATCTGTCATCTCTATCACACTTGTTTTGTTAAGTTTCATCGACGTCTCCGTCAACGCATTTGTTTGATCTATTGCATTCGAATACCCCTGGTACTTATGACTTTTGACTATGATTACACAAATAGTTGATTGCCTGTGGTATTTTATATTTGAACTAAAGTCTTAAATTTTTTTTTATCGTGTGGAAACCCCCACGGGTCAACACCTCACCGGAGCTAACGGTAAGATGGTGTGTCGAAATCGAACCGACTAAAACCACACGATGTTCCGTCACAAGGACGTCTATCGCAGGAGGACCCGGGTATACCCTAGGAAGGAGTCCTCCGGGAACTGAACTAAAGTCTTACTTAAATTGTTGTATATTTTGTAAATTGTTCATCAAGGTATAGTAAGTGCATATTCAATGTTTATTTTTATATCTTGATTCAGTAAATTTGTGAAAATATAACAGTATATAACCATCCAAAGCATTTGTTTTATACTGTACGTAATTTTTATAAATTTGTTTTGGTATTCGTTTTAAAAAATGGTATCCGTTTGAAATAAATATGACTAGAAACAAATACCAATGGAGTAAGAATGTAGTATTCGAATGGAAAAGATCATTAGTTTTAGTAGTCTTTTTTTGGCGTACTGCTTTACTTACCTTTCTGGAGACTAGCTTAATTTATTTACATACAATAAAACCACGTACGCTATGTTTTATATAATTTTGTAAAGATAATTCTAGATTGCAGAAATAATGTCCTGAATTTATATGTCGTCTGTTACAAGTCTAAGGTGCTGTTTCCTTTTTGGGAATAATTATTCCAGAATGTTCACGTATGTTCTCTGTGAATACTGTAAAATATAAAATACAGCATGGTCGTAGTCGCAGGCCTTTAATCATTTCCGATTACGAAGGGAATGCGACAATGGTGGTACTTGGAGTAATTGTGCGAAACAGTGCTGCAGTGCGTAAGAATTATTGTCTGGGAATCAAATTCAAATTCAAATTCAAAATCTTTTATTCAATTAAGACACTAAGTGACATTTATGAACGTTAAATTGAAGCTAGAGTTAAAATCATAGATCGGCACAAACAGACGCCACAGCATGTACTGGATTGTCAAGGTAAATTAGGTGAAAAACACCAAAATCTACTGCCTGTTTGTGTCGATCTATAACTTCCAGTTTCCAAAATGCGTAGGGCCTTATGAGAAGAATACTGGCAAAGAAACTCATGGCCACTCTTTTTAAAAGTCAGATCTTCAGGTACAATAGTGTTAGTGTTACACGAGAGGTAAACAGGATGCAATCTGATGCCACCTGAATTTCATTTTATTGAAATGCTCCAAAAGCTAACGTACTAAAAAATAAAAATCACTCAGTGATACCGTTGAAGGTTTGAACCTATTAAACATAGAAATCATTCAAGGTGCACATCTACCTTCATTCAGTTGCAAAATCTACTGTTAAAAATAATTCATGACTGGATTAAGAGGCTAGGGTTGCAGTTGATCGAACCAAAATAATAGTATAGACTAAAGCATCGCTGACTAGGCCGACCAGTCACCCCAAGCACCACCCGTTCACGAGTATGACGCATGGACCAGCCATCATCTCCTTCGCCATATCAGAGGGAAAGAAATAACCCGCCCCATGACGACGCCGCAATCTGTATGTACATACAAAATAAGATAAGATAAGATAATTACATTAATACATGAGTTCATTGTATGTTACAGGCAATTTATTCACCCTGAAATTCCTTTATGATTTTACATTTTTTTATCATCGTATATTACCTATTCCGAAACATATTTATAGCCAGCTGTTTCCTGCAGTTTCATCCGAATTTAAGATCACTGCTGCACTCCTAAGACTGCCGAATGCTTCCTACAATTAGGCTTTCAAATGGGCAAAAAAAGAATTCTTTAAACCGACTAGACGTTCCAGAGTTTATTGCTTCAACCAATACAAACTTTAAAAAAAAATGTAACCGACGAAAGAAGAAAAAACTAAAAGCAAAACAAATAAATTTGTTAACCTAACTAAACTCCTACACTAATGTAAATACCTGACTCATTTTGATCTGCCGCGCCGGTGCGGGTTAACTTGAGAACCACCTTCGTTTTTTATTATATTAGTAGGTATAGATATTTAATTTACGTACTGTTCAAGAGACACTAAACAGTTGTTTACTTTATCTTGTCACAAACTTTACACTATCTTAATAGCGCTGTAGACAAAATGGTTGTGAGCATCGTGAGGTTTAACTCGCAGCGTTACATACTTCGAGTAGACATACGCATTAGTTCAATTGGATCGCCGCGCTGTGTACCTCGCCTCTACGGCATATACCTAGAAGTGTCAAGCTGGAGCTGAACGTAATAGAATTAAATGAGCAGGTATATGTAGAAGTTAGTTTAAATGGAGAGTAAACGTCTACGATAACTAGCCTTAAAATGGGATTTGAAATTCCAAAAAAAAAAATTAAGCTAATGATAGTCGAGCGCTTTGATGCTAAAAAAGGTACCAATCTGCTCCAAGATTTCGAAACCGTGGAACATTTATACAACCTCGGCGACCTGGCGTTCTCCGTCCTCAAAGAACTCAAAATAGAAAACCCCAACGACTGTCCCCTATTTTTCTACACTGTGTTCAGTTCATGGTGAATGCATTATAAGTAACATGAGAAGAAGTACTACTAGGATGGAAGTTCACCGTCGCCATTGAGGCTGAATATAGACACCAATAAACGTTTACGATCAAGAAGGCTGTGCACTAAAATAAGGTACCGTAAAACATCACATTAATGTCTATGTGTATATTTTTTCAACCTTTATTAAATTCAATTTTTATAAAGAACATTTTTACAAACAAAAATTTATAAAACAGTTTCAAATTCTAGAACTGACATATCGGACTTAGGCTATGGTAAGATGGCGGGCTTTGAGCGCGCGTTCAAGAGCTTGCCATAATATTTGAATATTATACTAACACACACACAACGATCGCTTGAGGCGGGCTTAACCCTATCATAGGAACGTACCTAAAGATTACAAAACAAAGAAATGAAATGAAAAAATGTTGAAATAATTTGTACTCAGGACAAATCTTATAAAATGTCTCTCAAGAAAGCATAATTCTATAGACACAACCAGGCAACTCTCACCTTTGCTTAAAAGCTGAACAGCTATTACAAAACTCATAATGCCTTATTTTATTTAGCTACAAAGAATCCAAGGGGTAGCGCAAACTTGTTAATGTTAAGCGTTATTTATTATCAAATAAATTATGCTTAAAATAACGTGTTAACAAGATCTGTTTATTTTCTTGTACGCTTTGGAAATTACCGTGTTAAGTATACCCAGTGTCTACTTTATATAAATTCCAGGAACTTAAACTTTAATGTCTAATTATGATACAATTGTTTGTGTGAGTGTTTGTCAGTATTTTCTGATAAATTTTTAATCAGATTTTTAGAGACATCCTCTGCATAGAGGACTGACTGTCGCACTGATGGTGAATAGGTACCGGTTTAGGGCCAAGTGGCCCGTAATGGTTCCTACAACTATTCTGATGTCAAATCGGTTGAGACTGAGCAGTCTGCAAGTTAAACGTGGTGAAAACTCCCTGCCTTGCTTCACTGCCGGTTTTATGTGAAGCCGAGGTATCGCTCCGGTTGAGCCCGCCCATACGTACCGAAGCATGGCTCTCCCACGATTAAGGAATCTTCTTTTAAGAACTTCCTTTTAGAATCTTGAGAGCCTGCTGAATCTATACGGACATACCGTAAGAGCAGTAGCTGTTATAGAATAGGATTGTTTCACAAAGGCTGTAATGTGAAATAAAAGGAATAATGTAAATTTCAGACACACATAACTAAACTACATAATATTAATAATAACTAAATACAATGGTAGGCCCTCAACTCTCATTGTATCCACATCTCGGGTTCCGTGACACTTTTGTGTGACACGAACATCACAAAGTGCTTAAAATATAAACAATGTTCTTTTGAGCGTGTGGTAATTTTAGTTAAGTGCATCTTTAAATAGTTTCTTCGGAAGTTAAAGTATTTTAGTTAGGAAAGACCTAACATATATATGTATTTCATGATAAGAGAGTTAACATCCAATCTTCGTTAATGATGACTTATTTGACTTGGCTATTTATCACTTACCCAAAATTTTGGCTTAAAATAACTTGATGTCGGTAATAAGCTTTATAGGATAAAATATTTGCGGGGTGTTTTCAGATCGTTCGAAGGTCATTTGTTTATTTCCGTACAAAGGGACTACCATTTAAAGAGTTGACAGTGAGTGAATATATTATAACAATATTACAATTCTGGAGAACAAGGTCATATCACAAACAAGTATTAATATTTAGGGACGTTGTTCTATTTGATAAATTATAATAAGCGTCACCAGAATTCCTTGGAGAATGGTGACATCTCCAGTGTAGCGGGTGTTTATCTTTATCGCCGCCGATATAATCGATAATTGTTTGTACACTTTCGCGACTTCTATACATATTCAATGTGAAAATCGAGCCCTAATTGCAAACAATTAAACAATAATTTTAAACTGCTACGGACCGGAATGAGTTTGAAAATAAAACAGCTCACGTTCTTCCGAATAAAACGCGTGTGTTTGGAATCGTCATGAGCACTTTTTACAAAATTCAAACTTTTTACCCACGGGAATGCGTATAATATATCGGAAAGACATTCCACATTTGGAAGCAATACTACGAAAATCAAAAAAATATCTTAACCTTTAAATATTATTGCGATTCTGTTCCGATTTACACAGCTCATACAAGTATATAAGTAGCGAAAGTGTAAATAATTAAAAACAACTACTACCACTAATCTACAACCATTTTATCATACTATTCGGTAGCCATGTGAACATTGCCCTGTTTAATTTGCACCCAAATCTTTATATTAATAAGTTTAGAGAATTCTTTGTACGCATTTTTAAAAAATATTTCGGAAACGCGCGCGGACGTGAAATTTCGTTTTTGTTTTTAGTTTATGCGTAGAAGAAGTACAGAAAATCAAATTTTAAAGAGTTAAAGGCTTTATTATGGTACACGCATCCAGTATATGTGTGGCGACTTCCATATACAGCAAAAGCATACTCCTACATCATCTAGCGAAGACGATCTGAACTACGGAGTAACTATCAATCCTGCATCGCGCTATACAATATTTTCGTGCCCGTTAGTAAGGTTCCCTTTGTGTTGGAGGGACATTACACCTGTTCCTCCAGATATGTGTCGACCTGTCATGGCACGTAAGTCTATACAATGATAGTTCAAGTTACACTGGCCAATTAAATAAACCTAAAAAAAATTACCTAATGAATTATGGGCAAAATTCGACCACCGTGCAATCTCTACTTAGTATTGTAGTGTCTTTACACGCCTTTACAGCGTTAATATACATCTAGATTAAATAGCTGCAGCTTAATACAACCATGATACAGCTTCCTTGTACCACTTTGGGTCTGTTTAAAAACATACTATTACAAATAAATAATATATAATAATAACTTCACACATCTCACACACGGCCGTCTAATCCCAAACTAGGCCTGTACTATGGTAACCAGACTGCCGGTAAACATACTTTTATATTTCTAAATACATACATATTATAGATATATAACACCCAGACACAGAACAAAGGATCGTGCACATCACACAATTATTTGTCCTGTGTGGGAATCGAACCCACGACCTCTGGCTTAGCAGTCAGGGTCACTAACCACTAGACCAACAAGCAAGTTACGTTCCTTTACAACCCTCCATACATAATAGCTATGCAAGATAAGTCTTCTGAAAATATTTTAATTAAAGTTTCCCCTCTTAAAAGTTCTTTTGCAACGGTTGTCTAGCCTTTCTTGATAAATAAGGATCATGTTCCTTCACTACGGATCTCTAAAAATTATAACATCTGCGAGAGGTTCTTTAAATTTAATTAAAAATATTTGCCCAGCCGGTTCATGGTGTATGCATTCTCTTTTGATTTCAAAGAGTTTTCATCCCCTTATGTAATGCTATGCTAATGTAAGCAGTCTTATTAAAAAAATATTTTTTAAAAAACGAAGGTAGAATTTTATTTACATAATGTAAAAGCTCACCAAGCCTATACTCCCACTGACTTCTGTAACCTAACCCAACCCTCGAAAACTAAAAAAAAATGGTTTTTGTGGACGAGACTTATGTGCACACATCATATTATCAGCCTTCTAAATGCTGGCTGAGTGAAAATTAACCTAGTCCATCATCTGACATCTATCTTGAAGGAAGAAAGAAGGGTTTATACCGAACGCACTTCTAGTATATAAATCAAAAGATAACAACGCTGATTTCCATCATGACATGAATAAAGACAATTTAAAAAAATAGGTAAGCACAAAACATGTACCTAATCTGCTGGGGCTTAGTGTAGTGATTATGGATAACGCATCTTACCATTGCACGCTAATAAATAAAGTAACTAAAATTGCTAAAAGGAAAAATCAACAAGAAATGGTTAATGACTAATAGTATTGAATTCACAGATGACATAACAAAGGCTTCTTCTGGGTTTTATTGGAGCTTGTAAAAAAGCACAAACATGTCTTTATGAGGTTGATAGGATTCTTCAAGAACATGGTCATACAATACAAAATATGCGTCCCTATCACTGCGATCTAAACCGATAGCTAATTTGGAGTTTAGCTAAAAGGAAATTCGACTGCCGCATCTATATAAAATGTTCCTTTTTTCCTTTTGAGGAACGGAACCCTAAAAATGTTGAGCATTGAAGGTCCTATAACCCCAGGAAGAATATGTCCAAGTTGTTCTGGGCCCACTTTAGCTAGCACTTGTTTATTGTCGCCATAGCACGATGCAGTGAGCAGTCGCTCGATTTTATGACAGCCATTTTATTCACAAAGGTAATAACATCAAAGATTATACATATAAAAACAATGCTTAAGTGACACAGAGCGTGTCACTTAAGCATTGTTTATTCATCAACAAAAGTCAGCAATAGCTCTACACATTCATCGACCTAATAATATCGAGACGAACGTTAGACCGATCACATAAATAAGAGATATAGGATGCTACAATTAAAAGTTCTTAGAATAATTTAAGCACGTGATCTACCGCTTAAATAGAAAAATCTAGGCGTGACTTTGTTTAAGTTTTCTTTCAATTATTTATTTATTTTTATTGCACACCATTACAACGTTGACGAGGTTGACGGGCGTTTTGGTCTAGTGGCTAGTGATCCTGACTGCTGAGCCAGAGGACGTGGGTTCGATTCCCACCCAGGACAAATAATTGTGTGATGATCACGATCATTTGTTCTGTGTCTGGGTGTAATTTATCTATAATATGTATGTAAAAGTATGTTTATCATATGTATGGTTATCATAGTACAGGATCTGATTAGTTTGGGATCAGACGGCCGTGTGTAACGTGTCTCAAGTTATTATTATTTAGGCATAGTAATTGGCGGTCTTATCATCCACGGCGATAATAATTATCACTTTTCCATCCAGGAAGAGCTATTCTGCCTATCAGCTATCAAGTAATTACTGTCTACCATCGCAAGGCAAAACAGACATTAGTTAAAAAAATTGTGGTCCCAAAAAAAAATTACCGTTCAGAATCACTATAATATCAGAAAAATATAATGTGGTTAAATATGAATACACGACATCAATATCGCCCTGTATTTTATTAGCCTTTACGTTCAAGCACTTAAAACTTTCAAATGGCACCTATAAAAAAGAAACAAGTCAAATATTTCACAATTTTTATGTCAACTTGTAGACATCTTTATGAACAACATTAAGTACGAGCACTTAGAACCTGGCGATGTTTGCTACTAAAAGTAATAAATCTATATATTAAATACGTGTCGAGTAAACTTTTGATGTTATCAAGAAAAATGTTTCCACATCAAGAAAGTCTAACCCACGGGCGCCATCTGTTGTCGAGTATAGGAAGTCGTAGAGGGTTACGATCACTTAACTTGAGATGCACGCTATTTTTTGACAATGAACGGAACTAATAGTCTATTTAAATGTATTAGAAAATTTCAAAATGGTTTCGAGTTTTCAGGCAATGTTATGAACTCTATGAAATAAAGTTCGGATTATAAAAGGGCAGTTGCATTGTGGTATTAATTGAGTTCTAGTTGAGTGATCGGCGAGTAAACAACTGCTATAAGTGCAAAGTACAAGTGATTAGAGAAGTGGAAATAGTGATGAATAAAGATGAAATTGTAATTGTGTTTATTGCTAATTATTACAATAAATTGTGTCAATTTTGTACCTCAGTTGAGAAGCAAGTTACTGAGCACGTCGGGTTATTTTTTAGCTTTAAAGAATTCATATATTATCAATCTAGACTTCGTCCGTTGCTTCATCTCGTATTGTTGTCCTGTTCAAGTTTTCTCCACTTGTAAGAGTTATCTCCTACAACTGCAAAAAAAGTTAATGGAAGGTAATATAATTTTATTACAGAATTCCATTTTTTTAGAAAAACAGTAGTACAAGCACTAAACAATATCCTAATGCCAGCAGTTAAACAAGTTTTTAGGGAAAAGTACAAAAATTATTATGACATAATATATAATTACTTAATTTTGTATTTTTGTGTGTCTATGTTACGCGATATCTTCGCCATGTGTGGACCGATTTCAATAATCCTTTTTTTAATTAAATTGGTTGTACACAAAGTCGACCCAATTAAATTTTGAAGAAAATATTCTACCTCTAAAAGGGAGGAAATTTAAGGGATGAAGAATACTGCTTATTACAATTTATCATGACTTGAGATTTCCTGCTGGTCGAATTTCGACCATAAGTCATTAAGCTTTGAAGGTTTTGTTTTAAATATATCAAAGACCAGTTTAACTTGAAATGTTATTATATAGACATTCCGTACCATGAGAGGTCAGCATTCATACTGGGCCCCTGTAGCTATTTTTGTAGCCATTTTATATACTTTTTCAACTTGTAACATAAAATACATATTACTGTAACGCTGTGTGGATCGAACCACGTGCTGGACACGTGATCAATTCAGGTATGGACACAGTTAGGCTCAGGTCGTAGGGTTCTTAGAGGCTTTGATCTTCAGCTGGCCGGTGATGAGGAGATTACTCTACTTGCAGAGCGGGTACTGTGGCGAAAGAGGGTGAGTCTTCGCGCTGTGTGCTTATATATCCCCCATTACATATCTACCTGTCATGTATGTTTATTTAACCAAATTTACTGAAGGAATGGGAAAATTATTTATGAAAATATAAATAGGTACAGTATCTACATACATGTTTGAGGTTTCTTATTACATTGTCCTTCCGTTATTGTAATTTTTACATGTAATAAAGTCAAACATTTTTCTGAAAGTAACAACTTATTTGAGAAAATCTTTGACAGGGCAATGAGGCAGGAGGGTTTTTTTGGGTTAATTGGTCTTTGTGTGCCTAGCTTATAAAATAAAATAAAAATGTCTGCCGTGACAAAGCCTGATATAGGAATCACCGTGTGGGTTTAGTCAGCTCCGTTTCGACATAAGGTCCACCCCGCGGAGTGTACATTTGTCATACACTCGGTGGAAGTACAGACTTCCACCGAGTGTGATCAGCGATCAAAACAAACTAAACAAATACTATCACAGAGCATGGGAATGTATTTGTAGTAGCCTCGTCTACATCTTTGCACGGTCGAAGAGGTATAATTTAACGAATAATAATAACTTCACACATCTCACACACGGCCGTCTGATCCCAAACTGGGCAGAGCCTGTACTATGGTAACCAGACTGCTGATAAACATACTTATCTTATATATTTCTAAATACATACATATTATAGATAAATTACACCCAGACAGAACAAATGATCATTGCTCATCACACAATTATTTGTCCTGGGAATCGAACTCACGAATGTCAGCAATTAATGCTTCATACCTTGACATTTGCTTGATTGTACTCTATCGTTTATAATTTTAATTCTTATTTTTTAGAAAAGACAACTTCCGCTTTAGGAATAATTCCTGTGTCGAGGGCGACTTTAGAAACAAATCAACAGAAATAAAGAACACCCAGACTCGAGACAACTATTTGAGGATCACACATATTTTTCTCCCGTGTGGGTTCGACAAGACTCAACGCAGCGTTGTGACGAGGCGACAACTTTAACCATAGCCCCAGCCCGATTTCCTTCCCGAATGCGTAGCGTAGCGGTTTAATAAGTAGGTATTCACCTCATTAACTGCATTCATATCAAGTGTTGTAGGTTAGATAATGGCAGTAACTGCATGGTGGCTTCAGTCGCATAGTTTAAAGTGAAGTCATAAATTTAAAGTTGAGATTTTTTTTAAGAATATTTAATTACCTGATTTATTGCGCCTGTGACACTGGAGATAGTTTTTTATCATTTTTTTACTAATTATATCTATCGACAGATATACACAAAAAAGGTTTTAAGTAATTATTTCTAGCAATGCAAAACAAAGATTAAATTAACGTACACTTTTAGAAACGACATCGAAAGGGCGTACTGTTGAACATAAAGTACAGCTCTAAGAACGGCCTTATAAAGGTAATTAAGTTAGATAATGTTTAGTCATTGTTTAGGTATTTTTGTAACAAAAAAGTTTAAATTGTTTGAACTATTTAAGTTCAGTTCAGTTTAAGTTTTTCGACGACAGTATTTTTATACATATAGTATTTTATATTAATCTTGAGAATGTATAAATTACTCCAAATACCTCGACCAATACAAAACTCATCGCTCACTATGGAGCCTTTATTTATACATATATTATTACAGAGCTGTGTGAGTGAACCCCGTACACTGTTTTTGCTTGTGTGCATGACGTTTTATTTAGGAGTTTAACGTTTTTACGTTTAGTTTAACGTTTTTATAAGGAGCTCTTTAGTGCCACGGGTCCCACTTCGACATCGATTTTGAGAGAGGGCCATAATAATATTGTTGAAACTTGGACTAACACGCCACAGCAAAGCAGACCTTAGAGGTTATAATTAAGGTGATCAGAATAATCAAGAAATTAACTAAAATTTACAATAGTTATTAGTATTATTATTATAAACATGGGTGTTAACCAACGCAAATAGACATATTGACGCATACAAATATTTGGGCTGAATAGGAATCGAACCCGAAATGGAATCGAATAGGTACTTACTCCATCGTTTGGTTTCAGCTCATTTTGAGCTTCGATGCAGATCAAAATTTTGACACTAATACAAATAATGTAGTGTAAATTTTACTTAATTTCTTCATTATTCTTGCACCTAATTCCGTAAGGCTCTAAAGTCTGCTTTAATAGGCTGTCGCATAGGTCCCCTTGTAACTAATTACCAAGGTACGTGCTAGTACAAGTTTCACCAATTTGCGGTTTGTCCTTTCGTTGACCCTTTGAGGGTTGTCATATTTGAGTTTTTGTTTCAATTTGTTATTGTGACGGTTGGTAGACTAAGAAGCGGTTGAGAAGTAGGATAATAAGAAGTAGGATAAGTTGTAGGATAAATTGATTTGGTTTGTAAAAGTCTAAAACTATAACAAATAGAATACCTATTCTGCCCTGCTGACTATCACCTTTATTGCTTTTCGTGAAGATTTGTTTATAAATGATACAAGCGATAACAACACGAAGAGATCTATGAGTACCTACAAATAAATATGTAAATACCATTAACTTAGTATGTAAATTAAGTTTATGGTAAATACATAATAAAACAAAAAACACATTTTTTTACTGTTCTCTCTCATAATTCTGAAATGTTTTTAGAAAACAATTCTTTTCATAAAATAGTTATCTCAATATGCCTAAAGTTCCTTCCTATCTACCCTATTAATCCAGGAATTTTTAATTAAATCGAAGCTAGTCTTCTAACATTTAACGTGCCCTCTATGGAATGGCCAGTAAACTATCCAAGAAATTGTCTTGTAAGTACGATGACTTTAAATAGATGTCGCTGACTCCATTGAAATGTCAATGAATTAAGATGTCGAGTGTTACGACGATGTAGTTATATTATTTGCTACTAGATGTCACTGTTACAAGAGACAAAATGTTAAAATTTCCCTTTAGAATGATCTCATCTCATTTTCTTTATAGTTAATCTTATTAATAGTTGATTTATATTTAGACTATCTTCTCTATAGCTGTTTATTTAGTTCATCAAAGTATTTTGCTTAGCAGAGCCACGCAACTGAAAAACTAATATCCAAATGTTTTAAATTAAACAAAGACTTTCTTTTTTTATATTATAACACATAAATCAGTTAGAACTGCTAACTAAAAATATTTCTCCAGAGGTTCTCCTAAAATCTGCTCAAGTTTTCTAATGGCGTCCTTGGTAGATGTTTCTATTCTGGAGTCACCATCTTCTAGTAGTTCGGCCAAGAAGGGTACACTTTCAGCGAGAAGAGGTAGCCAACTGCTTCCTAGTTGTGTTGCCATGGCAACGAGACAGTCCAGAGCTATTAACCTGTAAATTACAAAAGCAATCTTACATCTGAAATGACCTGAAGATATGTGTTTACTAAAATTCATTCTTCTTTACATTTTTAATAAAACTAGGTAGCAGAGACATCTTTAATAATCATCATCATATTTCAACCAATTTACACAAAACCTTAACAAATTATATACCTAAACCTTCCTCAATAATCACTCTATGTATTGGTGAAAACCGCATGACAATCCGATCAGTAGTTTTTGAGTTTACTGCGAACAGACAGACAAGACTCGGCGGGGGACTTTGTTTTATAATATGCAGTGATAGAATCAGTTTCTTGTATCTTAGTAGTAGCTTTATATACATAGTTTGTGCACTAATAGCATATTTTTTTTACGGTTTAAATATTTTTTTAGTTATTGCTTACGTTCCCCCGTTCGTATAAGCAATATCGATTTGTTTTAATTGCCTTCTATTGTTATCAAAATTTTCCATCTTTAATTCCCAAAGGGCCCGGATGACGGCAATAGGCTTGCTTCGTTACTATGTGAGTTGGAACAAATTATGTTTGGCAATGTCTGGGTGTTCCATACACCTCTGCCTAATACTTCGGAAATAAAGGCAGGCGTGTATGTATGTATGAAATTAAATAAGATTTTAAATATTCGAATAATTTTTGTTGATTGTCATGTCTTTTTATTGTAAACTAAACATTAAACGAGACTGGATGAATGTAAACAGTGACAGTGACAGTGACATTATCATTATGATAATGTCACTGTTGTTATTATGAATTCCCACTAATAGTATAAATCCCACTAATATTATAAATGTGAAAGTTTGAATGGGTGGATGGATGTTGTTACTCTTTCACACCAAAACTACTGAACCGATTGCGATGAAACTTGGTATGTAGATAGCTGGAGACCTGGATTAACATATAGGCTACTTTTTATTACGATATTTCCACGGGATCGGGACTTACGCGGGTGAAACCGTAATATTTATTTTGTATGACAAAATAAACTGATTTGACTTGGTAGTCATCTCTTGCATTGGCACAGCCGCTAATAACTTAAGCAAATACTAACCTTATCTCCGCATCATTATGTCTCGTTTTCAACAATATCTGGTAATTCAACAGTTTCCACAACGAATCATCGGCTGTTGCAACTGCAAACTGTGACACGCAAGGGATAATGTACTCCGTAGTCCTCGCTTTAAGGCTCTGAGTACCTCCTAAAGTATTCTCGAGCTGATCAACTACTGGTTGCATTAAGGTCTCAAATCTGTCTTTATTCACGAAGCTCTGACTGTCGTAAAGAAAAACGGTTTGAAGAGTTTTGATGATGTATCTGATGAGCATAAGACATTTTACTTCTGACTCAAAGTAGAGATCTTCAGTTTTACTGTTGTTACAAGCGTCGAGGAGGTCTGATGCGTTTTTGATGAAGTGGCCGGCGAATAGTACGAAGAGGCCTTTGAGTTTATCAGCAATTGAACAGCTCAATCTGAAAAGAGAAACCATTAGTAAGAAAACAGTCAGCATCAGCCATTCCTAAAACAAAACGATAATTGAAAGATAGGGAATTAGTATAAGTATATTAATTTAATATTATTCGATAAAAATATATAATAACGATTAGTATAATTACGATCAGCTCTTGATCTGTAATCGTCTTTATTAATAATAATCCACATGTAATTTCATCCTTAAATTGCAAATATATTGGTAGAAACTAAATTTCATTTCACATTATAATGAAATATTTTTTTTTTATTTTAATACCCTACTTTAAAAACTTCAGGTTATTACTCTAAAAGTATTTTATTTTTTAAATTACATAATATCATAAAAAAGCTCACCTGTAAAAAGTAATTGTCTTCTCCTTGTGCCCATCAACATTGGTTCTTATTGCCCAGTCGTAAATCTTGAAATAGAACGGCCTGAAACTAGTCTCAGACAACTTCAAAACCAAACAAACTAATGCATTCACCACCTCATCTTCTGCGCGGTTAACAACCTCAACATCTACATCCATGTCTACAGAGTCACTTCGTAGTTGCAAAGCTGTCAAGAAGAACGTCGTCAAATCTTGTTGCAAAGCTGTGAAGTCTGCTGTCGTGACATTTGCAAAGCTGTCGGCCAAAACTGACATTACAGGACCGACAGCATCAAAATCCTCTTTTTCTAGTAGCAGTTGGTGGGTCGCACTTACGACTGGGATTAAAACTCTCGGTGGAATAGATCCTGCAATTTTCTTTTTGATATTTAATAACTTCGCAACTATAGCTGAAACTTTGCTGCACTCTTGATCTTGACTCTGCCATTTCGCCAACAAAATCGAATATTCGTACAAAATCTTTTGCAAATATGGACTCAAAAATAATGGTAGACTTTCAATAATTTTCGAAATTGCTGTAACTGTACTTAAAAGTACCAGTTCAGGGGTTTCAGACTTCCGTTGCTTCTTGAGGACCTTGATCAAAGCTGGCATAAACTTCCTAAGACTAGCCAGAGCATGCGCTTTAAGATTACTGCATAATTCTGCCAGACATAGCACAACTGAAGCCATGACATTGCCAGGTATGCTTGGATTGCAAGTGTAATTTGTCACCGTTTCAAGAACACTCTTGAAAGGCTCGGGGTTTTCGGATGCAAGCATTTTGGTTAGCAATTTCAAGGATAATAAAGCAGTTTGTTGATTTAATTCTAGCTCCTGCGCAGCAATCTCACTCAGGCTATCGTCTTTTGATTCTATTGTCTTTACAATATCCAATAAAGGAGGAAGTAGCGAAAATAACAACTCCTTGTCTACGCCTTGGAATAATTCGGGGCTGAACTGTATTTTGGAGTTCAGAAGCTCCATTGACTTTCGTCTCACTGTCTGTAATGTATGCTTCATCAGACCTCTGACCACAGACAAGAACATAGGAGCTGACAATAAGTTGTTTGTATGATCTAGCAACTCATAACTATGGTGCAACATCACACGCCAATACTTGGCCGTTTTTTCGTCAGTTACTTTAGATATTGTTTGAATAAATGTCAGTATGTTAATAATGAAGGACTTGTAATGAGCTTCCATAAGTTTTACGTCCGTCGCCTGGCTGTTATGCTGTATAAATCTCGACGAAGCCAAACAGGTATTCATAAACGTGATTATGACGTATTTATAATGACGTAACTGTATTGGAGTGTGCCCATTAACACTGAATATATCTCCAGGGTCTACATCGGTATCCATAGAATTTTCGTCCTTGTGCAAAGGCAAAGACTTAATGTACGTAACAAGTTTTATAAAGTTTTCTAACGCAATTTCGGGTGAGAATTCTAAAAGAATGCTTTGTCCAAAATCTAATCTGTTTATAGGAGATTCTTGGTCTGCCAAAGTCCTAATTCTTTGTTGAGGTTTATCTTTCTTTTTATTTTCGTTGAAATGTGCAACATGAGTTTCTAGGAGCAAAGCCAAAAATACCCAAAGGAATTGACTAGGCCCCAGAGTCTCTATTAGTTTTTTAAACAGTGGTAGTCGTCTATGTTCTGGCACATGCAAAACAACATCAGCAAAGATCCTCAAGACTGGAACAACTCGACCTTGTAACTGTTGTAACTCTTTCTCAGAATATTCGTCAACATCTCTTTCCAGTTTTACTAGAATAGGTACTAAGGTCTCTATAATCTTTGTTATTATTTGGAAGCTGTAGGCATCATCATGCCTAAGTACTGAAGATCCCATAAAAGTGAATATCTCCATGGTGTGGTGCAGAACTTGTTCAGGTAACACAAATGCTGCATGCGACAGTAGAATCAAGGCGTGATGATGAGTCTGTGGATTTTGCGTACCTCTGATGCATTGCACGACTAATTCGACATCAAAAACAGATTTCAGAGACTTAATTTGATCCTTGTCACTTTCATTTACAAACTTCTTACAGAAGTACCAAAGTGATGACAGAATGAGCTGTTTCGTATACTCTACATAAGATTGTTCTTCAAACCTTAAACATTTGTTCAATATTTGGAAGAGGAGTGATACAAAGGAATTGTCCAACTTCATTTTCTTTTTGCTCTGGACGTATTCAAGGACCGCTACGCCAAGCCTCCACTCATCAGTTTCCGTTAATTGATAAGACAACATTGATACTGTACTTTTCTTTTTCTTTGGAACGTTTGCAGCAGGATCAACAACATTTAACATATTCTGTAAAATAGGTTTGAAATGGCTGAACTTCAGATGGATTTTCTTCATGACTTTTGAAGCCACACTGGATATTGTTGGATTATTGCTTACTGCACCTGCAGAAGCAATCAAATGAACCAATCCATTTGATCTTTCTTCTGGTACTTTATTGAAAACACTTTCGTCAATCTGTTTCATTATTAGTACCGCAGGACTGACAAATGTTTGATCATCCTCCAAAATACACCCTCTATATTCTGTCATACCCAGTTCTATAGATTTCCAAACATCTTCCTTTGCGAACGTCGAAACAGTGCCTTCATTTATATGACTGTATACTGTTTTGAACATATTAGACTCGTAGATGTCGAAAGTAAACTTTGAATTTAACTCATTTTCCTTAAAATTCTTTTCCAAGGTTTTTAAAGCCTGTATAAAATGTGGAAACGTTGTAGCATTGTTGACTTCGCTTAAAATTTGAAGGAAGCTCGACTTAATATGCGAGGGTACCTCAGAGTTTAGTATGCTGGTAAGTTTCAAAAGACAGTTGCGGCTAAAAACTTTCTTTTGATTTTTTTGTGTGAGTATTGTATTCAGGACTTGCTTAATCTGATTATGATCAAGTGCCAATTCTTCTTTATGGACCATCAATTCTTCAAACAGCTGTACATATATAAGGCTTTTGTTAGGTTCCTCTCTAAGTAATTTACTCACAATGTCAAGAGCACATTCTCGAATGACAGTGATTGGATTATTCAAGCAAAATAAAATTGTTAAAACTAATATGTCAGAATCAAACAGCCAATTAGCCTGTTCTTGAGCTGCAATAAAGTTTGACAGCAATTTGAGGCTTCTGAGCTGAAGTTCCGGTCCTATGACAGTTTTGGGATCAGTTGCATAAAGAACATGCCCACAGGCAAAATTGGCAATGAACTCGAATTTCTCGCGAGCATTTTTGAAGAACTTTTTTAGCAGCTTTTGAAGTAATGCTACGTAATTTTCATTATAACTTGGGATGGCGCAACCAATCAAACAGATCTCGTAAAGCCTCCTAATAAGAATAGTTTCGGCAGACTTACAAACATTACAAAAAGGTTTAGTGATGTCTTTGATATTCATGTTATCAATAACTTTTGAGAAAATGTATTCAATGATTTGGAATAGCATGTTGTTCTGACGAGACAACTTAATGAATTCTGGCATGATTTGGCTAGAGAATACCTGACCTTCAGAGCTGTGTACTATTGATCTTTTTTCCACAGATTCTAAAAGCAAATTTAATATGGCGGATGCTTCTTCAACTGAAGCATTCTTCAGTGAACTGATTTTTAGTAGCATATAGAAACAAATGTCTGAAGTATTACTCTTTTTTAGCTGGAGTTCGTCCAGTATATCACCAAAATTTATTCGTCTATCAACAAATAGTGCATTGAAAATGAATTCACAAATTTTTTCATAATCATCTTTCATTGAGCCTTTGAGACTTTTTGTTATATCTACAAGTCCTATCTTTTTACCCCAATCTGAATTTATTATTTGCCATGTGAGTTTTGTTGATTCTTGGTCATATGGGAAGAGGAATGGTACCAATGCTAATACTGTTTCCTGCTTAACAGGTAAGATTTTGATAGAACAAAATTTCGAGATAGCTTGCTTCACAATATTTTTCCATTTCTTTGAACCCTTACTAATAATGGAAACGAAAACATTTGTAGCATCCACCTCATCGAAAATGTCTTTCAAATGCTCTGTTGGAATATCTAAAGCTGCATTAACTACTTCAGGGTTATCATCATTGAATCTGTTGATGATAGACTCTTTTACAAACTCAGCATTTTCTTTTTTCAAAGACTCGAATTCTTTAGAAATATATTTGACAGCTTCTATTCTTAACTTTGCATTGACATGGTTTAAATTCTCGAAGAGATATGTATCACCGACTTTATGAGCAATTGCTGGTTTAAAACCTAATAGTTTTGATAGCTGACTTCGTCTTTTTGTTGAGTTTTTGCTGTTGGAACTCATTTCTTCTTTGACAACTTTGTCAAAAGCATCTGGGTACTGTCGCTCAAGAGTCTTCAAAAGCTGAGCATACCAGCTAAAACTTTTGCTTGAGTAGTCCTCATCTTCAATTATTTCTACATCACTCTCATCATCACCTACTGTATCGGTGTTATTAGGCCGAAATTTATCAAGGATACACCTGAAAATATTAGTTGAATTATCACAAGTTTACTAATAAAATGGTCAGAACTCAGAAAAAAACCACTGAAGATCCAGTCCTTAGTTTAACAGCCTATCTTGGCAAGGATGAAATGTTAGTTAGGTATATAGTTAAATGTGAAAGACTGTAAAGATTATGGCTATGATGAAATGACGGAGTAGAGCACACGTTTTGATATGGCCCATCAACAAATACACGTAATTTTATTCAAGCGCTCACCATGTGAACAATATACAATAAAATAAGTAATATGGTTTTATAGTAGATATGTGCAGATAATCTACTAAAAGCTAAACAATAATAAGGTAGGTACCAGATACCAGTCATCACACGACTCCTCGTCAATCAAGGGCATTGGTCAGACTAAAATAAAATTGTGGGGCGTCATTATGATCGTGAAACATCACAGAACCAAAATATTTAACTACCCATTTTGTGGTGTCAGACATCTTGGATCAGGAGTTTTTTCATGGTGTACTTTATTCTACTAGTCAAGCCCTTTTATATGATATCAATATTGAGGGGGTTGAAAAAATTTGTGACTGAAAGCATTGAACTATTTTATTTTATAGATAAGAGGAAAATATACAGTGATATATACATTTGATTACAACTATATAAAAAGCTGAACACCGTACCAAACAGCATATATACATATAAATGAATGATTTAGTAGGTTAAATTTTGTAGGCGGTGCCAAGTGTTAAACATATGAAAGATATTTCAGCCAAACTTTTTAGGTGCACCATCACAATATTGCCTATATTATAGCAAACAGATTCATTGTTGATTTTTACAAGTACTCACATTTGGGTTATTAATTATTAACCTTATTTTGGTATTTGTAGCAATAAGAGTTTATAAATTTATAGCTAGGTTTCTTTTATAACCATAAAAGTTAAATGTTTTGTAAGTATCATTTAAGCCGCTAAAACCAATTTTGATGAATTATGGTATAGAGATAAACAAGACCTTGACAGCTAAGTCACCTAGTACTTATAGAATGAATATGACTAATGGGATCAGCATATATTATGTCAGGTTTAGGGACATCAATAATAATTATTGACTGATTAAAAAATAAACACTGTTTAAGGTATATTGACTTACTTGATTATAACGTTGGGCTTCTGCTTCTTTAAATCCACTTCTTTAATGAGTATTTCAGGCAACTCCCAATATCTCCAAAACTCCTCTGTCTGTGATAATGGTAATATGCTTGATAAAAATGCTAATACAAAGGCATGAACAACAATACCTTTGCCAACCAGTTTCTTCAAATGTCCACACAGAGAATTCATTAAGTCCACTGACATATCATTGAGAATGTCTTCAGACATCCTTGTCACATGTTTCTGATTCTCATACAATATAGTTATTAGTAGTACTACATCATAGGACACGTCAAACTCTGTAGTTAACAATTTGTGAACTATTTCATTAAGAGTGTCGACTTTTAAACTCGTCTTTGTGAGCAAATATCCAAATACAATGTAAGCAGACGCTCTAAAGTCAGCAATAGGTGACTCAATAGCTTTAACCAATGTCGGCAACAATGCATTGAGAATAGCTTCAGTAACCTTTTTACAGGTATCAATGACACCAATGGCTGTCTGACAGAAAAAAGCAAACACAGTATTCAATTGTGTTGCCCTCTCACCAAATTCATTTACATATTTCAATGTGGTCTTCGCTATAAACTGTAATGTGCTCATGTTTGATACACATTGGTTAAACAATACTTGATTAGCTAACGCAATGCCATTCTTGTGAATAGGCTGCAACCAGTTCCATCTGTTGTTGTTAGATGAAATGTCCATGAGTTGAACAAAACGCACAAATATCTTTGTACCATGGTACGGCATAACCAGAGCTATAATAGCATCTTGGTTGTACTGATGTATATGAAATCTGTTAACCAACCATTCTAGTGCTTTATGAGAGGATTGCAAAAGGAGGTAAGGCGACAGTTGTAGCAGAAATTTCTCTATGGTTTGATCAAGGTTCTGGTTTACCTCCTTTGACTGTACAGCCCTTTCAAAATCCTTTGATGATAAACTGAACAATGTGTCTTCAAAGACATGAAAGCCTTCATATAGAGCGACTAATTCTTTCAAACCGCTAAGGCCAATTTCATAAAAAGTCTCACGATCTTTCAGAGCAGCCTCTTTCGGGTCAAATAACAATGACACAGTTTTAGAATCATCCTTGTAAACAGTTGCTTGTGGCACTGATAATTTTTTTAGTTGTTCAGCTAACGATGTAGCTGGCATTTTGAGTTAATATCTGAAATAAGCCAGAACGAACTAATGTGAATAACAGTTAGGTTATAATGCGGTTTGCTCAACACGAGTACTAGCGTGTTATGTAAATATATAAAATGTAGAATAATGTCTTACCTTTCTTTTTCACAGTAAAACTGTTTAGCAATAAATACTAATAAACAATAACCAGTACTTAGAAAAAAGTCCACGTGTTTTTGTTTACAGTCCTCACACTTTCACAATCTTGCATGGCAATACTTGACATTTGACATTGACATGACACTTCAGATCCGAATTTACTCCACAGAGTATATTAATTCAATGACAAAAAAAATCCATTTCGTTTATAATCCAGAATTCGTGCTCACTTGCTCTTTTGCTCAGCATTGTCGGACATATAGTTTCGTGTTCTAATTGTGTATCTATGTATTAAGTAAATTCTATATACATATATATTGCATTAGGTTTAGTATTACTAGTACCGGTAATGATAGCGAGACGTGGTGTATTAAGGAAATAGGATATGATACGCTACGAATGATACGATTATTCCCTTATGTCCACTCCACAGTGTAGGTATAAAGCTACAAGTAAACGCCACACGACGAGGTTGACAAAGGATGCCGCTCGCCAGCCGGGCCTCAAGTAAGTTCACTGTTCACTCACTATAGATGTAAAACGACCGATTTAAAACGTTTTAAATAAAATGTTGCTGTTTTAAAGACCAAATAAATCAATAAAAAAATAAAAGAACTGTGTTTTACACTTCATTGTGGGCAATTTTTGGTCACCTACCTGATTCACCTGACGTCATGTTTCGTTTTAATTCGTTTTTATAAAATCAATAGAAAGTACCTACCTACATTACCTACTGGCTACTACACGAAAACTTAAGTATGTAGGTATATATATAATATAATAATTAAGTATACTTAATTATTATATTATATAGGTACATACACCGTCACAAAGTAGATTAGAGGACATCATTCACAAAATGCCGTCCGTTTTACTTGCGCATGAAAGAGACAACGTTATGTCTTCAAGGCCGTTGCGACGAGAGTGCGAGAGTGAGAGACTTGGTCGGACGGACCAACTAGAACTAAACCCGCTAAGTCATATCAATATCACACATTGCATTTTAAGTAATTCATTCTGACTTTTAATGGTGCGTTTACACGCACGCCGTGCAGCCTGGCATGCAGCACGGCACGCAGCTCAGCGCGCAGCCTGCCACGCAGCATGCCAAGCAAGCTTTTCACACCAGGGCTGCCAGTAAGGACAACTTATTTTATACTGCTAAGACTCGGAAATTATACAAAATCAAGTACTATCATACAAAATCAGTGTTGTACAACTATAGAACGTCACTCTTTGGGGATTTTAGTAAAAGGTGTTTTAACTTTAACGTATAAGGATTTAACAGTATATCACAGACATGATTTGTTTTCAGTATCTCTATGTGTATGTACGTACTTCTTACGCTATAACATCAGGAATGACATTGTATCCAGTTATACAATGCAATCTACTATACAAACAGGATACAAAAGATAACCGATATTATACCAATTTTGTATCCAATTTTACAATCTGGCAGCCCTGTTTCACACACTTGCAGGGGCTGTCTTAAGTTGGCGGGGAGAAGTCTTTTTTTTTACACATTTTTATGCTCTTTCAACTGTTCGTTAACTATTCGTAACTGTTCGATCAAAATTTTTATTTGTTCGATCTTAGTTTTTTTATTAAAAATAAAATAAAAATTTACCCTCAAGTTGGCGGGGAGAAGTCGGGTTTTTACATTTTTTTATGCTACTTCAACTGTTCGTCATTGTTCGATCAAAATTTTTATTTGTTCGATCTTAGTTTTTTTTTTAATAATAAAATAAAAAATTACCCTCAAGCTGGCGGGGAGAAGTCGGTTTTTTACACTTTTTTTACTTTTTTTGCTATTTCAATTGTTCGTTAACTGTTCGTCATTGTTCGATCAAAATTTTTATTTGTTCGATCTTAGTTTTTTTTTTAAATAAAATAAAAAAATACTCTCAAGTTGGCGGGGAGAAGTCGGTTTTTTTAATTTTTTTTGGCTATTTCAACTGTTTGTCATTGTTTGATGAAAATTTTTATTTGTTCGATGTTAGTTTTTTTTAATAAAATAAAAAATTACCGCGGCAGCGGCCGGCGAGTGCCAGAACTGAATTTTATTTGATCGAATGACGAACAGTTAACGATCAATTGAAATAGCAAAACGACGTAACGATCGAATTCATTTTTGACGACACCAAATATATCGGAATGGTCTGAACCTTTATCATGCACGAATCGAAAGCAAAAGAAGACTTCAGAAAGATGTTTCTGAACTATTATTTTAGTAAAAATTAATATTGTTTATCAGGGCCAAAAAAATATGAAACCAAATAGTGCCAATTCTTAGGATTAAAGTTAGTATTAATTGATTGATTGATGATTAGAGAATTGTAACTAATCGCATATCAATGATGTGCAGTAAATAAAATAGATTTATGTATGCCTTAAAACAGTTACGAAACACAGTTAATGAAGAAGCCGCCCCCAATGCTTATCATGGTTATTTATGTTCATGTTTATTAGAAATAATAAAAAATTCTATTCAAAAGTTAGCGAGGATAGTAAATTCATTAAAAGAGATCCCACTAAAATAAGAAACGAACTATGTAAAAGCACTCTTCGATGTAAAAATAGTTATACCGCATGCCAAATAAAAAAATCAAATTTAAAGTTATGGCTACTTGAAAAGTGTTTTTACACCATAAAT
This sequence comes from Callimorpha dominula, assembly GCA_949752705.1. Classification (NCBI taxonomy): domain Eukaryota; kingdom Metazoa; phylum Arthropoda; class Insecta; order Lepidoptera; family Erebidae; genus Callimorpha; species Callimorpha dominula. The sequence continues at coordinate 21,957,438 of OX456993.1, forward strand.
GATTTTTTAGTTGTAAAACCTAATAGTTTTGAGTAAAATTTCGCATGCATAATTATGTCGGGCTGTTTTTTTTTTCAATAAAAATAGATCAAGCCCAAAGCAGTAGCTCCCACGAGACCTACGTCTACATCGTCTCCCATGTTTGCACTGACTACCATGTCCACAGAACACTAATACCCTACGGACCATGCCTGCAAGTGTGTGAAACAGGGCTGCCAGATTGTAAAATTGGATGCAAAATTGGTATAATATCGGTTATTTTTTGTATCCTGTTTGTATAGTAGATTGCATTGTATAATTGGATACAATGTAATTGCTGATGTTATAGCGTAAAAAGTACGTACATACACATAGAGATACTTAAAACAAATCATGTCTGTGATAAACTGTTAAATCCTTATACGTTAAAGTTAAAACACCTTTTACCAAAATCCCCAAAGAGTGACGTTCTGTAGATGTACAACACTGATTTTATATAATTGTACATGATTTTGCAAAATTTCCGCGTCTTAGCGGTATAAAATAAGTTGTCCTTACTGGCAGCCCTGGTGTGAAAAGCTTGCTTGGCACGCTGCGTGGCAGGTTGCGCGCCGAGCTGCGTGCCGTGCTGCTTGGCAGGCTGCACGGCGTGCGTGTAAACGCACCATCACAGTACAGATAGTTATCTGCAAAAATATTTAAGTTTATGGTTATCTGTGCTTGTCACTATTTTACCAGATGATTGTTGTTTACAAGTCATAAGCATTTTGCGCTTATTTTACGTAAAAAGTGCCATTGAAATTTATATATATATATAGCGTTAATTATATACGACGTAAATAGGGAGTATAACTCTAACACATATTTGTAGATCTTTTAGTTAGTTCATGGTGTAAAGTTCTTTGTTCTCGAAAATGGCATTGAAGATCGTAATTTTGTCTTCAATTTTATATATTACCCCTATTACGTGTTATAAGCCTGTAGTATTAATTCATGGAGTCATGACTGGGAGCACAAGTATGGAAATTATTAAATTAAGAATTCAGGAGGTGAGTTTTTGCTTATTCAGTAATCATGTTTTTAATCATAAGTTCAATCACCCGATGCTTTTGACCACATGAGGGTTTTTTTTTGTTTTGTGAGACCGTGGTATCTCAAGCCGGCCCAAACGTTGATTGAGTTATTAGTAAATGTATTGCAACAACAGTTCCAGTTTTGCATTTTTTAGCCATTAAGTAATGAATAATACTGAATAATCAAGCTCAAGGCCCTGCACTATTTTTATAATATTGTTTAAAAAGGTTTAGTTGGTATAAAAATATTTTAATGTTATTTGTTGTTGTTCCGTGTATATATACAGGATGTAAGTATCACAGTCGCAAAAAGTTTACAAAAATGGCTTTTTTTTTATACTTATCACAATGCCAAAGTCAGCTCATCATAAAAATGCGAGATTAAGGATTTCCAGTCATTAGTTTGATTTTGCGTTATGTGGTATCATTTTTGTGCGGTACAGTGAATGACCTTTAACGTTCGGCGCCCTCGAAGCAGCTGACTGCATAAATGTTGTTTAATTAATTACATTGCAGTTTTTGGCCTTATGGGGTATTTATTGATTTTTTAAATAAAATATTTTGTTTACTTAATGTGATATCATTATTAAGCAAAAAAAATATTCATATATATACTTAATAAAAAATTATGAATTTTCCGGCAGAAAATTCCAATGATTTTCCACTCAGAAGGATGGCCTGAATTTAATATTTCAAGATTCGGCAGGCCACTCCTTACACCCGTTATGTTGTTCTGTATTTAAATTGTTTTTCTGTATGTTATATTATAATATACAAAAGTAGTTTTGTTGGTTATAATCTGTTTACACAATTTTGAATATGGGTGTGAGTTTACAAAACTTCCAATTAGGTCATATATATAAAATTCAATGTTTATTTATTCATACTTTGTGTGCTGTCATACTATTCATCCAAACATAATAAAATTTTGCATTTATGATGCCAGGGATACAGCAAAAGACAGGGTTCCTTTCATTGAGTAAAAGTACTGTTCTAAATGGATGGAAAAAATAAATATGCAAGAGAAGCCACAGACAAAAGCTAGTTACAATTTTATGACAAAATTGTTGTTGTCAATTAGTTCTATATCAATAGCCATTCATACGTAGTTGATTACTTCAAAGGCGTTATTTTAAAATTACCTAGAACCATCGCAGCATGCAGATAACCGAAAACAAAGGTTATCTTAACAATGACGTAGTTCAGTCAAGTCCTTGTATATTATAACTCAATTTGGCCTGAAGTTTTGTCGACAACTACATACATTACCTTTAGGCCTTCCTAAAGATACCCTGGGCAGTGTAAAGACACCCTGGGCAGTGCGACCTTGGTAGTGAATTAATAATCGTATATTTCAAAGCATTTTAAGCTACAGACTAGTTTACCGATACATACTGATGAGTTGATTTCCTGCACTAGTGGCCTTTCTAATTACATCGTCGTCGTAGGCGTAGAAGGCGGCCGGCCATAAAATAAACCAGCCAAAACCCTTTGCAATGTTACAAATTGGGCTGTCCCCAAATAAAATTGGGAAAATTGCAGGAAAATGATGATGACTAGTTTTTCGAAACTTTGCTACCTGTAAAAATTTATTTAACTATTTTTTGTAAAACCTTGTTTACAGAAAATAAGAACAATTATATAAACTGAAGCAGCTAGTGCTGCTTAAGAGTTTATTTAAGTAGATGTTTTTTATTTAAATTCTACTAAATTAAGTAGTTATAATTGGTTTTTCTTATTGTATTTAAGTAATACCTACTAAATACAACAATAGGAAGGTCTTCGAAACATAACTAAAAAACACATTTTTAAATTTCTAATTCTTTAAACATAGATTTTCCATATTAACTTGTTTTTTCTATAATTTTCAGAAACATCCAGGCACAATAGTGTACAATGTCGACAGATTTGAAAGTTGGTCAAGTTTGGAGACCATGTGGCATCAAGTGCTGGAGATTGGCAATGACATTGCAAATATTTCGGCTAGACATCCAGAAGGAATCAACCTTATTGGTGAGAATAGTAACTAATGATACAATTTTACTTTAGATTTTGTTTAATTCTTCCACAAACTTCAACAACCGAGGTTTGTCTTTTCTAAATATTACCAGACCCAATAATAATCGACGATTTCGAATAATTGATGGTCAATTTCATGAAATAAAGATAGATAGATAAATAGATAGAATAAGAATAGATCTTTATTGTACAAAACATACAAAACTGTTTAAAGACATTCTTACAAACTAAAAGTAGTGATCTTGTACAATTGGCGGCCTTATCGCGCTCTGCGATCTCTTCCAGGCAACCATTGGATGGAACGAGAGTTTATGCATGGCAAGAAGAGTTGCAGTGAATAATTAAGAATGTTATCTAAGTCATAATAATAACATATATTTTCAAATACATACAAATAACAATATAGGTACATATATATAAATATATAGGTATATGTATATATATATAGGTAAATATATATATAAATATATACATACACAAATAAATAAGTATAGGTGCACACATATAAATGAATGGGCATCATGAGCCTAACCACTCAACAACTCAAGTAATGTTCCTTTGTTAATTTTTTAAATAATTTGAACAATTTTTTCATACATACACTATTTTGATTAGTTTGAATTTGAAATGTCTGAGCTGGGTGACCATTGTCAACCATGCAATATACAAAAGCGGGCATGTCATTGTCCTCTATTTTTAGTTCAGAGATATGGATGTATCTGGACAACTTGGACAAGTTCAAAAGTCATAATACAGTAGTCAACTCTCAAGTCAACACAGTTCCTTTTTATTAAACGTCAAAACAGTACATTCAATAGACATCTGTATGAAATAATGAGTTAGGTCCTTAGTTACCTGTTTGGTCGCCGACAGCGTGTGCGCTTTGAAGAATCTTTTTCTTCCTGGTGTCATACATCTGTAGGTGTGCCGCAAGGTGGCGTTCTATCTCCTTTACTTTTCACAATTTTTATAAATTCCATCTCTAAATCATTACTTTCATCTTATCACCTTTATGCAGATGATCTTCAGATCTATACGCAAGCACCATTGCATAACTTGTCGGAAGCTTTTACCACAATTAACACTGATTTGGCGCAAGTGTGCGAGTGGAGCAGGCAATATGGACTAGAAGTAAATCCCTCTAAAACACAGGTCATAGTTGTAGGAAGCCCCAGGATGATATCTCGAATCGACTGGTCACAATTACCGAACATTGTGTTTAATGGTACTGTGTTGCCAATGAGCACTACTGTTAAGGATCTATGCATTTTAATTGATAACACTTTATCCTGGGGCCCCCAATTGCGGGAGGTCAGCCGTAAACTATTCGCATCAGCGGGGTCTTTGCGAAGACTACGCAATTTCCTGCCGACAGTCACTAAAATTGCGCTTGCACAATCCCTTCTTCTCCCTATACTCGACTATGGCGATGTCAGCTATCTCGATATCACTGAGGAGCAACTTGATAAACTTGAACGCCTCCAAAATGTTTGTATTAGATTTATGTTTGGTTTACGCAAATATGATCACGTATCAGAATTTCGCATCTTGCTCAAGTGGCTCCCAATTCGCTTTCGACGGAATACTCATATTCTCACTACACTTTATAATATTATGTTTAATCCCTGTACTCCAACTTATCTAAAGGAACGTTTTACGTTCCTCAATGACACTCACACAAGATCCCTGAGAGCGTCGGAATCACTGGAACTGGCAGTACCTAATCATTCTACCAGGTTTTATGACAAATCTTTTAGTGTACAGACTGTCCGGTTATGGAATGCATTGCCTTTACCTATTAGACATGCCCAATCACTGGCCATATTCAAGAAAATGGCCAAAGAATATTACTTGGCTTCTTAATCTTTCTTTTTTGTCATTTGCTGCATTTATCGGATATAATCTTTTTAATCTAGAAATATATATGTATTATTTATTATATATTTTTATGTGTGTATATGAATATATTAAATGTTACAAAGTGATTACACTTGTTTCCCTGCATTACCTATCTAATTATATTGTTTATGTTTATAGTTATCATTTACTAGTTTTAAGCCTAACACGTTTTGATTCCCACACCATAACTACCCATTAAATTATTTGATTACTGGTCATTATTTTTCCATCCCAAGGTTGCCTGGAAGAAATTGCTTTTAGCGATAAGGCCGCCCTTTGTACATATCAAAATTGTAAAGTAACCTTAAGCAATATGTACTGGTGTACAATAAAGATTATTCTATTATACTCTAGGTCATACCTAACTATTGCGAATCTTTCACTTTTAATATTTGGTTTCATAATTAAAAAATAATGAGAAACTTGACAACAGTAAAGAATATAGTTTTTCAGTCTTATGTCACAGGGAACTATAGGAAACTATCACAGTTAGTAAGTTTTATTTGTATTCCAAACTCGAATTACAGAGTTTTTAAAAATCTTTATTAAAAAAGAATATTATAAAGGTTTGATGGTTTATAAAATCTTAACGAATTTTCATATTCAAATTCAAATTCAAAATCATTTATTCAATTAAGACACTAAGTGAAATTTATGAACGTTAAATTGAAGCTAGAGTTAAAATCATAGATCGGCACAAACAGACGCCACAGCATGTACTGGATTGTCAAGGTAAATTAGGTGAAAAACACCAAAATCTACTGCCTGTTTGTGTCGATCTACGAGGGGTGATCCAAAAGTAATGAGAATGGGTACATTAAAATAACTATATACTTAAAAATAAAATTTATTTTTCTACATAGTCTCCTAATAGGTCAATACATTTAGTCCATCTCTTTTCTAAACCAACGATACCCTTCAAAAAAAAATCTTTATCTTGACTCTCCCAAAATGCCTCTACAGCGGCCATCACTTCGCCGTTATCCTCAAATTTCTGGCCCCGGAGGTGTTCCTTGAGCCGAGGAAACAAATAAAAGTCGCTGGGGGCTAGATCTGGAGAATAGGGTGGGTGTTCAAGCAGCTGGAAGCCAGCTTCTTGAATGGCAGCCATCGCAACTTCAGCTTTGTGTGCAGGTGCATTGTCTTGATGGAACAGAACTTTTGCGCGCAGTTTACCCCGTCTTTTTTCCTTGATGGCCTCTCGCAATCTTTTGATTTGGTCAGCATAGTAGGAGCCTGTTATGGTAGCACCCTTATCAAGGTATTCAACCATAATTATTCCCTCAGCATCCCAGAAAACAGACGCCATAACCTTGCCGGCAGAGCTTGAAACTTTGAATTTCTTGGGAGTCGGTGAAGATGGCCTTTTCCATGTCATTGACTGTTGTTTGGTTTCGGGATCAAAATGATGAATCCACGTTTCGTCCATAGTCACAAATCGAGCCAAAAAAATATCTTGATCCGCCTGGAACATTTCAAGATTGGTCCTTGAAATGTCGAATCGTTTCTTCTTTTGTTCGTCGGTTAACATTCTCGGGACCCAACGTGCAGAGACCTTTCTCATGTTCATCTCGGTAGTTAAGATCCTTTGAATGCTACCAAATGAAATGCCTGTGTTCTCAGCTAAATGACGAATGGTCACTCTTCGGTCTGCCAAAACCAGATCTTGAACTTTTTTGACGTTTTCTTCAGTGAGGGAGGAGGACGGACGGCCTTCGCGGTGTTCGTCTTCCGTGGATGTTCTTCCCATCTTAAACTCCTTGCACCAGCGTGCAGTTGTAGAATATGGAGGAGCAGAGTCTCCCAATGTTTCCACCAAGTCAGTATGAATGTCTTTGGTGGACATTTTTTTCAAGCACAGGTATTTGATGACGCTTCGCACTTCATGTTTCTCCATTTTGATGTTATCACTCCGACTGCTAGTATTCAAATGAATGTATATTTTAAAAATGACGTCCTATTTATACCATTTTTTGTCAGGGAAGTTGTGAAGGATTAGGGAGTTGAAAAAATATTTTTTTAGAATTTTATTATTACTAGAAATATCCGTTTATCATTACTTTTTGATCACCCCTCGTATAACTTCTGGTTTCCAAAATGCGTAGGGCCTTATGAGAAGAATACTGGCAAAGAAACTCATGGCCACTCTTTTTAAAAGTCAGATCTTCAGGTACAATAGTGTTAGTGTTACACGAGAGGTAAACAGGATGCAAGCTGATGCCACCTGAATTTCATTTTATTGAAATGCTCCAAAAGCTAACGTACTAAAAAATAAAAACCACTCAGTGATACCGTTGAAGGTTTGAACCTATTAAACATAGAAATCATTCAAGGTGCACATCTACCTTCATTCAGTTGCAAAATCTACTGTTAAAAATAATTCGTGACTGGATTAAGAGGCTAGAGTTGCAGTTGATCGAACCAAAATAATAGTTTAGGCTAAAGCATCGCTGACTAGGCCGACCAGTCACCCCAAGCAGCATCCGTTCACGAGTATGACGCATGGAGCAGCCATCATCTCCTTCGCCATATCAGAGGGAAAGAAATGACCCGCCCCATGACGACGCCGCAAGCAATGACATTTTAGTGAGCATGACGAACCATATTTGAGATACTGATAAAAATCACTACTAGTAAATTACCATAATAATCGTCACGCATTACTTTCAACTGACAATGGTTTATTAATAATTTAGCTTAATTATAAGACAAAGAAGTTTGTGTGTATATACCTAATGACACCTTAAGCCCAAGACTGTTTGTCGTTTAGATAATCGTTGATCGTATAGTAGGATTTCCTAATAAGGTGATTTTTTACCGTTCGCTTGAATTTATCTACAGGAAGGTCGATTACATGTATAGGAATTTTATTATAAAAACGTATACCAAGACCTTCGAACGAGTTGTGTACTTTATGTATATGTCAGACCGTAAGGTTGGCGTTCGAATTCGGAAGTATACGATCTTTTTATTCTTATTTTATCTTTTTTTGAGATATTACAATCTCTGTGCTGTAGGATGTGGGGTAAGTATGTATAAACCATGCGCTAATAATCTTCTTGTGTTATGTAGACCTTAAGAACACCAACACCCATTGCCAATGCCATTATTGTTGTAGGAAACATTCCAAATAATCAAATATAATATTTCAGGATATTCTCAAGGGGGCCTGATAGCAAGAGGTATAGTCCAAACCTTTCCAAATATCTCTGTGAGCACATTTATTTCGTTAAGCTCACCGCAAGCTGGACAATATGGAGGTAATTATCTAATATTCTTAAAATTTACTTATTACGATCGCACAGATATGGAGTCTAGTATGAAGTCTAGTAAGGATTAGCCTAACTAATTTAACTATACTATACAACTATTTGTTTTTAACATGGTATTTTATTTATTTATAGGGTTTTTTTATCAAACTTCGTAACTCCAAAATTTTCGAATTTTTAATTTGGATGTCATCTAGTATAAATGCCGTGACGAACACGAGATAATCTCGTATTTTCTAATTGCTTTTGGTTTGTATTCTATTTACAAAAAATAAAACTACCCACTTCGTATATCCATTACACATGTTTAAGAACTATAATACGTCCATTTATTTAATCATGTTATTCGATATAAATCATAATTACAACAAACATAAGCACAATTAATATTTAAATGTAAATAAACCTGTTTGACTATGTTTTATAGTTAGTTAATAAAAAAAAATTCATCCTCCTGTAAAATTTGACTAAATGGAGATATGAAGTTTGAAAAATAAGCCATCGAATATACATTTTATGTATATCGATGGCTCATCGTAGGAACACACTATAATATCACAATATATAGTATATATTGTGATATTATAGTGTGCTCCTACCATACATAAATATTTTATTTATATTCAATATTAAAATGTATAAAAAGGTTTTCATAAGGCCGGTGCTCTTAGGTTATGATGTTCACTTTCCAATGTACCAGGTTCAACAATGTTTTTATCACTAGAATAACTGGGTCAAACACTACTTGCCTTTGATTGATTGCTTGCTTGCTTGATTGGCGTTTTGACCATCAAACACAACCTTGATACATAACACGTTTCACAACCTCTAAAAAATAGTACTTAATATATTTTTTTTATAATGTGAGGAAATAAAATTGCGCACAAAATTTCATCTACTTTATCCGTATCTTAGATAAGATTCCGGCTAAATATTCCGAACATCAAGGAATAAAATAAAATAGAGTATAATCAAACGTTTCTATTTTATCATCTGTGAATAACATTACCAAAGTCTACCTTTAGCAATAAAATGTGTTACTTATTACTAAAAGAATATAGGCGATAGAAACTTCCGATACAAACAGGTAGATCTGAAAACATTATTGGCAACACTCATAAATTTCACACCGGCAACAATCATAGTTATGCCAATGTTGCCGAATATATCTGTTAAGGAGTTAGATGTGTTTTCGGAGTCATTGTAAAATTTCGCTCTTAGCGCGTAAACTATGGGTTGCAAATGAATGAAGTTTTGATATACTACCACTACATGTAAATGGCAACATTGGTTTGCACAAACAAACATCTCTCATCCTAAACGCATATACCTTCTCCGTGCCGTCGTGGGTAATTATAAAACAAAGTCGTCTGTCTGTTCACGATAAACTCAAAAACTACTGAACGGATTTTCATGCGGTTTAGGTATATAATTTGTTAAGGTTTTGTGTAAATTGGTTGAAATATGATGATGATTGTTGAAGATGTCTCTGCTACCCGTGCGAAGCCGGGGCGGGCTGCTAGTATATTATGTATGTGCACAGTGTTAAAAAGTGCATAAATATATTCATTTATAAAACACATACTTGGGTAATGTTATTTGAGGATAGATAAAGTTGCCACTGACAGCATTGTGGCATCTTTACCCAAAGCTAGGGTTGACACAATTTAAAAATTTTATAACCAAATCTTACTTTTAATGATGTTGGTCTTTATGACTAAATTACTTAATTTAATTGTTATATGATGCCATTTAATTTAACCAAATGTAAATGCTGCTTATTATAATTTTAAATTATATAAATATAAGCACAAATTGTTGTTTAAGTAAAAGTTTTATAAATAAATGTGTTTTAGTAATGAAATTTTTACGACAGCCCTGTCATTTAAACATTATTTGTATGAAAATCGTGCAGAGTCCTTGGCAACTTCTACCTACTAGTCTGTTCTGCCATTTTTAACCGACTTCAAAAAAGGAGGCGGTTCTCAATTCGTCGGAATCTTTTACTTTTATGTATGTTCACCGATTACTCGAATACGCCTGAACCAATTTGGAATATTCTTTTTTTATTACAAAGGGTATACTTCCCAGGGGGCCCCATTTAAATTTTATCGAAGTCAGACGAGCGGTTTTTGAAAAATCAACAAACATCTAAAAATTGTATACCCATACTGATGATATTTTCGTTTATTCCGAAACCTCGCTGTCTCATTGTAGCAGTGCGTTTAGTTGGCCTACCCATATTATATTTAAATAAAATACATCTACTTTCCACTAAAAAACACATTGAAGTTGGTGATGCTTTCTTTAAAAAGATTGTTGTATTGTTACTATATGCACATTGTTTCAATTTATAGATTTTGAATATTTGTAAAGGCATAGCAACTTTAATTAGCCTCCAAATTTCTACCTAAACCAGTTATTTATTTGTTGCTGGATTTGTTTTTATTTATTTTTAATTGAAGTAACGCAAATGTTATAATTTTACAGCTGGCTTTCTCCACCTAGTGTTTCCAGACCTCGTCAAAGACACAGTTTGGGAGTTGTTCTATTCAAAAGTCGGGCAACACACTTCAGTCGGTAACTACTGGAATGATCCTTACCATCAAACACTGTATGAGACCTATAGTGTGTTCCTACCATACATCAATAATGATATTACGTGAGTATATTTATTTTTCCATCTATCTGTTTACAAAATGTGGCACGATATACATAATTATAATATTTGGTTTTTAACTAATTTTATATGCAAGTATATAATTTTTCAATAATATTTTAATTCATTTCTACTGGTGATCGTTTGAAAATGCATAGAAAGACATTTCTGTAAATAATTTGTGAATTCTATGGAATAGATTGATAATTTTGAGTAGTAAGTCAGTCGGTTCCATGGTGTAATGGTTAGCACTCTGGACTCTGAATCCAGCGATCCGAGTTCAAATCTCGGTGGAACCTGATCTTTTTGCTTTTAGTTTTTTATGAATCCAGCGATCCGAGTTCAAATCTCAGTGGAACCTGAACTTTTTGCTTTTAGTTTTTTATTGTTTATTTAAGATAGTTTTATAAAACCTTAAAATTGTTATGTTATTATAAGTTGTAAACATTGTAGAATTAAAATTATTTAATATTTCTTTTTCTGGGTAAGATACTATTAGGCATGGAACTGTTATAGCATGTATTATTATTTAATTATGATTAAATTATTTTCAAATACGTAAAGTATTATTACGTAGACACGAGGTCGATTTCAGTTATACATATTTGAAGTGATTTTATTATGTGTATCAACAATAACTGGTTTACGTCAACTGACGCGTCGATCGAATCGAGGTCAAGATTATTTATTATTAGCATCGATATGTATTCGATATCTCCTAAATATTTTTAGGTATATTGACCTTAACATTTTCTTTTCACAAGGCTCAACCATTATTATGTATGTATTTAGAAATATATAAGTATGTTTATCAGCAGTCTGGTTACTATAGTACAGCCTCTGCCTAGTTTGGGATCAGACGGCCGTGAGTGAGATGTGTGAAGTTATTATTATTTGTAAAAGGGTGGTTACGGATCCACACAGGCAAATATGATGTTATGATATAAATTTTTTTTTTCATTTAAATTCGACAAAGCAACCTATTGTTGCTGTGACTCTGTGTGTAATCTATATTTTTTTATAATAATAAAAGATTTTTCAAATTGACATTTTCATCGTGGGAGAGCCATGCTTCGGTACGTATGGGTCGGCTCTACCGGAGTGATACCACGGCCTTTACAAAAAAACCGGCAGTGAAGCAATGCTGGCATTGCTTTTCGCCCAGTGAGTAAGGATACCGGAGGCCCTAACCCTTATCTCCCCCCCCTCCTCTCCCCCTCTAAATACATGCATATGATAGATAAATCACAACCAGGCGCAGAACAAATGATCATGCTCATTACACAACTTTTTGTCCTGGGGAATCGAACCCAAGACGTTTGGCTCAACAGTCAGGATCACTAACCCCTATGCCCACAGGCCTAAATGTATTATATAAATATAAATGTTGCCAAACAAGCACACTGTCGAAATTAAGGTAGTCGCTTACCCAAGATCTCGCAACATCAATGATGTCTCTGGCGAGTCTCAGGCGATATTTCTCCTGTCCAATAATTAAAACTCTCTAATTTACCGTGTATTTATAAATTATTTTAATTGTTTCCAGTTCAGCCCAGTCAGAAAATTTCAAAGCAAATATGCTTAAATTGAAGAGGCTTGTACTCATCGGTGGTCCCGAGGACCAGGTCATCACCCCATGGCAGAGCAGGTAATTACCCCATATACGATTCGAGCATTAATGAAACCAGATAATAACCATAGGCGTTCATTAGACGCTCATGCAAACGTCAACCATTCCCAGAAATCATGATTGACGGATGTTCGTTGGTCATTGATGAAATAATATCTACGTCAAAATCTCATCATACAACCGTCAATCACTGCATTAGACAATAGGTTATGCGTCAATCACCGTTTTGATTGTGGCAAAACTGACAGCAAAACCTACCGTGTAATGGGCGCCATAGAATTAGTCATATTTTTTTTTTGGTTTGTGGTTTTGGTATCTGCTTAGTAAATGGTTCCTTGAAGCTATTAATGCTCTTGACCAGGGCGCCTGTTCTTAGCTCAAGAGTTAGAAATGTTGTCCGGGAACAGTGCTTTCTTAGGAGTCTTGGTCTCCAAAATTCTAGAGTATTTCTTTTTTTTAAATAAATTTCATTCTAATACACTTTTATTTAAAGGCACATACTTGCTTAAGTAAACTTTGTTTCAAAATGACTATTTTAAAGGTTCTTTCGAAGATGCGATACTTTAGAAGATCTCATAATAATAAAAACCTGTTATAACATGTCTCATTTTCACTCCTCCCCCTATCCGAAACTATTCGAAACTTTTATATCAGAGTCGGTTACGGTCCCGGATAGATTTTTATTTCGGATATCCGATAACCGGACTTGGGGTCCGTAACTGGAACCGAAGCTGCCGGTTATGGATCTCCATAACATCCCTGCTTATAACCACAGCTGTGACTGTCAACAGACAAGTAAAAAGTTAATCACGGCGTTTGTGTCATACGTCACACCGGTCACACGTCTTTTCTGAAAGTGTCAATCGCGCATCGCCAAGTTGATCCTCTAAGAGGCTTCAATTTTAGCATACAATACTTAATAGTTATAATTTTCTATGAGTAGTCTAGTTTATATACTCAATCATGAAAAACATTTCAGTCAATTCGGCTACTACAATTCCAACGAGACAGTCATAGAAATGCACGAACAAGACATATACAAAGAAGACAAGATAGGTCTTAAGTCCCTGGACGAGTCTGGAAGACTCCACATAGTCACCGTCCCAGGAGTCAACCACTTCAGCTGGCATGTAAACGTGAGCGTTATGGATGAGTATCTTATACCTTACTTGGATTAGGTGGCCATTACGGAATTACTGGGGCATCATTGTATGTCACTGAATGCCAATGTTGCATTCAGTGACATACAATTGTGTGTGTTAGAGGAAAAGGTGCTCCGGAATTTTTATAATAGTAATAAAAAAATATTAATTATGCGAGTGATAGGATGAAGAAAATTGAGTGGAACTGATATTATTTTTAAAATTGATGTTCCTTTTTTAAATCACCTAAATACCAGTAGATAGCCATACTTTTAAAAGATAAAAAGATTTACGAAGTAAATAATCAAAATAATATACCTACTGTAAGTACAAATCACGTGTTATGGCAAAACCACCGATAATCCTTACTGTTATGTGTCAAATTTGATCTTCGACAGTCTGACAAGAAACCTAAATAAATTATCTGTGATACTTATACATAAAAAACCAAACCAGTTCCTACCTATTTGAATATAGAAGACTAAAAAGAATGTGTGTTTTTATAACATCAAATAAGCTATTTATATGAAACCTAAGAAATTTTTATACATAAAAGTAATTTGTATTCCGGGGCACCTATATAAAATGTCATATCATATACTACATCAAGCTAGATAAAAGAAACTACATTCAAATATATTTAAAAATGAAATTTTCTATGTCTCGAACCCGACAGGGGCCCATTTTCAAGGGGTAAAGCGACCTGTCGCGTCGGCATCAGGAACCACAATAAATCAAGATACCGAATCGGTCCTGTAACTAGTCGGTACACCTATAATCACACCACAGTTTTGGTACATTAGTACATGGTACTTAGTGACTTTAGTACAGTACGTAGTTGAGTACACGGGGTACAGATTAGTAAATCTAGTCTTTACAGAGTTTGGTCGAAACAAGTTTGAGGCGATAATGTTCCCGAAATGTGTTTGTACCATACTAAATTAATATTCCTGATACCAAAGTGGTATAGTGTGATGGTATTTGAATTGATTCGTATCTGGCTGGATGTAGTGACATATAACAACCATTCTAAACATAGAACAAGTGATAATGTCAAGATCATGATTGTTTAAGTTAGAACTCAAACATAATTTTGATATAGAGAGTGAAAAAAGTTTTTTAATAAATCTAATAGCTAATTATACATTTAATAATTTATTTTTGTTTAAAAAATCATTTTTGTAATACTTATGGTCTTAGAATTCTTTTAATAAAATTGATTTATATTTTAATTATTTTTGTTAATAGTATCAACATTGAGAAAACTGGATATTATCTTATGATTTGTGTGACTTATTTATTTTAACACAATTAATGAGAAAATAATCTCAAATATAGAATATAAATTATGTATTTTTATAAAAATTTTGTAGCCCTCGCCCGTATAGTACTGTATTGTGTACAAAGTCTCTATATTAAGACAAAGTCTAGTTTAAGTTAGATTTTAGTACCAACTATGCTTGTTTAAATTTAGTGATTAAAAGACTCAATGAATTAATAATAGTATAAGGTCGACAAATTATAGTTCTCTAATACATGTTTTTCAATAATGTACACAGGTACAAAATTCAGGAAATGTATAAAAACCAAGTCGATTTCATACTTTATCTACTCTATAAAATACTAGATGTTTAGCAAAACAAAGATTTATACGTGACTAAAAGCATCCTACTTATAATATGAGTCACATATTCAAAAGACGTCCATGGTATTAAGGTCAATTTCCACATATTTATCGAGAACGACAGTTCCTATCATAATAATTTATATTAGGTGGTTGAAATAATAACAATACTAATAATATGTGATCTACTTAAAGTTTACAGAGATAGCACAACATTAAAACTAACCACTAAATGTTAAACCGTTCTCGAGCATGACATTTTTTTTACATAATCATTCACTTTGGATGTAATGTGGATGTAGTAAGTTATTAGTACAAATAAAGTTCACTCCACATTATCAAGGCTGAGCAGCATGTCAACTCATGCTCGAACATGTCGCGTACTCCGTTTAATTTTATGCAAAATGTAAATGTGTCTTACACATTTCGGCCATAGCACACATAGATCTAAAAGAAATTGCGAAAAACTAATTTTATTACTTTCTATAGAGATTTATGTTTTTTATATGTAGCTAGAAGGAAGATATTGTAGGAATGTTGTGTTTTAGTCATGTTTTGAGGCTGAAAATTGGATTTTTGTAGTTATTTCCCAATTGCTTACGAATGTATGATATTTTTAAATCTGTTTTATTGGTCAGCAGGTATTGAAATAAGGGATTCAATGGTGTTCAATTTAAATTTTTGAGTTAGGTCCCTTTAGATCTAGGTGTGCGATATGCCTATTTTTGAAATACGAATGATCTTAATATTATGAAATTATAAATGGCACTCAATTAGGTTATAAGTTTATTTAGAGTTTAGAGCAGCCATGCTGTAGCATGCTTATAATGTGGCCCTATATTTTTTAACTATACATACAATGAAGTTTTTGTGTTATACCTTTAAGTATATGTTGTATTGCTTATGAATAACCATTTATGAATCTTTATTTCATATACTCATTAATACCATTTACAATAAACATCAATATTTATAGTAATATTCTAGTCGTGTGACATAAGTAATAAACGTTTTACACCAAGTATTTGCTTTTTATTTTAAACTTTGAGATACTCGACTTCTTACTCGTCGTTGTTCTTCTATAAATATGTCACTATGTTCCTCGTAACTACAGACGAAACTGATTTTGTTGAATGACATGTCGTTAGATTTGTGTTCACAGCGCGAGTGTCACTATATGTTGGTATGGTATATGAAAACTACAAAAAATTCAAATGGGGGGTTTTGCGCCATATAGTTTTTTTTTTTACTTTAAAAGATGATTACAAAAATATGTTTAGGTAGTTAGTATTTTTAACGTAGTTGGGTTTAAAATTTTTTTATTTATGCTTGTTATTAAGATTTATTGTTCTTTGCAGCTTCTGTTCAGCACGATAGTCTATAACACAACGGTACCTAGGCACCCTTACATTATAGAAATGCGTAATACAGTGGTAACTTACTAAAGCACACAGTTAAGCTTTAAATAAATAAATAATAAATCAGACGTGAAAACACATACACATGTATATATATATATATAATAAGGAGCTGACAAAACTCAATGTTTAGATTAGCGCCCTCTAGTGGATCTATATATGTATTATTAGCGTGACGGTCACGAGTTCAGTGCTTTTCCCCATAGCAAAAGTGCACAAACATGCCTAAAGAAGTTTTCACTTTAAAAACTGTCAGTTGTAGGTAGGACCGCACGTCAGAAGTTAGAACATAACTTACATAAGTAATTTATTAGTTTACACACACGCATCTGTATACATATATGTATCTGAGCGTGACAGTCACGCGAGTTCAGTGCTTTTTCCTTATACCAAAAGTGCCCAACGTGCCTAAAGAAGTTTTCACTTCAAAAAAGGTAATACTCGTACATATATTGATAGAAAGACATTTAACACCAGTGTGCCAAACTATTCTTTGTTAGTATCAGATGCTTATCTCATAAAGTAGATAATAATATTAAGCTAGTATTCTATTGCATTACGTCATGAGATAAGTATTCATCTAGGCCACCGTCCAGGCGGCATCTTGTCTGTGCTTTCGCGCATAAATACATAGTGATATTCAGATGACGCGTACAAGCGTCACAAACACGTTTACTATCCTACCTACGAGCATGATCTCTCACTCAACGGAATATTAATTCTTCTGAATAATATAACACAAGTCTATTAGACTCATATCATAAAACATGTAGTATGTAGGTACACTCAAGAGTCTTTGATGATCTCAATCATTATTGAAAATATGAGGAAAACAAATTATTTACGTGGGAGAGCCATGCTTCGGCACGTATGGGCCGGCTCGACTCCGATTGATACCACGGCCTCACAAAAAACCGGCAGTGAAACAATGCTTGCATTGCTTTTTGCCGCCTGAGTGAGGTTACCGGAGGCCCCTAACCCTGTCCCGTCCTTCCCCTCTCCCCTATTCCCGTCCTTCCCCTCTCCCCCTCTCCTCCCCTCTAATCCCCCTCTCCCTTCTTCCCGCTCTTCCCCCCTCTCCCCCTCTTCCCCTATTCCCATCTTAAAGGTGGCAACGCACTTGTGACTCTTGAGTTACAGGTGCCCATGGGCGGCGGTAGTCATTTACCATCAGGTGACCCGTCTGCTCGTTTGCCCCCTATAACATTAAAAAAAATTTTTTTTTACTTATACATTTCTTTGTACCTCTGTACATCTGAGACCATACACTTTTAAAATACTAAAGCCCCGCCGCAAGGTAGAGAAAAACATTTTTAACCGACATCAAAAAGGAGGAGGTTCTCAATTTGGATGTTAATATCTTTGAAGTGAAAACTTTTTTAGGCACTATAATATACTTAGTAACTTTAAAAGAATGCGGCCTATTTTCTTATCAAAAACTTTGCGTTATCGTTAAGACAAGTAGCAAATGTGACATTGACATTACAAAAGAAGATATTTAGTTACATTTTTGAAGTGAAAACTTCTTTAGGCACGTTGGGCACTTTTGGTATGGCGAAAAAGCACTGAACTCGCGTGACCATCACGCTCAGATACATATATGCAGATGTGTGTGTATGGAAGTTATTATTTCACTTCTGACGTGCAATCCTACGACTGAGAGTTTATTTTTATGTAAGTTCGGGTTTCGATATAGGTTTATTCCGAAATGGTTAAATTTCGTAAAAATCTGATGATGTGTTTATTTTTTATCATGATTTAGGCACATTGAAGTCGGTTATACACTTTTTTAAAATTAATTATTGGGTGAATATTCCTTCTTTGTAACTCTTAATTTTCTGCGTCATTTTTCTCCTGTAGAATTAAATATAATTCATCGTTGGTGTTATATTATTATACTAAAATACTATATTATTTAAATGAAGCAGTTTGTTACGTAATCAAATTTATGTAAATTGTAGATAACACGCTTTTCTAAGAAATGTGGTGTACTCATTTATTACTCATCGCTGCTGAATCAACATTCGATAGTGTAACTAAATATTATAAAACATTACTTACTGTCAAATACTGCACTTGTACACTGCTTTTTTTTAGCAATACTGCATTTTATCGCATTTGTTTTTGAGCTATAAAGTCCAAAATTATCAGTAAATACCCCTTTCGACCTAACTCTAGATCTCTGTGCGTCCCTTTTAGTTAGCAGACGATAAGTAGAAGGAGATAGCGGAATCGCTCGGATCGAACCTTGAAAATCATTTCGACCCATGATACTCTGAACCAAACCAATAAAAGTTCAAGTATGGCCTTTCTCAGACCGCTGTTCGGTCCTATAACGGTTGGCAGTCTGTGCCAACAGTTAGGAACGGCCGAACATCGCGTACTTCTGGCCTGTAAGAAAGAAAAAAAAAGAGTTGCTTGTCTTGCCCTGCTATCGAAATATCTGACATTTCCTGCTCAACTTAACTATAACTGATATCGCGAGATTTCAACCACATACATAATAATAATAATATATTATGTGATTTTCATAATCCATTATCTCCTCTTTACATGTATAGGTATGTAGGTATACGACATAATAATGATATCTTTAATTGGAAGACTTGGGAATATGCCGCCTGTCAGTAAGATACAGACGACGCCAAAACATGACTTGGCGAAATCTTGTCCAGATATTAACAAAATGTTAAATTCATATTTAAGTAGGTAGGTAAGTACCTACTTATATAAAAGTAATCTTTGATAAGTACTTACAAAATTCAAATAATATATATTTGGTAAGACTAATAAAAGCTGCAAGAATTCTTGTCAAAACAAATCAATTTTAAATATTTTTTGAACATACATCGCGAGCTTTTTGCATTGCATTTTATTTTGTAGAGTTGATGGTTGGTATTTATTTGTCTTTTAGTTTTGAAACTTCTGTACGTAAAATAAAACATATTTATTTACTCTGTGACGTAACCGAGTTAAAACATATTTATTTACTCTGTGACGTAACCGTACTAAAGACGACCCACTTGTCATCTTTAGTAGTTCAGGTGCTTAAGATAACAGAGTATTTACTATGCGTGTTGAGTATACGATGACTATTTCAGTTCTTTCTTCAGTTCATAACGTGCGGTGGAAATACCTGAAAGGTAATTTCCACCGCACGTTATTAAGACAGCTCACTATAACCTACACTACAGTGCCGAGGACGTAATATTAAATTCGTCATTTTTATTGTTTGACTAAATGCTAGAAATTATTTCTATTTTTTTTATGGTCTAAGGGGCAAACGAGCAGACGGGTCACCTAATGGTAAATGACTACCGCCGCCCATGGGCACCCGCAACTCAAGAGTCACAAGTGCGTGGCCGGCCCTTAAAGTTGGGAGTAGGGGAAGAGGGAAGAGTTAGGGCCTCCGGTAACCTCACTCACGCGGCGAAAAGCAATGAAAGCATTGCTTCACTGCCGGTTTTCTGTGAGTCCGTGGTATCACTCCGGTCGAGCCGGCCCATACGTGCCGAAGCATGGCTCTCCCAGTTCCTTAAGATCAAAAATTAAACACAATATGCTATATGAGTTTTTAAGATTTTTTTAACAAAACACTACTAGGAAAATGAGTCGCATATTAAGTGTATTCTTGTCATATCCTCGAACTGAGCTGAACGCCTGGGTTAGGAGTTGCTTTTCAGGACCACTCGGACGCCATGACCCTAGTGTTTCGACACTCTCGACCCCAATATTCATATACCCCATAATAACCGATTAAATTATTGTATTTACGCCCTTTGAGGCTTTCTGCGGATGCAGCAGCAGCGCTAATATAACTAGCTGTACTTGGAAGATGTAAAGGCGTGAGGGTGTCAACGCAAGTTGCGTCCCACACCAAAGGCCCACACATCTTCTATGGCAGTAACAACATACCATCTTGTCTCTTCCCATCGTCTCGTACCTACCAGACCATTGGGTTCATGTACGGTTGAATTTTCAAATGATTTGACGAAAGCCAAGACAAGTATGACGTCAAAATTAGTACTGTTTTGACATTTAATACAGAGCACATAACTGATTTGACTTGACAGTCAATTATTACCGTATTGTTTGAAATACTTAGATACGTCTTTATCTATCATTGCATCATTTATGGCTTCGTCGTTGTTGGCAAACTTGCAAACATACTCGTATTTTCATTAAAAGAGTTTTACGTTTATAAATAATAAGAGTTTAATATTAGGATTTTTATTATTCATAGTTTTTTTTTTAAACCCTAATGCGTTGCGTGACTAACTTTGCAGCATTTCTCAATAACCAGTCATATAGTATTATGTAATTAAAATGTTCGTCACTCACGTCAAAATAAATTGCATACAAAATTAAACAATCATCACCTGTTTTATTTGTGGATTTATATATAGATAAGCAAACCTATTAAGATTAAGTATAAATACATATCCTTCTATCAAATATACCATATTATGATCGGAGCCTGTCATTGACTGTTAGGTGACCGAAGTAGTTCCCCGCCGTACAATAACTTGCCTTTGGGCCCTATTTTTTGTGTAGTTTTTTTTACTCCAATCTTATGCATAAAATACTTATGTGCCCCGTTGTTCCATCTGTATATTGAATAGTTACCACTCTTAAAGACCGTAGAGTAATGTTATACATAAGTAGGAATAGTAATATTTTCAGGTAGCTTTTTCAATAAAACTATTCCAGACTTTACTAATTCTTGAGAAACAAAGAAGTTTTTAATTTCTTATCTCCGATTACGCTCAGGAAGAGTCCAAAAGTCCAAGTCCAATGTTTATTCAATTTCAATTAATCTAGTAAACTGAATAGTGTGAGTTATTTACGTATTTATTGAGTTAAAGTTTATACCTAATGCGTTTCAAATAAGAATATTGAGTTAAAGTTTATAATGCGTTTCAAATACTTAAGAATAGGAATGTCAATGACCTTTATCTGTCAACTGTTTATATGGACTTCTAGCGTCAATCTATTATCACTACTTTTATTCCATACAAATCGGAACACCAAAGGCCGACCGCATCAATATTTAGCAAATTAATATCATCAAAAAAACACAAGAACAGTTCTAGTAAGTATGACTTGCATAGGAACGAAAATACCCAATGTTATCAAAAGACAACAAAACCCCTAGTATCACCCGGTCGCCCTATTACCTACCGTTATAGCTATGACTACTTCGTCTGCAGATAGATAAGAAAAATAGTATGAATTCTTGCCCATATAAGGATACACTATCACTAAAATTATGTTTGGATGTCGTAATGTCATATACTTACTGTGCTTTTTAGTCATCTTGTTATCTAGTTCCGTTTGTGTGGTAATATTTGCATTCCATTTTTTGACGTCAATATTACCTGATTATCAGTTTACTTCATCTATATAATAATGGGCTTAGATAAGTAGAAGTACCTAAGTGAAGACAGGAAATTCGGTAATCGCTAATAAATGTATTTAGACATTCTTAGTCCCTGATAGGAAATTGTACTGGCCTGATGCAAGTCATTGTAATAAACACATTTGTAAGTTGGAGAGCACGAGGTTCCCGGAGGCCCAAACCCCCCTCCCCTCCTTCTCCTACTCCCACCCTTCCTCTACTCCCACCTTAAAGGCCGGCAACGCACTTGTGACTCTTGAGTTGCAAGTGTCCATTTGCGGCGGTAGTCACTTACCATCAGGTGCCCCATCTGCTCGTTTGCCCACTAACTATCTTCTTGCCCTTATGCTAATTACTTGGCGTTACATGAAGAGCGTTTTGTGTTTGTGGTGTTAAAAAATGTTTTCTTAATATCAGAACTACCTATTAAGAAATTAGCTTCATCGGTTAATTTTCAAGTTCAATTAGTTAGCATCCAGATAAGATTTATGTTTTAAGATTGAAGATAAAATTGTTAGCGCTTTACATCACTCACGGGATCGACTATACGATGCTTGTATATTTGAACTAGCAAGTTTCAAACACTTCATATATGGTAGCAAAATTCTTGTGGTTCAAACTCTTACCTATTCTGAAGACACACGTGTGCGTAAAAACAAAGACCTAAGACTACAATGTAATTAATATAAAATTGTTTTGCACACCGACAACGGTTGGAAATGGTATTGCCGTACGACTATAAGTATACTCTACCAAGTCTACTACCTGTAGTATGTGTACCTACACCCATATTCTGCAAAAATAAATATTCATTTCATTTCATTTCCTAACCTGTAGGAGTCTACTTGCCAGCACTTTTAGTGACCTTAATACTTTGTATATAAATTAATATTATCATTGTCTTAATATTTGACTGCCTTGTTGGCCTAGTGGTTAGTGACCCTGACTGCTATGCTACAGGTCGAGGGTTCTATTCCCATCTGATTCTGGATGTTCTTTGTGTCCGTAGTTTGTATGTTTGTAAAGTCCCCCGCGACACAGGAGTAATTACTAAAACGGGAGTTGTCTTTAAAAAAAAAAAGAATCTGATTCTTATCGAAAGAAGGAGCACCTACATTATTCAGTTCTTTAGGTTCTATCAGGACTACCTGCGAGTTGTGTTGTTATATGACAAATGTTAAGGCTTACTGTTCTAAAAGACAAAGTTCTTAATTTCAGCAATACTGCATTTATTGCATTTGTTTTTCAGCAATAAATTCCAAAATGATCAGTACAGAACTATCAAAAGAACAAAGAATATTGTCTTTAGCTTCTTTTTAATGCAATGTAAAATTTATAGATCCCACTTCGGACCCCTACTGTTTATTGTTTTACTACTGTTCTAAAAACTTGTTAAAAATACTTACTACTACTACTTCTGCACTAGTAAAATATCCGACTTGTTGCGAGGCGCCTTAAAAAACTAATTAGACTTAATTTTATCTGTGAATCAGACAAATAATTTTCAGTTGCGTAGAACGAAGTGTGTCAACGGAATTAAAACGTTTGTTTACTAAATTTTATTATCAAAACATTTTGGAAATGGTGTCAAGATTTATTTAAGATACAAATATGCCAAAATTCACAAAATTCTATTTAAGACATCTATACAATAAACACCAGATTATATCTCAGAATGCTTGTTTTGTAAACATCTGCAGTTATCGTTAAATACTCTTTATACATTTTGGCCAACGTTCAAATGATATTATCATTGCCTGGTTTCTTTCGAAATTAAAAAAAAAACCCTAGCGCCAATTTTCTGAGAAGTCCCGTGAATATTGTCGCGCAGTTTTTCTTTGGCTGTGAGCCATACTTGCGGGATTCTCCGGAACACAAATATACCTAGTTACATAGTGTTGGCTGGTTTACATCCGTACATGTTTATTGGCGCTAATTCCGGGAAGTAACCTATTATGAAACGTACAGGCGATGAGCTAGCAATTCTTTAGAGACTACACTTACATTGGTTTAAAGAGAGATAAAGAAATCGTTAAGATAAATGACTAGTAACTATTATCGCCTGGATTGGTAAACACCGGGTATTTTAACTCCCGACGCACGCGAAAAGGAGGGGTGTTATCAGTTTGATGTGTGTGTCTGTCCTTGGCAACATAGCTCACAGGCAACAGATGGACCGATTTTGATGTAATTTATTTTTGTTTGAAAGGTGACTTGATCGAGTGTTCTTCGCTATAATTCAAGAAAATCTTCGACTCTTTTCTATTCGTTTTTTATTTAATTTCGAGTTGGGGGTACTTATTTTGATTTTATTTTATGCTTGTTTTTAGTCTTATATACGACATGTTATTGTTAGTGAAAACAAGGGTATACGTCACTTCCTATCTCGTTTGTGTACAGAAGAAAATGCCGTAGATAAATAAAAAAGTATAGGTATTGTTCCAGAAAAATCGAAAGGTACTATTCAGTTTACGTAACTTGAACGGCGCGTAGGGCAGTGGAGAAGGTATGAACCAGCTTACACCCGGCTAAGCTGACCGGAGTGATACCACGGCCTCACAGGAAACCGGCGAGAAGTAATGCATTCGTTGTATTTCGAAGAGTGATTAAGGTACCGGAGGCCCTAAGCTCCCTCCCCCTGCTCCCACCTTTTCCTACTCCCACCTTAAATTCCGGCAACCCACTTGTGGCTCTTGAGTTGCAATGTCCAGCGGAAGTCACTTACCATCAGGTGACTTGGTCTGCTCGTTTGAAACCTATGACATAAAAAAAATAAAAAAAACCTTAATTGGCAACGGAATCGGTAAAGGGGCTCTTCGGACGTGTGAAGAAGGAACACCGTGTGGTTTTAGTCGGTTCGATTCCGACATACAACTTCACCGCCAGCCCCGGTTAGGTGATGATCCGTAGGGTAATCACGGTAAAAAAAGGCGGGTGTGCGGTGCGTGCGTCAAATCTGGTGAAGGATACTAATCTCTTAATTGGCTGAAGACGGTAACGTTAGGATATGATAAACTGTCATCTATTTAAGATTCCACTTGTTTAGTTCTACTCTTGAATCTCCAAGAATGTCGTTAAGAACTTTTTCGCAAGCCCTTGCATGCATTGACGACTTTGGTTTTATACCCCAGTGACCTCAATAGGCCATGTATTAAAACTTTTGTTACATGAATATTATGCAATGCCGGATTCAACCAATTAAAATAATAGTGACTGGAGACGTTTATGTAATAGGTTTGACATGAAGTGTCTGACATGCTTTAAGAGTAAACATTTCTTAATAACAGTTGTTTATCTAAAGTCGGCAAAAAAACACAACATCCTACTACTTTACAAGATCCTACTTAAAACATTGTTTTAATGCTTCTCTTTTCGAAGGCATCACAACACAAGCTTCTTCTATTCGTCGAGCTATAGTCTGTGATAGATAGAGCGATACTCTGTGGTCCATATGACTAGACTCGTTTACGATTCTCCTAAGCGTCGATGAATGTTAAGTTTTATGCGATTATTTTATACCTGGTTCTGTAGTTGAAGTGACTACATTTTACCATCGGTAGCTTCCCTAAAAGTTGAATGTGTAAGTGTTGGTCAGTTGTTCGTTATGTCTATATAAAATATGTAATTTGGTATTTTTTTTTTATTGAGTAATTAATATTGGAATAGGCGTTTGTTTTCAGGCTCACCTGATGGAAAGTGACGATGAAGACGAATATGGTACACGTCTATCAAAGAGGAACCTATTCACTCTACTACTTTCCAGGATTATAATTGTCTCCTAGGGTGAAGACGTCGGAATCTCAACTCCTTGAAGACCTTGAGGGGGAAGAGCAGTAAGCATATTCTCCCTAGTGGTTTTTGGCTGATAGTGTTGTTACAATCACAGAATAGATGATAGTTCTAACATAGAGGATGCTCACTTAGATAAATAGTAACTCGCAACTTCGCCGTGAAACCTTTTGAATACAATGACTGTCTCAAAAATATCTTTACAGAGTTCATCCATTTCTGTCCGCAGGATTTCTTTACCAGAAGAATCAATAAACATTAATGTAATTGCAAAGGTTGTTTGTATACGTCTGTACTTTTAAAAAAAAACAATTAAACAGTATAGGTCAACACAATGTCACCGCATCAATAGGTTGCTTTGACGAAAGTAAAACGAATAATAGGTACATTATACTTGTTGCAAATACGTAAGATCGCTATCTGTCAGTGTCAATCTATACCCGCTCATTTCCGCGTCTCCGTTATAAAAAAAAAACAACAATTTCAAAGGTAAGAACTTAACTTAAAGGCTCCATCAGCTTTCTATCATCTTCCTAACCAATATTATATGTGCAATATATGATTATGTAAATACCAAAAGCTGAATATTGTACTGGTAATATTCCAGATGAATTATTCTCATGGTTGTCAACTACTATTCCAATACTTGCGTATGAAAGGAGCACTGAGTTTTAGACCCGATGACATCACCCCAATAATAACAATATGTATATGGGTATTCCAGTCTTAGACCTCGCCTTATGACTCACCTGCTTCTCGCGGTTTATTTGTGTAAATGTAATATTTTAAAAAGTAGTCGATTTTTTTTTTAAGAACAAGTTAGCAACAGGCATACGATCCGCCTAGTGGACAGCGAATATGTGTTATTTATTGTGCGTTACATAATGTCACCACCTTCCCAAGGAGTCCTTGTGAGCAATGTCCAGCAACCTTCTTATCCAGTCGAACAGGTCCAATTCGTGTAGAAATAGGTGCACCCTGAATCCTATAAACTTTTATTAGCTTTGAGCCCTTCTCTACAATTTCACCTGCATTTTTGGTCACTGCTCTGGTCCTAAGAGTCGTGGCGTGATGTTACATAGCTTGTCAATGAATACTCTACCCAATGCAAAGAGAATGATTAAAATGTAACTGATAGCTCCAGAGATTAGCGTGTTTAAACAAACAAACAATCAAACAAAATGTCTCTTCAGCTTTGTGATGTTAGTATCTAAAGATTTTTTATTTATTTCGTGGCTAAGTGGTAACCGAGTAGGTTTAGCACATTACGAGGTTAAGTAATACTAGCCGGGTCAGTTTTAGGAGTCTTAGGTGACCATTCTTAATACATTGAGACCCATTGAAGCCGTCGGTCCCTTAGAGCCCTAAAAGTTCGAACAACTTGGTCTAACTACAGAACTTCGATATCGCCTAGTACTTGGGTTGTGGAGGTGTGATGGCAGTCTCTTTACGTAAAATATCGAAGTTCGGCCGTATCGTAGTGATACTTAAACTGAAAGCCGACTCTAACTTAGTTGGGAAAAGGCGCGGAGAAGTAAGTTTTTTCATTATTTATTAAAAGTAAAAAATCAGTCTGGAGTCACCTGTCCTTATCCTTCAACGGAGATATCTCGTAAGAAAAAAAAAATTAGAAGAATTAAGAATCTTTCTTTTCGTAGTATGTTGAAAATGCAAAATCAGTTTAGGTATATTTCTAAGTATCAAAACTGGTCATTATTATTCTCAATAAAATGGTATTTCATTGAATGATGGGTCGCCGTCAATCTTCACCTTGGACAGTTCTCTGCAATTGAAAGCCACACACAGTTACGTACAATAACAAGATGTGACCTCTACTCAGGTACAATGTCAAACCAATAGTCAGGTGGCTACAATGATTGAGTTGTCAAAGATTCACACTTTTTTTTTATTTTTCACATAGCATTGGGTACCTACATTTGTTAAAATTTCATCCATTTCACACGGTATTTAAAAAAAATATATTAACACAAAAATTTGCCCAAATTGATAAATGTATGATAATATAATTTCATTTTCAACCCTTCGAATATAGAAAATAAAAACTATAAATTAGTTAAGATTAAACTAATAAATTTAATTAATAAACTATGAATTAGTATAAATTTAAAAACTAAGATAAAGGCAACTAATACGCCGGTATTTTCACCATCACTTAAAAGAACATTAAAAAATTACTATATTATATATAATTTACTACATAATTTTGTAGAATTGGCTAGTTTTATCACAATTATTTTTGATTTTACTCTTGAAATATACTAAAAGTTTGATAATTGAAAATAGATAAAAAATGTGAATAGTATTAAATATAAATAGTCCTAGTCACTTTATTCCGATGAAAAAGACTAATTCCGATCCCTTAATTTCCTAATTTGAAGTGTAAGAAATACAAAAAGGGACGGGGAGAATGACACAAGCATGGTGATCAAAAATCAACTGTTTATTGAAGTGAAACTTCTTTAGAATCGTTGTGATTTCAAAATTCGATGAAAAAGTCACACTAAAAAGAGACAACGTATTCATAAGTAGGATTTAGACTGCGAGAGAATGAGATAGAATACAAGTATACAGTGTTTCCTATAAGCTTCGTATGCTAGCACGTGTCTTTGCGTCTGCGTACTACGAAGCCTTCAGAAAATGCGTCATAGTCAACGTGGTGTTTTTCTGAAGTTTCACTTGTGCGGTGTGTGAATTGCATACAAACCCTTTTTATGATTTTGGTTTTTAAATCAGTCTTAGTCTCTGTCTTACATGACTATTAAAATGGCACCACAATATGTAAATTGGATTGTAGGCACATAGTATTATTTTAAGTAAAGATGGAAAGTAATACAATATATTATGGTTACTAATAGTATTTTGGCGATCCTCTTCCGTGTACTTTTTTCTTAGTTTCTTTATCCTACTATAATACAATTTTAATTAAAAAAATATATTTTGTGTCCCAAATCGATTCCTTTTTCAAACTGTACCCATGCTATGTAAAAAAATGTAAAAGTACGACTCACAAAAAGTCCCTATGAAAAACACTTGTTTTTGATATTAATCAATAGATAACGTTACAACAAAAGCTGATACAACAACATTGTAAACATTACCTTTTAATGTTCTAGTTTAGTACCTAAAGTGCTGGAAACCTTAGCACAATATAATAGGTATCCACACTGAGGGGAACTACAAATTTTATCATTGTATTGTTCTAGTGTTGACATTTTTCCCACATGAAGGCACGTGTTTCACAATCGGTCGAATGATGTGTTTTTTTAACCGACTTTAAAAAAGAGGTTCTTAAATCAACAAATATCTAAAAATTGTATACATGGATGATATTTATTTTCGGTTACTCAGTGCAGTGCGTTTAGTTGGCCTACCCATATTATATTGAAACAAAATACAATTTATTATGATTTAGGCACATTGAAGTCGGTGATACTTTTTTTATAAGATAATTATTTTCAGACAAATTGCTTACGAATTCCAATAGTAAAGTAATTGAAAGTTCGATTTGAACTGTTTTATTATTGATATTGATATAGTTCATTATCAGATGTATTAGGAATTTATCAAAACTGTAATTCTTATAAATCAATTTGTATAGGAGGCATACGAGCAGACGGGGCACCTGATGGTAGGTGACTACCGCCGCCCATTAACACCTGTAACTCAAGAGTCACAAGTGCGTTGCCGGCCTTTGAGGTGTAAGAAGTATTTCAAAGATAGCTCCTGTTTTAAGAAATGGCCCATGTCACCTACAAATCGTGGGATCATCCATTCATTGTATTAAGTGATAGGCCACTAGTATTAAACTTTTGGGTTCCATGATATACAATTCCATAATGTTAACGGGAATGAATGCAATCTCGTAACACTCATTACATACCTTTGAATTGTGAAGTCGAAACGTCAGGCAATTCAAAGGCATGTATATGGTAGGTACTTGTAACTATAATTTTTTCATTAAAATTAGAAACAAAAAATTTATTGATGATTCTCACTTATTTCTTTTATAGGGCACCCACATATCTTGACCGTTGAACTCTGGAGGTGCTTAAGTAATCTATAGCAAGATAGAGCTGTATTATTGTTCCTCTGTGTCAAATTCATATGCATTGTTCCTACGAATATCAATATACACAAACACCCGTAACCTATTTTATTAATGTGTAAACCTCGCACGCATGGATCTTCATTTCAATGGGGCTCACAAAAAATCTCAAACTACACGTTCCGTCTTTGTAGAAGTCTACGAAAGGCCTGCGTTCAGTAATGGGAGTTTCTTTGCTTTTATGTTTCATCAAAAATATTGCTTCCGTGATAGAGAAATGCAGGTCGCAGGGGACTGTCTACGGTAAGTGATTGTGTTTGGAGTAGATTTGCGTCTGTGATTTTACTGGGTTTGATAAGAAGAAGCTTTCCATTTCATCACAAGTACTGATAGCTTGACTATGATAGTCTGGTGATAAAAAGATGTAAATGCTATTTTTGTATCACTTATGTAGAATTTAATATTTTGGTATTTTTATTACGTTTTTTTTTATGTTATAGGGGGCAAACGAGCAGACGGGTCACCTGATGGTAAATGACTACCGCCGCCCATGGGCACCTGTAACTCAAGAGTCACAAGTGCGTTGCCGCCCTTTAAGGTAGGGGAAGGGGGATAGGGGAAGAGGAGGAGAGGGGGAAGAGTGGGAAGACGGGAGAGGGGGATTAGATGGGAGGAGACGGGGACAGGGGTAGGACGGGAATAGGGGAGAGGGAAGGGTTAGGGCCTCCGGTAACCTCACTCACGCGGCGAAAAGCAATGCAAGCATTGTTTCACTGCCGGTTTTCTATGAGGCCCGTTGTATCGAGCGGAGTCGAGCCCATACGTGCCGAAGCATGGCTCTCCCACGTAATGGCGTTCCGCATCATAATCGTTGTAGCTAAAGCACTAAGTCACAATTAATAGATGATTTGTCCATGTCTAAAACAATGCGGATTCTTGATAAGAAAACACTAAAAATTCTAGTCATAATTCTCGTTCTAGAAATCGCGTAACATAAACACAGGAACTCACATTAAAACATTGTATCACTAGAGGAAAAAAACCCAAAAAGTGCAACAAAAATATAGAACTACCCATCAAAATTTCTCTGAAACGTCATCGGTCATTGCGCTAAGAACTTGATAGGAAATTAGTGCATAAAGCCAGTCATTTGTATGAGGAAAACGTAAAAATGTGTGGTCTGATACGCTTTATTTGTTTTCTTATGAACGCGTGCGCTATTGTGACTCATGGAGTTCTCACGGGGGCGTGCGCCGGCGACGGGCCGTGCCTGACGACCCCGACGAGCCCTCGATTAGGCTGATTGCAGACAGGCATTCACGTTGAGTCATCTGTGGTTTTCTACCTACGGGTGTCATTTGTAGAACAAACAAGTATTTTTAAATACTACAACTATGCTCAAAATACTACCTATGTTTTACTACCGCTAACATTACTCGAATCGTTAACGGTATCGGTATTTGAACATGTAAGCTTAGAAGCAGCCGCTTCACAACAAAGGTTACATTTTTGAAGTGTTATATTTACTACTGGGGCACACCATAAAGTCTTAATAGTTTTGTGCATATATTTCAAATATCTAGAAACTTTAATTGCGAGAGTGACGTAGGGTATGACATCGAAGACAAAGTCAGTTTTCCATTTATCTATTAGATAAATTTATTTAAATAGGAAATTTAATTTCAAATTGACACATGAAGAAAGCCACGGGTTGCAGCTTTTACTGTCTAGACAAAAGTGAAATGACTCCAATTCTGTAAGTGGGTGACATCATAATTATTTTAAAGTTGCTAAATTTCGAATCACATTTGAATAGCTGTTTAAGTTACATTCCTCAAGAAGCTATAAAATCCAAATTTGCAAATATAAAAATGATATCAAATATCATTAATTAATAAATAATAATAAATTCACCAAATTTATCTGTGTTCACACAATAGTGAATTATATAAGCAATGACTAAATATATGAAACTAGTTTGTATAAGAAATACATAATCCTCTTATTCGGAATAAAATAATAATAAAAGTATAATTTACAATTAAATAATTCATACTTTCACTGCCGCTTCTGTTTAATATTTAAATTGATTAATCTGTGGCCAAGCTACCCGTCGGCAAAAGTCGGCATATCTCATTCACATTACTACACATGACTCATCGCACTGCTTACATCAATTCGGTAAGAGTTTGCAATATGAATCACCTGTGCACGAGTTTATCACACCATCTCTTTCTACTCACAATAACAGAGCGAGACAGCAAAGTGCGTGTTTTAGAAAATCATTCATCATTTGATATTTACTGTAAATATCGGTCAATTTGATGTCAAACTAATCAATTGATTCATCATTATGCTTTGTTTTATTGTAAGAAACAGTATCTATTGTAAGAAACGTCGATGACCGTTATGAAGTCAGGAAGTAATGGATTAGGTTACTGTTTATTGTAACAATGCATCATGATGATAACATGAGGTAAAAACCATGTGTTAGCACGTGATTAATACGGAATGAGTGGCTAAAATAATAACCTATCAAACTCCACGTGTGGACTTGTTCCCTAATTGCATACATTATAGGTCGGGGAAAAAGTATTTTCGTATTTTGTATGTTTAAATCGTAAAAAGATCTCTATGGTTGTACTGTTTGTAGCTGGCTAGTTTTAATATCAATAAATATAGGACATTAGGAAAAAGAAAAAGTAAAAACACTTTCCCGCCTTGTTTTTCAATTGTTTTTCTGTCCGCTAAAATGAATACTGAAGTTTTATTACAAAAAAGGGAAAAATGCGACTTATGCCGCGAAAAAAAATTGTGACGTTTATGGACATAATGCAGTAAGCGTACCACAGAGTTAGTTCAAGCGTTTTCAGTCCGGGAATTTTGATGTCGAAGATGCTGTTTGCTCTGGTCGCTCTCATACGGATAAAGTCGAGGCCATTTTTGAAAAAGTGGAGCAAGATCGGCATATTAGTAGGTACGA
Source organism: Callimorpha dominula (assembly GCA_949752705.1). Lineage (NCBI taxonomy): Eukaryota > Metazoa > Arthropoda > Insecta > Lepidoptera > Erebidae > Callimorpha > Callimorpha dominula. Next base: position 21,990,386 of record OX456993.1, read on the forward strand.
CATAGCCGAGGAACTGAGCATTGACCACAACACAGTTTTGACCCATTTGAAAAAGTCTGGCTATACAAAAAAAAAACGATATTTGGATGCCACACAAGCTTACTGAAAGAAACCTAATGAGTCGTCGTGTACTCATTTGCGATTCTCTATTGAAACGTAATGAAACCGAACCATTTAGAAAAAGATTATGGTCAAAGGTAGTCAAGCTCATCAGACTGTAGCGAAATCCGGATTAACACGCAACAAGGTGATGCTGTGTATGTAAATGGTGGTATTGGAAGGGCATGGTTCATTATGATTACCGCCAGGGCAAAACTAGGGCAAAACCATCGATTCAGATCTCTACTGCCAACAACTAATGAGAATTAAGGCAAGAAATTAAGAAAAAAACGGCCGGAATTGATCAACAGAAAAAGAGTGGTCTTTTATCATGATACCGCCAGACCACAGACATCTTTGGCTACTCAGCAAAAATTTACAGAGCTTGGTTGTAAAGTGTTAATGCATCCACCATATAGACCTGATCTTGCACCCTCAGATTTTCACCTGTTTTGGTCTCTTCGGAATTCTTTGAGTAGTGTTAGGTTAACATCAAGAGAGGATTGTCAAAATTACTTGTCGCAGTGTTTTGATCAAAAATCCCAAGATTTCTACGACAACTATATTATGTCACTACCTACAAGCTGGCAACAAATTATCGAACAAAATGGCACATATATATTTAACTAGCCGTCCCCGTAGTTTATGCTAGCCTGCGTTTATGGTCACTGCTCCGCTTCTAATGGTCGTAACGTGATGTTATATATCCCATAGCCTTCCTCGATAAATGGGCTATCTAACACTAATATCATTTTCCAATTCGAACCAGTAGTTCCTAAGATTAGCGCAACCAAACAAACAAACAAACTGTTCAGCTTTATAACATTAGAATAGATTAAACGTAATAAAACTTTTTCCCCGACCTTATAGATTGCCCTTGACTTTTTGCAAAGAGCTAGGCAGAGGTAAATGACAAAAACATTTCGCCATGGTATATCAGGTCCCTTATGTAATTGGTGTCATAGTAACCTACTCGCATTACTTCAGAGTGAATCAAAGTGAATTAAAATAACTCCATTTAAGGGCGTTACTATGACAACGTCAAGTGTTATCAAGGACTGACATTAATCACTTTAGTTTTCAATTTAAACGGGAAATCCTGTGGCTTTTATGTTTTTTTTTGGGAAATTGTATGTTTCTAAGACCTAGGTCTTAGAAAATTTATAGGAAGACCAGAAAATATATCAGATTCTAGCTCGTCAACGATTCAAATTAGTTGAAATGCTAACAAGCAATTGTTTTAAATGGTACAAACCTACGCCTCTTAGGTCGTCTTAAAAATATCCTTTCTTAATTATACTTGACTGGCCTGTCTGTCTGGTGGTTAGTGACACTGACTGCTAAGCCAGAGGTCGTGGGTTCCCCACCCAGGACAAATAATTGTGTGATTAGCACGATAATTTGTTCTGTGTCTAAGTGTAATTTATCTATAATATGCATGTTTTTAGAAATATATAAGTACCATAGTACAGGCTCTGCCTGTGCCTAGTTTGGGATCAGACGGCCGTGTGTGAGATGTGTGGAGTCATTATTATTTGTTTATTATTATTATCTAAGTAGTCTTTAGGTATGAGATTATTACTTCCACTAATAATGTCATAAATGACCTACTTAAGTCCTTATATTATGTATATCTTCAAGCGGAAGCAATTGCATGTGAATCCCTGATATAAAATCACAACGAACCATTAAAATCTAATCTACGTGTAAATACCTTTTTAGATTGTTTATAATATCAACAACAATGTGCCAAAGCAAAAAGAACCGAATTAACCGGCTTTTGATATGTACGTCATAAATAAATGGCTTAACAGGTAAGATTTACCATAATGATGGTCAAAATCTGGCAATCATACCTACCGCAGCCGTTCGCTACTCACGGCTCAGTAAATAGGGTAAATTTGCGCGTCTGGCGTGACGTTGACCTGTAGGTATTTAACCAAAAAACAGTTTTTTAATTGAGTTATTTATCTACTTCAAATTCAAATTGTTTTGTTGTGAATCACAGTACAGAGCATGTTACATAATAGGTTTTATTAAAGTAAGTAGTAACAAGATATTATTGAATGTTTCTTAAAAACATTACCTATGTAGTAAATAAATCAAGTCCCCGAATATCAGGTCTTAAAATATCTAATATATAAAATTCTCGTGTCGCGGTGTTTGTAATTAAACTCCTCTGAAACGGTTTGACCGATTCTCATGAAATTTTGTGTGCATATTGGGTAGGTCTGAGAATCGGCTAACATCTATTTTTCATCCCCCTTAATGTTAAGGGTAGTCCACCCCTAATTTTTTTTTTTTTTTTTTAGATATTTTTTTTTTATGATACAGCGTTAGAAAATACATACAACCCTGAATTTTTAACCCTCTACGATCAGCCCCTGTTTTTTAATAGCGATATTAGTATTTTAATTTCATTAGTACATTTTTTTTTAAGTATTTAACCTAGTGAAAATAGAAAGTGCGATTGTTATAATCGATTGCCGTCAAGTCGCTGTCAAACTTTTTTTTTATGGAATAGTGATGGTAAGTGACTACCGCCGCCCATGGGCACCTGCAACTCGAGAGTCACAAGTGCCTTGCCGGCCTTTAAAGTGGGAGTAGGAGAGGAAGGGAGATGGAGAGATAGGGGGGAAGATAGAGAGAGGGAAGGGTTAGGGCCACCGGTAACCTCACTCGCTTGGCGAAGTACAACGAAGCATTGCTTCACTGCCGGTTTTCTGTGAGGCCATGATATCACTCCTTTCGAGACGGCCCATACGTGCCGAAGCATGGCTCTCCCACTGTTAAACTTTAAATATGTCAGTTAAGTTAATGAAGTACTTTGAATTAAAAAAATGAATGGTTGGTGTTTTGTTATTTTTATAGGCCGTCAATAGACCACAGCGCTCCATTGTTCTTTCAGTCATAGACCCCATCCCCACAATAAGTTAGTTATTTTTTATTTGACTACCAAAGTATTCATTAGAAATAATTATTATGGCAAAACAAAGTGTGCCGGGTCAGCCAGTGTATGTATAAATAAATAACAATAATTCAATGCGTCATAATCCGGTTTATTACCTGACAAGGTAAAAAAACAGTCATTATGAATTATACTGACATAATAATTATAATTCATAACAAAATATACGTACCTATCTATGTTGTGCTTTTTCCTAGCTATATCTACGCGACCCTCTCTAACTTATGATCAGATAAACCTATCGAAATGAAGTTTAATTTTTTTAGTGACAAAGAAGTTGCCCTTACATTCACATTTATGTTTTTGATCTGATTATTTCTTATTGGTCCGGGTTTAGGTGAATCTTTCCATCATGCTTTGAATTTGAAGACAATATTTCCTATTATCTGTACTGTATATTTCTAAATACCTACTAATAATAATGAATATATAGAGTTTATTTTTTGCTTGAACGTACTAAATGGCGCTTGAAATGTTTCTCATCACTACCAGTAGTATTATGTATTCTGTGTCACTACATATTATAAAACAAAGTGAAGAGCACCTATTACAACCTGGCGCGCGAGTTGAGTGCGTGTTTCAGGGGGTTCAGGAATGCGCTATGTAGTCACTACAGGGGCGAGATTTGTAGGCGTCCGAGACGAGGTTTGTTTGCGGGGGAAGGTGCTCCCGCCCTTCACCTCAAGCCTGCATTCAACTTGCGCGCCTACTATACAATATGTGACTGTTAGACCTAGACTTCTTTATACAAACAACTTATAATTTATGTCTACAAAGATAATTGTTTACGAATTTGTCCAATTCAAGGTCAATATTACTAGTAAATTTACTACACAATGCCAATGAGATAAACAAGTACGCTTTTATAGCGGGACAAAATGCGGTTACGAGGATTAAGGAAAACATTATAATATATATATATATATATATACATAAAGTTTATTTATATGATGTTTCCTGTTACGTATGGGTAAGGTTATTGTAGGAAAGAAAAAAATACTGTATTAAAACCATATTTTATTCAAGGGTAAGGGAGGAAGTTGAAAAGAGTGATTCCCCTATTTTTCCAGTCGGTCAGAGATGGTCATAGGAAGTGGACATAAGAAATTTCTGCTCAAATTGGAAGACTTCATTTGTAGTGCGGTGTTTTTGTGCTGTCGAGGGTCACCCGGGGTCCACGGATTTCGCTGTTTACGAGACTTAAAATGGTTGCCTCGCCATTATACCGCTTTGTTTGATTTCCACAGGTGACAAACATTTAGTTTTACACAAAAACAAACAAGTTATATTTACCAACACATTGATTGTTCACGTCACTCATTATAATGCGATTATTTTGGATAACGAAACAGGTAGTTAAAACGGGTCTGCCCCGACGATTTGATCTAATGCAGAGTTTATATTAATAAAAACCAGATATCGTAAAATTGTGGCATGTGCTAACCTTTGATCGCGTTTTTGGGCTGTAGTATTATATCTAACGCAGAAACAAGTTTACAAATTATTAATAATATAATAATAATAACTTTACACATCTCCCACACGGCCGTCTGATCCCAAACTAGGCAGAGCCTGTAATAGGCTAAGGTAATCAGACTGCTGATAAACATACTTAGATATATATTTCTAAATACATACTAATATATTAAGCTGAAGTTTGTTTGTTTGTGCGCTTGAATGCGCTAATCTCAGGAACTACTGGTCCGATTAAAAAAAATATTTCAGTGTTAGATAGCCCATTTATCGCGGAAGGCTATATATCATCACGCTAAGACCAATAAGGGCGAAGCAGTGAGCATAAACGCAGATGAAACTGCGGGGACGGCTAGTTATAGATAAATTACACCCAGACACAGAACAAATGAATTGGATGGATAGAGTATGAGATAAGCGATAAAACAATCAAACTATAATTCACAACATCGTAGTATATTAGCTTAGATAGCCAATAGGAAAAAGAAAAGTAGGGCGGCTGAAAAGAAGGTGGGCTGATGATGTCACAGATATACTCGTATAGCAGGGAACAACTGTCAGACTATTGGCAAAGAGAGAGACGCCTGGAAGAAGATGGAGGAGGACTCCACCCGAGGAGGGGTTCATCCCACTAATGTGATAAATCCTACTAATCCCACTAATATTATAAATGTGAAAGTTTGGATGGATGGATGGATGTTTGCTACTCTTTCACGCAAAAACCACTGAACCGATTGCGATGAAACTTGGTATGTAGATAGCTGGAGACCTGGATTAACGCATAGGCTACTTTTTATCCCGATATTCAAACGGGATCGGGACTTACGCGTGTGAAACCGCGTGGCGCTGCTAGTATCTAATAAGACTAACCTGCACTAACATTTAGAATTAAGTAAACCTACTAATAATAAAATACTAAAAATTTTTAAATTTCATTTGTAGTGCAGTGATTATATTGATCATAGTGGTGTTTCAACATCGAACTTAAACCGTGCAAAAATTTGTGTGAATTTCACATCTCGTTGGAACGCTAGGTGTGGTCGAACCAATGCTAGGACTACTACTGCCTGAGGGATCCCTCATGACATCATGCACACGAGAGGTGAGGGTAAAGTAAAGGATATGACCAGCTCTCCCACCTGTACAGTCGAAGAGGTTGGAAGAGGCTACTAAACACCTACATTTTGCCTGCTGTCGCCAACCAGGCACCTTGGGAATTAAAGATTCGAAAATAATCTAAACAAGAATAAACGCAAAAACTATCTCCTTATTAAGAAGGGGTCGGCAACATTTGATTTCTCTTGTATCCTAAGCATTTATAGATAAACTAGCTGTTGCCGAGGACTCCGTTTGCATAAAAATTAAAATATATAACACGCCTATATGCTATTTCAGACTATAATCTATCTCTGTGCAAAATTTCATATAGATCCGTTTAGCCGTTAAGTAAAAAAACATACATCATCATAGTAGTAAGATTAATTAGGCGGCCCATAACCTTGTTTGCAATCTTAAATACACAAGTACGGGTGTTGTTTTTTCCTGCGTGTACCTTATTTGGAATATAAACTAAAAGAACGTGTTCCATCTCATGTTCATAAAAAGTCATCATCATCCCATCTCGTGTTCCGTTGACCTGTGTTTCGCAAACTGGTTTAATTAAAATTAGAAACAAATTGGACGCGTCGGGAATAGTAAATCTTACTTCACTCCTCAAAGTAATAAACAAAATAGTTTATTTACATAATTAGTCACATATACTGTATGTTAATATTTGCATGCTCATAAAAACCTGAAGCGGACCATTTTAATTAAATCTTGTATGTGTTTTACTTTTTCCTATACTTTTACCTGATTATAATTTTAATCAAACATACACAAAATAAACAAACGAATGTACACATTTACGGAACACGTGCTGTCATAATATGTCAATGGTTTATTTGAAAGAATTATCTCATCAATTTTGGGAAATTTCAGATCAATGATAACAGAGATAAACATTCTGAACAGGAAAACTATACTTAGCTACTATTCCTAATTAAATCGTAATAAAATAATCTCTTTAGGGGAATAACTATACAAATGAAAAAAATTACGGTTAATCAATCTGACTTTGAATATTCTGCCATTCACGTTCACGTTGAATGAGTGACGCATAGGGGAGTCCCTATCAGACGAATTGAAGAGGCATGCGCTGCGCAAGCGCTTATAAAAGAACGCGCTTCACGATCTTACTCATTCGCACGCAGCTCGCAGTGAGAAACAGTCGCTAGTAAAACAAATTCGAATTTCAACAACAGAATTTCGAATTATTAACTTTAAAATTTGACAACGAATTCTGAAAAAAGTATTCTAGTTTTTTGTATTTCAAGTTTTAAAATAGAATAAAAATTTCATCAACAATGAAGAAGTACTCGATCGTCGGCAACAAGAAGAAAGTGACCATGGAGTTCAACCCTACACAGCTGAAAGTGGTTGGTAACAACTGCATTATAAGGGTGTCTGTGAACCAGGGCGAAATTGAAGTGATTGGAAACGACTGCCGGGTTGAAGTGACGGATAATTACGGAGTGATCAATTTAGTTGGCAGCAACGGTTCTGTGTCAGTTACCAAGCGAGCGAAAGGGGACAGCGTTCAGATGTTAGGTCCTAATTGCCATCTCACCGTCGCAGGGAAAGAGAAGTCTACAGGATGTTACGAAGCTCAAATGTCACCATTCAGCAAGGATTTGGACGACGTTATAAACTCTATCTTCACATTTGTGATGCGTTGAAAAATAGTTTAAGTGATAAAGGACTTAAGTGCTGTGAATATATCCGCTTTTGTTACGTTCGAGTTCTCCGGTTACATCGGTACATCAACGTCAGGATGTGGAGTGAACATGTTTTGTAATAAACGCTTTGAATTCAAATCATTTTTTGTCAAGAATTCTTGAGCTGTTATTCCCCTGTACGGTGTTGTTCTCTTTCACTCTAACTGGTGTACTAAAAAGAGAAGCCAGATGTCTTAGAAAAACAGAAAGGTTGGAGAGAAACAGTTATGATTGTATCTAAAATACAGCGATCAGTTTTAAGATTGTTAGTAGTTAGGTAATGCTGTAGTAGTTTGGAAAAAATGCTTGGAATTTATTAACAAATAAATGTATTTAATTTATCTTTTTTTGTGTAATATTTTAGAACACCCTGCTTACCTTACTTTTGATCATGTGTGAACGAACATCGAAACATTGATACCTATATATTTCAAATACTCAATTACTATCAAAACTAATTGTTTTTCTGATTTATATGGCTTTAATCGTCATGTTTGTTATTTGATTGTCACGAGTCAAGTGTGTCATTCAGGTGACGAAATGAGAGTTAAACATTTCAAATAAATGTCACAAACATTACATACTTGATCATAAGATAAAGCGTTGGATCGATTATCAGTTTGTACCTGCATATCGAATGAGTGTTATCTAAGATATCGTTCAAGACGAATGTAGTATGGTACGCAAGGTACACATGATTCTTCTGTCTAAAGATAAGCACCGATGGTTATCGAACATTATAAACAAAATCCCTGATAAGCCTAAAACGAAGTAGTAATAAAAGTCAACTTAAGATAACCGTCACTCATGACCTACTGGTCATCCGACCTCAATAGACGGTTAAGTTTTAAATACCTACAGAGGGATTTTAACATGACGAAGGCAGTTCAATGACGTTTGCCGTGTTCTGTGCGTGCTTATAACGATTTTGACGTAGGTCTAAAATAATAATAGTAACTTTTTTTTTACTTCGCTAGCCTTGATGTAGATTTTGGCCATTAATCCAGGAATCATATGAGAAACAGTACTTTTTTCTGGATATAAAGCACCAAATTTTACGACGATTCGTTGAGTACCTAGTTCAGGCGTGAAACGTGACAAATTCACTTTAGATAGGATTGATGTTTACAGTCGTGACCCTCGCTTGATTGAAATTAATTCAATATAACTAATATATATTCATTTAACAAACCAGAAGATGAGTTTGTAGAGAGGCCGCGACCTTTAGCAATGAACTGTTTTGCAAGATTTATGGACTATTATCATTACGTTATCAGGGCCTGGCCTGTTGGTCTAGTGGTTAGTGACCCTGACTGCTAAGCCAGAGGTCGTGGGTTCGATTCCCACCCAGGACAATTAATTGTGTGATGAGCACGATAATTTGTTCTGTGTATGGGTGTAATTTATCTATAATATGTATGTATTTAGAAATATATAAGTATGTTTATCAGAAGTCTGGTTACCATAGTACAGGTTCTGCCTAGTTTGGGACCAGACAGCCGTGTGTGAGATGTGTGGAGTTATTATTATTATTCTCTTTATTCATTTAAATATACATATAAATTACATTTTTAAATACATTCACTATAAAAAAAAACAAATATATTTAAAAATATTAAAAATAGTGCTACACCGGTATCGGGTACAGGGACCAAGCTACCGGTGGTTAGGGTTCCAGAGACAGAAACCTCCTCACTATGCGTGGCGTGTTAAGGAGGACTGCCTTCTGCATCAGGCTCTTAATCCAGCTGCCTAACGTGAGCCTCTGAAGGTGTTGGTCGAGGCTCTTAGCAATTAACCCATGGGCTGAAATGACTATCGGCACAATGATTGCTGAATCCACATCCCACATATCGACAATCTCGTGGGCTAAGTCCAAATATTTTATTTCTTTGTCTTTTTTCGGCTTTTAAGAGATTGTCGTCATGGGGAATGGTGTCACTATATCAGGCTTATTGGCAACAATAGTCCTGTCAGTGATAATAGATTGATCTCAGTACAATGTTGCACGGCCATTTTCGAGAACTGGGTCGGGCACATACCTGTAGTACGGCAACTCGACAGCCACAAGGTTATATTTAAGAACAAGTTGCTGATGGACTATCCTGGCCACTTGGTTATGTCTATACAAGTACTCGCCGTTGGCAAGACGAGAACAACCAGAAATTATATGCCTAAGGGTTTCTCTGGGACGATGACACGCCCGACAACGTCCACACGGCCCGCCCGCTTTCGCCGTTGACGCTCGCATCAAAACTTCAAATGGTTTTTTTTCCTAGCAAGCAAACGGCCTTTTTGATGATTAGCGGTTACCGTTGAATTCTGCTTTTTATGTTGCCAACACTTTCACTCATGGAACTGGTGAAATTTGGATTAAATTTGTGTAATAAGTACGTGATCTATAGACGAGCCATCGAAGTCTTCACCGCAGCACGTCAACGGCCGTACTGGATACAGTTTATACACAAAGAACATAATTTGAATTATGAACTATGTGATAGTCTGTAAGTCGTAGTGTTACAAGTTAATAGCTGAAGGCATATTACCTTGTAAGAACAAAAACGCGCTGCTAAACGTGTTAAGTTTCTTCGGTTGAACAGTAACAAGAAGCACTGTTAGGGTTGCCTAAACTAACATAACAATATTATTATCGTTAGAAAAAAAAAAACAAGCACAGATAACACATTGTGATATCGAATCAAATATGTTCCAATTACAAATTCAAATACATGAATACGTAATTAGATTAAAGTTTTAAAATTTTCCGTGTCACGCAACGCAGACAAAACTGTATGGACGATGAGGGACGATGCCTTCACAATAGATAGTGGGAAAAGAGTTTGAGGATAACATTGTCTAGAAAATATGAATGCTCTACAGACAAATACAAATTTTTTAGAGCATTCAAGGCGATTTATAGCAAGAACAGATTTTTATAACCCTCAGATTCCTGACCTTAGGTCACCACACAGATTTTTATTCAGTATAGGAATCAAGCCCTCGACACTAGTAATGCGACACTCTTAGAAAACTACAATTTAGATAACTCAAATAACTTTCGCATTATTTTAACCACTTTCATAATTCCCCAATATATCAATCATATACATAAAAAGTAGGTTTGTCTGTCCACTGTCCATCAGTTTTAAGCCATTACGTGACCAATGGCAATTTTACCACCATAGTTAACACATTTACTATAATTACTGTTAACAGCCCTGTGACAAATTGTGGGGTGGCTATGTGACGTGCAAGTAAGGGATATTCTTGAATAATAATAATATAATATTTTGACACATATTACATAACGCCATCTAGACCTAGACCCAAATTACTAAGCAGAGCTTGCGCTATAGGGTCTAGAAAACGGATAAACAACCATACATATCGCATACCTAGATCTAAAGGGAGCTAACTGGGCGACAACTTGTAGCTGAGAGCACGTACGCATTGAACGGTATTCTCCGTAAATAAAAACACAATGCCAAATCGAACTTATTGAGTATGCACACCATCGAATTCCTTATCTTAACACCTATCGACCAATAAAACAAATTTAAAAATATCACCACTACTCGACGCTAGACGCTAAATTCACCAACACGGGTCAACTCAAAATAACGAAACAAATATACATACATTGTTAAGCAATAGGGAAATAACCACAGAAATCCAATTTTCAGCCCCAAAACATGATTAAAGCACAATATTCCTACAATATCTTTCCTCAATAACGGAACAGTAATTAGTTTTACGCTGCTTTTTGAGTTAATACCTGTTTAGATCAAGGTGTGCGATATATTTTTTACTACCATTTGGAGTAAGCGATTAATAATATGGACTGCTCCTTTAGTCAATGACTGCTTAGTTGCAACCTAGTGTGTGTGTTAAAACTCACGAAACGTAGAAAGCTGATATCTTCAAAACAGCTGATAGTCAAATGCTAGCCGACATAATCTTTAGAAGAAAATTGTTTATATAAAATGATAATATCTAGGTATGTTCAAGTCGCATAATAGGCGTCAATACTATTCTTAATAACAAAACAATGTTTTAAAAAGAGCAAAACAATGTTTACAAATGTAAATAAAAGGTGTATATGTAATTTATATAATAAAGTATTTTTTCTTTTCAAATTGAATTGGACTCATCCTTGGTCCTCGTTTACTATAAAAAAAGCAAACATCAAAAATCATTAAATTTAGTTTATAATCAGCGAAGATGTCATGTATTCCATCGTAATAATAACAGAATTGTGAACTCTTTATGTGGAGGCGTATAATAATTAATAATATTATTACTTCATGAGAAGTAGGTGAATAATAGGTAACATTTGAAAATGGTTAGTAAAAACTACAAACAAATATTCTTTGAATTTGATTTGTTATTGACACTTTGCGAACTGAAATACTGTTGACGCAACGGTTTTAAGACATTTAGACTGATATACGATTTGGCAAAAAATTTAACTAATTCGTTAAATAAACAAAATCCGTAGAAAATTGTGAGCTGGTTCAGATAAAAGTAGATCTGATGATTTCTTTGAAAGCTATGTTAGTGCTATAAGATGATACAACATTCTGGAAAAAAGCCAATTTATTAGATCATCATCATTTCTTTATTAGAATAGATATATTTCTAGTAAATCATAATATATGTACGTACAACAGTACGTTGGTTCTAATAATTCAGTTAATTGTTTAATAAAATATTATATTGTTCAAATGCGAGAGGATTTACCGTTCTAAAATCACAATGATTTGTTTAAAGACTTCAAATTTTCGTTGAGGTTTTCCTGTAAACTATGAGTGAGGACACAGTTTAGAGGAAAACCTTAATTTAGTTTTTTTATTATTATACTCAGGTTGTTCGGGGACTTAAGAAAATGATATTTTTTTGAATGTACAGTTTTAATGTAAATAACAAGTTTTATAATTTACAAACATAAGTACGTTTGTTATTTTTAAATGTCATTAAAAGCACTGGACCTTTCTTGGTTTCTTAATTTTCAAACAAAATTAACAATTTTTTTAGTTACCATACACGTACGTATGTATGTGTACACTATTTTTAACAAGTACATTCAGAGAAAATAAGTCACTGCCCAGAAATCCTAAAATTACAATTAAAAGTTACGCATCGCGCCGTTTAGTAAGTAATATGAAGTGGAAACATTAATAATTCACTATTTCCTGAATGTTTTCCAGAAATACTCGTATTTATGCCCAATCTTAGTTTACTGAGCACTGTTACAGTTGAGAGTTACAGAGAAGACATTAAGTAGTATCAGTAGATTCAGGTTTTAAAATCTGTTTACCTAAAACAGGCACCCTAAAAACTTTCACACTTTTTTTGTTTCAGACTCATAAATGGAATACAGCTCGGTAGAAACAACTTCGAGAGAGAAGTCACCAGAAAAGCCCAGTTAGGTTGGCCAGCATTTGGTAAAGTACGTCGAGTCTTCTCATCACAATTACCGCAATGCCTCAAATCTTCGATCAGTGAGTCTTACCTGTTATGACCTACGGTGTCGAGACGTGGACACTAACGGAGGGGTAGTCCACAAAGGTTTCACGTTCACGTTAATTACAGGGTAAAATTCGAAATGAGGTAAGCTGACAAATAACTAAAGTTACCGACATAGCTCGCAGAATAAGCACGCTCTGAAGTGGTAATGGGATGGCCACGTATACCGATGAACCGATGGCCGTTGGATCAAATTGGTCTTATCGTGGAGACCGCGAATCGGTAAATGGAAGGTAGAACAACCCCCAGACAGATGGACCGACGACCTGAAGAAAGTAGCTGGGATGGACTGGATGCAGAAGGTGGCGGACAAGGTGTTTTGGCACACATTGGGAGAGGTCTATGTTTATTACTGCAATAGGGTAATTGATTGTTTGAAATTAATTTAGTATTCTTTCTTTGACATAGCGTCCTCGTATCTTTTTTTCTAGCATTCAGCGTATCGCGTGTGCAAGTTATTAGTCGCTATCATTAGCTATTACTAGTGAATTAATCTACAACAGAGAGTACATAGAGTCACGTGGCTAGGGAATTCCCACAGATCTAATGGACAGGTCACGGTTGAAAGCCAAAGATTTTGTTTAGTTGGTCAAATACCAGAAAAAAGTGCTTTGTTCCGCTTGTGTTTGATGTTGAAGTGTGTACAGCGTGTAATTTTTATGTTAGCACTCTCAAATAGCTGTAAATGCTGTTAAAAAAAAACAGATTACAATATAAACCGATGGACAACAAAGTGACCTTATAAGGGTTCCTTTTTGAAGTGAAACATCTTCAGAATCGTTGTAATTTGAAATTCGATGAAATGAAAAACTCACACTAAAAAGACAATACAATAGGATTTAGTCTGCGAGACAATGAGATAGATCGTATCCAGCACTAAAAAGAGACAAACATATTCATAAATAGAATTAAGCCTGCGAGAGAATGATATAGAATACAAGTAGACAGTATTTTCTATAATCTTTATCTTTGCGCCTGCGTACTACGAAACCTGAAAATTCGTCAATGTCAACGTGGTGTCATTTTGTGCATTTGCGTATCAAAATTCGTTGGTTAATTAATTTATGTTAATTTATTTAACACATCTGTGTTAATTTGACCAATAATTTTTCTATAAATTATCTAAAATTAAAATTATTAACATTAGTAAATTATTTGTGTTGGTTTTACTCCTTATTTCTCATTCTCTAGTAGGCTACTTTTCTGAAGTTTCACTTCTGCCGTGTGTGAATTGCACATACACATTTTTTTTCCTTTCGAGGAACGGAACCCTAAAAACAAACTTTTGCCCGCGGAGTCGCTCGCGTTAATTTAAGGTATTTTTCTATCCTTCGCTAACAATACTTTTTCAGGATGAAAGGTACCCTATACCCTTTTCTGTACCCCTGACAAAGTGTATGCAAAATTTCATGATGATTCGTTAAATACTTAAGGTGTGAAAGTGTTACAAACTCACTCTCATGTATAATATTAGTTAGGATCATGCCATTTAATTTCGTCATATAATTAACAAGTTTTTAATTAACTGCAGAATAATTAACACGAAGATATGTTTCATTACAAATTTACTTGTTTTAATAAATTACATAGATAGATAGATAGATAGATAAACTCTTTATTGTACAAAACTGTTTAAAGACATTCTTACAAACTAAAAGTAGTGACCTTGTACAATTGGCGGCCTTATCGCGCTCTGCGATCTCTTCCACGCAACCATTGGATGGAACGAGAGTTTATGTATGGCAAGAGGAGTTGCAGTGTGGTTTTAATAACATTAAAATATCTATGTAACCATATCATTTTAAATGTAATACTAGCAACCCGCCCAGGCTTCGCACGGGTAGCAGAGATATCTACACAAAATCTTAAATAATTATACACCTAAACCTTCCTCATGAATCACTTTGTATATTAGTGTAAAACGCATGAAAATCCGTTCAGTAGTTTATAACATACAGACAGACAGACGTGGCGGGGGGCTTTGTTTTATAATATGTAGTGATAGTTATGACGTTCGCATGCCTAACACCAGTGACCAGCCTGTTTGAAATGTGAAACTACTAAACCGATTTTAATGGGGTTTTTACTATTAGAAAGCTGTTTGTTTTCCAGAAGTAACATAGGCTACATTTTATTTCAGTAAAATGTATAGGTAAAGGCGGGCTACTCTGCGACAACAGAATCAGTTAGTTTAATTTCTGTTTAGAAAAAACATCGTCACTGTATTCACATTGTCAGACGGTCATAGCATCTTGTCAAGTCATCTATGAACTTGGGAAACCCTGTGCCATCTCTGGGAATACCTATATCCGTTATGAACAGCCTATCTACCTACCTACTTAATTACTTCACTTAGATGAAATTGAAGCTATTTTGTTCAACTTTTTGACAGAATATTTTGCTGTGTGGACCAATGAGACAAGTTTCCGTGGTCCTATTTCAGCACATGTTTGGATGCCCCATCTTGCAAGCGGAAGTAATCATAGTCATTGTTCCAACGGGACCCCCACTGACTGTCCCTAGACTGTTCCACAGCCTACTGTTGTGACAATCTCACGGCCTGGCCTGGGCTCGGCGGCAACTCAAACAGCGTGACAAGACTACGGGAGTAATTCGTCAAAAAATACTGTTTAAATACATTCAAAGGTCAAACAGATTTCACATTTTATATAACATCATTATCTCAATAAGTGATTAATATTTTTATTAAACAAAGAGTGTACATATTTTGAGAGGAGATAAGGAAACAGCGGCTTTAGACAATGGACATAGCTTCTTGGAGGGAAGAGGTCAGTTAGAAACTATCAAGTGATCCCTATGTCGAGTGATTGTAGGCGTTTTTAACCTTTTACTATCAGACAGGCTGTGTGTCAACTTATTATTCACTAAACAAAACAATGCAGACGTAGACCACATCTTCTTAAATATAAAAATCAATGTTTGTTTGTTCGTATTTAGTGCGCTGCCGCATGCCGTACCTTTATTTGATATTTTCCTCTTTTGTTAATGACGAGTTAATTTAATGCTGTTCTAATATAATATTTACGAAGTAGTAGTAAAAGTTTCTAACGATGTCTTTTGGGCGCATTGAAGTGGATTTCTTAGTAGATTTCTGCCCTGATATATAAATAAACACATCAACTGCAATTATATTAAATACTGGCGCTATGCTAGTATTTGATCTCAGTCATGTTCTCAGTCTAAATTACAGTGACACCTCTGACACCTCGACACAATTAATAACTTTCCAATAACACCTTTCACTACATCCGGTAAGTCCCCTGATGCGCGTCCTATAATCCGACGTCATACATTACACAATTTGAATGATATAATGTAACCTTACCATTTGTAAGGCATCTGAGGAAACTACCAGCTACCTTGGGATCCGGATATCCGAGGGCCATTTTAAAAATACAGTGGTTTATGTCATCGCGGCCTCTATACCGGGGATTTCTGACTTGATTGCCAATTCGAAGTCTTGTAATTGGGTGGTTTCGTATAGTAAAAATAAACTTTCAACAGTTCTAATGAAATTAAGTTGATTCGTTGTTATTTTTATTGATAAATATAAGTAGGTACATCAAACGTAAATTATTTGACGATAACAAATTACGACTTTACGATTTGTTACTTGATACTAGTTTCTGCAGAACTGTAAGTAATTTGGTTTTTTTTTGTTTGATAGTCCACTACCGCATAGTTGTTCCTGCATATATTATATTGATATTTTATACATATTTCCTGTGATATACTACGATATTACACTGATCGGTGGGAACGCCAAACTGTCAGTTACTATCTGGCAGTGAAGGTGTGCGGACGTGTACCTGCTTACTGATATTTGGTTGTTTTATTTACACCACAAGACAAGCGCAAAAGAGATCATAACATTTCTTAAAAAGTATATTTGTGATAATGTATAAGTTGAAAACTGTAAATTCAACTCCAAATTAGTTTACCCATCCTTATATTCTCATTATTGTTTAGAAGGCATTGTTTTATTATTCATATTGTCCATTGACGATAATACATACCGATGATATTGTATGTAGGTACTACACAGAATGTTCCAGAAAGATGTAGTCATATTTTAGGGTGGTCATAGTAAACCCCGTAAATGACACAAAGGCGCTAACAATTTTTTAAAATGCAAGCTTCTAAGCCAACGCAATCAAAACATATGGCCACTTAAGTCTTAAATTTGACCAAATTTGAACATTTTAAAGGGTTTTCGTGATGGATCTAACCTTTTGGTGCAGGTCACCTGTATTGGGTCACCTGAGCTTTCATTCTTCTTCTTTTTTCTACAAGTTCCATCAGTCCTCCAGTGTTGACGCTTGCGAACTGATGCAGAGGGTTTTGACTCTATCACGGCAGTTTTAAACAGCTCTTTAGCCATACCCCACAGTTGATATGTAAATGCAGATTGTGTCTAAGTCAGCCCACTGATGCCGTTTTTGCTTGATCGCAGCCATAAACTTAGGTATATACGAGTACGTCGGCTGGATTCTTTTTTGTTTCTCAATCTTCCTAGCATCAGAAACAGTTACTGAATTGTTTTGTCTTTCCTATTTACATATATATTACTAGCTGTTGCCCGCGACTTCCTTTGCGTCGAAATTTTGGTAAAATCTATCCCATAGGAATTGTACATTTTTCTCGGATAAAAAGTAGCCTATGTGCTATTCCAGACTATAATCTATTTATTTGACAAATTTCATCCAGATTCGTTCAGTAATTTTTGCGTTAAAGAGTAACAAATATCCATCCATCCATCGGCCCATCTATCCGTACAAAATTTCGCCTTGTAATATTAGTAAGATATAGTTTAATGGCTTGTGCCTGCTTCGAATCGTGCTCTAAATATTTAATGACTAAGAAATGAGGTTTAAACTACAGAATCCATTGTGTTCTTGCCTACGTAATGAGGCACTTTAAACGCTCTAAATCTAAATCACGGCTCATTTACAACACTTTAAAGACCTCGATACAATATAACATATACTTGAGTGTCCATGGATGGTATTCAAGTCACGTAGGTACTACATCCATATACGCCACATCCCCGGGAAGTTACAACGTTCAAATGTATGAATAAATTATTAAATATTTTATTTAATTTGTTGTGCATATACTGTAGCACTTGTCTGTGGCTTATGGAATATGCTTTATATAAGAAGAGGATGTCTCTCAGGAAAGTGGTGTGTTCACGGGAGAATGCAAAATGAAATTCTGGTAGCTGGAAGTAAACTTATATTGGGGCAAATACTTAATATCACAATTATAAATCACTTTAAATCTTCTTAGCTTCTAGTCAACCATCTGGCTTACTTTTATAATTGTTATTTAAAAAATCGATGTTTTTTTTATATTATTCTTTAAGAAGAGAACTCCTGCACTTTTTTAGTAATAACTTCCGTGTCGTGGGAAACTTTACAAACATAAAAAAACAGATACAAAGAACACCTGACTCGGAACAACTATTAGTGGATCCTACAAACTTTGTCTAGTGTGGGAAACCTACAACACTCGGCGTGGCGCAGTGGCGAGGCGACCACTTTAACCATTGCCCAATCTATATATATTATTTACTGTATGGGTACTTACCCAGGGTAAGTACATATTACAATAAATCATCACAATAAATCAAATAAGTTACCCTTCAATCAGACTGATCTTTGTTTATCATTAGAAGACCGTATTGTTTTAGTAGCTGCAGTGGACGTCTTATGACTGATTTATTCAGTTCTGTTTAAATTATTGCAGATTAATTAGACGTGTATTTGTGAGTCAATTGAGTAAAAACATCTAGGTGTCAAATTCTGGCTTTTATGAGTATCTAATACAACCCGTCCCGGCTTCGCACGGAAAGCAGAGCGTATTAATATATGTCTACATTTTTCTTCCTGTGTGGCTGATAGCCTGTTTCGTTGATCATGTCTTTAGATTGAAATGTAAAAACATACTTGTGAGAATTTCACTAGGAAACGGATTCATTTTTTTTGTGATAGGGTCAATTTAATCTAGATAAATAAAGGACAAAAAAGCGCTTCTTTTTAAGACATGTTTAAAAGTATTATCTTCCAATATTTTTTCGTTATTGTGTGATAAGCTTTGAACATAGACATGTACTGTTGCTATGTTTTTAAATATTTTTGTAAGAGGAGTAATTCCGGTATTGGTTTACGCGGCGCACGCCTGTAGAGCTTCCAGTCGGCCTAATTTTCTTCTGACATCTTCAAAAATCGTCGTCATATTTCATTAAATTTTTAAAAAACTTAATGTATTATACACCTTAACTTTCCTCATGAATCACTCTATCCATTGGTACAAAACTGTATGAAAATCCGTTGTTTACTTTTGAAGTTTATCTCTTTCAGACAGACAGATAGAAAGCGAGAGAGACGCGGCGAGGGACTTTGTGTTATACTCGTAAAATGTAATTATTGAAAAGTACAGATTTAAATTGTTACTGTATCCAAACTCTTTCAAATTATAAAGAAATTATATAGGTATTGGCACACAAATTAAATTATTTACTTCGGTAGTATTCGTCACTTCTCACAGTTGTGAATAATTATACAAACATTTCGATTCCGGCAAATGTAGCGATAATGTGTATGTAGACAAAACTATCTATCTACTAGGTTTCTATACATTGTGCACGTTGTAGGCGTCGCAAATAGACTTTAGCTGGAAAACCAGTAATGTATAATAACTTTAAGAGAATGCGGCGTATTGTTTTATCAAAATATTTGCGTTATCGTCAAGACAAGTAGCGAGTGTGACATTGACTTTACCAAAGATATTTAGTTACATTTTTGAAGTGAAAACTTCTTTGGTATGGTATGGGGAAAAGCACTGAACTCGCTTGACCGTCACGCTGACATTTATATATGTATACACAGTATACAGATACAGTTATGTATATATGTATAATTTTCAGTGTGAATTTATGTTTTCACTTCTGACGTGCAGTCCTACGACAGACATTTTTTATGTTATAGTATGGAGAGAATATTCTTTACTAACTTTAATTAACTATATTTTAAAAATTTAAAAAACACACACATTTACATCATTTTGAAAAAGAGCTAATACTCTTACACTGCTGGACCGATATTAACCAAACATAGCTAAGAACCACCGCAAGGAAACTGGCTTTCAAATGAAAAAAACCGCATC
Organism: Callimorpha dominula; assembly: GCA_949752705.1. Lineage (NCBI taxonomy): Eukaryota > Metazoa > Arthropoda > Insecta > Lepidoptera > Erebidae > Callimorpha > Callimorpha dominula. The sequence continues at coordinate 22,010,456 of OX456993.1, forward strand.
GAAATCGGTCCATCCGTTTGAGAGCTACGATGCCACAGACAGACACACACACACACACAGTCAAAGTTATAACACCCCTCTTTTTGCGTCGGGGGTTAAAAAGGCGTCCTCAGTACAGATGTTTTTTTACTGTGGCTATTGTGAATCAATGTAGTTCAGTCTGTTTTGTTATGACAAGACAACACCTGTTTTAGGGAAAGATGTCTGTGTCGCAAAAATATAACAAAGACTGAGAATAATTGCGAAACTTAGAAAAATATAATCGAAATATGTATCTACCTATATCGAAATCACAACAGTTCACATTCTCGCAGTTGGCAAGGTCCAGCATGTTTAATAAAAAGAAACGGTTTTACTCGCATGTTTATGTCGGAGATGCACGACTAGTGTCGAATCCGACGGGTGCCCTTTTTCAAGGAGTGAAGCGTCCAGCCGTGAGGGTGTGACACCTGACACCGTCGACGCAGCAGGACGCCACGAATACCACTCACGAAAGTTTTTCTTCTGATATAAGGTCTACCATAGAAAATATCTCTGTTAACAAAAAAAAAATATTTGCTCAATAGACCACCTCTTTGCACCATAATACCTGTATAATATATAATATAATTATTTATTATAGACTAAGATGGCTTTGTGGAAAATTCCCATTTTATTTACTAAAATAATGGTGACAGTGGTGACTGCACACCACTTGTTATGGTAGTTATTAGGTAAATGGGTACAGAACCACTCGAACTCACACGATAACCCATAACAACTCGGTACAGTCACCAGAAAAATTGTCTTTCGATTACAAAAAATATAGTTGCATGGTATTTAAATGTGAGTTTTTAAATAATTTTTACTGTTTCTTTAATATAGATACTAATTAAATTTTAATAATATATCTTAAACCACGAAAAATCAGAAGCAAAAGAAGATGTCAAAAATTAACAGTCTTAATAAGTCAGAATGTCTTATCTAGGTAGATATCTGTGCCGGACACAGACCACATATAAAAGCATTCAAACATAGTTAATTCGCCATCTTGCTTTATCAAGGTTTTGTTCTTCGTAGTCACGGAGCACAGACGCACTTGGCTTTGATATAGTCATTCTTGCTTGCCAGGGTTACAGATTAGGCCCATTGGAGGACTAATATCTACTTCACAAAAACAATTCTGAGAATACCGTCAGACACGTTTCTCTATGTACACGTACAATACAAAGTATATTTAAAAAATATTATCTTTTTTTATTACCTACATACATATTTATTATATTAATGTTACGTATTACAAAACCTTTTGTACGTGATTGTACTACTCGTGGGTCAGTACAAAATTGTCCATTTGCCATATGAGTTCCGGATATCAGCCAGTAACTGATATAACGATTGAATCGCTTTGTTACTATGGCTTATAATTACACCGTTTTGTAATCCATTTGGATTCATTCCGTATGCTCGTCCACAGCGGGTGATGGTTGAATTTGATAAGTTAGTCACAAGAGCTTCCAGCAATTTAAAGCAGCCCTCTATTTTGAATTCTTTATTTAAAAAAGGCGTTTTATGACGTCAATGACTACTGCTCCCCCTCTATGGATTATACCATAATGTTCTACGACGCACAAACTTTTTCAATAAATGGTCTATTTCAGAAAATGATTGATGAATTAATGCCTTTGAGGTAGGCAGAGAGAACAGTTCGCCACTTGCTACTATCGTTGCACCTCACCAGCTTCCTCTACCGGCATTAAATCTTTTATACAAACCGCCCGCAAGTACTTCGATATTTAATAATATGTATATTATAAGAATAATAATGATATAACTATATTAAAAATATGTATAATTATCAAAATATAAACATTGAGTGTATATTTTGATAATTATTTATATATATTTTTATATACCAATTGCTGCATACTACTGAACGTATTTAAGGACTTCTAATACTAATACTACAATGAACTTGAATTTTTTGAACATTTTTTTTACAATATATTGATATCAAAGAAATAGACCCTACTTAACACCTTAAATAATTCGAAAATAAGCACGAAATGATAATTTTTGAAACAACAAAATATCAGGTTCCACCGAGATTTGAACTCGGATCGCTGGATTCAGAGTCCAGAGTGCTAACCATTACACCATGGAACCGGTGACTAAAATTGTTCAAATTAGCCATCGGTTTCAAAGCAATAACTTCTGGTACGTATTTATAAAGATTTTATTCGCTTGCTGTTATTCTTAAAAATAGCCAGGATTGTGTGGCCTCTCTCATAATGTTATTGTTCAATGTTGAAAATAAATACCCACTTCGATAGGCTTTTAATTAAAATACCGAATTTTTTTTTGACATAGTTAAGCCCTCTTCTACCTTAAATGAAAATAAAATATAAAATTTGATAGTTATATCTTTAAACTTGTACAGAAAGTTACAAAAGTCAAATTTCTGTTACATTTTACGTAGGTACCTACCTACTAGTTGTGTTGTGTGACTTGTGTGTTGCGTACAAGTAATATTAACACACTTATTTCATAACCTAAAATATTTATTAAGGATATTTTTTTACTTATTATTCAAAGCCAAAATATGACAAAATCGTGAAAAATTCTGTAAATTGTTAAGCTTTTTGTGTACATTAACTTCATTTTCTTTACAAAATTCTTATTTTTCACCAGCCACAGATAAAATATCTTAAGATGCTTCACTAACTAACTATTTTTAGACACCCCCCTACTGCTTCTGTATTTGCTGGTTATCGTCTAGCATAGCAAATAATAACTTTTCAGGATGTGTAAAAAATATAAGTTTTTGTAAAACTGGATCAATTTAATCTTGCAGACGTGGATCGGGCGTTCTTTAAATTGTCCGTCTTTCTTTATATACAACCACAGGAGCATAATCTTTTAAAATATATATTGTGAGTTTAATTAATTATTTTGGAGGGTTTTTCAGGCTTCATTTAGTCAGTACTATTTCAGTTTCCTTTAGTGAAATAGACATGTTTGGCGGGAACTTGAACAACTAAGTGGAAAGAAGATCAATGTCGTTTTCCAATTATTTAAATAATGTTGAGGCCCGTTGGTGTATCTCTCTAAATTAGTAAACAAATGCCAAAGTGGTAGTTTGTCCACGTGTAGTTAAGAAACGAACCATTGCAGTAGACTGCCAATGTTTTTCACGCATTTGTATTGATAATAAGGTAATAACCTGTAGTTTACACTTCGGCAAAATCAATTGCTTCTGCATTAAATACTTCTGAGATAGAAGGCTGTTTGCCTTTTCTTTCATTTAACAAAAATAATATGCTTCAATATGTCGGTTGTTCTTGGTATCACTGATTATTATATTTCGGGTTAGTATTTTCGACATTAGGTACGTCGATATAATCCTAAACTCACAACTGAAAATTAACTTGATCGATCGTGTAACAGTAATCAAATAAGCTAAATAATTCAAATGTGCAGATACAAATTCAATTTATACCTAGAAAGATAACAACGCAACTATCGCAACACAAATATCCGAGATTTTGACGTCATATTTATTCCAAGTTTGTATTAAGTTTATCAGTAAATTGACTTTATTCATTCGGTAAAATCCGTTTAAGACGAATTCAACGGGAACTCAGCCAAAAAATGCGTAATAAGTGAGAAAGCGTTTGGTTATGTGGGATGGGAAAAAAATAGGTATATATATGCTATATATGTATCGCCACCCGGCAAAAAAAGTGTCATAGCACAAAAAAAGTGGCATGTCACATGTTAGGTACGTTTTGACATTTTTATTGCAAATGTTGCATTTGGTCAGCTGTAAAAAAATCGTTATTAGCTCAGTGAAAAAGGGAACTTTGTTCCTGTTTAGTTCTATTCACCGGCATAAAAGTCGTGTTTTCTCGAAATAGGTGTTTTTGTATTACGAGACGTTTTTGCCGGGTGGCGATATGTATATGCAGATGTGAACTAATGTTGTGTAAGTCTTTAATTACATATTTATGAAGTTGTTAGAATGTTAAAATATTACGATGTTTTGCATGTAATTTTAAACGTAACGGTTTATTTAGGTAGTTCACTCCTTATAAGATTTCCATACCGGGGGTCTTATAAATATGAAAAATCGATTAAGGAGAAAACTCCAAAAAAATAGACGTTCCACCCTAATGCTCAAGCATATCAAGGCAGCAAGTATGCTTATTTGCTACATTACTGATAAAAGCAATAGTAGTAGTGTTTAGAGGTATTCTGAATATGAATGTCTTTGTTGTTGTAATTATGTTTATCGTTATCATCATCATTGTAATCCGAGGTCATCTGTGTCTAATCTAACTCGGAACCTTATTGAAGTCATCAAATTACTTAATTAGTAACAAAAAGATAGCGACATTTGTTATTTTATGACAACACTAACATAACACTTCTTAGGCAATCAATCTTTTTATGTACTTATTCAAGATGATTATTATGACATTGCCGTGCATAAGACCTGGGATCGAGTCGGTTTTTTTTTGGATTTTTTCTCAATAACAACCCCGGAGTAATACGACACTACGTGTTTGAAAAATCGTAAGGGTCGGTATTAAAATAGCCTAGTTTGTTTAATATAAAACACGATATTAGTAAGTAGGTATTTAAATATTATTAGTGGTCGTGGTTATATTATAACTCAAAAGCACTTACTTAGTTTCTTTTGCCTATTTATATAAACAAGTAAGGTAATGATTATTTTAAAAAACAATTTTCTATAAGTATATAAACTGTTAAACTAAAAATATAACTCGAACATGTAAATCGTTAAAACAAGCGACGAAACTGATAGCTGTGTGCCCGGATGCCGGATACCGGCCGACCAATAACCGGCCGAACCGGCTCAAGAAACTGAACAAAAAACTCTTGATTTACCACATTTACCAAGCATGAGGGCATCGTTGAAAGAAGAATTAGAAAGTCGTTTCAACTCCTTAAATCAATCTAACTACTTAATGCAGGATTTAAAACAAACTACTCGGAGTTGACTCACGCATTTCTTCTTCAGGGTAGGCAGCCCGCCACTTGCTTCTACTTATCCTTACATGCCTCAGGAACATCCTCTACAGTTATTTAAACCTTTCACACAAGCCACCGGTTTCAGGTACTTCTGACGTGCTTTTTAAGTTATTTTCATTCTTTATACGTGCCCAAATATCACCTAAAAAGGGTATCCTTTTCAATGGTTTTATTACGTTATTTTTCAAGCCACACTGCTCTCGAATATTTACATTCCTTTTTCTGTCAACCAACCTAATTATCCGATGATACACAATACCCGGATTTAACCAAGTTTGTTAGAATTTATATGAAAGATGAACAGCAGTACATATAGCGGGAGGCTTTTTTTCTAAGCTGGCCTTGTCTATGAAGACAAGTAAACCGTTTATTTCCTCACAATGCAGAGAAATTAATATTCATTCACCATGGTTTACTAAATTACTATTATAAGTGCTAATCATTTTGTTGTAAATGAAAATATTGGGATTATATTTATAAATACGGCTTAAATAAGGTATCGAAATTTAATATCCGGTATTCGGCTATACACTTGCTTAGTACCTATCCGGTATTCGGCCGGATAGTGAAATTAGGCTGGATAGGCTGGGTACCTGATAGTTTCCGGATATCTGTTTCATGTCTAGATAAAAGTGACGACTTACACCCTGAAGACGTTCTGTGTCCGTCTCCGTAAATATATCTAGACCCTAGACCCATTATTGGAGCGGCTCCATGCAGTAGTAGACCAGCTCTAGCAATAATATTCTATGCTTAAATTTTGCGCATAGCACAATATAATCTTGTTTTGACAGCAGTCGTTTAAGCGGTTCCGAATAAAGGGGATCTTACATTGTGGAATTTACGATCTTTTGATATCTGACTGTTCGTAAATCTGAAAGTTACGCCTTAAAATACCTAATACCTATTCCAAGCTTCATGACGTAATTCGACCACATGCGCGTGAGTCTATCAACCACAAAATAAAAGGCTTTGAAAGAACATCCTGATATGAATCCTATTGCGGATGAATTTTTAATTAATACATTACGAAGGACCTTTGGTGGGTTCAGTTTATTAATGAATACGTAGTACGAGTTTACTAAGTGCCTACTCGTACTACGTACCTAACTGACGATAGTTTTCTAGAGCTTACTTATGTCAAAGGACGAGGATCCAGGGAAGTACGTATTTTTTAAAAGAAATAAATATTTAAATAACAAATAAAAAGCTTAAGAGAAAAAATTTATAAATGTTGAAAAGACAAAGGACTGTTTCAAAAATGGAACCGTGAAACTTTAGTTATATCTGACATAACAAGTGAAGATCGTTTTTTAAGCGGAAAGTCTATTTTTTTGAGGTTAACAATAATCAAGATAATCCCGAGTATATTGATAGTGTATACTTAGGTATCCTTACTAGGGTCGCACTCGCATGATTTAATATGTCCTTTATTACGTTAACTTATATTTTGCATAAAACATCCAAAAGTATTTTGTGCATCTTTTTCCTTTTATCTATGTATACCTAAGTACGTAGCAGACAATCCCTAAAATAAATTATGAAAATGTTTATCATTATAATTTATTATTATAATAATCCCTAAATGATATGTATAATAAAAACATTAACAATGTAATAAAAACATAAATTGTTGCGCTACGATAAATGTGACGCTTTATTTCACAACATTATTCTCATCCGATTCGGTTCCATGGTGTAATGGTTAGCACTCTGGACTTTGAATCCAGCGATCCGAGTTCAAATCTCGGTGGAACCTAGGTCATCTTTTTGTAACGTGTATAATTTATTTAAATCAAGAACAATTTAAATTTTGTTAATGAAGATCGAAGTAAATTATGCAAATGTCAAAACAAAAGGATATTTCATCATTAAACGTATTTATTTCGTGTTCCAAAGGTTCCATTAATTTTTTTTATCATTTTTATATTGAAATAGGCAAACGTGACAGATAGTATTGTCTGTAAGTAGTGTTGATAAAATTATTCATCAGTGTTTAAGATTTAAAAAATGATTAATAATACAATCTGTTTATGTTTCAACATATTGCACATTATAATTTCACAATGTTTTTATAAAATTGATGTAAGAAATAAAAAATACACCAACATTACTTATATTTGAAATTGTGTGTGTGTATGGGCCGGCTCGACCGGAGTGATACCACGGCCTCACAGAAAACCGACAGTTAAGCAATGCTCGGCGAAACACAATTGTTTCGCCGAATCCCTTCCCTCCCCCTCTTCTCCCTCTCCCTTTTCCCCCCATTCCCGTACTCCCTCCTTTAAGGCCGGCAACGCACTAGTGACTCTTGAGTTGCATGTGCCCATGGGCGGCGGTGGTCACTTACCATCCGGTGACCCATCAGCTTGTTTGCCCTCTATACCATATTTTTTTTTATTAAATATAGCTTTTTCGGTTAAATAACTTATGCTACATAATTATACAAGGTGGCAAATTGTTTTTTCTTTTAACCTCTGACGCAAAAACGAAAGGTGTTATAAGTAGAGATCGGATAATCGGATGCATATTTCCCTAAAGTTATTTTTTGGATAACAAATTATGGAAGCGGCTTCTAACTACATTTTTATTTACGAATGCAGTTGTATTGTCGCGTCGCTACTTGCGCACAAGCAGGTATAACTTGCCGTCTCACTCGCACTCTTACAAAATGCTTACATTGCCTGGGGTTTAATAGGCCCGATTTGACACTTGTTACAACGTAATAAGGTTGTTTTTGCTTCGTCAAAAATCACTGACAATAAAAGTAGGGCAAAGCAACCATATGTTGTAACAGAGCAAGTGTCATATGTGTCAAACTGGGGTTTATCACGGAGTATAGGTACACTTCAATTTGAATTTCCTGGAATCGCGGGATTCTTTCGATAAAAAAGTGCTTTCCATAATAGCCAACATCTCAACTTTAGGTAAATATGCATCCGAATATCCGATCTCTAGTTATAAGGTTAACGTGTGCATCTGAAGCATCGTAGCTAGCAAACGGATAGTGTTCTGAGCTGTAATTCAAAAAAATCTATACAGCCCTTTGGAGATCATCAGCTCTTTTCTAATCCTTGCAGTGACTTCTACTTGTCTGACTGACTTGAAATTTAGTATCCTGACACTTCAAAAAAAAATTGTGCTTATTTTTATTAAATAATGTCGCTAAACTATAACTATGTCTTCCATTCTACATATTTGGTTATAAAATTAGGGATTAGAAATACAGAATACGATTTTGAATAACGCTCTAACCTAAAGCGGTTGAAAATAATTAAAAATGAATTACGTCTCCTTCAGGAGCTCTATTTAGGGATAGTAATGAATAAATTACGTATTGGAACATTTCCTACATTTTATCTAACCCGTAATAATCTCGTCCATTGGTTGATTATCTGATCACCCTAGTGAGGACACTGCTAACCTGCAACTAACGGAAGATGCGGAAATTCCACTATCACGAAGCACCGTTCATTCCATACAGTACGTAAGGCAGGTTTTATTTTATTACAAACTGTAATAAAGAGATTTTTCAAGTTTTAAAAACTGTTACAGCTACAGTTCTTCTAGAACTATTTTTCTCTATTTAAAGCCAAACTAGTGTATTTGGATATATATTCCACCGCGGAAATCGAGACGGCAGCAAGTCGGGAGGACCCATCTTTCGACCCACCAGACCACCACGGCAGTATTATTTGTCGTTATTTTTATATAACTTCCGTGCCGATTGACGATACTGGTAGGTATCGGTTTTCGACCGAAATGCTGGTAATAGAAATAACTGTCTTCGCTGTTATCGAAGAAGCAATTTTAAATAAAGTAAGGTCGTGAACCCTACGACTGTCCTATGCTTGTAACAATATTTAAGCCGCTCTACGCGCTATGTCAAGTATAGTGCCTTTAAGAGGACCGAATCCAAAACTATCAAGGGATTCCAGGAAAATGATGGTTTCTTCGCTTTGGGTTTAGCAACTACTACTGCCTTAAGGGTTTGTTTTATTATGAAATTAGAAAATGTTAAATGTATGTGTAAAATTGCCGATTTATGTACGAGAATTGAGCTATAAGTTTTCATGTAGAAATAGAAATATTAAAAACTTTGCAATATCTGCAGGTTAGGGCCACTTTAAGTTTAGCCGTCAGTTAGAACACCAAGAAATCCAACTTGGAGATGGTAAATAAAATGATAAAGTTGAGTGTCGACAACTCAGTACGGTAGTTCTGTTCCTTGTGTGGACCAATCTTTTATCAGGACACCCCACCCCAGTCCTCCGAACTTTTAGGGACATGTCTGTACCCATCGGGGAGGTAGCGACGTCACTACCTACATCTGCCAAGGTACTCGACAGGTTCAGAGGTTCGTATAGTTGTTCCAGTTCTCTGGTTTTGAAGTCAAAGCCAGAAGGCTCGGGGCCACTCCGGAGCTACTAGGTAAGTTCCCTAGGTACTGTTCAGATGTGCCAGAACTTTGTAATGGGGTGGGCGGAGGGAACACCTGTGCTATGTAGGTCCCATTTACTGCTGATCGATTTCTACAGTCTACTTCTTTTGTACTACAGCAGTCTCCCGAGACACAAATATGTCTATTTCTGGTACACCCATCAAAAAGACTTCCGCAGTCACTACACAGGTAAAAGGCCGCTGGTTGTTTTCCTCGTGATAGCTTGTCCACTATTATATTGTATCTGCCTGGCACATGATGTGCCATTAAAATTATCTGGCATTTGTCCGTTAGTTATTAAAATTGTTAGATGGTTAGTGCCAAGTGTAAGGCAAATGGTTTCATTCCTCTCTCTTTCCGGACATGAGTGATGAGAGTTTGGTGGTCTAATTGAATCAGCACATGCGACTTCTGAAATGTTTTTTGGATGTCTCTCAATGACTGCTACTACTGCATACAGCTCTTATTTGTTGCGGTGGCATCTCCTTTTGGAAGGTTGACCATATGCCGTACATTTTCTTACCAACCAAGTTAGCGCCTCAGCCCCTATCCAAAGCGTCTGTCGCTAGGAAATTGGTGGCAGGCTTTTCGTGAATAGGTACCGTGTGACTTGTGGCTCCGCGCCACCAAGTCATCTCTTGGTACACACCTTGGGGAACCAGCTGCTTTTGACGAGGTCGTTTCTTGTCGCATTGCCATAGAAAAATTTTCAATCTTCGACCATGCAGTCTGGTTTACTTTAGTTCACCCAGTAGACTTTGTACTTCTCGGAGATTGATCAGAGTTTTCGCAACGACCGGTCTAAAGTGACTGGCCTGTCGGTCTAGTGGTTAGCGACCCCGACCGCCGAGCCAGAGGTTGTGGGTTCGATTCCCATCCAGGACAAATAACTATGTGACGAGTACGATCATTCGTTCTGTGTCTGGGTGCAACCCATCTATAACATGTATGTACTTAGAAACACATAAGTATGTTTATCAAATATCAGCAGTCTACCATAGTACAGGCTCTGCCTAGTTTGGGACCAGACCGCCGCGCGCGAGATGCCTGAAAGCATAACTTGGTTGTTCAATAGGAAGTCGTCTAGGTGTGTACACTAGAACCCGACATCCCTTTACACGCAAGATCTCTGCGACCCAACATGTTACAGAGTTCAGGCCGAGTCTCCTTTTCGTTGGCAATGAACATATATACATAGAATAGAATAGAAAAGAATAGAAATCTTTATTGGAAACTTAGACAGTAGTACAAATAACATAAATATATACGATAATGTCTGCATTAGTAAAAACTGTGTCGCAGACATTAACGCCACCTCCAGCCTGGGGCCGTCAGAGTTCCATCATAAACAATCTACCGAAAAAGGAGTATGTAACAATTACAATATTGATAAACGAATATTATTTTGACATTAGTAATTATGTAGTAAAATAGGAAACAAAAATCACAAAAAAAACAAAATAAAAAAAAAAAGAAGAAACAAAAATCAAAATGCAAATTGTGTGGGAGTATTGGTTGTATATATATTTTGCGTGTATGTGTATTCGCGCGTGTGTGTGTGTGTGTGTGTGTGTGTGTGTGTGTGTGTGTGTGTGTGTGTACGCGTGTGTGTGTGTAAGTGAGGGGGGTGTGTGTTTTTGTGGGTGATTTGAAAAGACTCTAATATTGAGAATTTTGGAGGAAACTTACAAAGCCTATTCGTAAGCATGCGGCTTAACCATGATTTCAAGCTCTTCATAGTTGAGGGTGTGCAGCCACTTATTGGTAACCAATTTGCAAGACTTAACGGTAAGTAGATAGATATTGAGTATTCTATTTGCTCGATTATATAATACAGGGCTAAGGAAATAATATTGACGCTTTAGCATCTCAAGCCCAGCTAATTCAATATGGCATACTCTGTCTGACCTCCGTACTTGGGAAATAGATACCGCGTCAAATGGCACTTCTGTGTGTAAGAAAGAGTGTCTCACAGTGGGGACTTCACATAGAGCATATAGATCTCTAGTTGGGAAACGAATAGGCTTGCGTGTCATAACCTTCAGCACAGCCCGCTGTGCCCGTTCTAGAGGTAATGTTAGGGATTTTACTGAACCACCCCAAACAGTAACACAGTGGGTCAGGACAGAGTGAGCGAGAGCAAAGTAAACCATTTTCAGTGTTGGTGGGTCGGCAGCTGTAGTTAGATTTTTAAAGACAAATATTAATTTTCGAAGTCTCGGTACCAATGAATTAATTTGCTCCTTCCAGGTCAACATACTATCCACATACACGCCAAGGTATTTAATAAAGTTTGTGCGCTTAATGTGGGCACAACAGCAGTTTTCATAAGTATCAACCGTACATAGGTGAGCAATTAGGGTAAAAGAAGGGGGTGGCTGTGATGCCATTCTTGGAGCGAAAGTGATGAACTTTGGTTTTTCTAAATTGAGAGTGAGTAGATTATTAGTTAGCCAATTCATAGTTGTTTGCAGACCAGATACCGCATAAGAACGAGCAGCGTCCCAATTTTTACCATGAGCCAATAATACTCTGTCATCTGCATAGGTTATAATTTTAGCGTTAGAGAGGTGAAGCTTGCACAGGTCATTGATATAAATGAGGAACAGGGTAGGTCCAAGGACACTACCCTGAGGGACGCCGTAGCTCAAGTGTTCTATTCCACTTGTGAAATCGCCAATGATAACGCTTTGGGTACGATTTGTTAAATAGCTTTTAAAAATGTTCAGGGGTAAACCCCGAATACCAATTCTTTCGAGTTTTTTAAGCAGGAGCGGAACAGAGACAGTGTCAAAAGCTTTTGTGAGATCTAGAAAGATACCTATTGTCTTCAGCTTATTATTAATATTTTTGGCAACAGTACTTGTTAAATTCAAAACGGCATCTTCGGTGTTTTTGCTGCGCCTAAAGCCATATTGGTTGTCTGCAATGATTTTATTTGAATTTAAGTAATTGAGAAGTCTATTGTTTAAAATTTTCTCAAGAATCTTGGAGAGAGTACTTAAGACAGATATAACATTTATTATATATATTTCTTAATCACTGACAACGAAAAACCTAAGTATTCCAAGTGCTTCACGGCTTCCGTAGCCTCAAAGCATAACTTGGTTGGTCTTTGTTTGACCCATAGGAAGTCGTCTAGGTGTGTACACTAGAACCCGACATCCCTGTACACGCAAGATCTCCGCGACCCAACGTGTTACAGAAGCAAAAAAGGTGTAGTACTGAAGCCAGGCCGAATAGGCATGGCATGCATGGTAGACATATCATTAGGTATAACTGTTCTCTGTAACTCACACTTAAGGTCCCGTGGGCTTTCACAGCTGCCAAATGAAAATATGATTTTAAAATGTGTATTTTTATCATCCGGTCTCCCTGTTGGAGAAAATCATGTATAAAATCAGGCGAAAATGTTTTGCTTATAGCGGTATAAAGCATTGTTTCGTCGTCTCATCGCTTTTCTTCCGAAGAAACAGTTTAGAAATGAAATTGGGACATGTTTTTGGAGAATAGTTGTAGTACTCTTTGACGCAAGAGGTCTTGGACTGTTTGAGACATAACTGGTGATATTTTATTTCTAATTGAATATTATTGATTTTACCTTGGCGGTGCTAACCAAAAATGAGGCCCACCAGGTACATAATTTAAAGAGCGACGCGATTTTTGTTTTATGAAATAAAAACTTCTCACTGTCATTAGATGCAGCTTGTGTATTTACAAACAGTAATTTTTTTTTTTTAATTAAAAGCTTTTACGCCTTGTATACATTCTGCCCTTTTACCGCGACTGATTTGTAAGTAAACGCATTGAAATAATTATTAGGACGGGGCCGTATTACCTAGAATATACCTAATCTGATTTCAACTCTTGAAGATTAATTATGAGCCGAGTCGATAATTGTTTGCAAACCCGATTGCAAAAGCAACGTTTGCTGTAACAAGGCTTTGATAATTAAAGCCTAAAAATATTTTCCTTTGTTCTAGCTACACAAAGGTCCGAGAATTTTTATTCTCATCAAAATCGGTTTCCCATTACCCTAAATCGAATGATTTTAGTGTTTTACTCTATGTATTTGCCAAAAATTCATTGTTTACGCTCTCTGGCAGTTTAATTAAATTACGTGGTCCTTATTTGTAGGTTAGGTACCCACTGTTGATGCATTATAAAATTTGTAAGACAACTGACCTGGCTGTATAACGCGTCGATTCGGGGATCGACCGTTACCTGTAGGGTTCCTAGCTCCGACCCGCTGTTCGATGAACTGCTACTCGGGGACGCCTCACTTTCTTGTAAAAGTAGTCGTTTGGGCGTCCGAGGGTCGGATGAAGTCGATCGAGAGGCACCCACATTCTCGACATCGCCCTCGTGCGTGATGTTTATTACGAAATATCACTAATATTTTTATGAAGAAGAGTGTGAAAATATATGAAGCAATGAATACAATATAAAATATGTAACATTTTGCAACAAATGTTTTTAAAATTTATTTCGGAATAACAAAGTATTTAGAGATTACGACCACACGCAGCGAAAGTACACAACGCTATGACAATTTCAAGTAACAGCGTTCCCCGCCTTGCTGGTGCGACAGTGCTGACATCTGTCAAATGTCAGGTGAAATGGAACTATAGAGACCGCATATAAAGCTAAGTATACACTGCTTCTTCATATACAATGCTGTATGTTTTCCGAAGGCACATCAATAAATAAGTTACAGCTGGAATATATTTAGATGTTGATCAGTGTTTGATGGTGCAGATGAGGGTTTTAGGCTTTTTAAATTTATATTTTTTTAATAAGAAGTGCAAATCCAGGGGACTTGTATGCGCGATGCCGACCCTTTAAAAACCTGTAGGTACACTTACTTCTTTCTTGAAGAACCCCATTATTTTTTATTATTGGTTTGAGTGCCTAGTGCTACCTCCACCATTTCTGGGCTTTTGTAGCGCATTTCTGGTTTACAGTTCACTGCTCAGACTTATGGCTTCGAGAAACTTCCAGATCCTATCAGCAGTGATTGTTTGTATTTCCTGCGGTTGCATGATGTGCAACCCTAGGTAAATACTTCGGTGCCGCATTAGTGGGCCACAAGAGTATAAAATATGCATTGCAGTCTCTTGTGTTTCTTGACAGAATCTGCAAATTGTCTTCTCACCCAATTTTAGGTTGAACATATGTTTATTCAGTTTGTAGTGTCCGGTGAGGACTATTGTTACTGCACAGGTTTTGTATCTTTTGAGCTCCAGAAGTTCTTTAGATACTTTATTATCATAGCCCTTTATTATGGCTTCCGAGTATCTTGGACCAGTCGTGGTCTTCCATCTCTTAATAGCCAATGATGTATATTTGGCGTTTATGATAGAATACGCTCGATGTTTGCTGATGCCGCAGAATAGTTCTGGGCCATGCTGTCGGTTGTCTGCACTGGCCCTGGCGAGTTCATCGGCTTTTTCGTTGCCATCGATACCTGAATGGCCTGGTACCCACCTTAATGAAATTTTGTTTGATTGCCCCAGTGTGTTCAGGTTTTCCTTGCAATTTTGTATTAGCTTTGAGCTAGTCTCAAAATTGTCTAGTGCCAATAGCGCCGCTTGGCTGTCTGAGTTGATGTAGATGTGTTGATTTTTTACTTTCCTTTCAAAGTTGATCTCCACGCACATGTTTAATGCAGAGAGTTCAGCCTGAAAGACGGAGGCCTCTGCTCCCAGGTTGGCGCTCCACCTGAATTTTGGTCCCTCTCCGTAAATTCCACAACCTACATCAAGGCCTTTTTTGGACGCGTCGGTGTACCACTCGTGACTACCATTTTTGTTGGATTGGAGGCCTTCTAGCCATTTATCCCTCTGTGGTATGTCTACTGTGTACCTTCTCACGAAGTCGATCTCTGTTTGCATGTCATCCGCGGGCATGTTCAGAGATTTTATTCCGAAAACCGACTATTTTAATGAGTTTAGTGTTCGTGATTGCCACTTTGGTTTCGTCTGTGTACATATCCTATATATGCTTTTGGCAGCTTCTTTTTGCACATAGATGCTGAGCGGAGTCAGGCTTAGTAGTGCATTTAGAGCTTCCCCTGGCGTCGAGGATAGCGCACCAGTGGTTATTAAACAAGCCGTACGTTGTACGTTGTAATTTGTTTGAGGTAGTTGTTTGGCTTACCTTACGGCACCAGACGGCAGCTCCATACGTTACGATTGGCTTTGTAATCGCCGTATATAGCCATCCTGGGCTGAAGTCCCCATCTGGCGCCGGCCATGCGACAGCTCATCCATAAAGCCATTTTTGCTTTATGGACTATGTTTGTGATATGAGAGTTCCAGGTTAACTTTTGGTCAAGTGTGACCCCTAGGTACTTGACTTCACTAGAGAAAGAAAGGATTTTGCCGTTTAGTTTTGGATTTGACAAACTTTCCAGCTTCCTTTTCTTTGTGAATGGAATTATCGTAGTTTTGTCTGCGTTAATTAATAATTCGTTATCTCTGCACCAGTTGTTGATGGTGTTGAGTGCTCCTTGTAGTAGTGTTGAGATGGTGTGGAGGCATGGTCCTCTGACTATGACCACCAGGTCATCTGCGTAGCCCTGTATGTCATAGTCGAGGTTAGACATTTCTACAAGGAGTTGGTCAACAGCGAGCGTCCAAAGTAGTGGGGATAGGACGCCTCCTTGTGGGCACCCTCGTGTCGTATAAAATTTGTGCGATGTTTCATTTAGTGAAACTGTCGCAATTCTGTTTGAGAGCATGCTTTCCACCTATTTTATGGTGGTGACATCAATGCCCTTTGCAATCATTCCTCTGAGGATTGTTGCTGTGGGTGTATTGTCAAACGCGCCCTCAATGTCGAGAAAAGCACATAGAGCAGTTTGCTTATCCTCTAGAGCCTTCTCCACTTTGTCGATCAGATCTAATAAAGCTGTTTCCGTGGATTTGCCCTTTTGGTAAGCATGTTGGTAGGTGAGGAACCCCATACAGTAGTCCCTTGGGAAATGTTTATGCTTCGTATATAACTGTGGTGAGCAAAAAAAATTGGCGAAAAGAGTCTAAATGATATAAACTAAAACCTATCAATCCAAAACAGAAATATGCCTAGGGTTCATGTTGACCTACAAAAACTGGTCACATTTCTCCTATAATGCCTATAGTGCCTATAATTCGTATTAAATAAGTCCCCAGATTATTTTTGGGCGTCGATCACACCCAACTAACCCAGTCCCGCCCTGAGCCTCCAGGGGATCGTATTACTTTAATGAAAAAGCATCAAATAACATAATTGACGGTGTGACGGCGTGACACGACTGAAAAGAGTTGCCAGTAAAAAATATCAGAAATTTGTTTTAAAAGAATTAAAAAAATAAGGACATAGGACACAGACGACTTTTGCTTTTAACTTGATTTATTAATTTAATCCACCTGATTGTTCCGGTACCTCAACGAAATCGTAGAATGAAACATACTAATGACCGTGGTTAGCGAGTAGAGCCACTAGAAACCCATAGGACGGAAAAAGGGTCGGCAACATATAAGTGACGAGCCGTGTATTTCTTTGATCAATTTTAAACAAAACGCCGTCCATATTTCGTTTTATGTTTTAAATGATAGATGTTAAATAATTGACTGGTAAAAATACGAAAAAATCGAAATTAAATTGCGGCATTTGTGAAATTTGCCTTAACTAATATATGGATAATAAGTATATATAAACATCAAACTGCAGTAGCATCGCGCAGAATGCACAGATGGCGTAAAAATAACTATAGCAAGAGGTGAAGTCTTATTACACTTTTTCGGTCTTGCTTCCATCCGCTTCGCATCCGCAGCGTGTAACGCGCGATAAGGAACTTCGTTCCAATAAATACGTTAGATCAGCGGCAGACCTCAGAGGCCTGGGAGATTCTGAACCGGTTTTTGATGCTGTGGAACACATGCACTTTACACATTTAAGTATTATTTATACTTGCATTACAATTTTTGTCGTTGTTACTCGTACAAACACATTATATTATCTGGTAATTCTTAGAATTAATCTATTTCTACCAGTTTATTCCACTATAGCACTATACTCCATACACAATTCTATCATTACACAAAATAGACTAGCAATATTTTTGTATATCTACTGGCAACACTGTCCTGTCAAGTTACAAGGCGTGACCTTACCTCACGACTTGTCTCTAGGGACGCACAATTTATTAATCAGAAATAATAATTCACTGGTAATGTGGGCTGCGCGTGAGTTCTACCTGATAATCATCGCTAGTAATCGGAAGGGTTAACTCGTTAGGGTTAGCGGGAATAGGTTTTTTTTTAAGTCGTGATATGGTAATTGTTGAGTAGCTGCTAAGGGATGGGTATCGTTGTCTGTTCAAACTGCAAGGTTTGTTAATTATGTTACATTCTTTCATAGTGTCAATGATTGGTTCTGAGCCGTAATATTTGTACATTGGGGAGGGGATTTTCATAGTGGGAATATTTCGTAAGTAGGTTTGTAGGTTTCAGATTCCGCTCCACCGCTTCTTTGGCTAAAGTTTGAAATCGAGCTTTAGCTGATTCGAACTTTGACCTAAACTTAATTCTTATTTTAAACTTATTAGTATTATTTTAATTATAATGAACCAGTGAACTTGATATCACTATAGAACAAACTCTCGAAAATATTTTCTACTTTCTTTTTAGTTCAGTTTGCTATTAAAGAGTGTTTTTTTAGTTTTTAAACCTATAATTTATTCGTTGGTGAGTATAGTCACCAGAGGTCCACGAGAGGGGTGTAAGATAAAAGGAGGAGAAAGTAAGATTTGGCTACCCATAAGTGACAATAGATGTTAATTATGTGTCTTTATGTGTCGGGCCTCTTCACCCAACCATCACCCTCGAGCGGGCCGTGTGGTGGTTTATCAATTTAGTTCTTAAATAAACATATTGGAATACGTTGTTGATTTGGTCTTATACTCTTCTCTCTACTTTTACTCTCTATAGATGTAAAATATAAAATGTGATCGTGGGAGAGCCATGCTTCGGCACGTATGGGCCGGCTCGACCGGAGTGATACCACGGCCTCACAGAAAACCGGCAGTGAAGCATTGCTTGCATTGCTATTCGCTGCGTGAGTGAGGTTACCGGAGGCTTTAACCCCTCCTCCCTCTCCTCGACTTTCCCCTATTCCCGCCCTTTCTCTCTCTCCCCCTCTCTCCTCCCCTTCCCACTCTTCCCTTACTCCCACCTTAAAGGGCGGCAACGCACTTGTGACTCTTGAGTTGCAGGTGGCGGTAGTCATTTACCATCAGGTGACCTGTTTGCTCGTTTGCCCCCTATACCATTAAAAAATGTGTCTTGCAATAAGGCTTCTTCTTGTTCAAATAATTCACACTTAACAATATTTAAAATACTATATATTTAAATTTTATCCATTGTTTATACTTATTAATAATAATTAACTTTAGTTAACCCTACACCTGTCGACGTGTGGTACAACCGACCCCAAATAGATTTTTAATCCGCATGCTGACGGTCTATACCAAGTCCCCGAGGAGCTTGACAGTTGTAGAACGAAAGAGTTCGTTTTTAATTAAAGCAATCAGTTAATTCGAAGGCGCGGCCAGACGATATGAATAAATATATGGTAATTAGCATAGGTTTTTTATCACTACTTTATTACCATGATACATTGGTAGACTCCACCCTTTTTTGATTTTGGATTTATTAATGTTGATAACTAGTAGATGTAGTATTGCAATTTAAAATGTCAATGTGAATGTAATCATAGTTTTTTAACAAGAAAATAAAAATAATTTAATTGTATAAACCAGTCAGGAGCAGGAGTCAGTCAGAATATGTCAGTCGTGAAGCTAGTTGCCTGTTCTAATACGTAGATCCTATTGAGAAAAACAGGCAAGAAACTTTTTTTTTCCAATTTTTTATTAAATTGTTTATAAGCACAAATTAAATGTGTAACGTACTGTTCTAATATATAAACAGTCATCAAAATTTACTACATTTAAGTAATCGCAATCCGTAAATCAATGGCACTCGTTCACGAGTATGACGCACGCGCCAGACATCGTCTAGCTCAACCATATTAAAGTCATATACGCCACTATCGGCAAGACTTCTAGGCGAGCATGACATACTCAGACTCACATAGAAAATTAACTTAATAAGTGACCACACAGTTCCCACGTCTAAACTAAAACATATCATAGCAACAATGGTCCCAATTCTGTTACTTCACTCGCTAAATTAAAATTCACTAAATTTTCTTCACATAAGATGTAAACCTTGTACACTTCAAAACAAGGTCTTATTTCAAATTTAAACAAGTAGGTAACATATGTGTCAATTTATTTGTCGACTAAAGTCTGATACGCTTAAATAAACTTTAATCCCACGTAGCGAGAGCCGCTATCCGTTGAATGCCATCTCTTTTGCTTTATGTTTTTAGTAAGCGTCTTCGTAGGTGTAGATTAAAAACACGTCATCCTTGTTCGTTTTGAACAAGTTTTTATACGGCAATTATACAGCGTTTGAATAAATGAAGACTTTCGCTGCGTGGAAATAAAGTTGAGTATACGTTGACAGGTTTTATTGAAATTTAGCGGCGCTGAGAAATAGATGCTAGTAACAAATAGACCTTATTACGAAGAACACTAGGTTGATTTCATATGAAGAAATTAAGTCAGGTTTTAGTTTAGTCAAATGTACAATAGAATCGGCACCATTGTAAATTCTACTAAATTCTTTCACAATTTGAAAAGTATGTTCCAGAGGGACATATATTAGTAATATTGTAAAGTTGAAGAGTTTATTCCTTCTCGCTTTTCATTAAATTGATTTAATCGATTTGACGTTAAAAGAAGTCGTACAAGATATTGACGCAAGGAATTTTAGAAAGTTCTCATAAAGTTGAATTGTTTTTACTGTAACTCCTAACGGATGTTACGAAAGATATAAAACATCAATGTTTTTTGCAATTTGGACTTTGAGTCATTACGTCATTCCTTCCATTAAGAATCGAGAAATAAAATATACAAGTATTTTTTTGGTTTTTTGTTTAAACACCTAGAAATAACTTACGTCTTTTTTTTGACAAATAAAAAATAATCCATTAGTAACACTTGGAATGAGATCATGACGCCGGCCTAAAAGGTGGTGATTTGATGTCGTAAGAGATGATATAAAATCCAATCGGAAAAGACATAAAAACGGAAAACACATGTTCAAGATCGGGTGAAGTGAAGAAGATTCAGCAGGATGGCGGACCCTGGCAATGGCTAAGTATAATAAGGCAAAGGCAGGCAAAAGACATAGATAACTATAATTTAGATGAAAAAGAAAAAACATTTTTAAAGACAAGCCTCCGACAAGACAAACATTTAGAATTTTTTTTTTGCTAATGGTTTTTAATTTTATTTATTTATTGTCATCGAAAATAAAAGTGAACCTATGAAAAATTTATCAAATCATTGGTTGAGGATAACTGCTTTAAAATTCAGTTGCTAGATTTGATCCGAGCAAACATACATACAGACAGTGCAATTTAAATAAAAGCTTATTAAAGTAATCAATTTTGTTGACAAAGTAATACTACAAATTGTAGAATTTCTTACCTATATTCATCTATTTTTGTACCACCCCCTAAGGTAGACTGGTAGAGAATGTCTTTGGCATTAAGTGCGCAATTGTTCATTTCTGTGCATAAAGTGTTAATAAATAACTAACTAACACGAAAAAAGTTAAAACTTTATAAAAATTCTCCTATCACTTTCCAAAAGATCAGGTCCCACCGAGATTTGAACTCGGATCGCTGGATTCAGAGTCCAGAGTGCTAACCATTACACCATGGAACCGATACACATTCGCTAAAAATACAGATCTTCACTCAGACAGCTTTCTCTCCACGTTAATTTTGTGCCAATAACCGTGGCCTAGATTTGAACTAAAAATAATATGGTTATTTTTGTATGATGTCTGTCTACGTACTGTCAGCATTAGGATTCGCCCTTTATGTTTGTAACTACAATTAAAGCATTAGACTTCCCTCTGATATCTCAATAAGGTTACATTAGAGACATAGCAGAAACTGGAACATATCCAATTAAAAGTTTTTGTTTTTAAAGCAACAATTATGTTACCATTGAAAAATATCAGAGATCATTCTCACAAGATGAAAAAAAATATGGGAATGTTAAAATTGGTTTCCTAAACACACTGTTCTATAACTTTAAAGTATTATAAAAGATAATAATATAATTGTAATTAGTAATTGTAATTTACCTATAATATGTATTTTGATCAACAGTATGTTTATCAACAGTCTCTGGTTACCATAGTACAGGCTCTGCCTAGTTTGGGATCAGACAGCCGTGTGTGAGATGTGTGAAGTTATTATTATTATCTATTTTATGTTAAAAGTTTTGGGTTGAAATACTCTAATGTGGATAATGTTGATACGTTTTAATATAAAACAATCTGTATCAATTAAAAATAAATAAAATTGAAGTGTCTGTTTGTAATGTCAAAATAATAGTTTGTTTCAGCTCATGCAGTTATTTGCACGATACCGATGCCTAAAAATCAGTTTTTAAAATGTTTGTCTGTCTGTCTGTCTGGAACGGGTAGACCGGGACTTTCAATGGTTTCAGCTGGTGTTATAAAGGGTAACTTAGGCTACTTTCATTTTTAAAAAAGAAATAGGTTTACGAATAATAATACCGTACCTACGTATAGAGTAGCGTATCAGTCCAAATTATAAAAAAATTGGTAGTCATGGGACTGCCGACAGAAGTGAAAACTTAAAAATTCGACGAATTTAAAACGTCCCATTAGCAGGTTCGTGACATTCATTAATAAGGAGCTGACAGAACTCAATGTTTAGATTAGCGCCCTCTAATAGATGTGTATTATTAGCGTGACCATCACGAGTTCAGTGCTTTTTCCTCATATCAAAAGTGCACAAACGTGTCTAAAGAAGTTTTCACTTTAAAAATACGGGTAAGTATATTTGTAAACATATTTAAAAAAAACGCGTTAGGTGTCTTTGGGACACCCGGTTGGACCGCCCTTCCTTTCACTATATATAAATATATTTAATGAATTTTAATAATCTGTATCAAAATATAGTAAATTATTTAAAAACTCGAAATTAAAACTGCTCCATCATAAAGTATAATGTGAAAGTTGCCCGAACCAATTATATGGATAAGTATCGCGCAGAATACACAGATGGCGTAAATAAAATACATCAACTCGCTGTCAGCATTTTTCGTTGTGCCTACAGTTTTTTTTTGCTAGCCTTCATCCGCCGAGCGCCTGAAAAATAACGCAAAAATGTATTGTAATTTATGTATTTGTAATGTATGTACTTGTAATGTATGTATTTGGTATTAATTGCAATGTATGCTGACTTGATAGTTTGGTATATTTATTGTAGTTAGCACAGGGTAGGTAATAAATAACTTGTTGAACCTTGCGATGACAGAATTTTAAAAACCGTTACACGTCGATTACTGTCGTTTGTGACTGGTATTTTCATTGAACACACTTATTTAAACCGAAATAGTTTACTTTCATTTGAGCAAGGCCAGCCTACTTTATTTTGTTCCATAATACGGTAACATAAAACCTTCAATACATAATTAATGACGTAGAAAACTTACCCTAAAATACGCGTGTCCATATTCGGGAAAGTCAGATCGCAATGATCCCGGGAAGTGGCGACTGATCCCTAAGCGTTTATCCCTCATTGTAACTCTATAAGATATTTATTGGCGGGCTAACATTCGGAAATGGAATGGCTCCTTGGCGGTTACCGGTTACGGGCACGTCGTCCGACATTTTACATTTTTATTTTGTCAATATTTAATGTGATGTGGTGCGGTATACAAGGGGATTATAGTTTCATGTTGAATATATCGCCTTTTTATTTCTATTAAATTTATAACTTATAGTGTAATAAATATTATAAAAATGAGAATATGAAGAAAATATATTTTCTTGTATCACCCATTCTCAATTACAGCAACCTATTAATTTTTGAACTTATTATTTGCTCGATGGTCATTTTCAATGTCTTACAGAAAAATAATCATGATAGAAAAGACGTAAGTTTAACCAAAAATAACCTTTTTAAAATTCTATTTTAAGGAATAGTGACGTTAAAACCTAATAAAATCTCAAATAGTTCAGAAGATTCATATCCAATTAAAGGTTTTATAATTTCATTACATTTTATAACTTTTATATATACTACTCTATCTATCTATCTATCTATCTATCTACTCATATCTGTATGTACCCCAAGGGTAGGTAGAGGTTGATCACACATCCAGACAGCGGGATCATGCTTTGCAAAATTTCTTAACAAATAATTATCTTTTAAAAAAAGTATCACCGACTTCAATGTGCTTTTAAGTGGAATTTATTTGTTAATTTCTAAATAACCGCTCGACTGATTTCGATAAAATTTAAATGGGACCACCTGGGAAGTATACCCTTTGAATAGCCAAAAAAATAATTTTCCGAATTGATTCAGGCGTCTTTGAGTAATCGGTGAACATGCATAAAAAAAAGATTCCGACGAATTGAGAACGTCCTCCTATTTTGAAGTCGGTTAAAAAGAAATCTCTACAGAAATGTTGTTCCTGTCCGAAAATCGAACCTTATTAATAGGATTTTAAACTTTACAAGCAGTCCGGCTTTTCTTATAAAAATACTTATGGAAAGAGAGAAACTAAAAAAATTACGGTCAGATCCTTATCTACTCATTTTTTAAGAACTGCAATGCGTGTGGTCTGCGCAGGGTATGCCACGCCCAAGGGATATATACCTACATATAATTATTCCGATCTAAAATCATTACGTTTAAAACAGTACAATGTTCCTACCTACCATATAATTTTTTTTATTGAGCATCAAAATTCATATAACAATTACAATAAACAATATAGACAGACACAAGTAGAAAATTCTTACACCATAAAGTTAGATATCTCCAGAAAAATCTTCATATCTAATCTCGTATAAGTTTGGTAGCGAGACGTCCACGGGCGTATATTTGCGGAGTCGCTTAGCGACCGCTATAAAATATTGTTTTTTACCAATATTCTGAACGGGACTACATTCACCGACTATGTAGACAAGGAGCTAGAGGAACAAGTCTTCTCTCTGGGCTTAAAATATATATCTGGAAATATATTTGCAAGAAATAACTATTAAAACTCACAGCTCACCCTCGATTTCTCAATTACAACCATTGCTACAGCAAAGGATGACACTTAACAATTTCAATAGAAAAACATGATAAACCGATGTCACCGTGTTGCTATTAAGTTAGTAAAGAGTACTACTAGACTAATACTATCAAGTTAGTTCACTATCCTTTTCTTATAATCAATTTGCATTTTTATGTTTATTTCTTTGCCCTAAATAAAGACAACTCTCGCACTAGACCTAATTATTATTAGACTAATTATTATTATTATTATTATTAGACTAATTAAGCCTAAAAAGTGCGAAATTTGAGCGGTAAATATTTTCATTCCATTCCGTTCCAAGTATTTGGCAATCCACGTATCATTTACTGTCTACCTATCAGAGACCCTACTCACCTTAAACTATTTTTATAATTGCGATAATCTTTTAGGCAGCCGACATCCTGAAGCTAATATTTATTTCCACAGTGACGTAGAAATTATAAAGATTTATTAACAATGTCTTTATGAAAATATTAACTGTAAAAAGATTAGAAGAGAAAAAGGAGACAGGGAATACATTAATCATCACTACTACAGTAGAAATGAAAATTGAAAAATCATGACATCATGTATGTCTAAGGCTAACAGAAACATCGCACCGTACCAAAGAGGAAATCAAAAAGTAGGATTCTACAAAACTTTTACGAAGGATTTGTCCACCGCCTCTTAGAGTTAGGCTCATAGAGGTGGCAATATGAAATATGAAAACACAGAGCCTCGCAACCGGTGCGGCGGAACACTCATATATTGATTGACGTGTTTGAATTTTTTATCATAACCCATTTCTATTCACTTGGACGCTCATCTTTGACTGAAGGAACTTTAGGAAGTACGACAGTAGATTTTCGGCTTCTATATTGATCCAACCAGGTTTTCAATTAACGAGGTATTTCAAGACATTTTTTTTAACCTTAAGGAAGGGTATTATAAGTTTAAAGAGTGCATCTATGCGTATGTCTGTTGACTTTGATTACGATTTAGTTATTTTTGTTTGAAAGGTGACGATCGAGAGTGTTCTTATCTGTTCAAAGATCAGCAGCCTTTTTTAATTGTTAAAGGGGTTATCGAGTTCTTTTGTTTTGTTGATTCAGAAGTATTAAAATTTTTGAAGTTGAATGTTGAGTGAGAAAATTGTTGAGTGCTCTTTGGTGGAGGCAAAACCTATATGAAATATATAACTATGACATGTGACGTATTTTTTTTTTAAGTTTTAAGTTTTCACTTCTGTTGGCAGTTCCCATGACTGCCTATTTTCTTGAATTCATAATTGTATATAGCTAAGTTTCTAAACAAGCAGTTGGTTCTCCTGATGACTAGCGTCATTGTGTAGTTTATGTAAAGGTACGTGGAAACGTAACGATACCAGTGCGTCAGTGGTAGTCACACACCAGGACATCACTGGTGTCATACGTACAGGTAGGTCTATCCTTCCATAGGTCTGGTGACGTCATTAGTGTTGCCTAACTGAGAGGTGAGAGGTGAAGCATGAAGGTGAGGCTTCAGACGGGCGTTTCAAATGCGAACAGAATTTTGCTGTGCACTAATTCCTTGTTTTTTTAAGGTTAAGGTACGGTTTCAGTCAGGCGTTGCCAAACTGAAAATAATTTACCTGTACCTACTTTATTTCCTTGTGAAACACGCACCTAATAATAGCTTGACACATCTTACATACGGGCGCCTGATCCCAAACTAGGCAAACCTGTACTATGGTAACCAGACTGCTCATAAACATACTTATATATTTCTAAATACATATATATATATATATATATATATATATATATATATATATATTATAAATTATCTACACCCAGACTCAGACCAAATGATGCAGTCAGGATCACTAGCCACTAGATCACTAGACCAAAAGGCTCGTCAAAGAAAATGTAGTTCACTTCTTTCAGCATTCTCAGTGCTGTCTTCTGTAAAGGTAAGGCGTAAGTCAGCCGGTTCATCTTTCTGTTTGGTGCTGACTCAAAACTATTTAGGTATTTTCATTAGTGTACGAGTTTAGTTAGAATAACAAGTTTACTTTTCAATTTCCAGTTCCTTTCTTTTTTCGTCGGTTTAATTTTTTGTTAAAAAGTTTTTATACAACAGAAGTTTGAGCCGAGCCATCAATGCTCGTTAGTTAGTTGCCTATGACTGCCATCGTCGTACCATTAAAACTGGAAGCTTACTCATGTCACTTTATGCGGTTATGGAATAATGGCAGATGAGTAGTTTGCATCGCTGTCAAAGATTAAAAATATTAAGATAATATACCCTCATTATTCATAGATTGCGCGAGAAAATACCCGTATTCGGTAGAGTACTCATCAAGATCTCATAAGGCGCCCATAGAAACTGATATCTACTGACGTAGTGAAGTTAACCTAAGTTGTTTTTGTTAAAATAATCTCACGAAGAGTGGTAAAAATAACCTTTTGTGTTTATAATGCAACAGAATGCTGTACAGCACCAATGCAAGAAATTCTAAGATCCTAAAGCTGTTTATACATTGTGTGTCTACATTTTATAACGAGGCCATATTTTGACAACGCAGGGTACTACGCAGGGATCTAACGACTTAAATCTTTGATTAAGCTATTTCTATTCATCTCTGTTCTGTAGGTTGATTTGCGTGAGTTCATGTCGTGTTCAATGATATGCGGACTTCTTGATGTAGAATATATAACTATATTTTATTTACATAGTGGTACTACTTTTAAATATATATGCTTAAACTATGACACGGCCTATCCCATAGCTTACGGAGAGACGACTACTTGGGGCAGTGTAATGATACCAGTATCGTTATATCAAAAATGTTAACAAAGGCGCTACTCAAATTATAACAATACTACGCGCCATTGTAGGGCAGCTACAGTGGTCTCGCTTAAAAAAAAAAACTTATTTTTCAAACTTATTTAAATAAATTGGACTGGGGGTGTTTCTATATAGGAATTTCCAGCAGACGATAAGTATTAAAATATTCCATAGACGGCTATACGTGTGCCTCCCAGTAACATAACCTTTATCAAAATATACGCATATATATCTTTTCACTATCAAACAATATTTTAATTTACTTTAACAATGTCAATTCTAATACTTACATTGCTCATACATTACTGAAATATGTAAATAGAGCATAATCTTTACTCAGGTGTACAAAATAATGTTGTGTGTGACTTATGTTGACAACATAATACAATTTACGCTCTACAGCAACTAAGCTTGAGAAAAACAACAACCACAGTTACAAACTGTGGGCAACAAGCTATATCTTCTGTGGTATACCTTTTTCAGATCCAGGCAGTGCCAACTTGTTGTGGAGAAGATCGCGGAATTTCTTCTTAAATATAAAACGGTTTGTGGACGTCAGAGTGGAGATCACACCAACTCGATAACAAGCCATCAATACGAAACACTGCTGACGCCCCTGAAGATAAGAGGAGAACCATTCCAGTGCTTCTGAGGAGATCACAAGATATGACAGGATGGATAGCAAGACGTCGTGACTAACGGTATTAAAGGCATTTGAAAAGTCAATCAAGCCTGGCACTGTAACCTTGGTGGTTTCCATGCCCTCTCTAATATCGCCAGTCACTTTGAGGAGAGCGGTACCCGTGCTGTGACCGGGTCTGAAGCCAGGTTGTAGAGGGCTTAGTGGTTTGTGTCGATATAGAAACTGAGACAGCTGTTTGAATGCACACCTCAAGCACTTTAGATAGGAAGGGAAAAAGTGGGAGAGCCATGCTTCGGTACGTATGTGTAGAGTGATACCACGGCCTCACAGAAAACCGGCAGTGAACCAATGCTTGCATTGCTTTTCACCGATGAGTGAGGTTACCGGAGGCCCTAACCCTTCCCTCTTCCTCTCTCCCTTCCTCACCCCTTATTCCCCTCACCCCACCTTAAAGGCCATCAACGTACTTCTGGCTTTTGAGTTGCAGGTGCTCATGGGCGGCCGGCGGCCGGTGGCCGTGTCCTCGTTTGCCCCCTTTACCATAAAAAAAAAAACATAGATTGGTCGAAAGTGGCCAGGAAGATAAGGATTACTTTATTTAGGCAAAGGAATGGTGAGGAGCAGGATCTAGAATCGAGAGAAAAGTTGATTATATGAGCAATTGCGAGAAGAACATGATCACGTCAAAAATGTCTTTCTACAATTATTCACATATCGTGATTCTAACATATTAATACATAAATATCTAACAGCATTAACAGGTATATGATTATTGTTGTTGTATAATGATAATAATGTAAATAAATATGAAGTTATGGTGACATAAAGGAAAACTGGTTTTCCTTATTGTTTTTTAACCATGCACCACTGGGCAACTTTGTTATGACTGTATTGTATGCTAAGCAGTTCGTAGTAATTTTGCGTACAAACTACTCATTCACACAATGCCGAATGTGCGTATTCATTGTCTTTTGGATAAACATTATTATGTACTGTCGAAGCATTTCTTGCGATTGTTTTTAATTAGCTGTCTGTATGATGAAAGACATTTGTTTTAATTTATATATTTATCTTACTAATATTATAAACGCGAAAGTTTGTAAGTATGGATGGATGGATGTTTGTTACTCTTTCACGTAAAAACTACTGAACTGATTGCGATGAAACTTGGTATGTAGATAGCTAGAGACCTGGATTAACCTATAGGCTACTTTTTATTCCGATATTCCCAAGGGATCGGGACTTGGGGTGGAACGGGTGGAACCGCGGGGCGCTGCTGGTCATCTGTATATTACATTTACTTTAGTCTCACTCATACGTAAGTCGTACTTATAAACCTGCATGGTTCAAATATTTTTTAGGTTCTATGTCCATCTCTGTGTTTCTTGTGTATCCTGGTAACTACTAAACGGCGGAACCAGTTTTGTTGAATGATACGTCGTTATTTAAAAAAAATGATTTTTTGGCCCCAAAATGTATGTTTAAAAAGAGATGATTAACAAAAATATATGTAACCACCGATAATAGACCGATTCATTTTATAACGATTTATTAGTAAGTATTTTTAAACCAGGCAGGTTTTTAAATTTTTTATTTATTGTTACCTTTATCCTACTACATACATTCTCAAACAAGCACACGTCCTTGATGGCAAGCGGTTACCGTAATACGCAACATCAGTGAGCCTAAGCCTATCAACCATAAAGGTCTGGTTTTCCCACTCATAATCAGAAATACAGCACTACCGAATTGTTTTGGTTAGCGCGGCCTTCAGTGGGATGGTACTCTACATACAAAAAAAACATTAAAGCGAAATAAGTAAGAACAAAACACAAGCAAAAGCAACCAATTTCCACGATAACTAAAAGGGTTTTTTCTAAAACAAATCAGTCAAGTCTTTGAAACGGTTGTCACACCGACAAGTATTTACGACGGAGGGATGAAAAAAGAGAAACTTTAGAAAACCCACTTTTCATTTGAGACGTAATCTACGGGAGGGCGACAAATGAGGTTTGGACATGACTACGTTTCCACTTCATTTTGTTTCACACATTTTTTATCTGGTAGCTTTATCTGTTTATGTTTTCTCCTTTTTAACCGACTTCAAAAAAGGATGAGGTTCTATGTTACACTGTATTTTTTTTTTTGTATGTTCACCGATTACGCCTGGACCGATTTGGAAAATTCTTCTTTTGTTTGAAAGGGTATACTTCCCAGGTGGTCCCATGGTCAGAATCTGATGATGGAATCCTGGAGAAATCGAGGGAACTCTTCAAATTTTATAGCCACACTTGAAGCGATTTGGTTATTTTGAGGCGCATTGAAGTCGGTGATACTTTTTTAAAGATAATTATTAGGAATATTACCGATATAAATTACAATAAAAATCAATATTTTTCGTATT
Source organism: Callimorpha dominula (assembly GCA_949752705.1). NCBI lineage: Eukaryota > Metazoa > Arthropoda > Insecta > Lepidoptera > Erebidae > Callimorpha > Callimorpha dominula. Next base: position 22,041,030 of record OX456993.1, read on the forward strand.
AGTAGTCCGTTATTAGAGCGTGGATGTGACAGAGTATGAAGCAAAAGAGAACAGCACTATGTCTGTAGTGCTATCTGGCTGCGGTTCTTTTGTAGTGAACAGGTATTGGGCCAGTCGGGCTTTATTAGTAGAAATGTTCAGCTGCCTTTTTACACAGGCGTATTTGTACAAATATTTGTGAAATAAAACTAAGTTATTAAATTCACTTTTTGAGTGTAAACATTTAAAAAATATAGTGTATTGATAGATATTAAATTTATCTTTATTTTCTAAGCATTTAGACATAAAATACAAGTGAAGAATACACTGAACAGTTACAGTGATCCAATGTGCAAGCTTGTCGCAGTCTGCGAACTTTGAAAGTTTTATATTTATTAAGGACATGCGCAAGCGCTGCAGCGTCTGACACCGACGCGTCAGGATGCTTTACTCCTTGATAAAGGGCCCCGTCGTGACCGAAACTAGTCGGGCATCCCCGAAATACACACGTGTGTAAAACCGTATGTCTTAAATAAATATAAATAGCACTCACGAGCAAGTTTTTATTCTTATTTAAAAGTTGTAGTTTTGATTAATTAATAGAGAAAACTGGTACAGATACGTTATCTTTAGTGCACTGGCACTTATGATATATCTTTCATTTTATTGTAATACTATCTGGGCCCTTCGGTTTCACCCGCGTAAGTCCCGATGCCATGGGAATATCAGGATGAAAGTAGCCTATATGTTAATCCAGGTCTCCAGCTTTCTACACACCAAGTTTCATCGCAATCGGTTCAGTAGTTTTTGCGTGAAAGAGCAACAAACATCCATACGTCCTCACAAACTTTCACGTTTATAATATTAGTAGGAAGTTGCTTGGTCTTTATAAAAAAGAAAAAAAGGACCATATTATGAATGGAAAAACATCTACCAGTTTGCAGTGGCATTGTTGTTATACTTTAAAATCGGTTTTCTTCTTTTAAGCTTTATTCTTTTAACGACTCAGAGATGACGTATGTAGATAGTGGTAGTGTATTCCCACGACATTAATATATTGATTAAATCCAATTATTATAAAGAAATAGTCAATGCTGGTGCAACATTGGTTTAGCGGCGGTACCGTAATGGCTAAGGCGTCGGACTTGCGATCAAGCGGTTGCGGTAGTATTCTTAAAAAAAAAAAAATTACCGTCAGCAATGTGCTAATACTACCATGTCCTGGGAAACATAAATACTGTCATGTCAGCCATATACTTATATTAATTAATAAAAAAATAACGGTAAGCATATATATACAGTACAGTAACAATACTCTACACAGAATCGAACCGCAACCAACCGTCCCTTCTCTCAACAACCCATTTTAGGCTTCGACCGCACAGAACGATTTGTCCCGCGTCTGGCGCGCGATATTGCGCGACAAGACTGATGATGCACCACACCGCCCTTTTAATAAAATATTTACTTTAGTGATGTGACGGTACGGTATCTAGCAGATTGTTTCATGTGGTATCGATATAGTATCGATAAAAATGTATATAAATATATGTAGAGATACAATTACAAGCGTATTGCGGTGCAATACACAGGATATTTAAAGTGTTTAAACTTATGACTCCTTCGTTAGTTTTTGACTCGTTGGACGGAAACAAAATACTTAATAGTACAAAGCCATAGTGTTGAAGGCAATAGTGTAAAATCATTTGGCATCAGTATTTTAACCAGCCATCACTTAGCGGACTCCAGTTATACAATTAATAAAAACATTTAGTACCTAGATGCCTCAAACTTAGATGAAAACGTTTCTTAGTGTTGCCATAATTAAAATCTGTTCCACGTAATTTTTCCCTCTGTTAGCATCTCGATTGTAAAACATTATATCACTACTATCCGATCTGTTAATTACACATGCTACTCAGCCGTTCCCACTGTCAGTTTAATATAAATACCGATGCTTGACTATTAACAAAAAAAAAAAATACCCGATGTGATATTCTGTAAAGTCCCATCCCTAACAAAACGGATTACACAGAGACGATGTTGGGATGTGGTATCACAACTACTTGTGTACTCGAGGTGTAACTTTTTCGATTTCTTACTGTTCTGGACTTTGTCGGCTTGATAGTTTAGTAGTTATTGTACATTTTTAAGATGTGGCAACTTCCATATACAGCAAAAAAATACTCCAACATCACCTAGGTAGTAACTACTTATCCTGCATCGCGCAATAAAAGTTCTCACGCCGTTTAGTGTATATACTACTTCTCAACATCAACTGTTGGACCGCTGCCCACCAGGCATGATGACCTAGCTCGATTGGAGGATCCTCCCTTTTTGTTGAAGGGTCATAACACCCGTTCCACCACAAATATATATTTAGTCCTGAAATCTATTGTTTACTTTTTTTGTGTACCTATTTGTCCCATAACCAGAATAAATTCATTAGCACAGGCCTTGTAGTTGAGGTGTTGTGCAATAGAGATTCCTAACTCAGTTTGTGCCTCTGCCTACAAAAAATAAAGGAGTGGTAATTTGGGAAAGGATTTTAAGACTCATTATCGCTGTCGATTTAGTGATAGTCGTCAAAATTCAACTGGGATTAATTCAAATTACAAATAACTAGCAACCGGCCCCGGCTTCGCACGGGTAGCAAAGCATTTATTGATTTTTTTCGACGTCTTCAACCATCTTTGCTATATTTCAACTATTTTACACAAAACTTTAATAAAATTATAAACCTAAACATGAGTCACATCGTCTATTGGTGAAAACAGCATTTAAACCCGTTGCGTAGTTTAAAAACGACTTTGTTTTATACTATCTAGAGAAAATAATAATTATAATGCTAATAAGTATCTCTGCGAACGAACTGCTCTGGATATGTTTTGAATGTCCTTTTTTTTTAAGATATTTGAATTAATTAATATTAAACTATTTATATAAAATTATAGGGCCCCCCTGTATTATACTTTCACTAGAAGATGTGTGCAACACTTGTCTATGGCCAACAATATAATAATAACTTGCAACACCTCACCCGCGGCCGTCTGATCTAAAACTAGACAGACCGAGACTGCTGATAAGCATACTTATATATTTCTAAATACATACATATTATAGATAAATATCACCCAGACACAGAACAAAATGATCATGCTCATAACACAATTATTTGCCCTGGATGGGAATCGAATCCACGACCACTGGTTCAGTAATTATGATCACTAACCACTAGACTAACAGGCTAGGCCATATATCTACCCTAGGTATACCGAAGTACAATTTAGGAAAAAAAAGGAAAAAAGACTACTGACTACAGACTCTTTAAAAAGCTCCTCAAATAGATACAACACAAGGTTATTTCAGCTACATAGAGCCGGTTTGATTAGATTCTAACGGTATACTAAATTACACCGTCAACCAGCCGAACAAGCAAGCGAACAACCGGTTACCGGTTACTTGGCAGGAACCGGTTATCTTTGCATTTGTACAATAGGTAAAATTAGTATCATTCTTTCTGCTCTCACTATAAGGCTCGGTAGCTCCGTGTACAAGTATTTATTGTCAACGTGGGGACTTAATATGACCGCACTATTCCCGAAATCTTCAATATGGGGGACTTGTTTATTACAACAATATATAATATTAAAAAAAAAACTAAAAAATAAAGAGATGAGTGGTTGATAAGAGGTTAAAATCTCTCATATCATTGAAAACTTCTAGACGAGCATCAACTGTTATGCAAAACTTCATTCCTCTCGCTCCCAAACGCAACACATTTCAATACGTAATAAGTTACAACATCAGCGCCATCTCTCGGGAAATTCATACATCAATGCTGTGACGTCACTCGCGAGATGAGCACCAATACATCGGAGCCAGGAAATCTTAATCCAATAGCAAGCGACAGCAGAATGATTTATATAGCGAGGCGATGTGATGATCGGGAGCGCTAGCTTGACGCTGCATTATGAAAAATATGTGTTAATATATAATATTAATGTTAATGTAAGTACAGTTTTTATAATTAATAACACGAAAGAAGTAGAGGCACATTTTAGTGTCACTGATTTCTAAGAAAACTTGAAGGGAATCTCAGTTTTCTATAAGTTAAAGTGGTTTGATGCGGTTCTTATTTAATATTATTGTTGTAATAGAAATTTAACATGATGCATCAAATATAAGTTGAACAGGGTTGCTGTAAGTGGTAGTAGATATGGATTATTTTAAAACTGTAACAATTTACACCGTTCTCCATTATGATCTACAATATCTTGGCCATCAATTAGGCTTAGAACGTGATAAATATATGTGTATCAAATGATCAAAATCAAACATAAACTAACATCCATATGGATGTTAGTTTATGTTTGATTATAGTATAGAATAGTTTGATTATATTGAGGAATATTCCTCTACTTAAATATAGATTTTCTAGGGCTAATAACTAAGAGAACAAACCAAAATTCTGTATTAAGAGCTATCATATGTATCACCCAAGTATTTTGCTGCACTGAAATCTTTAAAGATTTTATTGAAAGGTGTAGTTTTATTTTCAACCTTGGCTATAGAAAGAGAAAGACATATTTACAACAAAAACAGTGCCCCGTATTACGTGAGTGACACCAAATTATAGATGGCACAATGTGGGGTTTTAATAGGCCTACCCTTTCAGAGCTACAGGCGTGAGTGTATGTATATGTATGTACTAAATAAATTAGATGACTTTTTTTGTGATTTGCAGTTGTCACATTTTAGCGCTCCCGGCCATTCCGCAATATACTCAGTGTGCACACCTGAGCGCAATCACATTAGCTTTCCTACACACTAGGATTTTTTACATACATATACATATTATATTACATTTTCTGGTCTGCTCTTATCGATGGTAACCGAATTTCAGTACCTATCTAATATCTGGTTAAGGAGAAATTGACTGCACGGATGGCGCGATGGTTAGGGTAGTCACCTCGCCTCTACGCCGCGCCGCGCCGTGTGTTGTGGGTTCAAATCCCACGCAAGACAAAAATTTGTGTGATATCCACAAATAGTTATCCCGAGTCTGGGTTCTTTGTGTCTGTTGTTTATATGCTTGTGAAGCCCCCGCGACACAATAATATTCTTAATGCGGGAGTGGTCTTTAAAAAATCATCTTGTTAGGTCCACCCGTTCCAGAGAAAATCGGTGGTGACACACGGACAGACAGACGCACACGGATAAGAGAGTAATCTTATAAAGGTTCCTTTTTTACCTTTTGAGGTACGGAACCCTAAAAAAGAGCAAAGAAAGTCTTATTATGATTTTTTATTGGATTGCACAAAGGAGAGCACTCATACATTTTATAAACTCTACAAAAACTAGAACAGGTTCGTATTTATATCAAACATATAAAAAAAAAGTTGTTGTTTTCAAACTTCGTATTTCCATTTGGTCATATTTTACAGGAGGATGAAAAAACGATTTTATTAAATAACTAACTATAAAACATAGACAAACAGGTTTATTGACATTTAAATATTAATTGTGCTTATGTTTGTTGTAATTGATTTCTATTTGATAACATGGTTAAATAAATGGATTTTCGTTTACTTTTCAAACACGTGTAATTTACGAAAAGGGTAATTTATTTTTTGGTTATAGAAAAAAAAATAAAAAACAATAAAAAAATACGAGTGATTGCATCGTGTTCGTCACGAAATTTTTCATTAGATGACATAAAAATAAAAAAATCGAAAATTTTGGAGCTATTAAGCCATCGATATTATTTTTCCAAAGCTCCGTTTTGAAAATTAGTATTAATCTATTTTTAAACTCTATTGACGTTGATGTTGATGTTGATGTCACTATCTGTATATAATCCCCGAAAGGTTGGGTGAGTTGTGTTATACTGTTCTAAAGGCAATTTTTTTCTCACATAATACTAAAGGACGATTCTATTGCTACCCGGGCACGTTTCCATATTCAGTGCTGATCCTGAAAAATTCAATAACATTTTATCCGACCAGGGTATAAAACGCAGGACCTCCTTATTAGATTTCTGTGGATATACCGGTATACCTATACTTGTATCAATTTGTTGTTGTTGTCAATAAAAATTAAAGATGCCCAGAATTACTTTTCACTAAACAACAAATTACAGTCAATCGCTACCACTAAACTAATCTGCGATTAATTTCAATCTATTTTATACAGATCTATTTTATATCGTTTCTATATTTGAAATATCGCTGGCGGCAACCGGTTCAATTAACAGAGTACGGTTATTAATGGGACGTTCCCGGGCGTCCGATTATACTCAATCTCCTGTAATCCGTGGTGTGGCTGGTGCTATCAACTTTAGTTAAATGTGTTTAACTGTTGTTTAGTCGATGGCGCTGTCAGGTTCGTTCTATGAGAGGATTTGGATTTAATAATTTGTATTAAGAATTTAATATATGTTTATATTGATGTGTAATGTATTCAAATCTACCGAAGGTTGAAGTACTGACAGGTAAATATAGTCAATCATTTTCATTAAGAGTAACCGTATTTAGGATAACAATATCTTGTGAAGTTTTAAGCCAACTCATGCTTGTACTCGCAATATTATTACTACAGTTATAGAAATCTCAAAAAAAAACTAGTATCATACAAACGCTTTTCTTTGCAGAACGCTTTGTCTATGCGGCAACTACGACTAGTTCCGCATACGCATTCAATCTCTGTTCTTTAAACCTTGAAACACTGACTGCAGTTAGCTCTGTGCAATCTATCGTTGAGCCCGTTGGAGGCACGCACTAATTACCGGCGAGAATTCAATGCTATAAATCACAGACATAATATAACAGCCGGGAGTCGCTCGCGTCGCACTGGAATGCACGCCCCAAATCTAACCCTGTTTGAATTTTGTCAGTACATAAATACAGTATAGTAGCACAGTATAGTTGTGTTTATCTATAGAATGACTGACTGACTTACCCCTTCATACATGAACGGGGCAAGTGTTGCATTTTCAGGGATTACTACATAATGATAAACCTCTAAGATCATTTTTGATTCTTCGATTCGATTTTTTGTCTACTAGTAAACGTAATCGTGATGCTTAGGTTGGTTTCTTTTGGTAACTCATAGATCTAATCTATGATATAAGAAGTACTATTATAAAAAAAAATTTTTTAGTAATCCGGTGGGTCATACCAAAAAAAATGTCCGACATAATTTTGCAAAGAATGCAATGCACATAGATATTCAAAATAGATATTATATTTGCATTAATTTATTCTGACAAGGAGTTAATAAACTTGTATTTGATCATTGAAAATACTCAAATCTTCTTAACATATTTTTTTTACCTTTTGTTAATAAGTCGATAAAGCATACCCCAAGCAGTATTGTCATTCATGCATAGATCCTATCCCACCTCTCGTGGAACTCTGGTATCTAGTAGCACTATCTTACTGTTGTCTTTTGTAAGGTTATCTACCTGACCTACCTCACTTTTTTTTCTTTTTTATGAAGAACACCGTCGTTGCTAGGGTCACCAAGTACTAGTATTCTTGTTAACCCCTCCAGCTAAGCAACATGCTTGAGTAGTGGGTTTAAGTCGGTAGTATATTGGATGGGGTTCGAACCACACTAACTTAAAATCAGTGTTTAAAAAGAAGTCTATTAAAAAAACTAAAAGGAGATTTACAGTAAATTTTAGAGATCAGTGTGTATAAACTGATTCATAAAATATAAAAACTCAGAGATTTATAGACATGTCTTTTTTGCATCATCTTTCGTTTGAACCTCAAAATATTTCTAATCTCGCTCTGCTCTTTCCTATCTTGCAACAGAATTGGCTTTTGTCGTAATTTCCCAAAGCATTTAATCTCGAATAATACACGGGTCGATTTCTTAGTTAATCAGTTACTTTATTTAAACGTCAGTTTAATCACAAGCTAACTATCAATGATATAACTTCCGTAATCGAAAGCGATGTATAACTAGCGGATTATATATTATGTCGGTAAGCTGTTAACATAATCATTTCAGGGTGTTGACTTTTGATATCAACTGTTATAAGTGCTTCTTACCTGTTTTACCTGTTCTCGTATGAAGGTGTCTTGCAAATTATGATATATTTTATAATTACAGTTTGTTCTTTATCCCATTTGTTTCGTAGCCCATGTGGGCTGTGGCAATTCCTGTTTATATGTATATACAGGAATTATTGCACATCAACACGTGTTTTAAGTAACCAGATGATTGGAGTATTGACATGGTTTGGTGTACGGTTCCCGGTATTTTCTTTTCAATTAAAATGACATGAACAAGTTTAAATAGTAAATGATTCAAATAGTTACCACGTGACTAAAGCCTTCAAAAACATGTACATATTTATTAAATAAAGTATACCGATATTTTCTCGAGTACAATGATTCGTATTAAAACCCATATGAGACTAAAAGGTTCTCTACGTACGACCCACACTCGTGTGTCGATTGAAGTCTTCTTCAATCGACACACGAGTGAATTTCAGTTAAGAAAAAACTTTGATTATGATGATAATAAATGTTTTTCAACCTGTGTTTCTATGGTTATACCATAAGAATGTAAAAGTAGTTCTCTTTACGACAAAGGTAGACTAATTTCTGGCGGAACTCCTTTCTAATTCGTGTTAATAAAAAAAAATGTCATTCTAAATTTAAATAAACCGATGTTGAAACGGGCGCTTTGGTACATTTCCCGCGTTCCTCCCTACGGGTTATTTATGAACAGTCACTGAGCTATGTAATAATCTGAGGCGGGATTTAATTTGTCGGACTGATTTCACACTAGAGTGCGAAAGGGACACATTTATATATATACCTTCATGTTGAAAGAGTGAAGACAATAGGGTGTTCGAATCGTTAGCGGTTTCAGTAGACAACCGTAATTGAAAATCGGAAGTGAATTTATTCCCTGGATTCTTTTTCGTGGAGTAAATAAAGGGAATTTTGTGTGAGACCATTAGATTTTTCTTTTTGTTACTAAGTAGCCTTTTTGTAGATACTGTTAATTGAAGGTTTTGGTGCCGAGATTCATATAATGCATAGATTTTGATTTAAGTACCTACGCATTTTGTTTCTATGAAAGCACATTAAAAATATCGCTTTATGTGACTACAACAGAGGTCCGCGCTGATGACAGGGCGTCTCAGTTATCACTATCACATTATCAATAATGTAATGGTTATATTAACCGGTCACCACATCAAATTGTCACGAGCGAGTGTTTGTCTTCCATGTGAGACAATTTGTAGAATTATCTGATACTAGCAACCCGCCCCGGCTTCGCACGGGTAGTAGAGACACCTTCAACAATCATCATCATATTTCAACCAATTTACACAAAACGTTAACATATTATACACCTAAACCTTCCTCATGAATCGCTCTGTCCATTGGAGAAAACCTTTTCAGTTTATCGCGAACAGACAGACAGACGCGGCTAGGGACTTTGTTTTATAATATGTTGTGATTTTCGTTTTAAGTCCGAGTCTAAAAACTAGAGCGGGATGTGTATTTGAAAACAATTCTACAAGAAAAATATATCAAAAAAACTGTATGATTGGAAAACCCCTGTTAGTGTGATAAACCAAGGGAATGGGAGAAGACAAAAGAAGCTCGGGACGCTAAAGAGAGAATAACGATCTCCAGTCTGCCGCAAGGGCTAACTTTCGGCTGTCGAGTAAGGCCGCAGGTTATTCTGATGGAATAAGGCTCAGAACTTTCTAAAGTCTCGGCATGATTCTCTTCAATCAAACAGGCGTAATTGAGATTTAAAGCAGATGGAATTCTCAGGCCCTAATGATGAAGCAGATCGTTTATATCGCCACACTGAATTAGTAAATAGATGTAAAGTTCGGGTCACCTTCGCTAGATGGAGCTGAGTATATGGAGACGAAATTCTCCTACCGTCTGCCCAATTGTTAATTTACGCAGATCAGTGCATTTATTATTTGATCCTATATATGAATAAGTCGTGGCCAGATCATAGAATTGATCGCACGCACGATGTTTCATGATATGGTCAAATTAGTTATCACATCGTAAAATAGATAAATTGTCCACAGATAGAGGCACTGGTATCGTTTTTTTATGATTCATCATGGCGGTCGACAATTATTCTGTCATAAAATTGTACAAATAAAAGGTAAGAGTGCAGTGAAATTTCGTTACGACAACTTACAGGAGCAATATAATAAGTTCCTTCTGTATTGATTTTTTTTATTAAATCTTCACACATCTATCTTTACAGGGTGTAAGAAACACCGTACCGAATACTGAAATAGTGTATTCAGACCATCATTCTGAGTCGAAAATCATTGGAATTTTCTGCCGGAAATATATATATATTTTTTTAATTTTTTTTTTTTTTTGGTAAAAAGTGATATCACAATGAGTAAACAAAACATTTTACCAAAAAAAAATCATAAATACGCCAAAAACTGCAATGTAATCAATTAACCAACATTTATGCAATTAGCTGCTTCGACGGCGCCGAACGTTTAAGGTCATTCACCGTACCGTAAAAAAAGAATACCGCGTACATTGCGTAGCGCTAAATAAAACTAATGACTATAAATCCTTAATCTCGCATTTTTATGATGAACTGAGTTTTGTGTTGTGATAACTTTAAATAGAAAGAGGTTTTGTAAGTTTTTCGCGTAGCTCGTATATTAATGACTAGCAGCGCCCCGCGGTTTCGCCCGCGTAAGCCTCGATGCCGTGGGAATATCGAAATAAAAAGTAGCCTATGTGTTAATCCAGATCTCCAGCTATCTACATACCAAGTTTCATCGCAATCGGTTCTGTAGTTTTGGCGTGAAAGAGTAACAAACATCCATACATCCATACATCCACACATCCATACATCCACACATCCATACATCCTCAGAAACTTTCACGTTTATAATATTAGTAGGATATGCTCAAACGTAGATTGACGTCAACCTTTAACGATATGATTAGTTTTATGTACTTAGCTGGATATAAATGAAATACAACCGTTTCATGAAATGGTCGGCCTCATCATGAAGTGATCAATTCTAAGATCTGACCACCCTGTATACTGAACTACAGTTCTAGTTTCAAACTCTCAGGTAGTACAAGACACTTAATCATTCCTAAAACGTCTTCAAGTGTTGCTTGTTTCATTAGCAGTCTTAATTGTCCCATTCTCACCTTGTAAGTAACATATAAATCACTACCAATAAAGCTATACACTTCTGCCATTCCTCACCTGCCCCTAACAGTTCGATAAAGTACGAACAGAGAATTGAAAGGAAGGTCTTCATAAAATGGACGATACCACCAAAATTTACAGATCTGCCAACAACGTATTACCGCCACTAAAATGTTAAACTGTTGTGTGGAGTTAGACAAGAGTGGGAGTTCAATTTAAGTTGGATTTGCATAGTGTTGTAAGGTAATTAATCAGACTAAATCGCCCTAGACGCCCCGTGACAATGGAATTAAAAGATATCGTATTTGGTTTAATGTATGTATGAACGAGTGCTTGGTTAGTGGATTGTCATTAGTGAGTTTGGGTATTTTCGCAATAAACCTAGAACGGGTTATTTTAAATTTCGAATTTGTGTTTAGTAATTTAATACAAACATCCTACGGTCTTGTGAAATCGAATCGTATACTTTTCTACCTAAGTATGTGACATTTTAAATGAGACAATTTGACATTCGAAATTCAAAATTTTTAGAGGTGACTTATGCTTGTCTAAAGTTTTGGCCATGTTACTCAAGATCCGAAAACAGTATCATGTAATCCATTTTTTCATCATCATCGTCATTATATATAAAATTCAATCTTCATCAATAAAGTTAATGCAGTCTATACGTACTACCTTTTCGTTCTCTACTAATATCTATCTTAGGATGATGTTGAGATTGAAAGAATTAGGTTAATCATTTAAATAACTAATATATTGTAATTAATAATAATACATAATTAATAATAAATAAAAAAAATTAAAATAATGAGTGAGGTTACCGGAGGCCCTAACCCTTCCCTCTCCCCTATTCCCGTCCTTCCCCTTCCCCTCTCCCCTCTTCCCACTCTTTCCCCCGTCCCCCTCTTCTCCTACTCCCACCTTAAGGGCGGCAACGCACTTGTGACTCTTGAGTTAAAGGTGCCCATGGGCGGCGGTAGTCATTTACCATCAGGTGACCCGTCTGCTCGTTTGCCCCCTATACCATAAAAAAAAAATGTGTTTATGTATAATGTAATGTAATACTACAATAAGTATTATAACTTCACAGAAGACACCGGTTAACCAGCGCTACAAATGCAGAACTACAAACCTGTAATCTATAAAAAAAAGCTCATGCAATTGACACTCTTTTTTATGTATTACCAAATGTCCTAGTTTTTGCCTGCAACTTCGCTCGTGTTAATATATATATTTTGTTGTTTAAAAGTTATTTTTCTATCCACGGGGAATATTACTTTTTTTTCTAAATGAATCACTGAGTACGTGTGTGTAAAGGTTCACGATGACCGGTTGAGTAGTTCAAGCCTGAAAACGTAACAAACATACAAACTCACATTCGCGTTTATATCATTAGTTAGGATGAACTTTTACAACTGAGACAATGTCTTTGTCATAGGCTGAACAGCTTTCAAGCAATGTATGTCTTGAGTAACATAGATTGGTACTGCAAAGATAGAATTAAATTCTGGAGATAGAAAACAAAAAAGTCTGTGTTGTTTATGAAACTTTTTTCTTTTCACATTTTTCTTTTTTTTATAATTTAATATAATATTTATTTTTATACATTATATTATTAGTGTAAAGTATTATTATTGAAAAGCCCTTATTGACAAGATTTTTCTTTTTACAATATTTAACTTTTTACATACATTGGATTTTTAGGATTTTCGCCCTAGAAATGGTCAGTTGCTTGGATAGTGTCCGGTTTATTATGACAAAACTCTAGGACTCCTTAGAGCGTACGAAAAAAGAGTGTTGTACACCTCTGCGCTCTACCCCTTTGGAATAAGGGCGACTACAAAACATCTACAACTTTGTCTAACAATTTAAAATAATTATGGATATAGGTACGGCTATTTTATACAAGTAGGTATTACTAAGCTCGTTTATTTCATACGCAAACTCGCTACAAAAAAACTCAATTAGAAATTCGAACTCCCCATTAGTGACGCACTTGTTTCACCACTCGTTAGCCCAACTCCATTTGTTTGCCGCAACGCGACCTAATCCCAGGATTGTTCGCGGATAATCCAGGATCATGAATCATGACACTATTGTTGTAAGTGTGAAACCGACACAAATAGGCCTACGGCTTACGCGGGCCCCTGTTATAAACACAACCACATTTGTATGCTAGGAAAATTAAATCTTATGCCGTAGGTTGCACAGTATAAATTCTATTGAGTTTGATAACTATGATAAGGGTTGCGGTGACGCTGCAATAGTGAATTCTTTTTTTAAATGTTAATATAGCGTTCAATTAACTTTCGTTTTTATTGTGTTGCACAGAAAGTTCATGTTATTAAGCTAAATTGCAGTTATGTAACGTTTCAGTTTTGAAATTAAGATTACGGTGTTCTTTTCTTTCTTGAACATTTGTTTGGAAGCGCGCATTGAAAGTATTTAATAATGAGATTATTATACGCATATTTGGGTGCATTTGTTCAAATATTGGTTTGTATTTGTCAATTGAACTGCGCAGTTGGCTTATGTTTTGTGTAGGTGTTTCTTGTTTTGTTGCAAACATATGCTTTTGAACTGGCAGGATAAAATTGTTACAAATACCTATCTACTGACCCATTTTCACATTTAACATTGTTTTTGTTATGTACTTGAAGCGGTTTGGTTAACAATATATGTGTACAATGTAACTCTCGTGTGTCTTCTGCATAATTGTAATATATGCGTTTTACCTGTTTTTCGTGGAAAGGACGTGTAACATTATCAACTTTCTGCAGACCTTATGCTGCTGCTCAGCATTTCATACCCGAAAAAAACTTTATCAGAAATTGAACCCTTACAATGGTAAGACAATACTTGTGTCACTAAACACAGAAGACACTTTATATGTCATATCTTTGTAGTACACAATTTATATAAAATCATGATAATTATGAATTATGTTGTGTATGTGTATAAAAAGGTGAATATCGCTTTAATTACGTCGAAATGTAAATACGTTCCTTATTGACATGGTTTAATTTAAATTACTTGTCATATTTTGATTACTAAAGCGGTGTGAAATGTACCTCTATTTACCAGTAAAAACACCTGTATCAATATGGACACTATATTTATATAAGTTAGGTCTTTATTTCATCGCCGCCGCCACGTTCCTAAACTATTTAATGAAGAAAATACCATAGACTAGACATAGAACAATACATACATTATTATTATTGTTTTAAGAGTCCAGTGCTACCTCGACCATTTCTGGTCTTTTGTAGCGCACTTTCGCTTTATAGTTCATTGCTCCGACTAATGGCAACAATACATACATAGGCGATACATAGGCGACCCTATTTACGAAGACCTGGTTCTTCTAGGGTTATATACAAAAATAAGTGACAGTAAAGAAAATTGTTATCATCATGTTGTTTTAGAATAAAAAAATCGTGAGTGATATTCATATTTAGTATTTCTGGCGCGTCGGTGTTTGCCACTAGGTAGATAGCTGGAGACCTGGATTAACGCATAGGCTACTTTTTATCCCGATATTCCCACGGGATCGGGAATTACGCGGGTGAAGCCGCGGGGCGATGCTATTCTTTAATAAATCATGTTATTTGTGAATATACCTACCTATTTAAATTTAGTATCACGTAGGTATGAGCCGTGGAAAGGACTGTTATTGATGATTCTCTACTGGCGACTTTGGACTTGAAAGAAGATATCCCCTAAATAGATTAACCGATTACCTGATCAAAGTGACAGAAAACAGGATGTGGACGATAAAAAGTTTTTCTTGTGTGCTTGCCTCCTTCGAATCGATTATTTTGTAAAATAGTAGATTAACCACACGTATTTATTTAGAGTTTTCTACTCGGTAGTCATCGAGCTAAGAAAATAAAGGATGTGAAGACATTAAATGTCATAAGAAAGTTATGACTATGGTAACACTGTGGGTAACATTTATAGTTTATATATTTAAATTTAGTATTAAGTATATAATATCTTAACATAACCATACATAAGTACACCACAGACTACCCTCAATTATATTTGACAATATCCGTACAAAGGTAGTCTGGGAGAAATCGCCGTGTGTGATAAGACCGCCGATTGATATACCTTAACATTTGTAACTTGTTTTGCACTATTTAGTACTTAAAAATGTACAAAAAAGATAAATAAATAAATACACATACACAATATATACAACAAATAAAGAAATTGTTTTTCTATAGTATCCAGTAGACTAGTACCTGTTTTAGTACCTACCTATAAACTTGTACCAACATAAAATTGTTTTGATAACTTAATATGCATTTCGGTGCAACGTGTATGCAAACGGGTGTTAAATGTTATGGGCAATATACTGTGAACTGAACGTTTACGACTAAGGCCTATGGGTTCTTGAGACTCTCTTTTCTATAGACGACATGTAGACACAGCCTAGAAGAAGCCACCTACGGGTTCTATATGCCTGTTGCCATTGCGTTGATAGGTAGGCATTATTAAAAAAGAAAAATCATTGAACGAGAATAGAAATTGTACAAACAGATAATAAGTGATTGTATTATTGATTGTTGTGACATTCAAATTGTACGAATCACGAAATATAAATTATAAAATTGTATACGATTTTAAAATTGTACACATTGACCTAACTTAAAAAAAAATCCAAAGCGATACGCCAATGTATGTGTACTCGTACTGTTCATTCTTATGCTATAGTTACTAGTTAGTAACGAATATAAATTAAACACAGGCGTGTTTTGATAATGAACAGTCAGCAACTTCAGCTAAATTTACTGACTTGAGAATCAAATCTTACATAAAACACCTAAGAATCAATCCTTTACTTGTACAAAAAAGTAGAAATACGTACTAAAAACATTTTTTAAGTTCATGTGACGTTTCAAATAAAGGAATTACATATTATTGTATCACATGAATTTTGTAATAAATAGTTTTTTTAGCAACTTAAAGATTTGTCTTTTCCTCTATTTACACGTGTTAAATTATAATTTCATTTCTTATGAGTTTTATAGGACATTAATTTTGTATTAGATAATGAAGCGGACTTAAGATAAACGTAAAGGTCTGCTCTATCCGTTCCATGTCGTAGTCGTATCGTGTTCTCTAAACACCTTTCTTCGTCAACACACTAACCGTTCGATAATTATAGGCAATACGACATTTTGACGACACCCACAGGAGTCGTACTACGACCCCGACACGACATACGCTTCGATACGATGTAAATTTATTTTTATTTTCGACCAAACGTCGACGGCCATTAAGAGAATTGCTTTCGATTTACTTAGAAATTTTATGTTGTATAAATTGAAGTGGATATTATGTTAGGTGGAGCGTACAATCATCTAGGGTTTTTACGGTACTTATTGACAATAAATAAATTTATCTATAAGTACATCCATATGTCTATATTAATCATTCTTACTTATTGGACAAGTTATCTCCAACAAATGATGAGATAAAAATTTGAAATAAGAAATCAAACCAAAACAGATAAGTGTCATAATAAATGATGAAAGTTTCAATCCCATTTATACACAGTGCCGGATTAGCCACGTAGCAAGAGTAGCAAATGCTACGGGCCCCGCGACTCGGGGGGCCCCGCGACTCGGGGGGCCCCGCGGTCTAATACCTGTCTGACCGTAAAAAAATATCAATTTATAATACACGTACCTACCACGAGAAACGTTGGTATCAAAATCTACAACAATAATTTAAAATTTTACCACGTTTCTACAATTGAGCGCTGGCTACACCAAAAGTTGTGTTGTACTGCTTGCACTGCGCTACACGCAAGTTGGTAGCACGGCAAAACTAACAGGGGAATCCCCTGATATTGTCATCGAACGAGCTAGTCGTAACAACCCGATCAAATAAAATAGGATTCTATCGACTATCAAACAATAAGAAAATGCTGTACATTTATGTTTGGCACAACATAAAAAAACTTTTAAAAGGACTTTAGATGTGAGCCATTCTTGAGAAAAGTTGTTTTGACATTGCTTCGAGTACTGTTTTTAGTTTTCTAACCTGACTTTGCGCTGTAAGCAAAAGCAACTCATACGATTATCTATTTTAAAACACAGTAGAAGAGTTTTTGTTATTGTACGTAGTAAATGAAGTAAAGCATAAACGAAAATAATTTCACTTAAGGTAAGATATTTTACTAGTTATGTTTTGCATATTCACTTCAAATTATTTTTAGTAACTCTTAACATTTGCGGAGTCAAACTTTATAAACGCATATAAATAAAAACAAATACCTCAATCTCATTAATTTTCGTTCATTTAAGTTGTATAAAGAAAGTTACATTTCATGTCCTTTAAAAAAAATTATTATTCTATGCAACATTTTTGATTATTTTAATGTCGTATTAAATTTGATTCCTTTTATAAAACTTTTGTAAGTTATTTAATACATATAAATAGCATTTGTCAAGTTATTTTTTTTTATTTATAACGTTGGATAAATAAATGTACAGTCGAGCCTTTCACATAGACTCCATTTGCTTCACATAAAACGAATGGCATGGTTGGTAGTGAGCCTGCCTGCGGCGTCTGAGGCCCCGGTCCGAATATCGGCGAGATAAACAATTAATTAAAAAAATATTTGTCTAACCATAGGTAACATGAGCAGCAGATCTAGAGATACCGGTCGACACTATGCTTCTGGAAGTGCTAAGCGTAAAGCAAAAGACGAAAAGGAAAAAAAGAACGAAGCTGTTTTATCAAAAACACGTAAGCTGTTCGACTTTTTTAATGTTCAGAGTGATGTTGCTGAATCTACTGAAAATAAAGCAAAACATACAGAAGTTGCATCTCATTGTACATATAATAGTGGTACTACTACTGTTTCTAATGAAACTACATTTTCTACAAGTGATGCTGTAGCTGAAGAGACAGCAATTCCTTCTAATTTAGTTATATCATGCTCTAGCCAAAGAGAAATTAAAAGCACAGCCAGTACTCTTGATCCAGAGCCGTCATGTTCAAGCCAAAAAGCAGTCGATGGTATATTATTGCATGATTTCACTACAGTTTCAAGTCTAAAACAAAACGAAAGTAAAATATACTCCAACGATATTGGTGAATGGCCGAGCAACTTCGATAGAGATTATTGGATTGCAAAAGGAAGCAGCGAACTGCAACATATGGATAGCGATTTTTTGTCTTCAAAGAAAATTTACGAAAAAGAAAATAAGCCACGATTCTGCCAAAAGTCCTTTTTCAGCTATAAACATAAACTAACGAATAAAACTCATGTCAGAGACTGGTTGTGTTATTCGGAAACCAAAGGACGACTTTTCTGTTTTGTTTGCAAAGTTACGAATTCAGATACTTCGTCACCACGGTTTACGAAAGATGGATTAGATGACTGGAAGAATGCGCACAATTTGTTGACAAGACATGAAGAAAGCACTCCACATAGACAAGCCATAATTTCGCTGGTAAATCTCAAAAACAAGAATACGCGTGTTGATTCTCAACTTGTGAGCCAAATTGAGACTGAGCAAAATTATTGGAGGCTACTCTTAAAACGAATCATTGCAGTAATAAAGTTTTTAGCAGAACGAGGTCTTGCGTTTCGGGGTAGTGACGAAATTGTTGGTTCCCCCCACAATGGCAATTATTTAGGCTTATTAGAATTAATAGCCCAATTTGACGCTTTTATGGCTCAACATATTCAAAGTTATGCTAATAAAGGAAAAGGACATACGTCATATTTATCAAAAACAACTTGTGAGGAATTTATTCATCTAATTGCATCAAGCATACTGGATCAAATAATTTGCGAAATTAAGAGATGCAAATACTACTCAGTTTCATTGGATTCTACTCCAGATATATCGCATGTAGACCAACTGACTCTGATAGTGCGCTATGTTCTACCATCTGGACCAGTGGAAAGATTCGTTAAGTTCTTAGACATGGAAGGTCATACTGCTGAACAACTCGCTCAAAGTTTATTAGATTTCTTAAGTGAGAGTGACATTGATATCAAAGATTGTCGTGGGCAAAGCTACGATAATGCCAGCAACATGAGTGGGAAATACTGCGGCTTACAAGCACGAATTAAGGAAATAAATAAATACGCAGAATATATTCCCTGTCTTGCACATTCCTTAAATTTGGTTGCTAAGTGCGCTGCAGACTGCTGTACAGAAGCATTACTTTTCTTCGATTTCGTTGAAAACCTCTACACGTTTTTTTCTGCTTCTACCTACCGATGGAGTCGTCTCACGAACGCTTTGAAAGATTCTACTTCAAAAATTCCGATTTTGAAAAGGTTATCGGACACTAGGTGGTCAGCCAGAGCTGATGCTACGAAGGCGCTTTTATGTGGTTTTATCACTATTAAGCAAGTTTTGGAAGACATTTTCAATAATGTAGATCAAAAAGCAGAGTGCCGTAATAAAGCTTACGGACTAGTTTCAACGATGAATAAGTTAGAAACGGGAATAATGACAATTATGTGGAACCGAATCCTAGAACGCTTGCAAGCGACTAGTGCTTCGCTGCAGTCGTCTGATCAAGACCTTAACACAGGATACGCCCTTTATGAAACAGTATATGCCTACGTACAAGCAATGCGATCTACATTTTCAGATGTTGAGGCAAAAGCCAAAGATCTGACCGACTGTGAAGAGTATCAGCAACAGACTTCAAGACGAAGCAAGCGGAATACAAAGTACGACCATTTCACCGGCTCTACTACACTTGACAACTTTGTTGAAAATCAAACACCTGGACAACGTTTTGAAATTCAGGTGTTTATTGTCATTATTGATAACGTACTGTCTGCTTTAACTAAACGTATGGAAGCATATCATGAAATTACTGGTGTTTTTGGAATATTTCGACAGCTAAAATCCCTTACAACAGAAGAGATTTTGGAAAACGCCTCACGTATGGTCAGTGCTTACGAAGATGATTTGGAAAGTAGCCTAGGCGACGAATTAGTGCAGTTCGCTGAACTGCTGAAAACAGATGTGACTACTGTTATTGATAGCAAGAAACAAGAGTCTCTGGAACTGCAATTTTATAAACTTTTATTAAATAATTCCTTAGAATCGTGTTTCCCAAACGTAGAAATTGCCTTGCGCATTTACTTGTCTCTCATGATCACTAACTGCAGTGGCGAACGTTCTTTTTCAACGTTAAAACGTATTAAAAACGAGTTAAGAAACACGATGGGCCAAGAACGTCTTAATCACCTTACTTTGATGAATATAGAGTATAATTTGCTTAAAGAAGTCGATAGTGAAAGTGTTATCTCTAAATTTGCCCATATTAAATGCAGAAAAGTTTATTTGTAATAGTTTTGTTTTATTTAATACCCTTTAACTTGAGAAACTATAGCAAACGAAGGGCCTCTTGACAGAATTTGCTACAGGCCCCGCGCTGGCTTAATCCGGCACTGTTTATACATATGCATTGGCAAGTCAGCTGACTAACTAAGCTGGTGTAATGATAAGGACAGTTTTTGAGTTATGAATATAGAAAACAGTTGGGTGACATTTCGAGAAAATTATTGAAGTGAAGACTTCTTTTGACGCACCGTACACATTTTTTCGTACGTAGTAAGTTAGGCTGATCCGTCACGCTCTGAGGTGAAAGGCTCGATCGGGTGAACTCGGAACCGCCGAGTGTACCCGAGCGAGAAAGACACAGTCCGCTGCTCTTCGCTGCTTTGTCGCTGTGTTTATAGTTGCGGCACGCTATGATGGTCGTTTTGACATATTACAATAGTGATGTGAAATGTCAATTTATTCTCGAAAAAAATATAATGAAATCTATAAGTTTTTATTGCAAGTAGTACCTGATTAAAAAGGTTTAATAAAACAAAAATATAAATGCTTACTTAATATATTTGAACGATCTGAATATTGGAATGAAAATGAATATACATACATGCACACAAGAGACAAATTAATACAAAAAGAGACCAAAAAAAGGTGCCACATAAGGCTATATTTAATCAGATTCGTCCATACTGCTATTTTCACTGTCGTCACTGCTATCATCACCTACATTAATTATACGTTCGTTTTCTAAAATATTATCTATATTCACATCTCTTTCATAATCTTCCCTTATTAATTTAACAGTTCTATTCACAACCTTTTCCCAGTCTCCTTTAGTCACATGTTCACAAGCTTCTAATATTTTTAGCATTTTTTGTTGTGGTAAATGGGGGTTGTGTATTGTGTCTTGCAGCATATCCCTTAATTTGAGCCCACACCAACTCAATTGCATTATATTCACAATGGTAAGGCGGTAACCGTATAACTCTGTGGGCATGTTCTAACGCTATTTCGTCAATGATATATCGTATCTTGGTTGGTTTGTTTTCTTTTAAAAGACGTAATAATTCCGCTTTTAACATATTTTTGTTTGCATCTACGCCATTTTTTTAAGCCACGCGACGATGTCAGCTTTCTTTTGGGATTGGGCAGGTGGCTTGTCAATTTGCATCGAGTGGTATGGGGCGTTGTCCATAATTATAATAGATGGTTCAGGGAGGCTACACAACATTGAGGTAAACCATTCAGTAAACTTTTCTCCATTCATTTCTTCATGATGGTCTCCAGTGGTTTTTGACGCAAAAGCCATGAGAGAACCTCCGACAAACCCGTTGATGGTTCCGGCGTGACAAATTATAAGTCACAATCCTTTTCCCACAGGAACTATGGACGTAGATGCTGCAGTGTCATCGGTCCAAGAACGGCTTACAGTATGATTAGCCATGTTTCATCAAAAAACACAACATTTTGCACATTTTCAATTTTACTTGCCGTAAAAAAGTATATCTTGACATCATGATATCAAATCTTTTCATCAATATTTTGCGTTTGTTACATTGTTTGTATCGAAATCCAACGGTCTTCAAAATTTTCGTTACAGAACTTTCCTCACCGAAGAATAATCCAGCTTCCTTCAGTGATTGCACTAACTTTTTCTTGTTGGATACTCCTTTCGTAAATAGTAGCCGTACACATGTCTTCGGATGGCATCGGCATCAAAGTTAACGATGCCTACGACTGGTTTTGCTCGTTTTCTCTTTTTTGGTGTGTGAAGTTTATTTTCTTCTGTGCCAGTCTCGCTATATTTTTCTTTAGTTATTTGTCTAACAGTTCGTTGTCCAATATTAAACGCATCAGCTACGCGTTCAACCACTGACTTTATAGGTAAAATTGGTCCTCCATTTTGAGATTCACGATCGAAATGGTTACGAAGGCGTATAACGAACTCACGTGTCTGACTATTTAGAACAGTTCTCTGCGTATGTTCGGCCATATCGACGAAATCCACAACAAAAGGCATAAACAGAGTCCAAATTAACGAGCAAGGGTCAACAGTACTGCAGTATCAATATCCGACATCCAAAGCCAGGTCAAAACTATATGACAATCGCAGTGCACTTACTGTTTGTACTTTTCGAAGCAACGTCTTGTCGAAACTGCTTTGTTTTGCAAAGAGCATTGACGCGATTTTGCCGGAGGTAGTAGTTGTGTGGCAAGCGATCCTATGTGACGATCGTATTAAATTTAATTTTTTTTAATTTTGAATTTCGAAAAACAAATGCCGAGTTTTGTGGTAAATAAGTACACCAATAATTATAATCTCATAAAACAAATGTTCGCTGGACCCTAATATATATAGTTTAGAAATCAATGTAATAAATATTTTTTTTGTCCTAAAATAATACATTCGGTAAATGTTATTTAGTTAACTGCACGTCACTATTGACAATAAAGAACAGTAATTTGCTCCTTCAAATGTAATTACTAATGAATATGAAACTTCATGAGGGGACAAACGTCACAACGGCCATCATAGCGTGCCGGTAGTATAGTACCTATATTCAATTAATACGGTAATAATTGTCATTATTATATTACTGGAAGTCAACGCAACCAAAAGATACAGCCATTTAAGCCTTAGATTAAACCAAATTTCAATTCATGCGAAAAATCCGAGAGTTGTTAATGTGTTGTTATATCACATAAAAAAAAACATTTTGTGATTACAAACTTATATTTTGCGGTTGGAAAGGTGACTAATTTCAAATTGATGATTGATTTTTTTAATCATCAGCGGATCGTCGCCGTCGGTCGGTGTTTTTTTTTGCATAGTAGTCGTTTATGGCCTAATTAGAAAGTGACGTACGCTAATTTGTGTCAAGCAAAATACCCTCTTTTCCTAGGACACTTGACAGGGTAGAGAACTTAGAAGCACACAAAAGAAGTCGCGGTATGACCTGTCATGAAGCATTATTTAGCTATTCTCTGTATAACTTTGCTACTGACTCCATGCAAAAACATTTCTGAAGCCCACATCAAGAACAATAAGTAATTATTTTTTCAATGTAATGGCATTTTAATTGGCAATAAAAACAGCAGATGCCAGCAACAAATCAATGTTGGTGAATTGTCGGGGTGCGGTGCAAATCTCCCGCTCGCACTAAATCTTCGTTAACAATCACTAGATGGCGTTGAACACGCGATGCTAATGTACTGGAGTTTGTTCTGTTTAGAAACCAAAAAGGTTGTATAGATTTTATTTGTTGTATTTTTGTAATTTATACTAATTTTTAGCGTACATAACTTAACTGTTTATTATTGGATGTAGTTGCTTCTGGAGCCATTTACAATGCTACAACATGATGGTTCAACATCTATCTAATGAGACAGCTTAATATATACTATTTTAGTATATAGAATTATATTAATGTGACTATAAACTAAATGTTTACATTTTATTTACCTTTTTATGCACTTTAAATACAATTCTTATTTAAAGTTCGATATCTTATTAGTTTTTTTTAGACAATCTGTCTAATCGTTATTGTACCCTGCGATTCTCTAAATTGTTGCTAAGCAACTTGAGCAGTTTATTTTATTTACACAACACTCGTATGCGCCTGCTATTTTAAGATTATCAAATAGGATTTTAAATTCATAAACTCAGCGAATGTGAAGCGCCTGCTTAATCTTTACAAGCAATACGTCACTATGGCTCTGTGTATAATTATGATACGCAATTTGACTGAATATGTTTATTAAAAGTTTTGAAATGGTTTTATTTTAATTAGTTTATAACTATTTCAACAAAATAAACTTTTAAATATGTTTTTTTTTTAAGTTTTTACACGAAATTCCGAAGTACACAGATTCCCTTTAAGTTTATCCATTCCATTCTCTCGCAGGCTAATCCTATTTATGATTATATTTGTCTCTTTTTAGTGTCGTTTCATCGAATTTTAAAATCACAACGATTCTAAACAAGTTTCACTTCAAAAAAAGAAAAAAGTAGAAAAAGTCACAGTTTAATATTATCTCAATGATAAACTATGATAAAAAAAGGAAAATACCTGTCAGTCCTGTCACGATAACACAGACTGACAGAAAAAAAATAACTGAAATCAGCATGGCATGTATAACAGCAATACGTGATCCCGTGGGAGGCTGTGAATCTATTATTCTAGATAACTGCTCAAACGGCTGAGCGAACGCTCTTCGTCACAATTTGCACCCGATAATTACCTCTATCGTATTAAAGTTTCAACGTTTGTTCTGTACATTAAGATGTGACGTCAGTAGCTTATCGAATTTTTGTTTGAATTAAAATGGCCTATCTGAACAGTAGGTCCGTCATGATTGGATACTTAGAACTTTGCAGAAGAAAACAAACAACTTGTCATACCTAAGTCGTATATCTTCTCCTGATTTCACTTATACTATATGACTATTTGGAATAAAAATTGTTTGGTATTTTTTTTAAACAAATTGATTTCATTAAAATTGTACTAAAATAATGAAACAACTCTGATTTCAATGAAACAAAGGCAGAAGAACAAAACAGAACGTCGTTATACAGAGATGACTTAAAATTTTGCCCTCATTTTACTAGCAGTCCAAAGGACATTGTTCTGCGTCCATACATTATTCGCCCCAGAACCAACAGCAATGAAAAAATACTTATTATGTTTGTAATCATGTATGAATTCCTAGACCTTTTATTTAAAACACAGACTAGCGGGTATAGCGCAGAATCGCAAAAAATATATCAGATTTTGAGGTTATGTTGAAATCACTAATTAATTATTTGTTATATATTTTAATTGCTGTTATCGGATTTCGAGTCTTTACTTTTACTTTTAAATACTTTTTATAGATATGGAGACAATCAATAGCAATTTATAAATACGGTAAGTGTTTATAGATACTTGTTTAAAGGTAAACAACCTACAGAACAAAGACACGTTCATCAAAGAAAGATTTGCAGTCCCTCAATCTTAACAGTAAGGGTTACTTACCACGAGACTAACGAGTTCGTCGTATTACCTATATCATTTTATGTTTGCATTTCTCTGTGTAGGTATGCATTTTAAAAATAAAAAATACAACACATTTTTTTTTTACAATCTTTATTTATTCATATTCGACAATCTGGTGGTATATAATAATTGTGATCTCTGAAGAGCCTCACCCATAATACCACGGGGACCACTTGTTGACTGGTACTATGGCAATGCTCAAATATGCTTCTCCTGTGTGTATCTGATACTCTAGAATAGTTAGGCAAGCTTCTCTCTCTTGACCGCATTCAACGGAGAGCGACTCGAATCATCGATTGCCAGGATATTTCAGATCGGCTTGACCCATTGGCGTTGCGTAGAGATGTAGCCTCACTCTGCATTCTCTATCGCATGTATCATGGGGAGGGCTCCGAGGAATTGTTCGGACTAATACCGGTCGCAACGTTTCGCCATCGTTCAACGCGACAAAACTTTCATCCCCATCACCTGGATAATTGGCAATCCAGAAATTTTTTGCCTCGCACAACCAACCTCTGGAACAAATTGTCGCCTGCGGTATTTCCGGACCGATACGACCTTCAAACCTTCAAGAAAAGAGCGTACTCCTATCTCAAAGGCCGGCAACGCACTTGTGACTTTTGAGTTGCAGGTGTCCATGGGCGACGGTGGTCACTTACCAACAGGTTACGCGTCTGCTCGTTTGCCTTCTATGCTAAGGTGATGTGGAGTATCCGGTCTTAAGGTAAGTAATTAATGCAAATGAGTATGAGGTTCCAACATCCTATAGCAGAGTTCATAACTTCTACCAAAATTGCTTGTAGTTGAAGCGTGAGAAGTCTCTTGGGCCAAAGTTCTACATGCAGTGCATATAAAGATCATGAGCTTGCACCTGAAAAAAAAGTAAATTGTTCACTCACATTATTATGTACTAATAATAATTTATTTTGCTCATAAATATTATGTAGCCATAATCCAAATAATATTATGCTTTTTCTGTTATGTTAGTAACGCAAAATATTGATGTTTATGATTCAAAACTTCGCTTATCATAATGTGCTTACCAAACGCGTAGCCCATTGTTGTATACAGAGAAGAATTTGCTCATCTTGTGGAACCACTTGCAGATCCGCAATTAGCACAATAAACACAGTCAATTTCGTATGCTTAAGTCGTATATCCGTAATATAAGGTTATCATGAAAATAATACACAAAGTCCAGAAAACACAGCCAGATTATGTCGATATTGCAAGTAATCGAAGTCTGTTAGAATAGCCGAGTAATAAAAGAAATATCCAAAATATCAGAGGGAAACAAAAGTACCCACCGAAATATTGAAGTAACAGCAACTTGAAGTAAGAATTAGGGATGGGAATTGATAATATTGATTGTGACAAAAATCGATTTCGATTTCGTGCAAAAGTCCTAAATAAACGTAAATCGATAATATAGATTTCGGGAAAAATTTATTTCGATCTTGCCCAATATCATAGATATGGATCATTGAATTGAATTATGGTATTTATTTATTTATTATGTAAAAACTAACTTTATTAATCAATAATATTGACTGTGTGAAAATCAATTCCGAAATTGGCCAATGTCATGAGTAGTCATGACTCATGCATGACATAACCAATAATCATAATAACATAATATTGAATTGGATTGTAGTGTTTGTTTGTTTTTGTACTCCTCTTATGTAAAACTTTTAGGTATGTATTACGATGCTATTGTTATTTCGGAATTTTTTAATTAGTCATGTACTTATATGTAAGCAATTTAATCGCTATTCTTAAAACCAGTAAGTAGTTATGTGTTAGCTTTAAATATATAATCAGAACCAAAATTGAATTATGGGTAATAAGACGATTACATTACTTAGTAATCGATTTCTTTGTTTGATTTGGATTGAGTAGCGCATCCTTAGCCGGTTGACATTGGTTGAAAGTGTAGGCAAATAAAAATCGTTACAGTATTCTTAATTAATAATTTAGAATTCCCGCTAGTCTGCTTGAAAAAAATATTTGCCTGTAATTCATTAAAATAGATAAATAATTATGGTGTAAGCCACATGTTTATTGATTCTGGGGCGAGATTCGGCAAAGTCCTTTTGGGCTAGGGCCTGCTTCTAGTAAGTGTAGGGCTGGGTCATAGTTAGTGCAGTATCTGAAGTCCCTATTAGGTTTACTCAGTAAAACAAGTATTAAATAATATCAAAGTCTGAGTTATTAGACCGATGGTTATATTATCAGTGAATTCTTTTTACGTAACTTGCCGTGGAGAAAATTAAATAAGTTGTGATATATTTCCGTGTTATGGAGTCACAGATAGCTAGTTACTAAGGTTTTTCAGTAACGGAGTTAGATAAAAATAATTAATAGTTTTTTTTTTTTCAATAAAATATAGTAATATAGTAATTACAAATAGCAGGATACATATCTACCAAAGTATCAACGGTTCACAGGTCACAAGATGCTTAATAATTTATTTTTAGGGTTCCGTTCCTCAAAAGGAAAAAAAGAAACCCTTAAAGGACCACTTCGTTGTCCGTCTGTATGTCTGTCTGTATATCTGTTTTTCTCAAAAACTCGTACCCGCATCAAGTTGAAATGAATACGAAATACATAAGTCTGCGGTCCCTTGAAGCTGTAAAAAAATCAAGCTTCTAAGTCAAGGCAGTCATAAGATATAGCCATTTAAATCTTATATTTGACCAAATTTGGACATTTCGCAGGTAAATCAAAACCTATAGGGTACTAGGTACCCATTGACCCAGAATCATGAAATTTGGTAAGAAGCAAGGTCTGACAGAACAAGTAAAGGAAAAAATCTGAAAGTCGTTAATTTATTGTTATATCACATAAAAAAATAGATTTTATGATTACAAACCTATATTTTGCGGTTGGATTGTTTTCGTACATTCCAACCGCAAAGTTAAGTTTGTCTTTCTAAAAAGACGGGCAATAGTCTTAAAGGATTTTATCTACATACAAGTTTGCTTACTTACGAAACCCTCGGTACGCGAGTCAGACTCGCACTTGTCCGGTTTTTTTATAGAACATTGCCTAAAACCTTTTCTAAAAAGACCTATTTCATATAAATTTCATTTAGTAGGTACCTACTACCATTTTACTTGAATCCTATTTATCCAGCACACTATTCAAATTCTATTTCACATTGCTATCTACTCGAGATAATATATGGATAAAAAAACAACATTTGAATATAAAATATCTCTGTATGGTACAGAATGATTGATTTTCTATAGCCGTCACGTAATGTCGCATAAAATATTGATGCGTGCCTTGTATCGTAAAAAGTTCCCTCTTCAAACATTCTCTGATGACCACTAAGAGAGTTACCACACTGGCGAATATCGAACGTGAACGTCGCGTCCCCGCACAAACTTATCTATCATTGTGTTAGAATACAAGTGACGCCTTACACTGTCCTTGAAAAGGCCCCCGACGGGTCCGAAACTAGTCGGGCATCCCCGAAATAAACACGTGAGTAAAACCGTATATATTTAATAAACATTATCATGTGTTCTGTATGTAAACTAAATGTCATGTAAACTAAAATATAAGTAAGCATACGGAAAGTAAATATTAAAAATACAAGTAAGGTGGCGTTACTATCATAAACTATACCTAGACAATAGTCTAGGTAAAGACTATGAAAAATGACAAGCAATGGCGATTACGATCATCCATAATGAATACATTATCATTCAAATATTAGTTATATTATATAACAATTATGTACTCTTTTGAATACTGTTTTAATTTCTAGTCTTCGTATCTTAGGAATCTATAGCAAGCGACCTTTTTTTTTAGGATCATCGTTATCGCCATTGCTTGTTTATTTTGAATTGTTGTGCACCGCGAGTTACCTACTTCCATACAGTATAGTCCATCCTAAGGTTGTCTGTAAGAGACCGCCCATTGTACTGATACTTTATATTCAATTCCTAGTTTGTATAATACTTTTTTGGTGTGCAATAAAGAGTACCTATTTATCTATCTATCTATCTATCTTGTTATGTGTATGTTCAATTAAAATTGAACCAAGTTGAACAGTGGTCATAATAACACGTCCCGTGGCAAACACGCTCTCAAGTCGCTAGTCTGGAAAGTCTCTTTGGCTTATACTTATTTTTTTCGCGCACCTTGATTCTGTGAGTATACCTACTCTGAGAGTATGTACTGAGTGTTTTTTTATTGATAGTTTTATGATAGAACGGGTTCATGAGGTTTTTAGATGGAATTAAAGTGTGGCAGAAGTGACTGTTGAGGTCGAAGATAAGTTCGAAAGCAATTGATGTTATTTGTTCATGTGTTTGAAATGTCTAGTTATGAAGTTACAGAATTTAAAATATTTTATTAAGTAAACTTTAAACCTTTTGTAGGATAATTAGCGAGGAATTTGCATCTATATTTGCTCTCGCCAAATGAACCTGGCAACTTGGCCTTTTGTACAACTAAGTTGGCAAAACAGCTGAACTGCTGAAGTTAAGTGGTTGCGATGGTTAAAAACACCACGACCAGAGGTATTCTTCGCAAGTTGCCTAACTCTGAATAGAACTCTGGTCACTATCACGAACAATATTACAACACCATAGAAGTAGTCCTGGTTATTTGTAGGATTAAAATGCTTACTCAGTAAGGGCAGTTAGTCAGAACTTTCTGTGCCCTAGCTCATTATCATCTCCTAATTAATTTTCAGATTCCTTTGTTGTTACTATAGTATGTGACGGTACCTACATGGCAAAACAAAAATATATTTTGATATTGGCTCGACCGGAGTGATAGCTCGATCGGTTGCTTCACTGTAGGTTTTCTGTGAGGCCGTCGGTTGCATTGCTTTTCGTCGAGAGAGTGAGGTTACCGGAAGCCCTAACCCTTCCCTCTCCCCTTGTCCCCTACGTTCCCCCTTCCCATACTCCCACCATAAAGGCTGGCAACGCACTTGTGCCTCTTGAGTTACAGGTGTCAATGGGCGGCGGTAGTCATTTACCATCTAGTGACCCGTCTACTCGTTTGCCCCCTACACCATATAAATATATATATCGGGTATATACGAGTGGATGAAGAGCCTACCTTTACCGATTCAACGTCAGAGCCTGTCTGACGGAGTGAAACCTAGTCGAAAAGTCAAGAAATCAAAGGTATGTAATACATATTACTTGATCGCGCAATTCCCGTAACATAATTATATAGCTGAAATGAGCTGAGAAGTGACCGTTTTTTTACATAACTAGGAGTATATAATTGCAAAGTATCGACACATCTCGATAACTCATCGCCATCTAGGGAAGAGAAACCTAACTACTACAAAAACTAACTCGAACTACATAGAAATTTCCGTTGACCCTGCGCAATTTTGTCACATTGTCAACGGAAGGATTATTTATTGCTGTGTAGGTATACAGAATTCTTACATCAATGTTCCGTGGTCTGAAAGGTATAGGTAAATGAACCTAGCCTAGTAATAGGATCCTAATCCTGGTCCTGAAGAAGTCATACGCCCATTTCTTTACAATTACTGTATTATTACGTAATTATCCATTCACAATAATTTGAACACACTAGTTTAAGATTTTCCGTTGATACAATACCATATTTATCACGAAAGTTAGTATTTTTGCATGATGTTTATCAATGTCACATAAATATACAATCATGTAAAAACTCCACGGAGCATATGAAAAGTGATTACCACAGTAAAGTGGCGTAAGTGTCATACACTTTTATGTTATCGTAAATATGACAAAGTAAACCTTGGCATTATTTACGACAAGCAATAAGTCACTAAGTGATAGAGACATAAAATTTATTCTCATCTCGATATTATTAAGGTATAAAGAATCGTAGGGTTGATTATCAAGATATTGCTCCTGTAGGGTGGGCACAGAAAGGGTTATTGAGTGCGATTACACAGCATGGGATCATCAATATTTTTTTTTCATTTCTTAATCTGTTATCTGGTTATAAAGCTGGGGTGCATATCCACACTAACTACTTATATCCTCCTCCCTAACTCCTAGCAAATAGGGTCGCTAAAGTTTTTAGAGAGGCGGGTAGAGCAAATGACACACAACATTTTTCGTGGGAGAGTCTATAGGCCGGCTGTGTATAGGCTGAACAGAGTGATACCACGGCCTCACAGAAAACCGGCAGTAAAGTAATGTTTGCATTGCTTTTCGCCGAGTGAGATAGGTTACCGGAAGCCCCAAACCGTTCTCTCTCCCCTCCTCTACACCTCTTCCCTCCTTCCCCTACTCCCACCATAAAGGCTGGCTACGCACTTGTGACTCTTGAGTTGCAGGTGACCATGGGCGGCGGTAGTCATTTACCATCAGGCGACCCGTCTGCTCGTTTGCCTCCTAGACCATAAATTTTTTCGACTCTTTCTCCTAGTCTCCAACATCTTCGCTGTAAACACTTTGAACATCTTAGCACAGATACTCTCAAATACTAGATAGAAAAACTGATGATTAAAGTATTGGTAAACCTCAGTAATATAAGAGGACGTAATCATTGCGCCTATGTCATCCAGCCCGGTACCAAAACCCCAACTGTTTTTTTTGGAGTCTTTATCGAAGGTCAGGGAAGCAAAAAGCTATTGTACATTATTAATATTAACGCGTCATATAATCATACGTCGCGTTTGATATTTATATTGGTATATTTAGACTTATATAGGTTGTTATAGAATAGTGTGGTCAAATTTAAGAGCGCGAAAATAGTTGAAATAGCTTGAAAAAAAAAATTTTATTTTCGGAAAATTATATTGGCACTGACTTATAATACTGTGCACAGTGGCATACTTCGCAGTATCTCAATCTCTCGTTACGAATTTTCATGTAAATTTCAAAGATGTTGTTTTTTATTTTATCATGCAGACATTTTCAGAAAAATCCGGACACTCCGTCAATATCCTTGTTGTTAAATACCCATAATTTCATACATTTCAGCCCTCTCTTTTACCAAATGTTAGCTTTATCATGATATGTAGCGCTTTAGCTTTACTTACGAGGCTTTACTAAAATATGATCACACCTTACATTCCACACCATACCTACATCTGAGACACTTTTCAATTTGAAGTCGGCTAAATCATCAACATCAGAAAAAGATAAGATACATTATGCAATGAGGAATTCCCAAAACACTTCTAGACTTTAAAGGCTTTCATAGTTCTTTTCAACATCGTTCACGTCCATACATATTGGCTCACATAACATCACACGCACATTCTTTAAGAACATTTCTATCAACGGGGAGGTATTTGAATGCCTCCTACTCCGGCACTCCCCCTCACTGTAATTGATTCTTCGTCTGCCGTTTGAATTTCAATTTGAACGATTAAATTGATGTAAGTGAGATGCGTATTGTGGGGTGGCTAAATCAAATCTTCGAGGTAAAGAAGTCGAAGACTCTATTAGGTATATTCCCGAGTCTCAACTGAGTATTTTTTTAAGACAACTCGTACTTAATAAAACTTGTAATTTATAAAAATTCGAGTCTACATCATTCTCTTATATTGTTTCTTGGTTGAAGTTAAATTCTACTTTTTATTAAATAAAATTAATTGGTTCGAACTAATTGTTCGCGTCTTGCCATAGGGGAAAATTGTGATCTGGTCCATGACTACGTTTGGTGTAATTCGATCGAAATGTCGGATAAGTCAAGAAGGTATCGTTATTATGAACGTTACCATTATAATAATACCCACTTTATATGATCGAACAGGTTCATTGAACAGAAATTCATTAAATTATTCATGACACCAACCACCACCATCAGATGATGGTGGTGGTTGGTGTTAAATACCGTAGTCACCAAATCTGGATCTGATATGGTATCTGAGGGGTAACGAGGGAAACCCTCAGAAAGTAAGAGCACATGTAGTGTCTTCGACGAAGATCGTCGAAGGTAGGGAAAGTGTTTCCAATTTTTGTTATTATTTTAAAAAAACACTACATGTGCTCTTACTGTCTAAGGGTTTCCCTCGTTACCCCTCAGATACCATATCAGATCCAGATTTGGTGCCTGCGGTATTTAACTGTTTGGTGTTTGCCTATTATACATCTAATGTACTAATGTATCAACGTCTTTAAGAACGCATTCAATCACTGATTGATTGAATGCAGCCTATTGCAGTTTTCAGCTGAACAAATTGATTAGTAGTGTACGTACATATACAAAACTACTAGTATAGTATTATATTATCTGTGACAAAACTAAAGAACGTAATAGTCTATATTTGGTGGGAGATTGATTTAACTCATATTCCCACCAACAATACCTATACTATAATGTACCGATTATAGTATTGGGTGAAAAATGTACTTAAAAATCTTTTTCTTTCTTAATTAATAGATATTCTGAAGTATTTTTAATAACAACAGCGATAGAACTTCGAGTTATACACAGCTAGTAATACGTTTGTTAATTGAACAGTTAAATGACAGTTAAATAAAATCACACGATCTTTTTTGTTTACCTATCATCAACTTTTAATATACTTTTGTGAAGATCTAATCTAACATAAAGCGATATTAATTGATTGAATCATATATTCTTACAGCATTTTTTAATT
The DNA here is from genome assembly GCA_949752705.1 of Callimorpha dominula. NCBI lineage: Eukaryota > Metazoa > Arthropoda > Insecta > Lepidoptera > Erebidae > Callimorpha > Callimorpha dominula. The sequence continues at coordinate 22,075,154 of OX456993.1, forward strand.
CGGTCATCAAGCTATACCTATTTGATTACCTGTTAAAATGAAACAGACTTCAATAACATCAACCATACATGCAATACACAAACAAACAGAGCATTAGGAAACCTGTCACGACACCAGTACATCGCAACATTCATTTGCAGCCAACATTCGCACCAACATCAGTAAGTACTATGCAGCACCAATTGTTGTCGTCCGCAAACTGAACTTGGTAGAATTTACATAAAGAGTTCGAAGCATCAGAATTGAGTTAGGGGGGATACTTTAAAACTGTCGCTTAGTTGAGACGTCGAATCCGTTTAGAGTTTTCGGGAGTTCCAAGATAGTTAGGGATGGGATGTAATCTTATCGATGTTAGAGGTATCGAGAGAGTGATATGTCATCACAAGTGTTGTTGATGTACTCGTATGTAGACGAAAGGGTGCAATGCCCCTTCAATACAAAAGGAGGATCCTTCTGCCGGACCGCGGCCCGACGGTTGATATCAGGAATTTGCGTGAAGCGGGAATGTTCATTGCGCACTACAGGTTCAGTAGATAGTACTCGTAGAGTTTCGGATATCTTTGTTATGTAGTGCTGAAGAATATGCTGTATGTAAATGTTGCCAACTAAAATTTTTAATAACATTATGTCTATTGAATATTTTTCAATGTAGAAATTTTAATTCAGTTAAGATTAATTGGTAACTGTTTTAAAATTACTAACTTGAAATAATAATTATAAAAATATGATACCTTGTAAATTGTAATCCTTTTTGCAATTTTTTTAGTGCTGCCCTTTTAGGAAAATGTGAACGAAAAAAGTAGTATTAAAGTTTAAACGAAAAGCGTGTTTGTGAAGATTGGGAAGCGTAATAAATGTATTCAGGAAAATACGTATAATAATATATTTAAGATATTTAAAACAATAAATATCTTGACATTTTAAAACCAAAATGTCTACTGTTGCTAGCTCTAAATTGACGCCATTGTACTGGCATTACAAAAATACCAAAATGTATGGTACCTAATTTTAAACAATCGATAGTCGGATATTCATCGATACGGTACCCCATCTCTAGCGTCACTGGGGGCGTCCAAGTTGCGTATTGAGTTACGCGCCCTTACACCGGTCCAATCGTATCAGGCAGCCTCGGAGCCCATTATAATATCCAGTTCCGAGACGTTCGTAATCTTCCTATTTACATAATGGCACTCTTGTGTTGCCAATGCTCGTTTGTGTGACGGTCGACAATAGGCTAATATGATCTGTTAGATGAATCGAGGCTTGCGGAGCCATTAGGGTTTTGTGCGACCTGTGCCATAGCTGCCGGTTTTGTATTGGAGACACAGAATAAGTAATACTTACTTAGTGAGCTCATTTGCAACTCTGGAGTTATGCAGGCAATTAAAATTTGGTCGAAACTAGATCAACGATCCATATTTAAATAATTGTCTTTTTAAAAATAATACAACCTTCTTCTATGATTCTAAAATATTCTAAATAAAACTATCGTTTGCTATTTTGGAACTTTTCAGATTGGAATTGTTTTTCAATTTAAAAAAAGCATGATAAAATCAGTTCAAAAAAAAAACACTCGAATTGTTAAATTCAACTCGAGAAACGTCGTCAACTTTTAAAACAACAAAAAACTTCTAGTTGCCTCTTTGTAGTATGATGATTATTATTTGATTTGTATGGTGAGTCTAAGCGATACTTTTTACTCACTTTTTAAACGGTGAATACTTAACTTAGTTTTTTTTTTTTGTGAAACAAATTGTTTTTTTTACATTGATTAACTGAAAAAGTTAAACCTTATCTAAAACACACAAAATCAATCTGATGATAAGTAGAAGAAATAGAAGAAACAGCTCTAACCGTTTTTGAAACACACGAAATATATTAATATGTAATTATAAACAAGAATTACTCGTTAAACGTTATTAGATGAGATTAGAAATATGATTTAGTAATATTTCACGAGACTTCGATTGTGAATAACTAATAAACTAATGACCTCTCCAAAATAAAACATGATACCTATGGAAAAATTAAATTAAATAATTTTATTTAGAACTGATGTAGTCAACCTCAATGTTGATTTACGATTTTAAGCTCTTGGTTTATTAATTTTCTAGTTGACGCGCGCAACTTCGTCCAACACTAAAAGATTCGATCATCCCGAGTGAGACTGACTTTATTTTTTTTTTATATTATTGAAATTCACGTATATTCTGTATGGCACGTAGACTACGTAGTTCGTTTTTTGACATGGTAGTTTCGTTTTTAATTTTTTATATTTGTAACTTGTTTAATGTCTGTTAAGTGATAGTATGATCTGGTTAATCAAGTGACCATAGGAGTTCCATAGATTACACAGCTACAAAGGCCTATACGCAGCTCTCAATATAGCCACAACTCTAGAATCCAGAGCTCTGACGGTCAATTCAGTTGGTCGGTTATATAGTTTTTTTTTCATCTCGTCTCTTAAAAATCGATACGTAGTTAGAAAGACTGCACGACTGCTGAAAACTTAACAAAGGGTCCTTCAAAATATATAAGAATAAAAAAAAATGTATCAAGTAATCACGTTGACGGTTGGTTGGCTTTTAGCGCGTTGATACAGACTGCAGACGTTTCTATTCGCTTTCTTGTACATATTACATGCACTGTTCACCCATTCAAAAATATACCTTAAGTCTTAAAGTTTGATCTTATAGTCTCTTGGCAAGTACTAAAAGGAACTAGTGAACCTCTGCTAAAAAGAAACGTATGTTATTTTGAGTGGAATAAGAATATCTATCCATATATTGCAATGTTCGAAATTGGTAACCCTATTTGCGTTCAATTTTCTATTCTAAGTTTGAACGTTAAAGTTGTTTTTGGGTTGTTTTTTTGTATAAAGCAAGTATGACAGTGTGCGGTCGCGACAAGACACAATTTGAATAAATTTGATCGTAGCATTTGGCCATTGTGGAAGGGTGGAATGATATCGGAAAGTGATATTTGTCGTGATGAAATTGGTTACGACTGCGGATTATCAAGCCTTCCATTTCAATCGACTTTATTTTATGAGTTGCGATCTGATGACCCTTGATATGGGATTGGCAGACATATTTAAACTTATTTTTACACGTTTTATATAAGCCTGGCCTTTATTTAACTTACTGGAATCTTTCAACGTAGGTAGTGTTAAAGGATCGATGAACTATATTACAGTTAAAAAACTAAAAATAAAAAGACGCTTTAATAGAAAACCGAATTAAATAGTAGAAAATAATTTTTGATTGTAAAAAGTGTGCTTGACATCAAACGTTACAAAAAGATCATTGGTAGCTATTTATAAAATTAGAGTTATTTGTAAAAATACCTATAGTAAAAAGCACCCCCCGCTTTTTTACAAAAAATAATTATTTTCTCCTTTTTTCAGCGTTTTTCAGTCTTTTTAAACTATTATAATTCATTCTAAAGTAATCACATATTTCTGCGACTTTCGTCTACTGCGGTGGTATTTTGTGCCAATAACTTCTAAACGACGAAGAAGTAGCAGTAGAGTAGGAGTCACACAGCTCCTCCTCCGCGCCTTGTCCCAACTAAGTTAGGGTCGGCTTTCAGTCTTAAGTCTCACTACGATTCGGCCGAACTTCGATATTTTACGTGAAGCGACTGCCATCAGACCTCCACAACCCAAGTACCTTGCGATATCGAGGTTCTGTAGTTAGACCAGATTGTCAGACTTTATTAAGCAACAGATGTTCGTATGGCAACCGGGACCGACGGCTTAACGTGCTCTCTGAGGCACGCAGGGGTCTCAATGTCTTAAGAATTGTAACCCATCCTAACACTGACCTGGATAACTAGACCTAGCCACGAGCCCCGAAGTGAAAGTGGAGTGACACAGCTAAGTTCTGGAAAACTTTTAAATTCTTGAGCGTCTACAAAACGTCTGTATCAGGTTTATATTTGGCTTATAAATATGATCACGTTTCTGAATTTCGAATTAGGCTCAAGTGGCTCCCTATACGACTTCGCCGGAATGCTCATATTCTCGCACTTCTTTACAATATTTTGTTTAATCCTTCTACTCCCATCTATCTTAAAGAACGTTTCGAGTTCCTAAATGAAACACATGCGAGGCTCCTGCGGTCATCGGAAAACCAGCGCCTGAAAATACCACTGCACACCACGAATTTTCTCCACAAATCTTTTAAAGTCCATGCAGCTCGCCTGTGGAATGCATTGCCTGAAACTGTGAGACGTGCTCAATCACTAAATATTAAAATAAAACTGGTAACTGATCACTATCTGTCCTCATAGTTAGTCACTGACAATGTTGATATATGTATATACATATTTATTTAATATTAGAATGTGTATATGTATGTATTTATAGCTATTTTATATTTATTTGTGTTTGAACCTATAAAATGTATTTAAGGTATATATGATTATTATGTATCTATCTACTGAACTGAGTTTGTACACCTGCAAACTGCCCTATGCACTAATCCATCACACTTGTCCATCCTAAGGTTGTCTGGAAGAAATCGCAACTAGCGATAAGACCGCCGATTGTACCATTATTCAATGTTTTTCATTTATGTTGTAACTTTTCTATGTTGTACAATAAAGAATATTGTATTGTATTGTATTGTATTGAAAATTTTGTAATGTATTTATTTAATAAGAATAATATTACTGATGCTTTAACTATAATATAAAAAAAAAAAACTCTATGGTGGAAGATCCTCATAGATGTCCTCCGCCCTTGAGGAGGAGAAGGAGTCTGTCGGACTCTTAATTGCCTAAAATTTAATCAGTCTACACATAAATTAAAAATTAATTGGTAACTAGTTTCTTATCGACAAAACCTTGGTGGTCGCTTATTTTGGTAGGTAGTTATAGGGTTTTCTGTGTGTTATAGATGTAAATACAAAATATAATATTGTAGATAAGGTATTGTATAAATTAAAATAAATTATTACAAGTTATTGATAAGTCAAGCTTGTTAAACACAGGAAATTCGTAAATGTTTGTTTGTGATATGTATATATATTTTATTATTTTTATTTTTAGTTCGTAACTATATATCTGTGATCTTTTTTTTATTAGTAGCTACATAACCTGAAATTTCGTCATACTTTGTGATCGGATCATTGGACTGTTTAAGAGAGATAAATTGAAATGAATAATTGATAGTGTTCACACTTCTCAACTGGCAGGTTTACTACACCGCTAGTTGCTGTATGAAATCAATACACTAATTGTACCTACTAATATAACTTACTATGTACCTACTCGGCCACGCAATACTGTGGCTAATTTGCAATAAAAAATATTGCGAATATAAATTGAGATAAAAACTACCCTATCTCTCAAGTAGGACCAAACTACACACAGTGTCCAAAATTTATACACAGAAGTTATACTTACAGTATTCTTTAAATTTGAAGTGAAATTCTTTATTCTTTACATTTTTCAAGAACTTGAAAAATCTCACACAAGGCAGTCTGATCCCAAAATAGGCAGAGCCTGTACTATGGTAACCAGACAGCTGATAAACATACTTATACATTACTAAATACATACATATTATAGATAAATTACACCTAGACACAGAACAAATGATGGTACTCATCACGCAATTATTTGTCCTGGGTCTGAATTCTTCAACTTCTTACTTTGTGCCTGGCTTCACACTCATTACCACCGAACCGATGACCGAACAGTTGGTGGTAGCGGTGGTAATTACATTGCCTACTCAGTGGTCTTTATTGAGCTTATTAGCAGTTTTGACACGTCACTGACGTCACCTCAGGGGAGCTACAACCTTAGCATGGCACATTTTGCAAGCGTAAATACGATATACCTACCTACGTAAAATCCTTACGATTATATCGGCCCTGGGTATTTCCTATACGAAACTACGAAACCTTTCTAGTTTTTATGTTTCTTTTCAATCAATTGTGGAATAGGGTCCTTCAAAAAAGGCAATAACAACATCAGGTGAACAGTGTGCTCGTTTGCCAAATTAGTAGAAAAAAAAATCCTAACTTGCCTTAGTCCACTTATCATTTTTACATTTTAACCAAGTTTTCATTTACTCCTAATACAGGTTAATGAGTATTAATATATAATAGATATCTTACTTTATAAAGACATTTGAATATAAGTCTATGCGGTACGGCAGTGCCCCCACCAAGCCGAGAAAAACTAAACAAAGGCACAGCCGTACCATCCTTTTGTCAAAGCCCAAGCCCAAAGATCCAAAAGCTTCAAATTTTGAACACAAGTAGTATTTAGCTCAGTAAGCAGGGAATAACTCAAAATGCCGCAATTTGAGTCACACTTTCTGGATAATATACAATCTGCATAAGTAACTTAGATAGAGGTACAGTGCCACAGAGTAACGATGTTTCCTTTAATAAGTATACCTACCTATAAAAAGAAATTAGATCCCATCAAAAACATAACATAAAAAAAAATACAAGTCTCGCAGCGTAGAACGTTCTTCTACCTCAAAAAGTTGTGAGATCTTGTTAATTGTTATCTAATTTATTAACTAACAACATTTTATAGCTACCGTATGAATATAGATAGATATCTTTATTATTTCTTTAACAAATATAATGAATTGGCGATAGCTCATGCTAATAGAATCTATTTACAACAAAAACAACCTACTATACTCAGAGCGATTTATGCATGTTTATTGAATGCATAAATTAGGTTCGCTTTGTGTTCAATTAGGACTATGCAAAATAGTAGATTATTCTTATGTGATTATGTTGCTGTGCGATTAAGAAGTTATTCTATTTATTAATAAATAAAGATGTCTAATATTGATAGTAATTCATAAGGTCAGTATAAAATGAACTTAGTTAACAAATTAGGTAACAATTAGATCTCATAACTTTTTGCGGTAGATCTGCGTTGCGAGACTTGCATTTTTTACATGATTTTTGATGGGTTAAAATCATCTACTAGATAAACAATGTTAAAAATAGAAAACAATAATCACGACTTATTGATTTTAATAAGTGTTTCATTTATTTAATCTGTTTGAATGTGACGTCATAATTATTATCATAATATTAAATTGATAACAGAAACCATTTATAAAAATGTCAGGTTCCACCGAGATTTGAACTCGGATCGCTGGATTCAAAGTCCAGAGTGCTAACCATTACACCATGGAACCGGATGTATACTCATATGAAATACTTGTTGACTTTCACTTAATCCGCTATCATAATGGCGTCATCAGAACTAATGTATCGATTGTTTTGCCAATTTAGCTCTTATAACTTGACAATAGCACATATTTTTGTAAGTATGTTATATTATAATGTGATTCGTGATATAGTTGACTATTTGAACTTTCTTAAATAGGTTCATAATAAAAAAATGCAAACAGATCGAAACCTTTTGAACGTAGACACAAGCCCGATAATCAGATGGTATAATAAAATACATGCTGTATATTCATTCACCTGGATATTTTTTTTTTATGGAATAGGGGCAAACGAGCAGACGGGTCACCTGATGGTAAATGACGACCGCCGCCCATGGGCACCTGCAACTCGAGAGTCACATGTGCGTTGCCGGCCTTTAAGGTAGGAGTAGGGGAAGGGGGGAAGACGGGAAGAGGGGGAGAGGGAAGGGTTAGGGCCTCCAGTAACCTCACTCACTCGGCGAAAAGCAATGCAAACATTGATTTTCTGCCGGTTTTCTGTGAGACCGTGGTATCACTCCGGTTGAGCCAGCCCATACTTGCCGAAGCATGGTTCTCCCTCTGTATACATAGAACTAAGTAGGTACATCTTCAAGCGTTGTTATATTTTACACACTCAATTTATGTTTTTCTGTTCGTTTGGATATCATATACATTTTTATATTATTTTAAACAGACTTCCCCTGCAAAGATGGATCTAAATCTTTACATGAAATTCAGTATAGATGGCATAGCGGTTTAAATGGTCATCTTACTAACGACCATCGCATCGGGTGTGGTTTGATCCTTGTTTAAAAAACGTCGTGTGCATGGCCCCTATTATTATTGTTTTATTTTAATTTTATATTATATTCAGTATTTTAATCTTATTTCAAAAGTTTGTTCACCATTGTTTCAAAACTATAGTCTTATCCTAGACACACAAGTCATTCGGTCTCAAAAATATTACTTATCAATTTGTTATAAGCAGGTTGGTTGATACAATGGTACATTTTATATATTTGCAACAAAATCCGTTTTAATGTTATGTTCTCATTTCATATAATACTGATATAAATCTACCAGGCCCGTACTCGGGAGCGCAAATCTTCTCAATCTCACAGAGGGCGCAATCATCGGGCTCGCGCATCAATTATTCACAATACTGATTGCGTCCGAGAAGCACGTGGATACATATGAATTATATATGACGCTGACCTTACAAGGGCCGGACTAACGACGACAGGACTTAATAAAAATATTTAAAAAAGCTATCGGAAGAGATAGCATAAATTTAGTTTAAGAGGTTCCACCGAGATTTGAACTCGGATCACTGGATTCAAAGTCCAGAGTGCTAACCATTACACCATGGAACCGATAGACTTATATGTCAAAACAAGTATGCACATAATCATAGAATTATAGTTATATAAAAGTTTTTAAAGAAAGTTTAGCTCAGTAATACTTAATTGACCTTACCCTATGTTACTTCTAAGTAATATTAGTATTAGCCTAACTTAGTGTAATAGTTAAACCAAGTTCTTGTAAGTCTCGATAATGTCAGACAAAATTTAAAAAAAATATCAAAATATGTTTAGAAAAATCAATCACACAATTGAACTGAATATTTCGTTTTTCTGAAATATAACAAGCACTAATAATAATATTGATTGAGTAGAAATCATGATAAAGGAATAATGAAACCCTTACCGTACTAGATGGAGCAAAAATGTATACCCATGTATACGTTTGTGATTGCAAAATAAACATATCATGTTTCTATATTACGCTACGCTACCGGTAGAAAGTACATATTCTAGCCATCATTGCAATGGTTTGCTTTAGCATATTATTTAGAATGTTTATCACCTTAGTGGTTATTATCTGCGAACAACTGACTAACAGTATATATTCAGATGTGTACCGCATACTACCGTACAGTCATCTGAATCGCTTCTACATAAAGCGGTTTTTTTTGTCAATATCTTTCTTCTTTCTTTAGTTTAAAAAAATATTAAATATACGAATTTTTGTGTCCTTGTGCGGTCCATGATATACAATTATGTATACGTACGGGAATTAACGCGATCATGTAATAGGTGTTACATACCTTTGAATTTCCTGACATTTCGCCCGGGTTGCCCTGGCCGTGGTCACAGCCTGTGATTACAGAAAACCTATTACGTCATCGCGTTAAGTCCCGTACGTATATATGAATATTTAATATAATTAAATACTTTGTATCTTCTCAAAGATTTTAACCACAATATTACAGATTACTAGCATTTTGTACTTTTACTACTACTACAATGAAAATAAGACTAATTAAGTCAATTTCTTCTTATTTTCTTGTTGGTACAGTCACACGAAACGTTATACAACAGTACCAACGAGACAACTTTAGACAATTCTGTTATTTACAATGATTTATTGTTCAAAATGTCCTCTCAAATGCCTCTCTGTTATACAATAGCTGATGCTAGTAGAGAGCTCGTAGCAGTGCGTGATAAAAGGCGTTTAGCGTTCGGGCGTCGACGTACCCACGGGACAACCTTCCTGCTTTAATATAAATCTAACTAGGTTTTTTTGATCTTTATAATCAGATCTGGCTTAAGGGAGGATGAAATATTTTTATATTAGGTTTGTCGTTAAGCTATGTATGAGCATAGACAACGAAGGCAACGTAAACAACCATTTTGTTAAGTGTATTAGTTTCTTGCCGTCAAAAAGAAAATGCTATTTAATATACGGATATTTAGGAAGCAAATTTTTACACTAAACCACATCAAATTTGTAGAATTAACTGCATAATCATCATACAAGCAATTTTAAGTATTTTTAATGCAAAGAGTATCACCAATATAATTTTTTTAAGGTAATTAGACTCACGATTCTCTCGATGTATGCTGTCACTTATTTTAAACTAATCCTAACTAATATATATCATACTCGAATGTGTGTTTGTTTGTTGGTTTTCACGCCATAACTTACTTAACCGATAATATCATCAAAATTTTGCATTTAAGTACACTTTGTAACGGCATCACAAAAACGGACATAGGGTACGTTTTATTCAGAAACGAAAGTGCCGTATAAGATATCTGAATTGATGGATCTAAGTTAATGAGAGCGAATTCACAGGCAAGAGGTAGTCTAAAATAAATAAGTAGCACAAAGTTCTTCGAAAAATGCGTATATCATAATAAAAAAAGCTCGATTCCGTTCCATTAGGTTAATGACCAATCGATCATGGCGTCGCAAACATCGATGTATAAACAAACACACTTTGTTAGCAGAATCCAACCCTGTTAATTGGATTAATTTAGAGTCGTGTGAAAAAAAAGTATGTAAGTAGTAAAAGTATTAAATGGTAGTAATCTATATCAGTGGTAAGCTTTGAAAAGTCATAAAGTATTTTATATAAGTATTGTTAAATCTTTTATACAGAGCTTTTATTACCTCAGTTTGTAAACTAACTATTAACGTAAACAATCTTGGAATTCAATTTTAACCTACTTTTAACTGTAGCATCGAAATTAAACTTTATATGCAGTTCAGATGACAATATGACTGTTATAATTTGGTATCTTGCTCCCGATCTGATGATAGAGTCAAGTGCTTAGTGGATTTCTTCAGTGGCTACTATTAAACTCCTCGAGCTTGGGCTCATAATAAAATATTTGGCTGTATTGGGCTTGGTAACAATGGTCTTTTTATGAAGCCAGGGGTGGATTGTGGAATTCTTTTTTTTTTTTTACAAAAAAACCCGGACGGACAAGTGCGAGTCTAACCGAGGGTTCCGTTAGGAAACAAACTGGTATGTAGGTATTTAGTTCGTCCATCACTGGAATCCATTCTCGAAAGTTTTTCCCGTCTTTTAAGAAAGACAAACTTAATTTTGCGGTTGTAAAAATACTCTCCTATAAATCGATGTACCATAAAGTCAACTTTCCAACCGCAAAATATAAGTTTGTAATCACAAAACAAATTTTTTATGTAGTATAACAACAAATTACCAACTTTCGTATTTTTTCCTTTACTTGTGCTGCCAGACCATGCTTCTTACCAAATTTAATGATTCTAGGTCAATATGAAATATCCCATAGGTTTTGATTTACCTGCGAAATGTTCAAATTTGGTGAAATGTAAGGCTTAAATGGCCGTATCTTTTTAGTACGTTGACTTAGAAGCTTGATTTTTTTACAGATTCAAACTGACCGCAGACATAAGTATTTTTTTTCATTTCAAGTTGATGCGTTCACGGGTTTCTGAGAAAAATGGTCTTGACAGACAGACAGACGGACAACAAAGTGATCCTATAAGGGTTCCTTTGAGGAACGGAACCCTAAAAAAAACAGCTTCTGAAAAATATCGAGTACAAAATGGAAGTCGCAATCAAATCCTTGATCAAAGGTTTGATGTGTTATTATACTATATTTATTATGCTATATAACATATAACAGTCATTCGATTATAGTCACGAATGAGAATGACTCTACATATCAGCATATTAATATAACATGATTTAGTAATCTTTCTTAATTCTGATATCGGCAGTTTTACTGACCGATACTCGATAGTCATATCACGAGATTACCTATCGGTAAAACCGACCACATCCTGGTTTCTTTCTCAGATTTTAGAACTTATCAAAAAGTTCGATAAAATATATATTTTTTTATATCACTAAGTTTTGCAAAAAAGTATACACGCTTGATAATAAGTGGTCTAAATTTGCTTAGGTACTAAGTGCGAGACCTAGAATGAATAAAAGTTTTGTAAATGTAGTTTTTTTTTTTATGGTATAGGGGGCAAACGAGCAGACTAATGGTAAATGACTACCGCCGCCCATGGGCACCTGTAACTCAAGAGTCACAAGTGCGTTGCCGCCCTTTAAGGTGGGAGTAGGAGAAGAGGGGGGGGGGGAAGAGTGGGAAGAGGGGAGAGGGGAAGGACGGGAATAGGGGAATGCAATGCAAGTATTGCTTCACTGCCGGCTTTCTGTAGTCAGCTGGGAAGACTGGTAGAAGAATGATTTTCTTTTACAAGTACCTGGATATCACGAAGTTATCTCTAGACAAATTAAGAAGAAAATTTGTGTGAATTCCAAAACTACCATCAACAACTTGTTAACATGTTTGTTATCAAGATACATACAAGTTACCCCTATTTTGATAACATCTTTTACTTGCTTAGAGATATTTTAAGTGTTACATGAGTTGGCATCTTCAATATTAAATCCATACCCGCCACGTCGAGATAATGGAGAAATGGAATTAAGATCAGTATTACATCTCCCACTACATTTGCATAATTATTCTGATAGGCTTTTATTTTAACCTATACCGTATTTAGTTTCAAGATGGTATTTTCATAGAATAAATAACTGTGTATACTTGCAGAAGGCTCACTCTATAGAAAATTAAAAAAAAAAAATTCTTACAGCTATGCGATTAAGTGCAAATTAGCCTGCACGGTACTAACAAAGTAACAGTATACCACGTTAAATAGATCTGTGCTTGTTTTTGAAATGATATTATAAGAATCATTAACACCTATTTATGTTTGTTTAAAATTGTAAAGGAGGAATTTCTATACAATAATAGTATATATGTATTATATAACACGTGCTAAAAGTTGATCAAGTTCTTGGTTATCTGTCAATTTAACCCAAATTATGCCGTTGTCTAACTACGCTGTGTTGTGAGACTTTCTTACTATAACTATATTCAAATATGTAAATGTAATGAATAAATTGAGCACATACATATAGTATACAACAAATTTTAATACATTTTGGAGTAAATAAAAACGTACTTACGTTATAGGTGTGCTTTTATAAGCAGCATGGGGTTTCTGGTGATTACCGGCCCCCTTTTTCGGCGAATTATAACCTAACCTAACCTAACATAGGTATTTGATTCTTTCCGAAAATAAATAAAACTGCAAAAGGTTTTAATTATGGCCGGCTTCTTTTCTATTTTTTATTAATATAATAATTTACTATTTACGCATTCCAAGAAGTAAGGACTGCTTTGTGTCTATGTTCTGTTCATATTCACAAAACATATTTCTGTTATTATAAATGTTATACCTAAACCTTCCTCATAAATCACTCTGTCTATTAGTGAAAACCGTATGAAAATCCGTTCAGTAGATAATAAGTTTATCGCGAAAAGACAGACAAACGCGGCGGGGGACTTTGGTTTATAATATGTAGTGATGATCATCATATAGATCAATTTGTTGTATTTTGTAAAATTAATGCGTTCCATAAAGCCCTCATCTATCTCACTCTGTGGAATGCGTTAAGATTCTATAGAGTATGGACATTGATTTTTGTAACTTATATAATTATATTTAGTAAAATTTTTAATAACGCGTCATTATACATTATACGTTGTGTGCACTAGAAGAATGTTTTTAGTCTTCAGGGCAAGAGTAGTCCTTTACAAAAATGTTGTGAGTATCTCTACGATTTTATTTTTGGCTTGCCTTATGTATGAGATAACTTCAGAGAAAGTAAAAAAACCTAGGTTCCACCGAGATTTGAACTCGGATCGCTGGATTCAAAGTCCAGAGTGCTAACCATTACACCATGGAACCGGTTGATCGAAATGTTATAATTTACTGTGATAATCCATCGTTCTATTTTTTCAAAGTCAAATATATTCAATTCATTTAAGCTGTAATATTATATCAAATACTGTAACCGTAACGGGTATAAGAAACCAGTCAATATGCACATATATATATTAAGTGTATTTATAACGCACAGAAATTCAATCTAGCTGACACAAGGTACGCATAGTATGCCTACCGCTCAAATTGTCACTACTAAACTGTTATGTATTACTAAACTGTGTACACTACTAAGCGTAATAGGTATTGTACTGTGAGGGGTAGAAGAAATTTGAACTCTGACTGACTGACTCACTGACTGCTCAAAAGCCAACTTTGGGTTATTGTCTGGTTACTACTCAAATGTTATTGAGATGTGTGTAAAACAGACGCCCTCTCATAAAAGTTTTTGAGTTGTGGAAAATAACTACGTATAAACACTGATATTTATCGTTATATTGCATGCATTTTTTGTCCGAATAAAACTTCGACCAGTAGATATGTTTACACTATGTTGTGATATATTACTGTTTCTTTTCCAACAGACGCATCAACTTTCTACTGTGGTTTCATTGGGTCTCAAGCACTGCATTTAACCACTGCTCAACAATATCTTAACTTATTATGTGAATTCTTTTCAATTATTCGCATTTCTATTTGATACTATTCTTTTGCCTTCATTGTACTGCGTCAATCGCAGTTAAAGAAAGAAATAAGAGTGTTTACACACAACAAGAAAGAAAAATAGGAAATTCATAAACAGAACGTGTACTCACTGAAGACATTTAAATTGGGAATGCGGAAGATTTACGCACAATCTAGGCGAAGTGCGACTCACTGAATGATATCGCTTAATTTAGTGTCTGCTTATTTCATCCTTCTGTCTTTCTGTGGTTTTGTGTTTAAATAGAAAACTAATTTCGTATCTGCTTAATGTGTGCTTCTAATTTCTTTCTAAGGTTTTAATAAAAAGCTTCAATTAAAGTCCAAAGTTATACATCATCATTTTATTTATTGAAGTGATAGTTACTTATAATAATAACTCGTAAATGTCGACCTTAGGATTGCACGTTTTTCTTTGGGAACGTTAACATAATTATTTTAAAGTTTTATACAATATTTACAAGGGTTTACATACAACAACATACAATTCATTTTAATTGCCACGACAAAGTTAAAATACATTAAAAATATTTATTTACATTTACCAATTAAAACGAGAAAAATAACATTTAGTTTTGTTCAGTGCATATTATTCTTTTTAACAATTTAAATATATTTATAAACATTAATTAGTATTGAATACGTATATATGAAATAAAATTCGTGAAAATATTAAAAGAAACTTATGTGTTTGTAAATAAGATAACCAATTCAATGGAAGTAGCATAATATATTATTTACATAGTTTTTTATATTTTTGGGTAAAAAGCGATCATAAATATAATTAATTATTTTATATTTTTTTAAGATAAAGACTGATTTTCTAAATGTTACGTATACATAGTGTTTATATTTTGATATAAAAATAATACTTATGGAATGACGATTGATTAATTATTATGTGAGTGACTGTCAAATATGTATTTGATTTTAAGGACGCGCCCTCAGACTTTTATTTAAGTTAAAGCAATATTAAGGAACAATATATATATATATATATATATATATATATATATATATATATATATATATATATATATGTTTGTATTGTTTCTTTTGAGTTAGCCGTTATTTTTGTAGAAAAATTAAAATATCTTTAAGTAATAGGAACATTAGAGAGAGACAAGTGGTCCAGTTTTGTAGTAAGAGATCCCAAAACCAATATCTCACATATGAACAGATCCAGATACTTACATTGTTTACAAATCACGGGCGATTTATAAGATATATTAGAACGATAATAAAAAAACTAATTTGAATCGTCATTGTAAAGCATAAAAGCAATACATATATAATATAAAATAAATTCTAAAGTCGCAAAGATAAATAAGACGATTATATCTTTACACACCTATGCCATGATCGTGTTTATTCCACGTAAAAATATAAAATATTGGTATAATATACGTGGTATTTTTAATAGTCTATATATCTACTAATACTAGAAGATAATTTTTCGTATCCCTTTTTAAGTAAATTTCGAGAAAAACTGTAGAAAGCTAACATTTTTAAATAGTTAATATGTGTTTTAAATTTAAAAAATATGTGAAACGGCTACGTCAAGCTACACGTGTCCGGTATGTAGGTATGTTGTCTAGATACGGAACATCGATTCAATTATAGTTCAATTCATACTGTTGCAAATATGATCGAACTTCGACCACCAGGCAATCTCTAGCATCAATTTAATCTGGGGCCGCATTCTTAAATTATAATTTCTAAATGTAACATATTAAATATAAAATAACAATGAAGCATTTAAACGACTCGTGTTAATAGGTATAATATAATTTATAACATTTTGGTATATAAGAAAATTAAGAATCATTTATTGTTATTTTTGGAGAAACTAAATTTCTGAATAACTTAGAATAGAAACATTACATTTATGTGCTTTTATATAAGATTACAGCCACGGAAATAGCCAACGTTTTTTGTACATTTTTATACTGATACTTATGACTCTAATCAGCTAAATGTTTTACATAATTCGATTTTATATAATTTAATAAAACTATAATGATATTGATATGCGAGTATTTTACTACATTACAGACTAATATTATATATGATTCGTACTAGGTAAAGCTAACGTCATTACCAGACGAGTGTTGCTAGGAATTAGGAATGAAACTTTGGAATAATGATATTCTATATCTTTTGCTGTTGACATAAATAATGTATGTAAGTTATAATTATGTAATATTCCACTTTTATAATTGGAATGTTCAGTAATTGGAATAACGTCTTGTCTTTTGCAAAATATAAAAGGGAATGACGATGCGATGGAATATAATTCCATTATAATAATAATAATTTTTTCCATTTTTTATTGGTATGTCCCATAAAGAATGGAATAAATTTAAATTTTAATTAATGTTTACATAATCTAAATTAACTTTGGAATGATTCCATCAGACCATTAAAGATAAAATTTGCTTTAAAAAGTGAATAAATTTTTGGATTTTTTGCTAAGAAAATAAATGTGATTAATATTTTTACTTATTGTTTAAATTAACTTTGGTGTGACACTACTTTTGATACTTATAGCTAAATCTGACAAATGTATTTTTATATGTATACCTATGTAAATAAAAGTTAATGTTGATTACCTTTTAAACTGTGGTGACGTATTTTGAGATCAGAAACTCATAAACATAAAAAGCTTTACAACACGTTAATCACTTTTATACAGATGTTTTGTACAGCAATGTTTATTTAATTGCTTGTAGCATGTATAGCGGCTGTAGGATACCTACTCTTGATTTTTTTTCTGTGAAATTTCAGTTTAAAATGACGGTGAAGCAAATATAAATCTTCCTAATACTCTAAAGGTATGATAACATCTGCTAATATACTACTATAGTAGCTTCGAGTAAGCGATGGGGTGAAAAACATATCTTAGGCTATTAAAATAATCAATATAAATTATGCTTTATTGTGTGGTGCCGTAAGTTGAATTTACCGCTGCAGAGAATATCAATTTACTTTTTAAAGTGCAAATATTGTTTTATAGCTTTATCAGTATTGTGGTAGGGTTTCCACTACATCGCTTCCTCGTCTTTGGTATGAAGCCTCAGCGCCAAGCGGTTGGCACGAAGGCGGTTGAAGTTCAGGATGGCAGCGGTTGCAGAGGTGGAACTGAGGCGCTCATATGCGCCCGGAAGTCAGGATGCTGGCGAAGGTCAGGGTGAGGTGGACGGAGGTCTAAAACAAGAATACATTTTTTTTAGAAAAGAAATTAAACTTTTTTTTTTAAATGCTTTAATATAAAGTGCTATATTATTATAAAATAATTGGTGGACAAGGTAAAGTCCAATCTGGTGTATCTTGAAAAATACGATTTTATAAAGGAGTTTCCAATAGCTATAGAAAACGTTGCAATTTTAAAATTGAACCCTAAACTGAAAATCTTAAGGAACAAAATCGGTCGTTTTGGAAATAAATTTCAAATGTGTAATTTACCTATTCTATGGTCAGCCACAGAATGCATGTCAGCTGGATGCATAGCATGAACATCGGTGTGTGGCTGCATATGCGGTTGAGGGGATCTAATATCCGCATGCTGAGTCTCCTTATGTCTTCTCAAGTCCACCTTTCTCTGGAACGCCCTGCCACAGAGCTCACACGCGAATGGTTTGAAGCCAGTGTGTTTGCGAGAGTGAGTGATGAGGTTTGAGCTTTGACTGAAGGCTTTTCCGCAGACCTGGCACTTGTGGGGCTTCTCACCTATTGACAAAGAAATAAAAAAATTCAATTAAGTTTTCTATGTATCATATTAAAGACACTATCTATAGTCGTTAGTATGTATAATATAGATATTTTTTTAATACCTTTGTAATATACAGACATGAGTAGACTGCTGTGGTTCTGTCTTAAAAAAAAAAAAAATCTACAAAGATAGTTATTTAAAGATGGAATTTATTTATTTATTTTTAGTATCTGAAAGAGGTGATTCAATTCAAATTCAAAAAAATCTTTATTTCATAAAATTGACCATCTATTATCGTCGATTTAATAAATAATTATTATAATTAAAAATTATATAGATCAACACACACAGAGTCACCGCAACAATAGTTTGCTTCGTCAAATGTAAAATGATTAAAGAAAACAAAAATGGATAACATAATATCACATCTGCCTGTTTCGATCTATAACCGCCCGTTTCCAAATGGTTGAGCCTTGTGAGAAGAATTCGGGCAAACAAACTCACGGCCACTCTTTTAAAAAAGAAACACCAGACAGTTTCAACAATATTCAGTAAATATCACATCATTTTGTTATATGCTATTATGTTTTTAAAACTAAAAGTAAATAAACTAGAAAAGGAATATGACAATAGGGAAACGGAAAATTAAGGAAAAAATTAAAAAGAAGAAAAGAAAAACATGAGAGATGGAAAATAAGAAACATTAGATTTCTATTACAATTTCTTTGATATTTTATTTTATTACTTTATATCTATCATTATAACTACTAAGGGGAAAATCAGTTTTGAGATATTCCTCATTGTGGTTTGCTGGTAAATATGTTGAGGCGTTTTGATATATAACCCATAATTCGAAATAAGATATTTTGTACAACATGGTAAGTATTGTCTTTATTTTAACACATATTGTAACTTGTAGGATACAAATAATTTTTGCTCTGTATAAAAATGGAATATAGATTTGGGGTCTGTTAATGGAAGAGTGGCGCGGTGGACGTAATCCGCGCTACATCGTGCTATCGATCCGCTGTGACGTGCGACCCGGAGATACTAATAGGGCTGTCGCAATAAAATGTTTTTTTTTACTATACATCCACAAAAAACAGCCATTGCCTTAACTGTTCAAATTAAAGAATAAAGTCAAATCTTTCATAAGACTTTTTTGCACGCACGAATTAATAATACTTCACTAATGTCAATGAAATTCACTATTCAGCAAAAGAGGTAATTTCTTTCAAAAACTAATTAATAAACTAAAAGCATTATAAACAAAAAAATCCATCAGTTTTAAATAAAAAATACTGCATTAAAATCGATTAACTATAAAGTCATAGGTACAAAACAAGATGGACAGGCATAAAATTATTACACCCCACGTTTTATAAGTAAAAAGCTAGGAATAAAAAGTATGTTAGTATTTATAGTTTCACACTGGAACCAACGGCCCTAGATTGGAACAATAAAATACATATTAGATGTGTAAATTGGGACCTAATCGCATAATATTTATAAGGTACAATACCGTTTTTGGTTACCCGGATGATTATATTGCACCGATTGTGGTCACGGGTGAATTATTGGATAAATATAGTAAATCCAAAAAATATTATACCTACTCGTGTAACCGCCATTGACAACCCTAACAATTCTGTGTTAATAAACCTTTACGGAATCTGTCCGCAGTTTTCCCTTTGTCCGTACTACATATAGATACGATTTGTAGAAGAGATATACGAGTACAGTCTGTATTGGATGTTGCCCCACATTCGAATGTTCTATGATATGTATCTTGATACTATTACTAGTTTGAACAGTGTTTTGGTATTATGTTTTTAGTATATATCGGTATTTAATTTAAATTGAAGTTGTCGAAGTAGAGAAGACCGCCATTATTCATTTGTTTTTTTTTTCTGATGCGGTAGAATTTCCTGGAGACCGTTAATTATGTGAGCCATGTGCTTGTTTGCCACATTGCTTCAGGAGAGAAAGTTCTCTACCCCTTATGTATAACATTTACAATAAGGTGATAATGCGGGTAGTACCAACATATAAGCGGGACTATATTCCGGGTATCCAGGTGATTTTTTATACCGTTAAGACAAAGTAATTTTTTTTTTATGTACCGATCGCTCGTGTGTCTAAATGTTTTTGGGATCAACAATGTTTACCCTGTCCCGATTTGCTATTTACTGTATCAGGACATTTGGAGCATTAGATAATTGTTAAATAATTTATTTTAACCATAGACTACCATACTATTGTGCGTTTAAATGTGTAACTTAAGTATGTAGGTTTTAATTAGCAAAAAAAAAATAATGTCGATGTTTGGTAACTTTAGCAAAAAAATTTTTGCAAATGCATGCATGAGATAGCTGCACTTGCAAAGTATTTAGTAAAGGTTACATCACAATTCAAAATCCAGATGTTATGTTACAAGGATTGAAAGTTCCTGCCTCGTTTTAAATCCAGCAGATTGGCTGAAACCGCTGTAATTTTTCAATTGTATGCCATCTACCAAGTGTATGATTACCACAAATCGTTGCTTAAGAGATACGAAGTTGGTTGAGTCGCTTGATACTTTTAGGTACATTTGATGATGGTAGAAATTTAAATTGTGATTCACGAAATATTCACGTTAAATGGTGTTGGTTGGTGTGTCTACATGAATGTTATTTTATTCAATAGGTAATGGTAATGCCGCCGAAAGTTGTACTATGAGAAACATAAACAATCTTCCTCTAACAAAAACGATAGCTACAGTTGTGTGCTTAAAAAAATCACTGGTGAATTGTTTAAACATTATATTATCTTTATATATAAAAATAAATCCCCATTTCCCTTGGTCACGGCATTACGCGTGAACGGCTAGACCAATTTCGCAGATTTTTTTTTTCTGTGTTTTTTATTGTCAAGAGAATGTTCTTATGATAGTAAAAATTAAGAAAATTGAGCGGAAAATTAGAAAATTTAAGAAAACTTAACGACCATATTAACTTTTCTAATGTAACCTTAGCGCTTTTGACATAACTGACAGTCGTTTGACAGTTGGGGCGATTGACAGAATGCGCGCTGCAATTATACCAATTCGAATTCAATATTAACAGTTAAGACAAGACAACGCCTGTCGGGTCAGCTAGTAATAACAATAAATTTTGAAGGCTCATCATGGACGCCGGGAAAGCTTTTTGTATTAAAGTCAGTAAATAAAAAAGTAATTCGTCTAATCAGTGTCCTCCTCTACCCTTTTCCTATGAACACTAAGCATGCACATTGCACAGGCCTTTACCCTTGCGTCCACCATCGTTGACCGATTCCGCGTCACGCTCAACAAAGACGCTTTTGAGAAACTTTGATTTAAACTCTTGCGTGTTTTAAAATTAAGAGATGTTGCTGAATAGGTACCGTAATGTGTAAAAGCAGCTGAACACTGTCCTGAAAATAGTTCGATTTTCGAAATTAATGCTTTCATGTACCTTTTAATTATTACCGCGATTAAGTCCCGATTTATGCATCCAATATCGTCGTGTGCAATAGTCGCGAAAGTTTGCATCCATTGAAATGCATCCAGTATTTAGTTCTAATCATAAATCCTATATTTCATTTTTAACCGCCTTTAAAAGTTGAGGAGGTTCTATGTTCAGCTGTATGTGTATTTTTTCTCTTACGCCAGCTGCCATTACCTGTCACAGTCATCCAAAATTGAACTATTAAATACTGATGTTTCATATAGATGGGTGCGATGTATGCATTTATGTTGTGTGTCCTAAACTCACAAGTATCTGGCATTAATGATATCACAGTCTTATGTGCTAGTCAAACAGTAATCTTGTTCCAAGCACGACACGAATGCGTAATGAGGCACAACCCGCACAGAATACGACTACGTACGTACTGAATATACATACATGGCAAATAGTTCTATGTAGGTATATTTTGGACCACTGTGCTAAATACTCATATACCTACCTCCATAACTACTACGTCATATAATACTATATACTAAGAAATAAAATAATCTTGAAAATATATCTTACTAGCTGTTGTCCAATGTTCTGCTAGCTTAGATGTGGATTATTGCAGAAAAAGTAGCAAATATCACTTCAGTCTACGAATAACTTATTTTTAATAATTAAATTTAACCTCTATTGTTCCTTTGGTCGCAAGCTGCTTTTTGGCGATTGGGTTAACAGTATTACCATGTAATTAAAAGGTAACAAAGAGGCAGACCAACAGAAGGTTTTACTTTTATATTGATGGCTTTACTTTGATTTACAAGATCCACTTTATCGATGCGTATTTTAACGGCGTGAGAAGGCTTATTAAACATTTTAACAGAATGACACAAATACAGAGGTAAAATTAGGATTTTAAAAGGCTCTATTAGTAAAAAATCTATAATATTACCTACCTAGTAGGCATTTTAGGTTAAAAGAAATATCTTCTAAACCTTCCAAATAAAAAAATCTAAGTAAACGCAAATAGTGAATTCTTCTCTAGTATCCTATCTAATAAAAAACATGACCTTGCTACGACAAAAGAATAAAGACCTTTGTCTGACATTTAACCAGTGTTGCTATAAAAATAATAAGTAGTAGGTATTAAGTAATAGTAGAATTTTCAACCCACACTGCCAGTACTTAACACAACTGAGAGTGGGTAGTATAAGCATTTAGGTTTAGATATCGGAGTATTACGTATCCTAAAACGTCCGTAATCAGTGCGGGTCCGCATTACGGATTCGACACGTGCCCGCTTTGCGATTTATAGAGGCACGTTCAACTGTCTGGATCCTTCATATTTCTACTCAAATGTTAGATTTTTGGTGTAATGCGGTTATAACAGAGAAAATGAAGATTTTTAGCTTTGAACAGACCTTATCTATAGCACACTTATTTTACATGTTTTTTTTTTCTTGAAACATCATTTATATGTTTATATCAATATAAAGTAGGCAAAGGAAGCAAATATATAATACCTGTTATTTGTTAATTATGTTGTTGGTTAAGTTTAATATTCGAATTTGAACATATAGACCAGTTGTTTGTAATTGGAACGCGCTATGTAGGGTTAAGTTTAAAAAAAAATCATAATTTTACTGCAAAGTATTTTTAAAATCGATCTGTTTTAGAATCGATTCTGTGCCTTTTAAGCCATCTATGTTCTAAGTAATAGAAATATGTATAAAAACATTTTCAGTTTCAATAATTAGTTATAATCACATTTTAATCAGTTTTGAGAAACTTTTATTCATCAAAGTTCATTATTTTTCCTAAAGAAACAACCACTAGAATAACAATTTAATAACGATTAAAAACTAAAGCTGTCTGAATACATTTTTTACTTTGTTAATTCAGTGAAAAACCTGCAAAGTCGAACATTTGGATCCGTAAACCTTCTTTCTGTAAGACGTATTAAAGTTTATGTGTATCGTGATTCCTACGCAACAAGAATTTAATATCGGCTTTGTTCTCACTGCTTTTGTTTGACCAAATGCCATCTCATGGCCCGTTCTATTTATAATAAAGGGAAATCTTTGTCGACATAATATAAAATATTGTGGATTTCTTTTTATCATTATCAAAATTATTATTTGAAACATGTAGCAAGTTATTCTAGTTTCCTTGGCCATTAGTATATTTTCATTATTGTATTTAGAAAAACTGAAATTTAAAAATAAAACGCTTTATTTCTTTTAGTCACCGATAGATATTTAGACTTTTGTTTAGGGTTAAAAATATAACGTATTACGATTAAGTTTGAGATGTGTCAAGTTATTATTATTATAAAGATTGTGTGGAGGTGCCTTTATTATGATATATAATTAAAAATGAAAATCTACACATGTGTCTTTTTGGTATATCGTTTTAGGTCGTAGGTATTTTTAATTAGCATATTATGTACCTACTTACCTAAAATTCGAAACACTTAAGTTAAAAGGATGTACTACTTATACCTACTTATTAATTAGATTTACTTCCGATCAATAGCCATAGGTACCTATAAGCCATCGTCAGATATGTGATTTGATTCCCACGTGTAAACTACTTGTTGGGGACGTTAAGATTTTTCTAAAGCGTAAAATCATGATATCCAACATAAATAATCCACATATAGGATGTAACTAGGGGTCGTGGCTAAGTGGTAACGGAGTAGGTTAGCATATTACAAAGTTAAGTAATACTAGCCAGGTCACTCTAGGATGGGTGGCCATTCTTAACACATTGAGACCCTCCGTGCCTCGGAGAGCACGTTAAACCGTCGGTCCCGGGTGCCATACAAACATCTGTGGCATTCGTTACGGGTAGTTGGAGCCCTAAAAAGTCCGACAACCTAGTCTAACTACAGAACTTCGATATCGCCTAGTACTCGGGTTGTGGAGGTCTGATGGCAGTCGCTTCACGTAAAATATCAAAGTTCGGCCGTATCGTAGTTAGACTGAAAGCCAATGGGAAAAGGCGCGGAGGATGATATAGGATGTAAATAGGTCTACAGAAAAATAGGTAGATAATATCTTGTTATATATGTCCATTTAGTGCATTGTATCATCATAGTTTATTACAGGCAATTCAGTAGGTACATACATAAGCACCTCAATGAACTGTACAATTAACGACGTGTATGTAACTTGATATACACTCATCAAAAAAGTCGTTTTACATAAATGTATGACACAAATCAGGAAAACGTTCGCGCGTCCAATACGCCCGCAATTACAACAAATCACGGCCCACCATCGATACCTAACTTGCCTAGCATTTCGAAAAAGGGCCGCTAGACCGTCAATCAAGGGAGAACTCGAGTGCCAAGCGAGTGGCGACTTCATTAGAGTGAGTGAGACAATCCACGCTCTCTGTCTATCGCCAGTGTCGCGACGCCGGAGCAATTTATATCCGTCGTGCCATTGGGCCGTGATTGCAGCGGCTCCTCCCCACGTCGCGTAGCAACGAGAGGGGGAAGCCCCCCACCCCACACAACCTACATCCCACTCCCACAGATCGCAATTTTCCTTTGAATTGGAAATCAGAGCGGCCGCCGCGAGGCTACCTCGTTAGTCTCTCCATCTTCGCGATACTTCGCTTCTACAGATTTTTGTAGAGAAAGATGTTCCCTTTGAGCCGCTCGCAAATTGTGATGTTTTCTGCCCCTTCCCGCTTCTACTACCTATACGCAGCGTGAATAAATTTTGCGGCGAAATTGTTGGGGTGTTAAGTTTAGCCGTACAGCTTCTTTGATTGCATGATTACTTTAACTTACCTATTTAAATATACCTATTGAAGAAGTATCGAATTTATCGAATAACATATGAAATAGTACTGATCACAATGAGAAAATGCATCATAAGAAATCTGTACATAATATTTTTTATTTAACATTAAATTTATAGTAAGTGTTAGGGCGTGTATGACAATAGTACTAAGTTAAAGCAGCGCTACCATCAACCAAGTTTAAAAATTAAAAAGTTGAAAGCAAAGACAACACACCCCATTCAGCCAGACATTACGGAAACTTATTACAAGCCATAACACGCAAGTCCTAGAGTGCGTAAAATCTTCGCAGACGGTTACGGTGTAATTACCGCTCAATATTACTGCAGGGGTGAGAAAGGCCTTTTACCACCTCTTACTGCCTCTTAATTGTTTCTGAAGCTTGAGGGAGACTGAATGAATTCAAAATACGATCGTCTATGAATTATTGATTCGGCCGATGAAGTTCGGATTGATTTATAGCTGAAATGAGGTTTTCAATTTGTTGGGAGCGGTGATAATGGAGTGGGCTGGGGTTCAGCTATCGATTGAACGTTGACTGATGCCTTTTGCTATATTGTGTTTTCATGCATTGTCCCTTTACGTGATGTTTCATTAATAATTTCCGATACTGCAGTTTTCGCTATGACCGTCTTCTTTAGCCTACTTTGATATAAAGGGTCTTTCAACAAGGACGGGTCGATGTTAAAATTGAATAAAACAAGATGTGTGTGAGATATTAACGAAATTTATGTTTTATTTGAAAGGCCCATTTATGTCATTATGGATGGAATATGACATCGTTCAAATGTCCGCCGCGGCTTCGTATGGTGGCACGAATCCGAGAGGTTCAATGTTTAATGACTCTGCTGCATAGATCCGGCTGAATCTGAGCGACGGCCTGCGTTATGTTGGCTTTCAGGGCAACGGTCGATTGTGGCTTATTGGCATAGACCTGCGACTTTAGAAAACCCCCCAAGAAAAAGTCTAGCGGAGTCAAATCACACGATCTTGGTGGCCAATTCACGTCACCTCTGCGAGAGATAACCCTACCCTCAAACCTTTCATGCAGAATGTCCATTGTGTCGTTCGCTGTGTGGCAAGTAGCGCCATCTTGCTGGAACCACATGTCGTTCACGTCCATATTGTTCAAGTCAAGCCAAAAGAAATTGTTTATCATTGATCTGTAGCGCTCGCCGTTGACGGTGATGGCCAACGTCAACGTCGCCAACGTCGTTTTCGAAGAAGTACGGACCAATGACACCGCCAGACCAAAATTCGCACCAAACAGTAACTTTTTGTGGTCATCCCATATACGGCAATTTTGCTTATTAACAATACCATTCATCCAAAAATTTGCCTCGTCGCTAAAGAATATTTTTCGGCCAAAATCGTCCTCTTCCAAGCGTTCCGAAGCCCATTCAGGGAACACACGGCATTGTCTATGGTCATTAAGTTTGAGCTCTTGGGTCACTTGGATCTTGTACGTATGCAGGCCCAAGTCCCAACGCAAAATTCTCCAAGTTGAAGTCTGCGAAAGGCCGAGTTCTTGTGCACGGCGAGAAATCGACTGCCTCGGAGTCTCCTGAACACTCTCACGTACAGCGGCGATGTTCTCGGCCGATCTGGCGTTCCTTTGACGTAAAGGTGTTGGTTGGTTGTTTACCGAACCGGTCGTCTCAAATTTGGTCACCAATCGTTGGAGAGTACACTTTGAAGGGCCACCGCGTCTGCCGTACAATGGGCGCAATGCGCGCAACGTTTGCACTAACGAACACTCATTTTGATAATAAAGTTTTATCATTTGCATATGCTGCTCAACCGTGTAACTTGCCATGGTGATTTGGCATCAGTGACTGAATAAGAAAAAACCGATTTGACAGATGCCGCCAAAACAAAATGGCCGCCACAGATGATTAACATCGACCCGCTCTATTTGAAAGACCCTTTATTATACCTATTTTAAATATAGTTCTAAACGAGTACACTGTTTAAATATAACTTACGTAACGTACGTAGTCGATATCGTTAGAATCTGTAAGAAATCACAAGATAAAAATAATGAAAATAGTAAACAATGCCATCAATTGACATGGCACAAGTCTTTAGAGACATTTGATTGAAATATCAGTGACAGAGAATTAGGACGATAATATTATGTATTAGGTACTAACCGTGCCCCGCAGTCTTACCTACGTTTATGGTCACTGCTCTGTTCCTCGAGGTTATAGCGTGATGTTAAATAGCTTCAAACCTTCCTAAAGTATTGGACTACCAATGCAATAACAATTATTTAAATCCGACTGGCAGTTTCAGAGTTTAACGTGGTTATTCAAAACAAAAAACCTCTCCAGCGTTAGCGTCCAGTAATTCTATAGATAGATATAGATGACATAAGTAAATACAGATTATTATTGATAAACATACGTCAACATTTAAACTTTGATTGGCGTGTATGGCCTAAAAGAATTCGAACATCATTGATATCTTAAAATGGAGGATCATTGCGGCCACGTCACTGATGATAAAACAATGACGTCAGATTGTGAATAAGTCGCCAATACGTTTATTTAGAAGTCATGATTGTCAACTATGACAAATCTTAGTGATAATTAAATCAATGACATTAATTTACGTCAATCTCAAGAGACTAGACAAGTTTTAGATGCTATTGTATATATTGTGAGTGTGTAACGCAATAAGACAACATACTTGACGTAAGTATTCAAACCATTTCTTTTATTGAATAATCTAATAGCCGTTTGTCTTTCAACTCACCTCATAGAAAGTATCGATTAAAACAAAGATGGTCAACGCCTACCCAAATTTTGCATGAATTTATCGTTTTTATATAATTCGTATTATTTTTTAGTTTCTTGAGCACCTGATCTGTGCATATTTCTATATTCTGTTCCTCGTTGTAAGACATTTTTTAAAGAAGACTAACATAGATCACATCTCTGACACCATAACCGCTACCGACTTACTGATTCCGTTTTGCATGTCTTTAAGCTTCTAAGAGTAAAACACTGCTACATACTTATATAATTCTAAAGCGAGAGCTACATTAGGCCGACGCACATGTCTGAGACGTCTTACACGTGAAGGTTGGTGTGCACATAACATCGACGCAACGCGTGTCATTTAAGTATTCTTCCAATTCACTGCCCGATTCACTCATTTTCAAGTAACTGATGATAACAAAGTCGAAAACCGAGTCGATTTTATGTGCACACCAACTTTGTACGCATAAGACGTCTCAGACGTGTGCGTCGGTCTAATGTAGCGTCTCAGACGTATACGTCGGCTTAATGTAGCTCTCGCTTAACCCTTTTTCATCGTCTTATCATAAATAGTTTCATTACTAGTTCTTCATCGTACTGTGAAACATTTTCACTGTCGTCTTTTATACAGAACGTAATATTTTCGTTATATTGCGTACTTCAGCCGTTATGGAAGATAAACTAGTAATAGGTACTATTACGATCTCAGAGGATGTTCACAGATTTTTATGACCTTCGTAATGTTCTTGATTGTAGCGATGGCACGAGTAATTTTGTCAAGTTGACCAACGTTGGTAAACGTTATGTTTGTAAAAAATTTACCGACTTTAAGAAAAAGGAGGTTATAAATTCGAATATTATTGTAGTAATGAGGTCACCCGTTTTGTATTTATGATATTACCGGGAGAGCAGGAGCGACAAAGAACTTGTTCCCTACAATTTTTGGATGTTAAGAATTGCCAATGTGTAAATGATAGACCATGTGTTCCAAGTGCCCAAATGTCACTTAAAATGGCTTAACCTTAAAATAAAAAAAAGCCCGGCCAAGTTCCAACTGTCTACCTATTATGGTACAAGAGTTACACAGTCCGCTGACAGACGGACGGATAGCGGAGGGTTAGTATCGAGGTTCCGTTTGCACTCTTTGGGTACGTAAAAAGTAACTAAATGAGATATCCTCCTTTCTTTTAGGCTAAATAAGGCATTATTTTACTGCGTTTTAAACTCGAAACTTTATACTAGGTACTTAAGTAGGTACATGTAAGTTCTATTGAACCATTCAACTACTGTTTTTGCGTAGCTATGTGCTCTAAACGCCCAACAGTTTCAGACTTAAAGAAATTCTTCATCATACATTTGATCCGAGTCTGTCGTAGCGTAGATGCATTTGAGCGTAGATTCGTCATTATTTTTTACAAATAAATTTTGAATCTAAGTACCTAAAAGCTGAAATTGAAAAGTCCTTATATACCCTATACAAAACTCATCATGGTTTTCATTTTCACCACCGCACCGGCGGCATATTTTCAAATCACGTTTAGCTAGATCAATAAAAATAAAATACATAAATAATTGAGTAGTAAAAACGTATGAGATCGGTATAGACGCGTTAAGCATTAAGTTCCCCGGTTGTGATTGAACGCATCCGGGTAAGCGATAACCGTAAATCCCGGGTATACGTATCTTGGACCGGAACAGGGATGTAGTTGGGTTGCTTAGAATACCTACCATTTTCAGTAATAATAATAAACTCGAAACACTATCTCGATTTTAAGAAACAAAAGATTCCTCGTAACAGTATTAACATTAAGGAAGGCAATCGTATAGTATATATAGTATAGTAATGTATTCGCTTGATTATGATCAAGGTGTTGCGCATACACGGATTTGAAAAAAGAGCAAAGCTTTAGACACATGCACTTATAACGATAGGTATCTAAGTCCCCTGTAGGCTTGTAATATCTGGCACCTCCATGTCAGTGTCAGTGACTGTTTGTCTCACAGATAATATGTACAGATAAGTTGATATATATTGGGTATTTGCTGTCTGTACTCTGTACACGCTTTCAACGGTAATGTTTTTCTTTTAATTAAATGCACTTTCAGCTGGAAATGCACCAAAAGTGAGGTCAGACCTCTTATGATAACTGCAAATTTTTACCTAAATTTTATTAAATAAAAAAGTTATAAATTGGATTAAATCAAACGTTCACACAGATAGTATGTGCCACTTATCTTTCCCCTAGTAAAACTACAGATCAATACAGATTACACGCAGATCTCAGAAATCACAAAGCCATTATCGCAACGCAGATTCGCCGTAAAACACGACAATACAATTAAAATGATTGCGAATGCGGCCCTGGCGTGGCTCATCTGCACAGTATCAAGCAGGATTTTTATGGGGACGTACTTCAGTTGGTCGTGAATTAAATATACGATGCTACCAACTTAAAGTGCTTCCCTTAGTGAGATTTTACGAAATATCGCGCAGTGTGCTATATCATGGTTGGTGTTTGAGATTTTTTGATAGCATTTAAGTACACAGTTTTGGCCTTTAGCAATGATACAATCAAATATAAGCTTTATTCAGTATTAAAAAATCCAGTTTTCAACCTTCCAAGTTTTTAGAAACCACAACATGAAAATGTTATATGTACCTACTTATTTACAATCTCTATGCTTGGGTGAGGAATTCTCAAGAATAAATTTACCGGGCGTAATGAATTTATCTTAACTACGGCTTTAATTTTTTTTTAAGCAAATAATGATAGTTATCTAGCAAAAGAAAAAGAAATGAAGAAGATACTCGTAAATGCGGTTTATACAAATTTAAATAATATTACGCTATTTCTATATATTTATATCAATAATGTTGTATGTGTTTATTGAGTGAATATTGTATTTGAAACCTTTCTTAATTATTTGCAACAATGGAATTTAAGGTTGTTTAGAAGTTATTGTACTGTAGACAAATCTCAAAGGTATTGATGTGAAACTAAATACCTATTCGTAGTCAAAATATTAATTAAATAAAGGAGCTGTCAAGTTATTAACTTCTCAAGAAAATTAAGAGTTCCTTTTCTTCAATCAAATCAAAATTATTTATTTCAATGAAAACAATTATGGATATTTTTAGTCCGTCGTGAAGCTAGTTACCTGTAAGCTAGCGTAGATCCTATGAAGAAGAACAGGCAAGAAGCTCCAAGGACTCTCTTTTTCAAACTTCTTTTTCTACAAGTTTCTTGTTACATTGCTTATAAACACAAATTAAATACGAGGACGAGTTTTAAAATATAAACAATCGCGCAAATGACTACTGTACTATATAGTCTTAAACCAGATATCTAAACTATCTAATTATTTCAAGCGTTAGTTCGTGTAAGACCATTTCATTATTTCTAAAATATGATGCGTATAAACATAAATATTAATTGATTTATTAATGTTCTGTGAAAATTCTGTTACAAATACTTGTATATAACACTACTAGCAGCGCCCCGCAGTTTCAACCGTGTAAGTTCCGATCCCGTTTGAATATCGGGATAAAAAGTAGCCTATATATTAATCCAGGTCTCCAGCTATCTACATACCAAGTTTCATCGCAATCGGTTCAGTAGTTTTGGCGTGAAAGAGTAACAAACATCCATATATACCTACATACATCCATAAATCCTCACAAATATTCACGTTTATAATATTAATAATAAATAATAATAATAAATACTCTTGATTGTACACCAAAAAAGGAAACAATACACAAACAAATTATACACAAAATGCACAATGGGCGGCCCTATCTCTAGAAGCAATATCTTCCAGGCAACCTTAGGATGGACAGGAGTGTTATGATATACGTGGGTGGTTTTGGTGTCACAATGCCAAGGAAGAGCTTGTAGGGATTTATGCAATCTGAGAATGGATTGCATAAATAATATTTATACATTCATATATTAATTGTACTATATGTTATATTAGTATATTATTAATATTAGTAGGATTAAAAACCTCTAACCTTTTTTTTAGTTTCAATGTAGGCGCTTTATCACACTATAATCTATGATATAAAAAATCCAGTGTATCCAAAACTCTGCAAAACATTGGCAATAACTTAAGCGACTACTTGTAGTATCTTAATAATTCAAACTCTTATAAAAAACGTAGAAAGGGGGGGGGAGGTTGCTCGTGAATTCTGCTTGCATTTACATCCTCATTGATAATTCACCGCACTCTCCTGCTGCGACACACGGGACACCGTGTCGATGGTAAGTCTACGGAGGCTTTAAACATTCAAATATATGGAAAACACATGTTCTGGGAGCACAATTAAAATCATTTTGTTCAGCTTTGCAACGAACCTAACTTTGTAACACAAAATAAATCAATCAGTTTTCAAAATAACTATCAGACCAAAGTAGGGTAGTTAAACGTCTTTATGTGTTACCACCCTTCTACCCCTTCTTGTCCTTTCGCAATTAACAACATTTTTGAAGTAAGAACGTTATAATACGTATACATTAAAAAAGAAAATAAAAAAGTGATTATAAATTATACAATAAAAACTCTATTATGTAATATAAAAGTTAAACAAGATAAACATTGTGTCTCGGTTACAAAACTGAGTAGTGGTGCTTCTGTTAACGGTTGAAAGCAGACTGCACTTACTGACTCAGGTGCAGAATTAAAAGTACCAACATGTTAGGACTATCCGCGCTTGTAAACCTTGACACCATTGTAAACTTAAGATCTAATGTAAGATCTAATGTGAGGAACACTGAAATGATGGAAATAACACTCATAAAAAATATGATCTCTATGAAGGAGATATGTTATATCAATCAAAGCTATCAATCAAAATAACAATCAATCAGAAACTCAAAGTACTCCGTTGTACCTATATATATTTTCCTGTTATGAAAGATTCACACAAGTTCCTTAACACGGATTTTGGAACAGTTATGTATCGGTTTTTAAGCTGTAATTTTCTCAGCACGGAGTCATTAAATTTAGCTCGGCGCGGCATAGTGTTGGTTGGTAAGTTTCACAGACATTCTAGACTATGATGAAGAACTCTGAAGTACCTACTGAACTTCTGAATATATTATTTCATCGTTAGTAATACTGATAATTAATTTCTAGGATATTAAATCAGAGTCATTTATAACCGTACTCATAGTCAAACCGACAACAGCATTAGGACACTCAACTATCATTCCTTGCAAAAACATTAAGTATTAGAGGCTATCTGTATATAAAGACCTTATGCGATGATACTGATATTTTTCACGCTTGTAAATACATACAAAAGATACGAAATCTCATGACACAGTTTGTGAAAAAACAGCTGAGTGAACATTCAGTTGCGCTGATCCAGCTATCTAAATATAGGCGGACATGTACGGTTATATCTCAACAAATCCACACGGGCTGAGATGCCGGCGTGATTACCGAGGTCGGTACTGAAGTGCGGATTTTCTCCCGGAGAATCCCGGTTTACGAGCCGCGTGCCACCCCACCCCCTCAAGGAGGGATGACCGTATATATATGTTAGACGTTTTAACAGACAGAATTGATGGAAATAATGTTTTTATCGGACTATTTTGGAGATTTACACTGTTTTGCAGGACCTTCCATTACATTTCCAAATGGAAGCTAAATACTGTTAGAAATTAAATCATCAGTATGAAACACAAACAATTGCTAAATGTAAACTCTTTGTATGTGTATACTACTCCGAAAATCCATCCAGTCACAATCTCCAGAATTTTGATTGAGCAAACAAACCTCTAGCCTCTAAAAACATCGATAACAACGATTCAATCTCTCGACATTCTATAACAACACTAGATTCTCGCTTCTAATGGAAAATAGGCAGTGGCACAATCTTACCACAAGATCTCAGCAAACAGCCGCCATTTTGGATGGAAAAACAAAACTAAAATTTCGTCGGTTTTGTTGAGGAAAACTGCTTTGTAATTGTTAGATAATAAATTGAGAGAGTAAAAAAGTGTTCTTTTAATACTCTTGGGGAAAAAAATCAAATTGCTTTGGGTCGTTTGTAGATGAGTTGTTAAAACAGAAAATTGAGATGTATGAGATTTTGTTTTCCGTAAATTCTTATTGGAAATTTAGATGTTTATGATATGCATACGTTTTGTAAACCATCTTGTTATGTTGAGGAGAGACAATTTTCAACTAAGCTAAGTTTAAACTTTAGATTTTTCGTCATACTAATTTTAAGTGTAATTCGGGACTTAATCGCGATAACAATTACAAGACACAATACCTTTTTCGATTACCCATCGTTTCGATCGAATTGCACCGATCGTGGTCACGGGTGCAGTTCACCCGTGACTACGATTAATAATATCGCAATTAAGTCCCGATTTACACATTTAACATGTACAGTCGTGAAAGTTTCAAAACAATTATACCTATTGAAGTTAAATTCTATACAGAAGAAATTCAACAATTATTTAGAGTTGTATTTTATGAGAGGAAAACTTAAACTCGGGTCACATAACGGCACTGAGGTAGACGTTTACGATTTGCCTCTTGCTCCGAATATATGTGTTGTGTAAATGCCACTTAGAAGAAAGATTTACTGTACTGGCTACTTCTGACGCTTTGCTTACATAAGCAAGTTTTTACGTTTTGGACGTGATGGGTTTTTATATGCTATCATTTTAAAATGTTGTTTTGTTGGATGCTCGTAATTTTGGACTTGCAAATAAGAATGCTTTACATGTTTGTATATGTTCTCCTGGAGTTGCTGTCGATGGAATTGCACGAGTTGCTACCATAATAATTGCTTTTTCGGAGTTTTTGATAAGTTGGTCCTATGTTCAATCAATCTGAACGAAAAGTTTGCAATCAGACGGCCGCATGTGAGATGTGTGGAGTTATTATTATATTATTATTATTGTTTACGCGGTCATTGTTCATGCGGTCATTTGTCGTGTTATACCTAAAGCGCAGTTGAGATATGCTTTTATCCGGTGAAATTGAGTTGCATGATTTCGTACATAGATATTTGTATATCTTTCAATCTCTATACATGTCTATTTATCTATGTCTATCTACATAAGGCCTTGTATCGTACAGGTCAAGTTTACGGTCACTTCCTATCTACGACGCAGATTAGAAGAGCCCTATGTCCAGCTAAGTCCAGCATAGCTACGCAGCAGGCTGATTAAATGATTTCCTGACACGTGTTCATCTCGTTAATTACTGATGCAACTTGTAATCAAATACATCGTAATTAATTACAATTGAAAAAACGTTGTGTGACTATACTTAACTGAATTAGAATTTTATTCACAGCTACTGAAAAAACAATTTAATTTTTCAGTGATTGTCTTAATGCATTACGATACTTGCACAAAATGTCAAAGGAGAACTTACGTACGTTTAGTCTACATTAATAAAAAGGATGTTTGTCAAAAAAAAATGTTAAGATTTTTAAAATTAGAACGCCAATGAAATGTATTCTAAAATCTTATCAAACAGACAAATGCGAGTTATGAATCTTCATCTGCAGCGTTTCTATTATAGACATTTACCCTCAAGACTCCCAAAGATAAATGGGCCGTTTTAATCACCCCAATGAAACAAGTTACGGTATAATTGACATGCCACGGTGAAAATCATCGTGCCCCTTTAGAAAAACTCATAAGGTCCTCCCGTTGACAGTTGACAAATTCGTTAATTCCGTCCCTCATCCCTCCCGCTTCCCTCTGAGGGTCGGCACTCATGGGAAAATATAGACTGTTTTTGGCAGCAATTTGTAGGTTTAAGAAATGAGGATTATTGTTAGTAGTCTCCTTGAGTATTAGATATTTATAAGATTACTAATAAATACATGTCTGGTTTTGAAATATCAGAAAAAATATGATATTCTATAAATCACAACAACTTTATTGTTTTTTTATTGTTTCTTCTAAGCCCTAAATATCACGTATTTTGTTTCGAGTAGGCAAAAGTTTCTGACCCACCCACTGATTACCCACATATAATTAGGTCCTATGCCAATCATCCAGGTGATGGGGATGAAAGTTTTGTCGCACTGCGGCCGGTATAAGCCCGAACAATTCCTCGGAGCACTCCCCATGATACCTACATGCGATAGAGAATGCAGAGTGAAGCTACATCTCTACGCAATGCAACATGCTAGCTTATGACTATATCGACATCAGCCTGAACTTCCTCTAAGTTAGAGAGTGGTTAGGATTAAGATTAAAATTAAGATTAAGATTAAGATTAGATTGAGGTTAGTGGGTAGGAGTAGGTAAGTCCTTTTGGAGATTAGACTAGACTAGACGATAGACTTCACAAGCGTTCTAGCAAGAATTCTTAGGTATGCATGTTTCCTCACGATGTTAGTCTTCTCCATGAAAATAAGTGACAATTAATGTCTAATTAAGCATATGAGCCTGAAAAAGTCATGACCGGCGACCGTCTGACCGATAACGGTTAGACTATTGAGGATATTGTGTTGTGTTTTATATAGATGCAATAAAGCATGATCCTTAGAGTATAAAGTGCATAAAAAGCGCCAATAAGCACTATTAAACGATGCAAATAATACATAAACAATTCAGGAAAGGATAATATAATATAACAATTCATGAAATGATAAAGAACTAGGCAGAGCCTGTACTATGGTAACCAGACTACTGATAAACATACTTATATATTTCTAAATACATACGTATAATAGATAAATCACACACAATTATTTGTCCTGGGTGGGAATCGTTCCCACGACCTCTGGTTTAGCAGTCAGGATCACTGACCACTAGACCAACAAGCTAGTTAGCCTGTTGTTATATGATAAACTTATAATATTTTTTTCTAGTTCATTTAAAACGAAATAAACCGTTGTATATTCCACAAGCAAACTCGGCCTACTCCGTAATGTCGGTCAGTTCTGCCGGAATGCGGCAGATTGCCGGACCGGTCTGGATTGTCAGCCGGAATGTGACTGTCACTACGTTTATTGCGACGTGTTCGGCTGAGGAATGTTGGATTTTTAGGGGAGTGCTCTGAGGATTAGCGATTAGGAGGACTATTGTTATTTAGGAGTAAGGTAGTATTGGGCAAGTAATTTTGGTAAAAACGAAAATATAAATAAACGTTATTAATAAGAAGCCTAGTTTTAATAACTATAAAGAAGTGCTTTCTTATTAGCAAGCACTTACCTACTTCCATAAAAGTTTTCAGTTGCATGTAGAATTTTCTTGGTAAAAGTACCTACACTGTTCTAATTGCTGATGTTCAACTAAACGAACTAAATTAAGCGGAAGTTCACGAAAGAAAGTTTTGCATATTTATAAGGTTCGAAAAACTGCTTGTGTCGATCATAAAAATCGATGTGATCAACAGATTGATTGAAATAATCGACAGATTGATTGATAATGATCGACTACTCTATTAATTATAGAGGATTGAACAATTTAATTTATAGGTACCTATTATTAATTAATTCTTAAAAATTTAGAGACTATTACATAAACAACAATTAGCTAAAGACAGTAGTTTCTGCATTACCTGCACTTAGCTGACCTGTATTAGCAAATCGTTTAGTCGATAGTGTGTTTGATGGTTCCAAAGTGTTCCTTCTTTAAATTTTCTTTCATTAACGACATGTTTATGCAAAATCTAAAAAAAACAGTCAAAAATATTTACAAAATCCGTACGAAAGCTGTCTCCAATCCATTCGCAATTCTAAGAGGAGTCGGATTACTAAGAATGCGAAAGTCACCACGCTTATTGCTCCGTGACAATTGATGTTTGTAGTTCGGACCCCGGGGCCTTTGTTATGGGTCTCAGTTCAATCTGAATGTACTTTAAGTTCCTGTGTATGTTGTAAACCAAGCAAAGTCAACACGTAAATGCCTTAATGTCAAAAAAGGCAATCTTGTGTCAATCTTATGTACCAAGGAATATACTATTATACTTTACTTACTTATTTACTTTTTGTATAGTAAAAACAAATATATAAAATATAGTTTAAGTATATAAGTAGCATTACTGTGAGGGGCTCGTGGCTAAGTAGTAACCGAGTAGGTTAGCACATTACAAAGGTCGGTAATACTAGCCAGGTCAGTCTAAGATGGGTGACCATTCTTAACACATTGAGACCACTCCGTCCCTCGGAGAGCACGTTAAAGCGTCGGTCCCGGGTGCCATACAAACATCTGTGGCATTC
This sequence comes from Callimorpha dominula, assembly GCA_949752705.1. NCBI lineage: Eukaryota > Metazoa > Arthropoda > Insecta > Lepidoptera > Erebidae > Callimorpha > Callimorpha dominula. Next base: position 22,113,576 of record OX456993.1, read on the forward strand.
GTTAGTTGGAGTCCTAAAAAGTCCGACAACATGGTCTAAATACAGAACTTCGATATCGCCTAGTACTTGGGTTGTGGAGGTCTGATGGCAGTCGCTTCACGTAAAATATCAAAGCTCGGCCGTATCGTAGTTAGACTGAAAGCCGACCCAACTTAGTTGAGGAAAGGCGCGGAGCATGATGATTTTTAGATAGCTTTCCAGTCTTCATTTCATGTGTGGTCAACGTTGTTGGTTTCAAAATTACCTACTAAATCTTGATATACTTACTTAGATTTACCAGTTTCATGTAATCGAATGTTGATACTCAATAAAAAAATACGTAAAGAAAATACACTAGATATAATCTGATCCAAGTTAAAATATCTACAAAAATATTCATTCATACTTATGATATGATAGAACAGTTCTAGGAGTAATGAATAACGCATCTTACACGGATATTATATTCGTCCTTTTAAAGCTTTACGAAGGGACCAATCCATTTCTTTTAGTAGAATACGATCCAAAAGATTTCGTAATCAGTGTGGCGCCTGACAGCGACTCGAACGATCGCTTCACCACTTGTTATAGAGCCCCCGTCAGTTCCAAAACTAGTCGAGCATCTTTAATAAACATTTATTTTAGGTTTATACGTAAATGGTTAAAATCGCACGAGCGATATCTCTGACGTCACAAGAGACCACAACCGGTATGTTTGTTTGCCACCAAGTATACAAAAGTTTGTGTTTTAAACTCATAGAAATTAATCTTATTTAATACAATACTGTTTTGCTTTATTGTATAAGTAAATATTGAGATATTTATTTGCGCCCATGATGTGGAGTGTTGTTTGGAGAGGACTTCAAGTTGAAGCACTCTTCAACTAAGTGGACTGGTTGAATGAAGTGATCTAATTGTCAAGTGTGCACACTTTTATTTAACACCCGTATTTTAACATTTTTGACATAAAAAAATAAAAACTTAAAAGTACAATGTAAAATTTGGTTTAAAATTGGATATGGACGCAATTATCGGTTATGTATGATAGTATTAGAATCATTAAAGATATTATTATGGTTTTACAATTGGAGATGCCGGGCTATTTTCGGGCCCAACTTTTCGAGTCGGTGTCAGGCGCCACATTGCTTACAAAATCTTTTGTATCCTATTCTTCTAAAAGAAATGGATGGGTTTTCTTTGTTAAGCTTTAGAAACGTATCTAAAAGGGCGAATACAATATGCCGTGTAAGATGCATTATTTATTAGAAATAGAACTTAGAAATAAAATATGATGTAGAACAGGATCTATTACATTGCGTCAGTGTCAGGCGCTACACCTGACATCACCTTAGATAAAGGGACAAGGTCTCACAAGGTACTTTACTAGCCGGGCATCCCTGAAATATACGCGTCAGTAAAACCGTGTATCTTTAACTAAAATGAATACCACTTAACGTTTTTTCTTGGACAATATAGTTTTTCCTGAGACTTTCAATCTGACTTAACGTAACCTATATTTTGCTTAATCAGGGTTCTTATCGGATTCAATGGCCGAGTTCTTAAAGCCAGAATTTTAGTAATTCTGAAAAAAAAACCATTCACAACAATGAAAACAATTGACATAATTCCTATCATAAATTTACACTCATTGATATCTATCCCCATAATCCAGACGCATCAAATCCAATATAAAAATACTGGATGACCATAACACATTCGTACTCAACTACAAGACAATAGTGATAGGGTTGGGCATCGTTCACTCGGATTATAAGTAATAAGTACAGATCAAGTTATAGTGACGGGAATTGAAGTGTATGCGCATGTCGATCGATTGTCGATTTAATATGTGTTGATGGAGTTTTTATTGAGAATTGATGTGAAGAAGGCTTGGTTAATAATGAGTAGTGTGTAGTTGTTTTTAATCTTGTGAATGGTGGAGTATAAAGTAAAGCAATTGTGAATAGGTTATTCGTGATCTATAGTGAGTTAATTGTTTACGACAGTTATCGCATCAATCATTTTGTTCATCAATGACATCGTGATATTTTAATGTTCAGGGCCATACTCATTACAATATGTTTGCATGTGTAACCTTTCTAGATACCCTACATCTTTTTAAGATCGATCTCCGTGAAATGACGTTACGATAAATGTCAATGTTGGTAACCAAAAAAAAAAGTTCGGTTTTAGAAATACACACCAGGAGTCTTTCGAATTTGAAGGTTACAAATGGTGAATAAGACTGATTCTCATCACTATAAGTGTAATAAAATGAAGCTCTATATCAATTAAGGGTAATATTAAATCATGTAATATTCTTGGCCATTTTCAGTTCCATCCTCCCCATATAGTGTACGGGTTAATCGTTGTATTACATCTAATAAATCTAATATGACAGTTATTGGGGACCGTGGTGGCAGAACAGATCAGTGGCTTTGCATAATTCCTCTATTATAGTCTATGATATTTGATGACATGTGCAGACGCGTCATTAGTTGCAGATTAAAGTGTAATTCAGATTTAAATGGCATAAATTTTTTTTTTAAAGTAGTTTTTTTAACTAAATAGTAATATTTTTTGACGGCACTTATTATATTAAACATAAATCCAAAAAATTGGTTTCAATTAAATTTATATAAAAATACCATACCATAACTTTCAAAGGTAAAAATTAAATGTCGGAGGTAGCGTGTAGTTAGTCGAATGGCAGGGCTGTGGCTGGTTTGGCGAAGTTGTACCTGGGATTTTAAATCAGCAAAACATAATACTACTTTTTCATATATTTTGGGTTTTCTATGGAGTCTATTACATCAAAAATTTATATATATGATGTATATTTTGTGACACAAACAATTAGATAAAGAATCACAAAACCCCCACTCTTTTTATGACACAAGTTTTTAGATACCAGTAGTATACATATTCACATATGTCCCAATTTAATTCTCAATATATTGCAATAGTTGTACTTATTTACAGGTAACTTGTAAATAATGGATGATTACGACGATACTCTGTTTTAGCAAAAGGTCAGGAGATAGATCGAGAATGAGATTAAATCATGAAAACAAAATTTAAACTTTAGTAAAAAATCAACATTTTAACTTAACACGATTTCGTATTATTCCAACAAATGCATCACATTTGCCAGTATTATTTTAACACTCAAATTGCACTTGCTGTCCATAGAACATCACTACCCGTATTTGTTCCTTCCACTACAGAAATTTCATCCCTATCTCTGAAGTATAGAGTCCACAATTCAGTAACGTTGTTTTGTTTTCTTGGTAAGCGTAGGTTTGCTAAAACACTTGGACAACTGGCGCTATTGTCGCACCGCCAAATCAAAATACTCGGAAAACGCGCGAAGCGAGGCGCTAGCCAATCAAAACACAGATAATTTGATTTCATACCCGCTGCTTGTTTGGAAACCGAATGGAACGTGTGTTTTGTTTTTATATTCAAATGTTTTAAAATTGTAGTAATTTAATTTATAGGGTAATTTTATAATTCCGTAATATCTTATTACCATTGGTAGGTATTATATATATTGGTAGGTATCTATAAGTACTAATATATAAAGCTGAAGAGTTTGTTTGTTTGTTTGGTTAGCGCGTTCAGCGCTAATCTCAGGAACTACTGGTCCGATTTGAAAAAATCTTTCAGTGTTGGATAGCTCATTTATCGAGTAAGGCTATAGGCTATATAACATCACGCTACGACCAATAGAAGCGGAGCAGTGACCATAAACGCAGGTGAAACTGCGGGGACGGCTAGTTATATAAATTTTTGCAATTTTGAAATGATTACTATTCTAACAACATGGAAAAAGAAGTGCCATATAAAATCTACATAACTGGAAATTTGAAATTAGAATAAAGCAAAGCGTAGGTGCCGCTCATTCATTACGTCATTACGTGTGAATAGTAACGCTCGAATACCATTCAATAAATTGCATGCGTTTTAAACGTTTGGCGCTAACGGCAACTGTAGGTATGTAGCTGGCTCATAGTACAGACACAGAATACAGTACCGGCAGTATAGAGAACAGAAGAACATTTTATGTTTTCATATATGTATTTGTCCTGTATGTATTACTAATGCGTAATAATCCATAAAATCAGCGAATTCATTCAAGAGAAAAAATGGCGTTTTAAAACAACAGCTTATTACTCGTAATACGTTTCTTTCGTACTAAATGCAAGAAATGTACCTAAAAAATGTCAGATTGACAGATGCTTTTATGCCCGGTTCCTATTATCAAGAAATAATTCGTTTTGATTACGGACAGTAAAATTTTCGTTGTAAATTCAACGAAATTTTACCATCCGTAAGTATAACGAATCGTTTCTTGATTATAGGACCCGGGAAATAATTCTAATAATCCTACTAACATTATAAACGTGAAAGTTTGTGAGGATATATGAATGTGTGGATATATGGATGTTTGTTACTCTTTTACGCAAAAACTACTGAACCGATTGCGATGAAACTTGGTATGTAGATAGATGGAGACCTGGATTAACACATAGGGTACTTTTTATCCCAATATTCCCACGGGATCGGGACTTACGCGGGTAAAACTGCGGGGCGCAGCTAGTTATATTATAATCAATAATTGAGTAGGTACCTACTTATTTAATTTCAAAAAGTCAATTTAATTTGATAAGTGTCATAGGAATATTGCATAGGGTGCGAGGGTTTCAATTTAATAACCATTATATTAAGATCTCTGCTCTAAGTAGGATAATTAAAAATCCAAGGCCAGGTTAAAGTGGAATTATGGTACATGTGGCCAGCCACGTGCGTTTGAATGCAATGACGACCGCTGCGCAATATCGTAATAGTTAATATCTTTAATCAAAGATATTTATTATTACTCATATGCCATTCATTTACAATTAAGTATCAGACTTTATTCAAAAATAGTTCTACAACTTTATTGTGGCTATGCCTTATTTAAAAATCTATAATCTATATAAACACATTGTCTTTTGAAAAGAATTTCCTTATCGCGTGTTGCACTTCAGACGATGGCGTCGGCGAGGTCGGAAAAAGTGTCAGTGCAACGAAAAATGCTGACTGCGAGTTGATTTATTTTATTTACGTCATCTGTGGATTCTGCGCGATACAATGTTGTATACTAATTATCCATATTATAGTTCGGGCAACATTCACAGATGGCGCAATTTTTATTTCGAGTTTTAACAAATTTTACTTTATTTTGATACAATTTATTCGATCCATTAAATAATTATATTATTATATTAAATTTATATACATTTTATAGATACGTTGGGTTTTTACATAGGCACAAGAAAGTGTGTAGTGTGAGGTGCATTTAAGTTAGAAAACTCATAAAACAAAAGAAACAAGCATAAATTTCCTTAAATAATCATTTATTAGGATTTTAAACAACAGGAGCGGTGCTGCAATCATATTAATCACCACGTTCGTTAATAACTTGTAATGGCTTTACAGGAAGTGTGGTGCGGGCGATAACTTACTTTTTATATACAACCTTGTTAATTACTGTGAATATGTATGTAAGTACACTGTACTTTGGATACTGAATTATTGTTTTAACTTCAGATATGGTATCCTATCCAACTTACATTGTGCATGATTGCCAGTTGAATTAATAACTACCTAGCTTCGCCTCGTCGGAACAATGTGGTAGGTAGTTGACGGCCATGTCGAATACAATAATAGTAATTAATAGGTTGACACATCTCAAACACGGCCGTCTGATCTCAAATTAGGCAAATCCTGTACTATGGTAACCAGGCTGATAAACATACTTATACATTTCTAAATACATACATATTTTAGATAAATTACACCAAGACACAGAACGAATGATCACGGTCTTCGCACAATTATTTGTCCTGGGTAGGAATCGAATCCACGACTTTTAGCTCAGCAGTCAGGATCACTAACCACTATACCAACAGGCCAGTGAAATCAGTTCTTTTTATTTAACATCAATATGATATGCAATTACAACTTGTGACGTTATATGTCGCTATAGTCAAATCATATACTTTAAATGTTTGGTAAATATATTAGCAAACCTGAAAATAGTAACGAAGCTAATTTTCCAATGTCTTATATACTTATAAGACTTTATTTGGTGAGGACCATTAAATAATTAACTTTAATCTATCCTAAAAAGAAATTACCTGTTTTTCTTTAACCCTATAGAAACTTTTACATCGTGAAATATTTGTTCTAAAAAACTTTTTTTTCTTTATACTTTGACTTGACTTTGAATAGCGAAGTACCCAGTTATATTATGGTACTTCTTTATTAAGGACATACGATCTCACGTGTACATTTCAGGGATGCCCGACTAATTTCGGACAGACGGATCTTATCTTTAAAGGGGTGTAGCACCTGACACCGAGCAAGCTCCAACTCTATGTAAAATTTCAATGATCCATGACTTTTATTTTTGTGGTATAGGGGGGACAAACGTGCAGACGGGTCACCTGAATCTTCAACATCTTCCTTAAAGTTTTACTGACTGCCGGCTGTGCGGCTCGGGGTTGCTTATCAGGTACTAGGTACAGGTACAGGAGGAAAACCGTATGTTCCTAATAAATATGAATGCCTCTCATAAAAGTTTTTAACCTAATACATTATTGTACTATTCGGACAGTCAAATCTTATCACTGTTATAAATACGAAAGTTTGTAAGGATTTCTTATTCTTATTTAAAAAGACAACTCTCGCATTAGGAATATTCATGTGTCGCGGGGGGCTTCACAAACATTTAAACAGCGGACACAAAGAACACCCAGACACGGGGCAAATATTTGTGGATTACACAAATTTTTGTCCCGTGTGGGATTTGACCCACAACACTCGGAGCGGTGTAGTGGCGAGGCGACCACTTAAACCATGGCGCCATCCGTGCAGTCGTAGATGCGATGCGATGGTCATCGGATGAATGTTTGTAACTCAATAACGGCAGAATGGCTGAATGGATCTGTTTGAAATTGGCACAGAGATATATTATAGCCTGGAGTAGCACATATGCTACTTTTTATCAAGAAAAAATGTACGGTTCGAAGTCGCGGGCAACGGCTAGTAACTCATAATCCTAACTAAAACTCACATTGACCAAGCTCATCTGCAAACCACCCTGTAAATTAAAATAAAGAACTAATCATTAATATAGTCGAAATCACCCGACGAAATCTGTCGTCCCTTCGGGAGTAGTTCGGGGGCGCTCGGGTCGTTCGGTGCGCCCTCGCCTAATCGCGATAATGTGTTTATTGAATTACCGGCGCGTGCGACGGCCACGCGGCGATTGCTGCTAGATCAGTTAAGTGGTTCGTCGTTATGAGTGATAGATTAGAAGGTGCGGTTTGATTTTCTTTTTTGTGTGTATAGTTTTGAATTTAGGTAATAGGTTTTTTTGTGAAATATGTTTGAAGAGGAGTGATTGGCTTGGATATTATATAAAAAAAAATTACGTTGATGAACCATGGTGGAATTAAAAATCAATATAATCTTTTTGTAGCTACATTTTTTGCTCTAATGTTATTTCCCATCTACCTGATGCATTTGTGAGAATTTTCTAACAGGAATACAATTTACCTAACCTGGAATTGAACGTAGTGCCTCACGACCGCACTACAATAGTCAAAATCTGTTACGTGACCTACGAGACAGTATTTTTTTTTAACTAAAGACTTTTATGCTTGCTAAAAAAAAAGGAGTCATAGGTTTTTCTTTAAGTTATTTGAAAATAGCAACAAGCCCCGGCTTCGCACGGGCAGTAGAGACATCTTCCACAATCATCAACATATTTCAATCAATTTACACAAAATCTTAACAAATTATACACCTAAACCTTCCTCATAAATCACTCTGTCTATTAGTGAAAACCGCATGGAAATCCGTTCAGTGGTTTTCAGTTTATCGCGAACAGACAGACAGACAGACAGAAAGACAGAAAGACGCGGTGGGGGACTTTGTTTTATAATATGTAGTGATCCATTTGATATACATATGTTTATGTTACCAGTAAAGCAATTTTATCACTCATAGATATTAAAACTGACAAGAATCTAGGCAGCTACAATCAAAACTACCATTTGAAATAACCTCCAACCTATGAAAGTCGACCGGACAAACCATTCTATCTAACAAAACAAGAATATAAGAACACAGCTATACCTAATATCTACTGAGTGAAAATAATGCAGGTGTCGGATTACTGGGTACGGAACGTGAGGCAGAGGAGGGCTGAGGACTGAGGACATTAATTTAATTATCCTCCTCTCTTGGGAGAGTCTAATATTATATAGGAGTGAGGCGACCTCCCAGCATACAAATTCAAGTGTCATTTTTTCGCGTGAGAAAAAAATCTCGCTACTGATTTTTTTTGTTGGTATCCCTTGTGAGATCGTGTTGCGTGTGGAAAAAATATATAATATAAATCTGGTTTGTGATGTTTCTTTTTTTGCTGAGAATTGATGTGGAGTTACGTGAGTAACTGTGTTGTATTATATTTCTTAGATTGAGTCGTAAAATTAAAAAGTTGTTTGGAATAATCTAGTAGCGGTTCAAGTATACTTTTATTTGTTATTAAAAATTTTATATATATTATTTTATTATGGACTCTATCCCGCGTGAAGAATCAACGCAGGAATTCCGTCAATGTCAAGTGTTTTATAATAATACAAGTTAAATAACAAAAACATAAAAAATGGACGTCTATTTGTCCATTTTAACTTCTATATCCATTATCCATATCAAATCTAACCTTAAAAATGTTAGTACTGTGTACAATTTTGCCGTCAGTAGTCTATGACACACATCGCATTACTCTTCATTTTAATTTTTTCATTTAGCCTCTTCAACTATGCAAAAAAGTTATTTAATGAACACAGAATACCTAATAGTACGATATGACGATAAAATTAGAGACATTTAAACTCAATTAAAATAACAATTGTTGTTTACAATAACAATTGTGACCGGAAAATAATATTGAGGGTGATTAATATTTAATCTAGATATAATAATATTATAAAGCTGAAGCGTTTGTTTGTTTAAATTGAAAAATTATTTTAGTGTTGGATGGCCCATTTATCGAAGAAGGCTATAGGCTATTTAACATCACACTACGACCAATAGGAGCGGAGCATAAATGAAAAGTGTTGCAAAAACTTGGAAAATTTACGAAGTTGCTCTGTTCAGCTAGTTATTAGTAAATGATTAATATTGCAATCACATACACTCTAAGAATTCACATAATTCTATTTTAATAAAACGTTTTAAGGTATTAAAAGAAAACGCCGCTAAAATCGAAGGATTCCAAGAGCCAGATCCTTAATTAAATCCAAAGCACGTAGCACTCCTTGATTCAGTCCCCCCGGGCAGCGACACCTTACCCACCCTCGGACTACCTCCTTTCCTTATGGACCGCTTAGATTTCCTCCCCTCCCAAGTTGTGTGGACGGAATACTTGAAGTCCTGAATCTTGTAAGAAGAATTGGTTTTGAGAGATTGGACACTTACTTTAATATCCAGTATTGTCAGAAAAACTTAAACTTTTGAATGATGTTGAAAAAGCAAAAATATTAAGTAATGATATTAATAAGTATTTCATGTAGCCATTACGTTATGAATCTATTAAGACATTTAATATTATACCTACACCAATTAATTACTATACTACCAACCAAGGAAAACTACTTTAAATACTGGCTACTGCAACAGAGTTCGAGTTTTATTATTAGGTAAATAAATAATATGTGTAATTTTAGTAAAAACTCAAAGTGCGTATTATTTTAAATCTGTAACAGTTTACTAAAATTTTTGAAAAATCAGATTAATCAGTTAATTATTAACCATTGTAAGGCAACAATATTTCAAAATGTGACCTAATGCAAAATATACCTAAGTATACTGAAACCATCCGTATGATCAAAACGGTAGTAGTATAATATAAAAACCATCATGTATTCGGAGAAATGATAGTTTTTGATTGCAGCTTAACAAGCAATTACTCGTCTGTTGTTGGGCTAAAGGAAATTACCTATGTTTCAAAAGAAGCCCATCTCAGAAATTCACATGAAATTTCTAGTTCATAAGGAGATAAAATGTCTAGATCATGATGGAGTACAATAAATACAGAATAGTGTAAAATAAAGCTACATTAAAGACATGATAAAATTGAAACACAAGGAGAACTCTTATTAAATTCGCTAAAAGAAAAACAATTCCAACGATTATAAAGCCCTTTTAACAAAAATCAAGGGCGTTTTTTTCTCATTTACATATAGCTACAATTCCAAGTTGAATCGCTCCTTACAAATCCAATTACACGATACCAAGCCTCTTTGGACTCTGACGATGTCTCTTTGCTATTTTTGAGTGCGAAAAGGCTTTAAAAAGTAATCAAAGGGGCTTCTTACAGAAGTTAAGAACATTTGGCTCGGCTGAGACAATTATGAAGTGTTTTATGCCTTTCATTTCGTTCTTTGAAATCTTTTTCCAAGAATCTCTTTTGTTTTTTTCTTGTTCATTTTAAAGGTATTTTACAATTTGTGTATAGTGCCTTTAACGCTATTATATATTTATATAATTCCATGATTACTTTACTTAATCCACATTTGAAATAATTGAGGAATCGAAAAAAGAAAATATCGCTCAGACATCCAATTTCTCTGTTACATTTTAATTGCATTTAAAATGCTATCTCAAACCAAACTCATTTTGCAAATGCTTTTTAAATTCTTCACCGCAAACCGAGGCTGGGGAAGTAATGTAGGCAAAAAAAGGAAATGGAAATAAAAGAGCCCAGGAAATTGCCGTTGTGTAATTATTTCAAGAGCTAATGTGCCGCTTGTTTATTCCCTGACTAATTAAGAGAAGTAAGAGTTTTTAAAAATACTTTAACAGAGCCTTTGAGTGAATCAAACATTCATGAGATACAGTGATAGACGGCTACGAGATTGTAATGGTTTTTTTCTTTAATCTCAGATAATGAACCTTTGGGCTGTTTAATTTTATTTTGTTTTTAATTTACAAACTGTCTAATACTAATATTAGTCTCAAGGAAAATTGTTACTTACAAAATTGATCTAAGTCTGAAAATAAAAATTATTATTATTAAAAAAGTATTATTTATTTTATATTACGGGAATTCCTTGTAGGAAATTCGATATTATGAAAATGGTGTACCACGAGGAGCTAGAATGGGTAATACTTTCGGAACAAATAAAATATGGTTTATGAGCACTTTAAAACTAAATGATTATATTTTTAACAGGCGTGGGGTACGCATGGTAGTGAATTTAGCGGCTTTAGAATCTGCAAATATTTTATGGTCTAAAACCTTTATTGCATGGTATATGAGACGCTATTATATTTCGTATTTAACAATAAGAAAAGGGTACGAGCAAGTACATAAATTACACCATGAATAATTTTACTTCTCAATTAATGGCTTAAACTAACACTAACTCCCAACTACACTAAATGCAGGTAAGACAAAACTTTTGGCCCCAATTACAGACAAATTCACCCAAGTTCGTGAGGTGACAAATCGCGAAGTGGTCCCCGACGTTGACTAATCACCCGTTTAATTTAGCTAGCGTAATTATAAATAAAATTTCAACGATAAATTCTGTTGGGCGTACATTAATCAAGAAGTTTGGAAGCCGGGACACTGATTAAAATGCCGTTCGAGCAACTATTCGCTAAGTTGATATCGTTAACAATTTATACGTTGAGGGTATGAGGGTGGATCAGGTGTGATACGTGGTTTAATTTATTTCAAGTTGTGACTAGGTGCATTGTGTTGGAGGCTGTAACATCATGTGTGTAAGAGGAAAGATTGATTTTATATACAAGCTCGTGGTATACTCGTTCCTATTCAGGAAACAGCTTTTTATGTATTAATCAGTTTTATGGTACTCTATTTACCTCTTCACAGTGATTTTTAGTTATTGTTAAGTTACTAAAACAATATGGGTACTCGTTTATTTCCTCGCATTTATTTGCCTCCAACTTTTAATGAATATTAAGAAAATGTGAAAATAGAGAATCCATTTTAAATTTTCATTCAAAGTTTTATATGAAAATTTATTCATCACTATCTGCAGACCACCCTATAGCAGAAACATGTGCCCAATAACTAACCCAACCCTTCTGCTGCATCCCTTTTCTCCTTATTGTAAGTGATGTCGGTTTCTCTCTCGCACCTACTGTCAAAGCCATGAAAACGGCGAATCTATGCGTCTGAATCTCAGACTATGGAACCCCCACCCTTATCTTAAATGAACTGGGGAGAGCAGTAGGTACTGGTGAGGACCGATGTCTTTTTAACCGTAAGAGAAGCTTTTCACTGTATACCCGGGGAAATGCAGTGAGGTTGTGTGTGTAATTTAGTTTAACTGGACTATAAAGAGGAATTTTGTTCTATTCGAAACTATACACAGGAGAAACAAATGAAAGATGAATAACTCTCCCGCTGTGAAGTCTATTAAAACGTGTTATATTTACAATGGTACATGCGATTCTTCGTTATTTACTGCTTTGTAACCGACTTCAAAAAGGAGGAAGTTCTATGTTCCACTGTATTTATTTTGTTGTATCTTCACCGATTACTCAAAGACGCCTAGACTGATTTGGAAAATTCTGCTTTTGTTTGAAAGGGTATACTTCCCAGATAATCCCATGGTCATCAGGTCAGAATTTGATGATGGGATCCTGGAAAAATCGAGGGAACTCTTCAAATTTTATAGGCACACTTGAAGCGATTTAGGTATTTTGAGGCGCATTGAAGACGTAAAACAAAACATTTGAAGTTCAACGATGTTAGTAAATTATAGTCGGTATTCGGCCACCAGGCGATAGTAATAGCTTATGCCTGAATTTGCGAGGCTGGTCTACCACCTCTGTCTGTTAGTTCACTCTACCAAGTAACACTATAATTAATAATAATAAATTTAACTAAAATTAAAATATGGTTAACGAGATCGTAACAACATACCACAATACCAACTCAAATTAACCCAAATCCAGAATGATGAGTATTCCTCAACTTCCGCACTTACTTACTCGTCATAATTTAAAGTGGTTCTGTCAAAACATCTTAACCGCCCTTCGCATAATTAATGTAGGACAAGACGAGTCGCTCTTGTTTTATAATAATCGCATAATACCGTGGTTACATTATCACGGGATTGTGTTACAGTGACACACGGGTACTTAGGATAAACAACAATACAAATTCATATTGTTATGATTAGGAAGAGATGTTCACATGGTGGATCTAAATTTTTATTGGAACATAAAATAAAGCCGTCACAAAATAATATTTCGTTAATCTAAATTCATATCACGTACAAAACAGGAAATAGTTTTATCTACTACAGGATAACTTATTTTGTTGATTGTGCTCAATATCGTTTATTTTTCCCCACGTGGATTAACAAGTTCAGGTCGTGACTAATGAAAACGGAACAATTCGTAGTATAATTATTTAATTATTTTTTTTGTACAAAACGTACAAAAAAAATTAAATAATTATTAAATTTTTTTTTGTACAAAACGTACAAAAAAAAAATTAAATAATTATACTACGAATTGTTCCGTTTTCATTTATTTCTTATTTGCTTTACCACACTATTTCACTTGGATTAAACAAGTAAATTCGTACAAGATTGGCTACGCGGAGCAGAAAATACGGTCACTGCTTTTATGACGCGGACCGTCGGCTTGTGGCATTCAAACAACCATAGTGGTTATATAAAAATTGTAAGTCTGCATCTTAAATATTGAACTCTGACAAAAAGCTCTTTTTTTTTTTGAGTCTGTCGGTTGCCAGCATTTAGTTCGACGTCTTTACGGGCCGTATGTTCGTGTTTTGGTCCCTTCATGAATGTAAGATGTTGCGGTATGCCTGTTGGTGTCTCTAACATTTTACTCCGCGGATAAGATTCTCGAGTTCACCCACAAGTGCTATACCGATTTCAGTTGACCGTTCTCACTTCTGCAATGAATTGTTATGTAAACAATAGTGTAAATATTTAACACTTTGTTAGGGTAAAGCATTTTATGCATTGTCTGTGTTTTGGTAGACTGTGTTCAGACTTGGTACTTTTCGTTCAATCTGTTTAGAAATTCTATTCTTTATGTTTTTGAGACTAAAAAAGACTAAAATTTTTCGTTTTTTTCTCGAAATTGTATCAGCAGAAGTCAGAGAGGGGCCCTCTTACGTCATAAATTTACACCAGTAAAGTACTAACTTTAATCTTAGATAATCTTAGCTATCAGAATGACAACAAAATCATTATTAAAAAAAACAATTAACAAAAGAGAAACCCATTTCACCGGAACAAGGCACATTAGGGTTAAAAATAAACTTGGAAAATAATTTCACTCACATGACTGAGGTGAAATAATAAAAAATAATAACTTGACACATTTCACACACGGCCGTCTGATCCCAAACTAAGCAGAGCCTGTGCTATGGTAACCAGACTGCTGATAAACAGCGGCGGTAGCGTAATGGCTAAGGCATCAGACTTGCGATCAAGTGGTTGCGGGTTCAAACCCCACCCAGTGCACTACCGGCGTGAACCCACTCCTAACACAAGCGTTTAGCTTAGCTGGAGGGGTTAACAAGAATACCAGTAATGTGTGACCCAAGTTACTAGTATTAAAAAAAAAAAAAAAACATACTTATATATTTCTAAATACATATATATTATAGATCAATTACACCCAGACACAGAACAAATGATCATGCTCATCACTCAATTATTTGACCTGGGTGGGAATCGAACCATCAACCTCTAGCTCAGCAATCAGGATCACTAACCACTAGACCAGTCAATAATGTCAGTTGTACATTTAAAAAGATATAAATATATAACACAAGAAATCAACTATTACCTACATGCTTTTTAATCAAACTGAATACATATTCAAACTTAAATTAAACTCACCAGTATGTATGTAGGTATGTTTCTTCATGTCAGACTTTTGGTGAAACCGCTTCCCGCAGTACTGGCACGGATAGGGCCTGGTGTCGGAGTGGATGAGCAGGTGTGTAGACAAGGTACTGGATCGTTTGAAGGTCTTCCCACATTGCTTGCACTCGAAAACTTTTTCTACGCTGTGTACGGCCCTGGTTTAAAAGGGGACTTGTTTAAAGCAACTTTTAGACACAAAAAAATATAAAAAAACGATATTGAAAAATTTCATTTCTAAGTCGCGCAATTACATTTATAGTAGAATATCACTAACCAAATGTATTATTATTAGTATGAAAGTTTCAGATTAACTGCAATTATGTCAAAATTGAGCCTAGAGAGATACCTGTGCTCAAAATAAATTATTTCGCCAAGTCGGACAATAAAATAACTTATTAATAATAAAATAATTTAAATTTTTTTTGTAATCGTCAAATTAATATTAAAATGAATAATTTGACGATGGTAAGGAGTGACGTCATGGGTTAGTTTATACAAAAATGTACCGAACCTACAGTAATGAATTTAACTAAAAATAATTATACTGATTTGACTTGACAGTCGTGTACTCTATTGGTAATCCAATGTTATTTAGGAACGTTTATTTCTCATTATGCTTTGTATATTTAAAAAAAAGAATAAGAACTCAAAACTCAATGGTTTCCTAATTTATTAGATAGAGTACGAATTATACTTTCTTGTGTCTATGCTCAAATTCATAAAAGACAACACTAAGAGAATATACTATGCATAACTATTAAGATGATTCCTATGGTCACTGAATCATCACATCCTTACTAATATTATAAATGGACAAGAGAGTTTTTTTGTTTGTTTTTATTGACAAAAGCTAGTGTCAAGATATTTTATATACATAATTATAATTCATCTTGACCAAACCTGACTATGTTGTGCAGTTGATAAGTTCCTGTGGCAATTACTAACTATTGTTGTTGTATTGTCACCAAAGAGACAAAGTTATAAAATTTTAGATCAATTGGACATCAGTAAATGCAAAATAAATAATTGTACAGAGTGTATATGATAATGGAACACTTACTTAGATCATTTAAAGGGCACGACTCTAGCTTGCAGTTACAATAGAAATTTATAGAAAAAAAATATCCGTTTAAAAGTTATGACCGTTTGAATTACCGGGTATTATCACCTCCGTTTCTCATAAAAGTAAGTAGAATGTATAAAGTCAAAGATTTTTAAATCAAACTTTCTTTTTTAAGGAAATATTTAATCTGTTAAGTACTAAGAAAATCCATTAAACTAACTTCAAAAATTTTTGAAATTAGTACTTTATGGATTTTTGTAACTGCAAGCTAGTAGTTCCATACTCACTTAAATAACTGAAAGAGACATGCCTGTCAGTAATTTAAGTGAGTATGGAACACTTCCTAAAATCATTAATATCAGATGTACCCTGTATTTCATTTGAACTTGAAATACGGAAAAAAAAGTTACATCTCACCTGTGCTGACTAAGACTAATCTCGTGTCCAAAAGTCTTGCTGCACATTTCACATGCAAATGGCCGCTTGCCGTTATGAGATCTTCTGGCATGAACTTCTAGCCCATGAGGAGTACTAAACATCTTCTCACACTTCACACAAGAGTACACGTCCCCTATGGGCCTGGAAAGAGGACCTGGGGCACCTAAGACTGCTGCTCGAAGTCTCAACAGCTCAGGGCCAGCAGCTTGCACAGCATGAAGATAAAGATTACTGTAGCCTGGCCATCCTGGAAGTCCTAAGCTACCAGCATCCCTCAAAAACTCCGCGAAAGGTAATGGTGGGTACAAGAAAGGTCTTTGGGGTTGAACTCTGGGAGCATCAGGTCTAAGTAAAGCACTAACGGAGAAAGCTTCTGATCTTTTGGGAGGGGGGGATGTGTCTGGTGGTCTTCTTGGGGATGATGGAGGAGAATCAACTTCGAGCTCAGGGGACGTAGAACGGACAGATCTTGGGGACTGGGGGGATGGTGCCCAACAGGGACTACCACAACGTGATGTAGGGGAAATATCTTCAGGTCTTGGCTCATGGTGGGTTTCTTCTTCTTCATCTTCTGTTCTTTCGCTTACTAAACGGTTGATCCCGAATTTGATTTCTTCTGTAAACAAAAAAAAAACTTCTAGCAAACTGTGTGTAAAGGCTATAAAAGCCTTATTACTGTAAGTAGAATTGAGCTTTAATTTTACCTAACGAAGTATTAAGATCGGTTAAAATCAGAATCATACGATGCATAAAAATAAAAACAATTAAAAAAGTCTAGTCTTATCTTTCTATACTTATCTATAATTATTTATAGACTGTTTAGTGATACATATTTGTGAGGTAAATAAATATTTTCTAATGCCCTAAGCACAGGTATCTTAATTTGTTAAAACCAGAGTAAATGTAGAGTATCAAGATTTTTATTTGTGTTATTATTTATGTTTTTACACAACAATGGCCGCCGAGACGCCTCGGTACGTTTGAAAAACTAAGATAAAAGTATAAATACTTGAAAATTAGATCACCGGTTATATCTTATGCATACTATCTCCTTATATCAACTGGATTTCCAAATAAAAGTGTCATTTATAAGCCTTATCAGGTCTTATAAAGCGAAAAGCATTATGGTATGCAGATTTTTACATCGATAGGAAAATTTCGAGAATATCTCCTTCAGTTTATTCTCTGTTCAAGTATAGAATATATATATATAGAATTTACTTTGATAGGTCGTAAGTGGTATTACAGACTTACTTAGATTACTTGGTATTGTAAGCACATTAGGTATTGAAAGTAAAAGTTAGATTTTTTTTTTATGGGATAGGGGCAAACGAGCAAACGGGTTACTTGATGGTAAGCGACTACCGCCGACGATGGGCACCTGCAACTCAAAGAAGCACAAGTGCGTTGCCGGCCTTTAAGGTAGGAGTAGGTGAAGGGGGGAAGAGGGAGAGTGCCGGTAGTGGGAGTAGAGCGAAAGAGGGGGAGAGCTAAGGGTTAGGGCCTCCGGTAACCTCACTCACTCGGCGAAAAGCAATACAGAAAACCGGCAGTGAAGCAATGTCACTGACGGTTTTCTGTGAGGCCGTGGTATCACTCCGGTCGAGCCGGCCCATACGTGCCGAAGTATGGCTCTCCCACAGCGTAGTAAATTGAAACTTTTACGAGCTTTTAGGAAAGGGAGGTATTATCACTACATCAGTAAATGTTATTTTTGGTCTAGAATTTTGTCTGTATTGTTTACAAGACTGCCGAAAAAACGAATGTTGTGTTTTTTAGGATTCATGTACATAAATGTGTGTATGTATGTGAGTTTCTTTATTCATACATAACTTCTAAATGTCAATCAGATATAGATGAATAGGGTTACTGATCATGACATTGACACTGGATACAGTGAAAAAAACATTTGGTTTTAACAGTTTAGTTCGCTTTTAGGCAGTTGTGTTTTAATGTTTTAAATAATTACTTGTTAGTAATTAATGTAATCACCTGTTACCAAGGAAGAGCTATATATTATATGAAATACTTTTATCCTCTCTGTCTATGGACGCTCATTCAGTATCAAATCTTATATTAAAACCATTTCTTTTAATGTATTGATTTATTCACAACTATTGTCGCGATAACAAATTCAGCATCGTTCGTCGCGTCGTACACAGTCCTCTCTGTTCTAACCCTACAATTGTTTAGGTCATAAAGACCCCAATGCGCAGGTGCTACACTTGTCGCTCGGACGAAATGGGCCGTATCATGTCGCTGGAGCAAATTGACTTTCATCTGTTCAACCCTCGAAGTCCAACCCCCGTAATTAACACGTCGGGTCGTTTCGACCCCAATCTTTTTTTTACAATTCACTAATCCGCGGGCGCGACTAAACGCAACTATTGTTATCCAGTTTTGTTTGATGTATTGTTGCTGTTTGATTAAGGATTTGGGTTTGAATATAAATTAGGTTATTCAGTGATCTTTAATTTTGTATTATCAATTTTTTTTAGTAAAAAATTTTTAGAAATCGTCGTAATAAAATTTTAATGTGATAAGCATTAATGTTTAAGATCTATTGTAATTCTATATGGTGTACCTACAATAAAGAATATTGTATTTTATTATTTTAGACAGTCTTATGTTCAGCAGTACGCTTTCTAAAAAACAAATAGATTCTGTAAATTACGACTTAACATGAATAATATTTAAAAGGAAATAACATTGATCGTGATAAAATTAAATTACATTCTGCATAGGTAGACGAGAAAGTGAAAAGACGACTGTTATGTTATACAGTCCATAATTATATAGTGCATTAGATTCATTTATTTAAATTTAAATACTTATAGAAATTTCTTCACACTATGGGTTATCGCAGATAATCAAAACCCAGCTGGGCAGTGAGGCTCTCTGTTCTGTAAAGCTTGTCTGTCACTGTTGTTAAGACTGATTATCGGCTCGACTAACAGGCCGGTCAGCCGGTTTTTTTATGCGTAATAGTAGGTATAAAAAAAATACCTTTACAAATTATATCTGTCATTTTGAGAAATTAATGTCACAAATAAATCAAAAACACTTCAAAGTACAAATTATAACATTCAAGTAAAATCTTTTACAAAGTTCAATACTCCATTGTTAAATTGACATTTTAAACCCTAACCATGCTCTTTTTGTTACGAAAAAAAGGAATAACTACAGATGTCCCACCAAATAAACTTCATACATCATCAACTAGCCATCAACAGCTCTGTCCAAAAACAAACATCCATCTCGAGACGAGACAAGCTCCACTAATGAAGAGGGACCCCATCTGAAACGCAGCAGCTGTCGGCATTTGGAGCGGAACCAATCGGGAAACTTCGGCAAAATTCGGCTGTGACTTCGTCATCGCAGTCCCCAAAACATGGTTTTACACGCGCGGGTCCTCTTTTCACAATGGCCAGCGTTTAAGGGTTACTGTTCCTGCACTTGTTTGTTTGTTCCCTACCGACACGGTTCTACCCTACAGTATTTATTACATATTAATGGTTATTTAGATTCATTGTTCGGCCGACAGTATGCTCGAATTTATGGCATCGCCAAATATTGAATACGACCCCCAATGAAATGTAAAGAAAGGCGTTCTATTGTTGTGTCGGTAATTATGTGATATAATTTTGGGCTTTGATTTATAATTGTAATAATCATGAGATAGGGTAATTTAGCTTTGTACATTTTGCGCACCAAATAATTTTACTTTGTTGAAAATAAACAACTGATTGATTCAGATGGTGATAATTGATAATATTCACACTTGCTGACCAAAGTTCCAAAGCGTTTCCGATGCAATTAATACCTAGTTTTTCTAATTTTCGTCCTTTTTTTTTTTAAATTAAAATGTACTATGAAGTAAAATAGATTGAGAGAAATATTCCAATTCAGCAAAATCCTTAGTGATCGGAGGGGACTAACGTCGGTAGCAAGCAAGCACATGATTGGAAGCCCGACGATGACGACGACGAAAAATTAAACAAAAAACTTGTAATTATTTTTAAATATAATCGTATGAAAGTATTGACTACAAATAGCTATCTTATTGTGTAAATAGTTATAGTAGTGGTTAAATCCAACATTGTATGCAACAAATAAAATTCTAGACGTGTGTTTTGAGCCTAACTTTTTCTTATTCTAAGCAACATCTGATTATTTTCACTCATTCCATTTTTTTACTCTCAAACTGCCACACAAGACAAATATATGACTGGAATCGAATTAGAACATTTTTCAAATTGGATTACAAGCTGCCAGTCTGTTTTTTTTTTAAGTCAAACAGTGCATTAGCGTCATTACCGTCTGCCTATGCAGGCTTAATGCAATTTTAATTATAAAAGGCGCGGCTCTGCTAATTGCTGGCGATGCATTCTGATTGCCATTTTTCCAAGAGCTTTTAACAAATTAAAAATATTGTATGTATGATTTATATTTGCGTTGTAACTTTTATAAGGTTTTGATGAATGACTGTGGGATCTTGGTTTATATTTTTTTGCGCTTATGCAACTGAAAATAAATGAATTTGTGTGGTCAAGAAATATGTAGACATGATTTGTTTCTTAGATAAGTTTTTATCAAAAGACACATACCTATCTGCTTCAGTCAGTATAAAATTCAAAAATATTTGTTAACGTCAGCATTTATGATTACAAATTTAGACACTATTTGTTAAATGTAAGGATTATTTTGAAACTTTTTGTGTCCGAATCAAATATTTCTATGTAAACATTTTGTATCTATTATTCACCTACATCTTTTGGTCTTGGAAGAAAGTAGGGACAATTAATACTCTTAATTTGACCATAAAATAAAACATGTTAATCAGCGCATTTAATGCAGATTACAACATAATTTGAATTTAATTAGCGTGATTACTGATTAGCGTGATTGCAGGCTAGCTATCTGATTGCATGATTGCAGGTTACTGTCTGTTCTGGCCTGCCTGGTGTTATTTAGTTCCTGTAGATATTGGCCGCTTGTAACTAAAGGGGTACAAAATATGGTAGTTATTTCACAGTTTGAAAGGATTTGGGAAGTTGGGTCACTCACTTTAATTTATACTTACTCTAGCCACAGATAAGATAATAGTTTACTAGCTCCTCCACCACCCTTTGAAGTTGAAGTTTTCCTTTCAAATTTAAAAGTAATTATTAAAATCTGTTTACAATGGGTGACTAGATCAAATTTGACTTAAATTGAATACCTCCTCTTTTTTCATGTCGGTTAAAACAAAAAAAACAGTATTTCTTGAAGTAGAATTATTAGAAAATTAATATAAAACCGATATGAATAGAAAAGGTTAGTACAAGGAAATGCATCGTCACGGATGTGTCATTAATAAAGATTGGGTGTTGTAATGAAATTAAATCATACGGGGACCGTGGCATGTTTTAAATTTTCATATAGTGCGGGCCGTTTGACCCCACGTGCGAATTTGAAGTGTTGATTTATGACGGGCATATAAATGATGGCCATATTGCTCTTACCTTTCTATCACAAAAAAATGTGAAGTGTAAAACCATTATGGTTTAAATATTGCTATTTTAAATGTATAAGAATTGGATAATGTTTTACACTGTTTAGCTTTTCATACCAGTGATGTTTCAAACACAACAAGGTTACGGTAATCGTTTACTAATGGTCAGTCTGTGTCCTAGACTGACCATTAGTAAACGATTACCGTAACCTTAGGATCATCCGAGATTTTTCTCGCGTATTGTCAACTGATCCAAAACTTCTAGAAACAATCCTTATAGAGCTACTGTATTCAAACTCAGATTTTCCACTCAAATCTATCCCACGGAGACCGTATATTTTTTGCCGGAATGAAAAATAGCCTATATGCTATTCCAGACTATACCTATCTCTGTGCCAAATTTCATCCAGATCTGTTCAGCCGTGTTTGCGTGAAAGAGTAATAATTAACATCCATCCATCCATTTATCCATCCTCACAAACTTTCGACTTTAGATAGGTGAATTTGTATTTAAAGGTGGTCCCTTAAAAATGTCATAATATATGGTTAACTTTTGTCTTAAAAAGTCATGTAAATAAAGTTTTGATTTTCATTTATGTAAATGTAAAGTTTACAGTGTTGACCGCTTTAAATATGATCATAGAAACTTTAGAACATACCTTAAAGGTGTAGAAGCTCTAAAACTCATACAATACCAAATAAACTTTAAACAAATATAGTTTTTAATACAAATTAATACACTTTACAATAATACAATTTTTATATTAATATCTACCGATGCGTACTAACATAACGCAACTAATCTTATAGTTAAAACAGATAAAGCTAGATAGCTTTATCTTTTTTAAACATATTATCTGTTAGATTGCGTGTAAAATATTATTTATGATTCTACTGATATCTAATGTTAATTTAGGAATGATTACGGCATTAAAGTTTACTTTATAAAGTACCCATTTAATAATATAAGCAAATCACAAGTACCAATGATCTTGTACTTTATATGATAGATGTGTAAATCGGGACCTACAAATGCGCCGAACCCAATCAAATTTCGATAAGGGCAGAGTAGAGAGAGTTAGAATCTCTCCCATACAAAGTTTCATCCGATATTGCATCCTATTCTAATTTAATTTTCGTCACAAAAAGTAGACTATGTCCTTCGCCAAGGTTCCATCTATCTCTATACCAAAATTCATTCAAATTGATTCAGCGGTCTAGGCACAGAATTGACAATAAGATAAACTACATATTCTGGGTTCTGTAGGTTTAGGCGTGAAAACGTAACAGACAGATTTACTTTCGCATTTATAATATTAGTAGGTAGATATGAATGTAGGTCCATTTGTAAAGCCTTCCTCAAATCCATGCTCCATATGACTCGTTAGACGACATTACTAGCATTATGCTGGTTATTTTTGGGTGGAGGGAGCTGAAAAGGTAGCCCTTAGCCTTACCACTTTATTCACTAACAAACCCCGACAAACTACGGTAGTCAAAAGCGGTCGGGATGCTTTAATACGAACAGTGAATGAAGTGAGTTGAGAGGGTAACTTTTAACCTGTAAAAAGTAAAAAAGAGTTCCACTATTCAGGTCTTGGCTTCATCATCAGGTGGACTCGTCAAAACGTATCATATGAGCCCAAACTCGATGGGTATCTAGCCAATGAAGACTTCCACTATCCTTCTGGCTCCTTTATCAAATAAGCTTTAAGATCCGAAATTATATTATTATCATCAAAATTTTTATTTTGGTACGGCAATTAGAAGTAGGTTAAAAGTGACTGCCACATGTATGTTGTTTACATGGTAGGTTAGTTACAAGTGAAGAATAAAAGCGTGTTAATATTTTTGCCAAAATACCTAATAAAATTTATTTAAAATTTAATTAAAAAAGAAAGAAGAGATTACGACTTATAGTGGAAAAAAAAGCAACGAATAGTTTTTTACGATTTTTTGGGTTAATTATAAATATGGTTTTTAATTAATAAAAATTGTATAGATAATATATTTATAAAAATCTTTTTCACAAAAAATTAAACCGACGAAAAGAACTAAAAAGCAAAAAATAAATAAACCTTAAGTCTTAAGTATTGAGCTTATTTACATAAACTATCAAATTTTATATACCTAAACTTATTTTGAGTCGGCGCCAAACAACAAACTGATTAATTATCAAAATTTTGTATGAACCTACGTAAGTTATTAATCATTCTTTTCGTCAGTTAAATTTTTTGTGAAAAAGATTTTTATTTTATAGTTTTTTTCATCATCAGCTCAGCTACATGATTTCTAAACGCAAATACCTGATAAAGTAATGAAAAGTAAACAGAAACACTATTCGTTCGTACAATTTTCAAGGGTTTCTCTCACTTTTTTCAGGATCCCATCATCAGATCCTGACTTCCTTGACATGGGACCACTCTTGAGGTATACCCTATCTAACAAAAAAAGAGTAATCAAAATCGGTTCATAAATAACGAAGTGAGGGCTGAACAGACATAAAAAAAAAGTAAAACAAAATATAATACGGTCGAATTGAGAACCTCCTTTTTTTCGTCGGTTAAAAATTATATTTCAATCATATTCATAAATATTTATTATGAATAAATACAATGAACTGTAATAAACTATAAAACCACTAATAGTTTTTTACTTTTTCACGCAAAAACCACTAAACCGATTGCGATGAAACTTGGTATGTAGATAACTGGAGACCTGGATTAACGCATAGGCTACTTTTTACTCCGATATTCCGACGGGATCGGAACTTACGCGGGTGAAACCACGGGGCGCTGCTAGTGGTACATAAATTACAAATCTAAGTATATTTAAATACTTCAAATACGTGTTCAGGAATGCGAAATGATTATTCTTTGACAAAAATAATGTATAAATCAAATGTTATCATTCACTACTAATCTCATTTATCAAACGTAATAATATGATTTTAATACCTTTTATCGGTGTAGATTAGCAAACGTATGATAATTAATGCTTTACACATCATTACCCTTAGGTAACCCTTTATAAATGAAGTGGACATGACTTTAGGGTTACAAAACGAATCGCAAGACTTACCCTACGACAAGTGCTAAGTTTTTTGGTGCGCCATTCGCCACTAGAAGGGCAACAGTTTGTAATCGCTCAGGAAACAATTTACGAAACACGTTTTATTTAAGTTAGTTTGATTGCAACATACTACGTCACCTTTCACCACAAGTGAGTTGATGATCCATGAAGGTCTGATAACTCATTATAACCTCTTATAAGCAAGAAGTGTAAACGTGAATCGAAAAGTTTAACTAAACGATAAAGTAGCTTTTGTATCGAACGATGTTTTCTTTGCCATCGAATATTATTGTTTTTGATTCATACAGTTGACTGACAATAATAAGAAGCCAGAAGTAGCAGTAATAAACTGTGAAGATGACTCGTCATGTGTCTTGAGGTAATATTGAACGAAAGCTATTCCCTTTTTCATTTACTTATTTCGACAATGTTAACAGATAAACCAATTAAGATGGCGTCTGGCGATGTCATCTAAATAATATGATTTATACTACTACTATCTTTGATAGAGTTTGTTGTGTTGTTTTGGTTTATTACATGCAGGAGGTAGATCAGGTATATAAAGAAAGCGTTGCTGACAATATGAAGTAATATATAAAAAAGTTAAAAACTGTCCTATTTTGCAACAAACGATAAAAATGCCACCACTGCACGCTGGTCGGTTCTGAAACTCTAGAAAAATGTCTTTAGAGCTCCAGATGAACACACCTCACCTCATACTGCCATACATTGCCACTGCCCATCAGGCTCGCAAAAACACTTCCCAATTTAAAAAAAAACTATTAAAGGGGCACTACCTTAGTTGTTGAGTGGTTAGGTTCAAGATACTCGTGCATTCATATGCACTAACTATACACTGCAACTCCTCTTGCCATATATAAACTCTCGTTCCATCCAATGGTTGCCTGGAAGAGATCGCAGAACGCGATAAGGCCGCCAATTGTTTATAGTTTGTAAGATTATGTATATCCAGTCTTGTATAATTTTATATGATTTTGTACAATAAAGATTTAATCTATCTATCTATCTAATGATACATATATAGATCCACTAGAGGGCGCTAATCTAAACATTGAGTTCTGTCAGCTCCTTATTAATCAACGTCACTAACCTGCTAATGTGACGTTTGAAGTTCGTCGTTTCTTTTAAGTTTTAACTTCTGTCGGCAGTTCCATGACTGCCTAATTTTATATTTCGGACTCAACTTTTAGTTTAATTTGAATATCTCTTTGGCTTAAGGTTGGCTGACTCCTCTGTAACCACATCATGACATTTATCACGAAAACTAAAGTTGTAACCCAACGCGGCATGGAAAATGTAAAAATCATTTCTTTATCGTAAAACCTCGGGTTTAATCGCGTAGGATTTGTTTTTGTAATCCATTTCGGTGTGGATTACACTAATCAAAGTTGTTACGTGACGGCCTGATTATGCATTGCTGTAAAATTATTGATTCTGTTATCTTGTATAATCTTTACTGTTGTGTTTTTACAAAGAAATATACGTCAACCTTCAATTTGCCGCGTACATTGTCAATGTAAGTAATTGACAGTTTTATTGGTCATATAGATAGATACTATTATTTATTTATCATAAAGTTAGCCTAAAATACATTTCAATATTTCATTCCAATACTACCTAATATAAAAAATAAACCGGACAAGTGCGAGTCTCACTCGCGTACCGAGGGTTCCGTAAGCAAACATACTTGTATGTAGTAGTTGTATGTATCTCGGAAATCAATTCTCGAAGATTTTCTTCAATGCCCGTCTTTTTTCAAAAAAACTTTTTTTTTTTATGACGAGGTGGAAGATCCTCATGGATGTCCTCCGCCCTTGGGGGGGCGAAGGGGTCTGTCGGACTCTTACCGACTAAAAACCACCCCGGTGTTCTACTGCTCGCCCATGATCGGGGGAGCGATAATCGCCATTGCATTCTTCCGCAACCCCCGACAGGCATTGACCAGTCTCACTCAATACGGGTCCCGTCACCCGGTGCTACCGTCACCCGTCGCTCGCACTCTTCTGAGAAGCGCGCGCGGAACACTGCGCTTTTTTTTTACAAAAAAACTAACTTATCTTTGCGGTTCTAAAAATACTCTCCCATACGACAAAGTCAACCTTCCAACTGCAAAACATACGTTTGTAATTATAAAAACAATTTTTTTTATGTGATATAACAACAAATTAACAACTTTCGAATTTTTTCCCTTAATTGTGCTGCCAGACCTTGCTTCTTACCAAATTTCATTATTCTAGGTCAATGGGAAGTATCCCTACCTAACCTATAGGTTTTGATTCACCTGCGAAATATTCAAATTTGGTGAAATCTTATACTTAAATGGCCGTATCTTTTGACTATATTGAGTTAAAAGCTAGATTTTTTTACAGCTTCAAGGGACCAGAAATATAAGTATGTGGTAT
The DNA here is from genome assembly GCA_949752705.1 of Callimorpha dominula. NCBI lineage: Eukaryota > Metazoa > Arthropoda > Insecta > Lepidoptera > Erebidae > Callimorpha > Callimorpha dominula. The sequence continues at coordinate 22,141,050 of OX456993.1, forward strand.
TAATTTGAAGCGTCCACCGGTTCCCGAGTAAATGGGTCTTGAGAGACAGATATTATTATTTTTCAAATATTTGCAGTATTCATATTTAAATTAACCATATTTTGTAGATGCTATGTTTGAATTGCGTTATGACCTGTCTCTGATTGTCATTATTTTGTAACAGACACTAGATCTTGTGACAATACCAATGAACAATACCAGTAATCAAAGATCCCATTATGAATCCCATGAATTCTAAGTAAATGTATGTATTTTGAGAATAGTAACTGGTCAAGGAAACTCCCTACTCACATTCAGCTGGACAACTCTAGCCATAGTCACAGCTTACCATGCACCTAAGATTGATAGATTGATAGACTACAAATGCAGACTACAGATCACCCTGAAACAGATTGCTTATCAGGTATGGCACGTAGTTATATACCCGTAAAACGCAAATTTGCCCCTGCACGTAGCATCCTCGTGCTTACGGTATCGGTATCAGCAACACTTCCAGGCAAATATACAGTTTTTCATAAGTTATATATTAGTACTGCTTTTCTAGTTTTGGCAAAATAATCAACCAGTCTAATTTTTACATTTTAGACACAATGTCACAAAAAATTTCAAGTTTTGATTTAATTCCGAATGCCATCAAATCATTTGGAAATTTTTTACGTATTAAATGTTGTTATAGTTGAGTTCTTCAGATACAGATTGATTATTATCTATGATCACCATATACAAACATATAATATGTATAAATATAGAATATTTAACCAACTGAAATGTATCAATATACCCGAAAATACACGTAGTTACCACGTCACACTGGTATTAACAGTGTCAAAAACTACTTCACGATAAAAATGATAAATCTGATCGTTCGGCGTGATCACAAGAATACCTACGTGAGCTATCATGACCAGGGCTTACAAGTCACGCCTAACATTTGGAAAGTGATCATACGTCAGAAAAGATAAGTGATATCAATTTTGTAATGTCTTCTTGTTTGATTTGGGGTTTGAAATCATTATTGACTACGGTATTTCGAGTGAAACTAAATAACCAAGCAAGTTGTGTCAGTCATGAATCACGTCCTAAAAAATAACAGACTCTATCTCAAGGTAATATATTAAATTTATAGTTTAGTTATTAAGGTGAGCAGTTAAACTTTGTTACAGAGACAATATTTTAGGCCAAAAGAGACAAAGCCATAGGTCTTGTTTGTTAGCTTGTCGGTTTATTTGCTAGCTACTGACTTTAGTTACCAAATAAATAAATTATTACCAGCATCTGTGCCGAGAGCGTATTTTACAAAATAATTCAGTTTTATATACAAAAAGAGGTACACTGTAACTGCTGTAGAAACCGTGTCTTTGATACTACTTCCCTGGCCTCATTGTCTCCATTTCATTACTACTTATTTAACCAAGGCAGTATTTTAAGTAATTTGTGGTTTCATGGCCCTATAGGTGCTCTATGGCGGCCGGACAATCATTAAAAGACAAACTTAGCTTAGGGTGACTAACCACGTTCAGAACCACGTTGCACAATAGATTGCGCGTGCTAACTATAGGCTATTTTTCTGAATACAGACACTACAGAAATTACAATGTTTCGGTTTCATATTTTTTTTTTACTTTCTACTTCATGTCGAAGTTGTAAGAGACATAGAGTAAAATGTAATATTTTTATAAATAAGTTCTTACAGCACAGTAGTACTTTTACTGTTTACAAGCTTTATAATTGCCAATGTATACCATCTAAGCAACACATATTATAATAAACTACAGAGCGGTGTGCAGAGTATCTAGTGTTAGTCAGGGCTGTGACGAAATCGAGTCATGTCTTGAGGTGGACTTACTTACCTAAATTAAAATCACAGAGTTCTTTATCACTTTTCCAGTGAAATATAATTTCTAAGTACTGTAATGTAAGTCAATTTCGTAGTACACTCCTCGGTTATCAGAGTGACCCTACTATCTAAGCGGCGCGTTTGTATGTGGCCCGATTTCTCTTCTCTTCAACGAATTATTTGCTGAAACAATACAGCGCTTCATATTTGTGATGCATAACAACATAGAACTCTCGTTAAAATAACAGACCTTAAATATACTTATTCAAGGTTCAAATTTGATTGCAAATGGTGAATTTATATGTGTTTGTTTGTCTGTAAACGTTGACGAAATCTCAAAGACACCGCTTTTTGAGATTAAACTGTCGTTTGATAATGTTAGTCAACAAAGAAAAGATTTTTGGCCATAAATGTGATTGAGGTTAATTCCGCAAATGAAATGTGGCTGTAAACCAGGTTTTGATATAAACTTTTTATAGCTTTTCTAATTCTTATTTTGTGAACACAAACTAGTAATGTTTTTTAGGTAGATTTCGAAGAAAAGTCTACCTATTGGTTTTGTACCAGTTGTCGAGTTTTCCAAAAATTTCTTCACAGGAGGTCCAGTTATGATCTCTACACCCCAAAACAACCGCCAGTTAAAAAGTTTATATATATATGTATATATGTATCTATATATGTATGTATGTACCTCAATTTTATAGGCACGATAGAGGTCGCAATTGTGCACCGATTGCTTTCAGACTTGGACGACAAATCAACAGGGCAAAAATGAGGGTTAAGTTCGGGAATGGGACTGAGGGGCAGATTTTCAAATAAATAAAAAAAAACCACGAAATCTACCTCTGCGAGCCTGCTGCGGACCCAGTTGTTTTTTACTGGTATGCGTCCCTCATCTGCTTGAGCTATTGCTGACAGTCTCCAATCCATCCCGTATAAGCAATATTCCCTTGCTTCAATTGCCTTCCTCTTGCGAAACTACCTTTCCCTTTTAATATACTCCCAATTTTCCTATCTTTAATTCTCAAAGTGCCCGGTGGACGACAATCGGCAATATAGTAAATTATAGTTGGCAAAATGTGGGTTTAATACACCTCCTGCCTATGGGCATACCTAGGGGGAGGGGGGGCAGGAGAAGGCAGCTACCCCCCGTGGTTTTAGCAAGCTTACGTAGTACTAAGGTAATTTTGAGTAAAATTTTGTGGTTTCCCCCCTCCTAGACCTACAAAAACAAATTTATCCTCCCCCTGGGCTAAAAGCTATCGGCAGATGCTCCAGAATATAGGCTTAAGTATTTATGTATGTGTGTCCCAGTTGACATGTTTTTTTTTGCTGATATGTAAGTTTACTATAACCCCATGGTAGGAATAGATTAGCAACGTACTAAGGTTAACATATGTATTGCAAGAGTTTAGGGTCCTCTCTGCCCGCATCGTCCGGCACCTGTGCGAGGTCGGCCCCGATTTGTCGGACGCCCAATTCGGTTTTCGAGCGGGGCGTTCGACGGTCGGTGCTATGTTGCGCCTGAGGGCCGTGACCGAAGAGGTAGTGAGCTGTGGCGGCGTGCTGTTGGCGGTGTCGCTGGACATCGCCAACGCGTTCAACAGTCTGCCATTTAGCTGCATCAGGGAAGCACTCCACTATCACGGAGTGCCAGGGTACCTGAGGCGGCTAGTGGCAGACTATTTAGAGGAGAGTACCGTCATGTACGAGGACCGAGATGGAGTTATGAGTTGTCGGCCCATGTCGTGCGGTGTTCCGCAGGGGTCTGTCCTTGGACCACTCCTGTGGAACATGGGGTATGACTGGGCCCTTCGAGGCGCCTCCCCCCCCCCGGGCTCAGCGTAATATGTTACGCCGATGACACTTTGGTCACAGCCCGGGGGGTAAACTTTCAGGAGGCGGCGTGCCTGGCCACCAGGGAAGTCTCTCTGGTGGTCGGGCGCATCGAGGCGCTGGGTTTGCGGGTGGCACTGGATAAGACGGAGGCCCTGTTATTTCATGGGCCACGTCGTGGTCCACCCCCTGGCGCCTCTATCGAGGTCAACTTGGTCCTCGTACCGGTTCAGGCCCACATAAAATATCTGGGCCTGATCCTCGACGGTAGGTGGCGCTTCGACGAGCACTTCCTGCAGCTTGCTCCAAGGCTGGTCGGCGCTGCGTCCGCCCTTGGGCGACTCTTGCCCAATTTGGGTGGACCCAGCGTCGCTACGAGACGGCTGTACACGGGGGTTGTCCGGTCAATGGCACTGTACGGTGCACCGGTGTGGGCGGAGGCTCTGACCGCCCAGAATAGGGCGCGCCTCTGGCGTCCTCAGAGGGTGATGGCGGTTAGAGCCATACGCGGATACCGCACCGTGTCAACAGAGGCGCCGTGCGCGTTGGCCGGGACTCCCCCGTGGGATTTGGAGGCGGAAGTGCTCGCCGAAGTATATCGGCGAACGGCTGAGTTCCGGGCGGGAAGCGGCAGTTGGCCCCCGCCCGAAGAGGTACGCGAATGGCGTGAGGCCGCTCGCCGAGCCACCATGGCTCGTTGGTCGTCCCGGCTGGAGGCTCCACGTGCTGGCTTTGCCGCCGTGGAGGCGCTCCAGCCGGTCATCGTCGAGTGGGCAGGGCGGCAGCACGGGACCCTTTCCTTCCGACTGACGCAGGTTCTTTCCGGGCACGGCTGCTTCGGGAAGTACCTGCACTCGGTCGCTAGGAGGGAATTGAGTCCCGCCTGTCACCACTGCGACTGCAGTGAGGACTCGGCTCAGCACACGCTGGCGGTTTGAACCAGTTGGGCGACGCAGCGTGGGGCCCTCACTGCAGTCATCGGAGTGGATCTGTCGCTACCGGCTGTCATTCGCTCCATGGCCGGTAGCGACAGAAATTTTACCGCGGTCGCAACCTTCTGTGAGGAAGTCATCTCGCAGAAGGAGGCGGCGGAAAGGGTCCGGGAGGACGACCTCCACTCGGACCTAATTCGCCGCCGGCGAACCGGGCGGCGGAGGCGCGCTTACCAGCGGCCTGAGTGTGGCCGCGGGTGGACGGGACGGGTTTTCCCCTTCACCCGCTATAGTGGCCCCCCGCGAGGAGGCGGCGTCCGCGTGTGCCTGGACGTCGCCTAAATGAGAGGTTTTTACCCGCAGGTGGTGCCCGCGCTTTTGCGGGCAGGCGCTAGGAGGGTTCCGGATGTCTTAATAAAAGCTGTTCCGGGATCCCTCCTATTTAAGGCGCAGTACGGCACACCGTGTGGTTTTAGTCGGTTCGATTCCGACACACCGCCCCATCGTAAACCCCGGTGGGGTGACGGCCCGAGGGGGTTTCCACACGCACAAAAAAAAAAAAAAATGTATTGCAAGAGTTTAGAGACGCTGGCTTACCATCATTGGAGGGGTGTATTACATGCTGATTTGCTGACCTATTTAAAATAAATTTATATGGTGTGGATAACGCAGTCGATTACAGTTTTTTATTTGTTTGTTATATACATATACATATTGCTGCAGTTAATTAAAAATCAAATCATAAAAAACTGTGTAATTTCTTTTAGGTTTGAACGGATCACGTATTCATGCCTTAATTAGACTAAAGTCGGTCTCTTTAGACTCGGAAAATTTACAAACTTTTAAATATTCTAAAAAGCTTATCATACTGTTTTAAGCTTTGCAAGCCCCCAAACGCTTAAAATCTAAACAACCATCACAAAATAAACGTAAACCGACACAAAGAATTACATTCAAATGTCACGCCAACAATGGGTATGAAGTCCCGCGACTTGACCGGACTTGGCAAACACCGAATAACAACGCAAACAGCGAAGCGGTGTCGTGACCGGCACTTGGCAAATATTGACAAGTATACCAGACACGAATGTTACCCTCTGATTGATCGAGCATTGTACTTGCCCTTTTTGTGGTTTGAATCGCTTGTTTTAAGTCAACAGTTTTTGTACATTGTACAACCTCTGGCTAATAATGGTAAGAGGTTGTACGAAAAACCGACGCAACTTATAGGCAGTCCTACTATTTGTCGTTTGAATAATTGTTAGTATTTTATTAGGAGGCTGCTGATTTCTGCGTAAATTGAAGGCAATGGCCTAGAAAAACATGTTCACCCTACGGAAACTAGTTTTAATCATGTGAGAATCAATTTGATCACTAGTTTTTAGTCAATTTTAGAAATAGAATTTTTTAAACCAGCAAATCGTTAAAAAGATGAATTTCATTTGTTTTATGTTTAGTCTCATTACTTTAGTATACATAATTATAAGAACTAAAATGAAATCGAATGGCTTTTAAGATATAATATCATGTTTTGGCAGAGCTTAATACCCAAAATAATCACAAGTCTATTAGATTATGACTGAAATTACATTCTTAGAGAAGTGGTTTGTGATTTTCCTATACGTCAACGAAAATCTCAACATCTAAATACATGGACAAACACATATCGATAATACTGTGCGGTGGTCGTACACAATACGTTTAGTTAGAAGTTCGAACACACGACCTCAGAACCTTATCTCGTTCAGTAATGTTTGCCCGCCACGGTACACATGTCCGAATTGGATTTACAACGCAGAGACAGCTGTTATAGTCAGCATAAAAAGTTTTAACATTTCTTAATTTCAACTCCTAAATTAAGCACTTTCTTAACAAAATAACCACGAGTTCTTAGCCTATCTAATTGTGTTAGGTGGGGTCAAAAAGCTGATTTCATCGATGAAGGTTAATATTACACGACTTTCCACTTGTGTAATTTTGTTCTGAACACCCCTGACACCTGACGCAAAAAAATTGCATCTGATAAAAATGAGATCTTCTAAAAAAAAGGTAGGAGGTAGATTTCGTGTTTTTTAATTTTTTTTGGAAATATAAAATATTTTTTTTTTTTCACGAACTTTATCTTCATTTTTGCCCTGTTGATTTGTCGTCCAAGTTTGCAAGCAATCAATGCATAATTGCGACCTCTATCGTGCTGGTAAAATTGAGGTACATACAAATATAAATATATAAACTTTTTAACTGGCGGTTGTTTTGGAGTCAAGATATCATAACTAGACCTCCTGTGAAGAAATTTTTGGTAAACTCGACAACTGGTACAAAACCAACACGTAGACTTTTCTTCGAAATCTACCTAAAATCAAGGCCTCACTTGAATAAAGAAGCAAATATTAGGTGCTGCAACTATTCCAATTTTAATCTTACAGTGTCCCTGCAAACACAAATTATCGGAATATATAACCAATATATATATAACACAATAAAGAATTTACAACAAATGTTGTCGCAATTTCAAATATAAGTTTCAGATATCTCAGAATAGAATATCACAAAAATCGTCCACGAATCACAACACGCACACCTTGAAAACAGGAAAACATATCTATGCTATCCGTACCTTATCTACATCGAAATTTGTTCGACACAAAAATTACAACCATCATAACATGTCGTTTAAACTTGATAGACTATCGATAAGTTATCACACCTTTGTGGTACCGCTAAAATCAGAGTCATAAAACAAGGTAATTTTGCCAGTGATACGCGTTGACGGCATCGATAAGATAACACAGCAGATATGTCAAGCCCCAAATCTGAAGCCGTGGGATTTGCTAGCGAGTTATTGAAGTTTCGTCCGATATTAAAAACGCGGTATTGGACTTTTTATTTATGGTGCTTGATAATGGATGTTGTTTTATATCGGAGAGTATTTAGGTACATGCTAAATCAATGATTAACGTCGTTTGGATATTGTGTAAGAATGACTTGTTATATGTTCTAGAGTTATATGATATTTTGCGATTAAAAGCCTTTACTCTCACGGTAGAGGGAGCTCACGACTTTTGTGATGAGTTAATGACATAAGCAAATGAAGAATGAATGAATTTATGATAATGATGTTTTGAATAGATTCTTGTTTAATATTCTTAGGTAGAATAGAAGCAAAATTAGTAATTTTCTCGCTTTAAAGATTCCGTAGCAATACCTACCAGACTTAATAACCTCTTATGATTAAGTGCCGTACATTTCACTGTAGTAAGTTATTTAGGTTCTGATTGACATCAATTTAATACTTTATTAAAGAAAAATCAATAAAATTTACTCAATTGAGTTCGTATCTAACTTTTTTTTTTCGAAGTTGCTAATGTAATGAATCAGGTGACAATATAATAGAAATATGAAAAGGCTAGAAGAGATGTTGCGGGTTGCAAATGGTCTGGTATATTAGATAGGTTATCAGAATGCCGGAACACTTCAGATCTAGATAATTTGGCGGCAACTCAAAAAGACAACAGATGTGTTGGTGATTTCATATCATGGATTATAAGCTTTTAATGTATATATTCGTACATCACGTACGTTATATATATGTAGGCTTAGGTTGAGCTATATACCATATTAGTATTCCGTAATGAAATGACATTTATGACCCCTACAATTTTGGGCCTACATCGGTCTTTATAGTCGTTGTTTTCGTTTCAAACTACCTACAAGCATTTAAAAAATTTGTGTCTTCTATGAATGTGGTACAGGTACTAGGGGGTATGCGGCAAGTATGGTAAGCTGGTACCGGCCACGGCATGATATGATGACGAATAAAGGTCCTTTATATATAACTAATTCTGAAAAAAAAAGTAATGCCTTACGAACGCTATATCACCCCAACTTGGAACCCTGATGACTCTGTTTTTGACGTATAGAAATCCCACAGATCATCAGGTCAGGAAAGGTAATATGTTAATATAATTAAAATATCTTGAGACACCACACCACACACGGCCGTCTGATCCCAAACTAGGCAGAGCCTGTACTATGGTAACCACACTGCTGATAAACATACATTACTAAATACATACATATCATAGATAAATTACACCTAGACACAGAGCAAATGATCGTGCACATCACACAATTATTTGTCTAAGGTGGGAATCGAACCCACGCCCTCTAGCTCAGTAGTGGGGATCACTAATCACTAGACCAACAGGCCAGTCTGTTGGCTTTGAACTGACTAAAACCCCGTGCTCCATCACGGGGCTTGCCGAGTATGAGCGTTACTCAGAGAGAAAATGTAACTGCCGATAAGTAAAGTTTTATTAGTTTTTATATATTACAATACTGGTGTTGCCAATAGGCGGGCTAAGTGCTTGTTTTCCAAACATAGTTGGTTATTTACATGCATCGTGAAAATACTGTTCATTACAGTTCTTACCTCTGACAGGATATGTCTCATGAAGGTTATGCGGAGATATTCTAGGCTCTGGTCGACTGGCAGACGCACCCCAAAGGGACTGGCACAAACCATTGCGTAAAGCTTCACTTGCTGACACTCCTGTAAAAGAAAAAAAAAGTAAAGAAATTGTTACATGACGGGGCACAACAGGAGAATTCGTCCGAATACGGAACCCCCCGATTAGAGATAATCTCTTCAACCCTACTGCCAAAACTTCAGAAATGGCATAGTGTGTTCCTTCACTCTGATGGCATTCCCACGTAACTTTGAACTGCTTTAGTGGGCCTGTTATCATGGTCAGTTTAACCGAAATGTAAGACACTTCAAAGGTATCCAAAGTACCAAATAACCTAATTTTTATAATTGAATTCTCTACATACTCGCCTTAGGTATACGTACCGTTCCCACTGTTACTTAGGTATACGTACCGTTCCCACTGTTACTTAGGTATACGTACCGTTCCCACTGTTACTTAGGTATACGTACCGTTCCCACTGTTACTTAGGTATACGTACCGTTCCCACTGTTACTTAGGTATACGTACCGTTCCCACTGTTACTCTTGTAGCTTTTTCCTTCTTTAAATAATAACAAAAGCGTATTTCCCTTGATTTAATCATAAATTCACTGATTTTCTAACCACTAATGTTGTTCAAACCTCGTCGATAACATATTGAGGGTAAACCCGTTCAGTAATTTACACTGGGCCACTTCCTCATTACTTGCACCATAATTATAACATGCAAGTGACTCATGCGCAATGCGCGCTTGTATGTGTTTAATATAAAACTGGTAAACTTTTAACCGATATTAAAAAAGCAGGAGATTAAGAAGTTGACTGTACTTTATGAGGTGTATATTTTCTATTTGTTTCTAGTTTGTCGTTTCCTGCAACCACCGTCTAGATGTAACATTTATTGTCTTCTTGGGTACTAAATCATGAAGAGGAACATCTTCGTAGTGGTTTGGTACAAAAGAACCTAAGGCCCAGTATCTTGGCGCTTTGTTAAAGTAACCCTGTTTTACGATATCCCTCAGTTTTTCCGGAATAAAAAGTAATGTAACCTTTATCCCTCTCCGGCAAAGTAATCTGTGATTAATTTCTCAGTTAACAGAACGTTAAAACCAACAAACATATTAGCATTATATTTTAATAAATTATTATTATAATAAATTACCCACAACTGCAAGAAGAGAATTTGAAATATAATAGACTAATGTCTTCTATCAGCAAGTCTTAGAAAAAAAACTTAGTAGTTCTAGTGGTGAGAATGATTGGTACTACGCATTGGGAACTTTGAATTGTCTACATAATTATGTACTTCTTACTGCGGTTTATAGTATAACTAGCTAACTATACAGTTTTACTTGCGTTTATGGTTACTGCTCCGCTCCTAAGTGCCGTAGCGTGATGTTGCATAGCCAAGCAAACGAACAAAACACTCTTTAGTATTGTATTAGTATAGATGAAAGCGCAGGCAGCAGTTTCTTTTAAATATATCGGTCATAATAAGAGTATTTAAAAATAGAAGAAGTGCAAATATCAGTTTATAGTGTTGATCCAGTTGCTATGTCAAAGTTGTTAGCGCGGCGCTAAATTAGCGCTCACTAACAGTTCGGGGCTCAGTGAGACAAAGAGCCCCGTTTTTTTGTAATGTTTTGTGATATTTTAATGAAAGGTTTTAATTTTACTTTTAGTTTAAAGTTAAAAATAAAAGTACAATTTATAAAAACACAAAATAACGTTAAAACTTCCTATAAATAGGTTATTGAAGATTTTTACCTTTCACTATTATAACTAAAAAAATATCACTGACTTCAAATGCGCTTAAAAAATAATAAGCTGTATTCTTCAACCCTTAATTTTTCACCCATAGATTAATTTTATATTTCAATATTATCAGTATTTTTTTTATTGAAATCGGTTTACAAATGGCGAAGATATGGAGTTTTGATTAACACATTCACAAAAAAAACAGTCGAATTCAGAACTTCCGTCTTTTTGAAGTGAGTAAGAACATTTGAATACCAGTCTCTCTACATTTGCGTCTTCAATAAAACCAAACCTCGTTTCCCAAAGCATTGCCTTAGCGGCCCACTTAACATCCTACAATTGAATGTTTGTCTTATCAATGAAATGGTCAGTCATGATTTGGCTCATGCCCCTAGCCCTGCACTCACAAGACTGAACCCAACTACTCTACCGCACTCATACTTTCTTCAATCATCCAGTTAGCCAGTTATGCTGCTTGAAACATTCTGTTATCATTTCTTGGTAGCGAATGAGGAGTAATGACGATTTAATGAGCGTTGCAGGATTTTGATTGGAGATAAAAGGTTTGGAATCTGAGATTAAATAGAAAGGCGTCTTTTGATTACAGTAAAGTGCATAAGAGTTTCAATATCTTTTGAGATATTTATACCAATTTTAATTAAAGAATAAGACGTAACGTGATACATGGTTTTCGATACTCTATTTAAAGAAAAAATCTAAAGATTTAGTATATATTGATTTGAAGTATTTTCACTACACAGTACACTACGAGTGTAAGGTTCAACTCGCCAAGATGGTCTCGGTGGTCTTTTAGACATGGCGAGGTATTTCTGTATTAAATTATAACCCATGTGGAGAAATTAGATGAAGCACGGGTCCGCACCCATATTTTTCTTATCCGCCATGATTGCAGATCCACGTGGTACCCAGTGTGGAATAAGTCTAGCGAGAAATTAAAATTTTGTGTACTCAAATTATGCTTTATATTAATTTATAAGCTACTCTAGTTTAAACTGAGAATTGAGTTACTTACACATAGTCATTCTATATAAAGTAGTAATTTCCAAAAGTATTCAACTATATTACGGTTCAAAATATATATTAAATATTATGTCTAATATATGTTTTGATTACAAAAATCATCAACATTCGTTTTTTAAATATTTAAATTGTTATTGTTCAAATTGGTTTATTTCAATTGGTATTTTAAAACAATAAAAGCTGTTTTTGCTGCCCTGCGAAATATCCCAATCTCTGCATATCTATATTTCTACGTGTAGTTTTCCGTCTTGATAGAGATACTAAATTATGAATATAAAAGTAAGTTACTCACCGACAACCATACTGTAGAAAACACTACATTTATTATAATAAGCTAAGAAAATGCTAAGGAAATTGGTACGTATTACGTAACCACCTTATACCTAATGTACACAAAATTGGTGACTTCAACGACTTTTATCAAAAACAATTCCGAAAGGATTATCGATAACTACTATCACATGTATTTAGGTAATCACAGTCGCTGTAACAAGATATTAACACCGTTGATTACAATTATTTCATGTAATTCTAGTATAAACATGATTAGTTAATTAATAATTCTGTTATTTGATTATTCATTAATTTTATTGGTGTCAAAGTATATTTTTTAAAGACAACATGATTTTTTTCTGTCTAAAGAGACTATAAAACGATGTAACCGACAGACACCCAGTACACCCAGGCTAAAAAAAATACTGTTAAACAGACAAATAATTTGTCCCTTATTAGAATCAGATGCGGTGACGGTATGGGAGGTAAACGTATAAACCATTTCGCACTATATGTTCATTCGACTATAATTAATTAATACAATTAATATATAGTATTTATACTAAACGTATTTTAAACGTTGTAAACGTATATTAGTAGAATACAATACACTAGAGGAGAACCCTTTTATTTAAAAACATGTAAAATGAATAAAGTCTATTATTATTGTATAATATAATAAACCAATACCTATTTAACTTCCCATTAGTAGTAGTTTTTGAGGTTTTGTAAGTGTTAGTGTGGGTGTATCCAACATAAGTCTATGAGATCTATACAGATTATGTACCTATATATTTATAAGATACAATTTGTACTTACTAACTTTTTATAGATGTAATATGCTTATTAATTTAAAATATTTATAAAATACTTTGGCGACATGTATGCAACAAGTCGTCAAAATTTTAGAAACAAAGGTGATAAAAAGTTATTTTGAATATAAGCTATTCCTGGTTCCTACATACGAGGTATTGCAGAAAGGTGAGGTAAAATTTTAGGAGAGGTATGTATAGTCGACAAATTGGTAGTTGATTTACCTTGGAAAAAAAATGGAACTTGAAAAAAAATATTCTTTTTAACTTTTTTTTCTTCTAAAAATGCTTTCCTAAGGTAGGTGCACATTTCTAAACATTATGAATTTTTGTGTAAATTTCAATGATTTTGCTTTTTTTAATTTTTGCAGACATTTTCAGAAAAATCAGGATATTCCATCAACATCTTTCGTATTAAATACTTATAGTTTCATTAATGTCAGCCCTCTCTTATACGCAATATTAGCTTTATTGGTCAATTTTTAAGTTTAAATTTACAGTTTCAAACTAACTAAATAAGACCTATTAAAAGTCACGAATTTTCATAAAATTTTTAGCGCTTTACGTTATTTACACGTTTCTGTAACATCCTGTAGATGTAATAATGTTACCCAAACAATATTAGTAATACATTTTTTTTTTAATAATAGATAAGTACATTGTTCTACTCTTTGGTACTGCCGATGTTCAAACGAAAGATTTTTGATATATTTTTTTTTAATTGCTCTTCATTTTGAATAATTTCAAAATATGGAGCAATAAAAAAAAAATTGATGCAAATTAACTTTGAATTTCCATTCAACACATTTTTGTATATGAAAAAACACTCAAATATACAAAAAAAATGTATTACATATGCTAAGTGTGGTACAGTCCACGCAATTTTCAAACCACACGTCCCCTTTACTACAACTGTCAAGGCAATCTTCCCATCTTTTCGTGTTTACAGTTTAATATGAATGGATGGTTGTACGGATGACGATAAGTAGAACAATCACTGCTGAGGAAGAGGGCTATTCCGTGGCGCCAGGACACTCTAGGTCCTTAATAAGGAGTGCGGAGTAGCTCCTATAATTTTGCTTTTAAGGAAGTTACAAAGACATTAATTGTATTCAATACAAAATAAATGTATCTAAATGTAATTTCTATTTTATTTTTCAGGTACCTAAATATATGTTATTACGAGTTCGAAATTGACCTTGCGTTTAACGCTGTGGTTTTAATTGAATCTTGTGATTTATTTGTGTAAAAGTAATTAGTTCTGTAAACACATTTTCAAGTACTCGTATTTAAGGGCACGTGGCTAAGTGGTAACTGAGTAGGTTAGCACATTACAAAGTTAAGTAATACTAGCCAAGTCTGTCTAGGAGGGTGACAATTCTTAACACATTGAGACCCCTCCGTGCCTCGGAGAGCACGTTAAGCCGTCGGTCCCGGGGGCTATACAAACGTCTGTGGCATTCGTTACGGGTAGTTGGTGCCCTAAAAAGTCCGACAACCTGGTTTAACTACAGAACTACGATATTGCCTAGTACTTGGGTTGTGGAGGTCTGATAGCAGTCGCTTCACGTAAACTATCAAATTTCGGCCGTATCGTAGTTAGACTGAAAGTCGATCCCAACATAGTTGGGAAAAGGTGCGGAGGATGACGAACACACATTTTTAAGTAGGTAGTACTGTTGTATAACTCTAGTGGCGTTAGGTACAAGCTTTTTTCACTATGAGATTCGCCAGAATCCGACTTGATTAACTAAAAGCAGTACAAGTTATAAACAGTGCAATATATATATACCGTTGCGATTGATTATTTTGCTATAGGTTGACAGCATGTATGTACTTAAGCACTGTATTTGTAAAAATCTTGTCGTACATGCACAGAATGCGTATTTTATAAAATCAACACATGTTTTATAAATTATAATCCAACTGCTGTTGTAACCTTTAAATCATTCACTTATTACAACCGACAGAATAAGTACAAGAGCAATCAGTGCAAAGGAAGCGAGCTATTCCATGGCGCCAAAACCAATTGCCGAGATCCCACTCCTAACGTAACAATAATTGGAGGGTAGAACAAAACAAATTCGGCAAAAATAATCAGAGATCCATCAAAAATACAAGCAAAACATAGTATAATACTGTGAAAGATAGCAAAATGATAACATTTTATTGGTTTTCGTCATATCAGTAAAATAATAATAATAATGCTAAGTTGTTTTTTATTACTTCATATTCCTTGTTATGCAACTGATACAGAAGGAGGATGGTTATATAAATGTTTGAGTCACACAAGGGTAAATTCAGTGTACAATAAAGTGAAATAAATAAATAAATTATACAGCCACATACAGATACCGTGTAGATTTAATAAAGAACTTTAATACTTATACATTGTATATATTAAATAGAAAATTATATAAAAAAGGTCATTGAGAGCGTTTTTAAAATTTCGCGATTTATACCTATAAGATCTAGTGTCTATTACTGTTATATACATGTCTATTGATTGGCTACAGCTTTGTATGTAAGTCCCCGCGTGCCTGTAATAATGTAGGATGCAAGTTATCCGTTTGCCAAATGTTATCCAAATCTATTCAGCAGTTGAATAACATACGTCTTAACACGCTTCACAATAATATTACCGGAAAAACTGCTAAGTTTCGGAAAATTCTTTCACAATTTGAAAATCCATCACCAGGTAGACATCGGCTTATATATAAATGTGAAGGAACGGGTGTCAAATCCTCCAACACAAAGGGAGGATCCTCCGACTAGGCTTGATGTTGGGAAGTATATATATTAATCGGCGCGAGAACTCTTATAGCGTGATGCTTAGTAGTTACTCTGTAGTTCAGCTCGTCTTCGCTAGGTGATGTTGGAGTATGTTTTTGCTGTATGTGGAAGTCGCCACACAAATATAGATAAGTCGTGGCGAGCCCCTGATATTAGGATAAATTGTAACGTAATCATTATTTATGTATTAGAGATCGCCTGTTGGTTGAATATCGACCATCAATTATTTAGGTTTATTTCATTGGCCAGTATAACTAGACCTGTCATGACAGGTCAACATATTATACTGGACGCGTATAGCTTGATGTAGGTATTTTCACGTAATTTTTTAATTTTGTATAAAAGTTATAGCTTTTTGCGCTTCTTCTATACCTACGTATATAGACTTTAAATATTCGGAATTTCATGTTCCTAATGCATACACGGAATTCACGTATTAGTATATAGAAGATAGCAGCCGAATGTCAAGACCAGGCTCTCTACGTTTTGCTACCAACGAATACTCAGCTACTTTGGTCACATAGCTCGTAGAAAGCCAAATAATCTCGACATACTAGTTATTGTCAGCAAAGTTAATTTTGTAGATCATCTAGTCGATGGTCTGACACCATAAAGAAGGTAAGTTTTCTGTTGCTAGCTAGACAAGCTGAATACAAGGTTGCGTGAAAGCAGCTAGTCAGCTCCTTCACTAATACACGATACGCACGACCTTTACCTACGTAGAACACGACAAGAAATATCCTATGCAACCTACTACTATTTGCAACAATCGTTCATCAATTTATGCGAATGAAGTCAATCTTTCCAGTTTCCTGCGTCACTTTAACTACATCATACTATGCTGAGGTACATTGCAGGTTAGAGACACATCCGTACAAGGGTAATCAGTGCAAAGGAAGAGAGCTATTCGATGGCGCCAGTGTTAAGGTCGGTTACCGGTTGTCGTGTTGCTGAACTCATACTACACGACATCTTGTTCCTCTATAGTATTTGACCTTAAATGAACATCTCAGGAGCTAGGGCACGTAGGAAATTGAAAAGGTCAGAAAAATATATATAAATGCCAACATTTTAGTATTTATAAATGTCAGAAGATTGTGTTATACCTGTGTCGCTTTTTTAATGATAAACATTTACAATTATAGAATGCCATAAATATATAAAGGGAAACACTAAAAATCCTTTTTTTTAGAAATTCATGTTTCCAAAGTAATTTTACTGCAAGTTTTAAATCTAGAATATCATATTTTAAAGGAAGAACGTAATAGCAGATTTCTGCTGAAATTGCAGCATTACCTCCAATAATCATGAGACCATAGCGTACAGTAGTGCTGTATTTTGGTGGTGAGTAGGACCGCCGGATTTAATCGCGTAGCTGGCACGGGTTTCACCCAGGGCTTAAATTGTGGTGTCACCCCAAGAATAAAAACTGTTCAAATTAATATACTTAATGTTTGAATTTATGTTACGTAAAGTACGAAAATGAGTGTCATATATCAGAAAGTATACAAACATTTACGTTAAATATTTTGTTTTAGATTCAACAGCTGCAAGCTTATTAATGACTCCTTGAAAATTTATATCTTGTGTATCCTTTTGTGAGAGTTCATTTGCTAAGATTGTTGAGAGTCATTTCGTTTCATTTATTTCACATAAACCAACTGATACAGAATTTATCATAACTTTAGCGAGACCATGAGATTCGGAACTGATTTTGAACAATGTCTAGAGTGAACATTACGAAGAAAACACACGTTAACATTTAGAATATTTCAGAGTTACGACAGTTAACTGTTAGTGTAAAAAGAATTTACATACAAACATACACGCCTTCCTCCCCGAAGTGGTAAGTAGAGACGTATTCAACACCCACATTCAAACCTTCAAGAAAAAAGCATACTCCCCTTTAGGCCCGGCATCGCCCATCGCAGGTGTCGATATGCGGCGGTAGTCACTTACCATCAGGTGACCCGTCTGCTCGTTTGCCTCCTAAACCATTAAAAAAACATTTTGCCAACTATATTTTGGTCCCACTGTCGTCATAGGGCGCAAGCTTATTGCCGCCAACAAGCTTTGGGAATTAAAGATGGAGAAAGAAAAATAAATATAATATTTTAATAACCGGATATGAGTGATCATTACTTAATGAAATTTTTAGTTTTATAATTTCCTAAACTATCCATTGAACAAAAAACTAAGGCTAAATGAACTCAATGCCAGAATTGTTAAATTTTGGACTCCATTGATCAATTACTATAAATAGAAACACATTCGTCACTACTCTGAACATAGATATCTATTTTTAAATGGTCAAACTAGTTAGTTAACTATGAATCATGAAAACCGGCCCACATGGAAGAAACTACGTGTATGTACTAGTAAGATCCGATGATAGATGAGCAGAACAAAAGCCTACTACAACAGTTTCTAAATTTAAAAATACAGAGTCATCAGGTTTGATGCCTTTACCAAATCCATAGATGTTAAAAATCAATAATAGCATTGATAACAGATATTGGTTGCAGAACGCACAATATTCACCAAAAACGAAAAGTTTTCATGTTGAATAAAATTACGGACATGTCAGTAGTATGTCGCCTTATTTGTAGCTTATAAAGAAGTAGTATTTGCTTTGTAGGACAAACACATAACAGGCCTCCGTCTTATATCAACATAATTACTTTAAAGCCTACTGTTGAGATTAGTGAACTCTGTTATAAGTTTAAAATTGTTATAAAATATGGCGACCGTGCCGCAGTAAGCTGCCCTTGGGAGCCCTTTTAAAGTTTTCCGAATTGTTTAGACATACCGCTAACCTCTCAGGGTGCATGCTTTATGAATATTGGGGCTTATAGTCTAAAAAGAAAAAGTTAAATCATTATCGTCTTACATCACAAATCCCCCTCTAAAACAAAAGACAGGCCGAACGGCGCCAATGTTACGAGAATCAATGACCGTCGTCCGGGCGCGGGCACATCATTAAATTGACGCTCACCACGCCAATTGTGACATGGCTTCCTGTGTTGGACTGAGGTACAAGAGAAAAGAGGAACGTTTGATAAAGTTAGATAAACAATTCATAGCTCCAGCTTTTGAAGATGTATTAAAAGGATATCTTAAGAATGAAGAAGTAAATATTGAAGGAGCTGGTTAAACAAAAATCTTGTTCTAAGCATATTAATACAACTATTTTAGTCGTTAACTACACTTAGTTAGCAAATTACGAGTCCAAGAAGTAATAGTAATTTACATTACATAGACTTAACAATATAAAGTCTTAACATGAAGGGTAATAAAAGGGAATAAATAAAAAGTTTAGCACATTATTATGAAGTGATGGAGTAGTTAGTGCTGGCAGCTGCGCTAGTCCTCTAAGTATGTTTTTATGTCAAGGATTTAGTAAATCCATATGAAACCTTATCTGATTAGTATAAAATCTTTCTATCTGATAATCTGTAGCACTAAAACTGTCAAAATTATGTTTTTGAATCCGTTGTCTTTGTTTTATATTCATGTTTGTTTTTAGGTTCACGGTGTTTGACTCTGACTTGAGATTTGAGACATTGTTATTTGTATTCCTGTTGATATTGTCTCTGTAACTTATGTTTTCTAAAATAACATCTTGATTATTTAGGGGATTATTTAAATTTAGAACTTGCTCCAAAACTCCCGCCAATCGCTTCTACTATGGCTCCCCAACTGTCGCGTGCTGATTCTTTCTTGTCGAAATATAACAGGGATTTATACACAGACATTACTTTAATATGGCTAAGATCATACATTAAGTGTTTGTTAGCTTTGTATTACTTTGTTGCAATTTGCAATTGATTCTGTCTGGAGAATGTTGAGTTACTTTCTGACCTTCGAAGAAGAGAATTCATTATTTTTTATTCACGTGATGATAATGATGACTGTTGTGTAATGATATCAGTTATATGCTTTATTATTTCTTAAAATATTTTAAAAAAACATCAATATAAAAAAGAAATGTACGCACGTCATAAACCAGTTTTACAAAAAAGATACCTTTAATACCTCCTATTTTAACCAATTTCTAAAGGACATCGTCCTCTCTGAATTACTAATTTCATTTACGACTTAATTTTTCAACGTTCCACCTTTCATTTTCTACAAAATTATCGAGACCCTTATATTTAAAATAAATAACTTATAATATATTATAACTTTTTTACAGATATATAGAAACAGACCACACATACGTAAGTCGAAACGAAGAAAGTTAGATATAGTATTTGATGAAATCATGCGTTCGGGGCGCCTTGCTGTTGGCGCCTCAAATAACACGCGTCCGGTTACTAGAGATGTATCAGATTGGAGTACTTGTTCAAATATAAGATGTGTGATACATTTTTAAGACAGTATTAGTAGTGTAATTATTAAACGAAGATTTGCTTTGACTGATAACAGTGATAACGATATGGCGTTCTATAGACTAGAATCTCCTACAGACAACCTTTGGATGGACCAGATACAAATCAAGGCTGAATTGAACTCATTCTATAACGTCTAAATTATTATCTGCACGTGCCTCATTCAACCGTTGAAAACGATTGGTGTATTTCGATCGAAAGGGGTTAACAAAAAGATATCGTAAACATGATTAAGTGTCGACTTGTATCTAAAATGCATACAAGTTGCATAGTTTTTTTAATTTTTGTCTCTTACCATAATAACGATCTGGCCGATTATGCATATGTTCTATGAATGTAACTACAATTAAGAAAGAATATATATTCTTTGGAAAAAAAAACTCACCAAACTCCCACAAACTACATAAAATTTAAAATTTAAAAAAGAACTCACTATAAACGTAGAATCATCACAGAAGCGGCCGCTAACATCAATTAGTATCCGCTGAACAATCGCTCAATGGATGGACCGCCATTCATTCAATACTAATAGATACTAATAAGCTCAATCGGTATACATCCTAAGAAATCTATGGAGAAGTGTATGGATATATTTTCAAGATCATTGTGATATTATTTTGGACTTACAAGACCAATTTACGGGTAGAGTTATAAGTTTTAAATATAGAGACAAAAAAAAATTATTCTGCAGAAAAACTTGATCCAGTAAAGAAGACCTCTTAAGATATTGCTTGAAGGTCGTGGTAATCGGTAATTAGAACCCGTAATTTTTATTGAGCTACTACTTTATTTATACATATCTAATAAGTTTTAAGCCGGGTTAGAATTGGGGAAAGATTAACGACTTGTCAAAATGGAACAACGCTGGCTTTCATTTAAGTAAACAAGTTAAAGGACTGTCAAATATTTCGCATATTTACTGTCAGGCCTCTGAGAACTTAAGAATTCAATACCAATGCGAGGAATATTGTTACGCTAGTATATAAATATCTAAATTTAAAACTACATCCTCGAACATAATATGTTAATTTCAGATAATTGTATCAAAAAGTGGACGCTAGAAACGCTAAATAATGAAATAAGAAATTAAATTATAATGTCGACCACATTATATAACTCCAAAAAAGTTGAAGATCAAACTTATCAAAGCACAAGATAAAAATAATTTTAATGATGCCCCCATGACCATTGGTAGCATTTAAATAATCTTTTTCATCACTCTTTACATTAATATGAGTAAGAAATCCGAAAACATCGAAAACAGTGCAAGATATATCTTTGAAACACTCTAAAGCCGTTTGTTCTAATCCGGGTGTTGTGTTACCGTCCTGGGTGGCCGCATACAGTACATTATTATAATTGGCATACAACGACCCAGTATCTACAATCTAGAGAATTCTCGACGGAAATCGATCGATGTCATGATTATATATAACACTTTGATCTGAATACACGTTTTGTTAAAGAACAGGTTGCTCATTTGAAGGACGAGTAAGCGAACACATCTCTAAGTCTTCCTAACGTGAAGTGAATTTTCTTTGTACTTACTTATTGTGTGTTATATTATATAGTACTTACTTACTTTGTACTTCCTTACTTTGTACTTACTTATTGTGTGTTATATATATATATATATATATATATATATATATATATATATATATATATATATATATATATATATATATATATATATATATATATATATATAGATGTACGTAGATAATATAATAAAAAAATATTTCTGTATATGATATGCGAAGTAATGCTTTGCATATCATATATAGAAATATTATTTTATTAGATAAAAGGCTTAGTTCGCATAACACAAGTCAGATAAACATTTGAAATTCGCACCTAAAGTTAATTCTCAAACAATAAAACAATACAAAAGTTCTTTCAGTACAAAAATTTCTGGCTAACTATCCAATTACAAGTTTACAAAGAAATGGACTTCAGAATACTCGATTCTTTATAAAAGGACCATAAAAAACTG
This sequence comes from Callimorpha dominula, assembly GCA_949752705.1. NCBI lineage: Eukaryota > Metazoa > Arthropoda > Insecta > Lepidoptera > Erebidae > Callimorpha > Callimorpha dominula. Next base: position 22,163,187 of record OX456993.1, read on the forward strand.
AGATAAACAGATGACATTCTTATCTGGAGCCAGGCGGTCTACGGTCTTACACTGGTAACACTAAGCTATTGTACGTCATTTATAAGGAATCTTTCATTTTTAATTATACAACATGTGGCTCTAGGGTCACCGAGGTCCTCGCTTCCTACCAGATTATTAACATCAAAACATATTTTGAGTGCGATAGCACACAAAATAATTTGTTGCTAATTAAACACACACAAAATATGTTTTGATGTTGCTAAATAAACAAAGTCGCTAATTAAACTTGTAAGTAGGAAGTTGTTGATTAGGTACGAATATAAGTATTATATAAGTGTTTTGATACTGATAGCATTGATATTTTTGATTAACAAGAAAATGTGACATTAAAAACTTTAGTAATTCAACTTACACTAGACCCTTAGATTAAAATGTACAAAGCTTATCAATGTGAATGACTTCTGATTCATTATAATCACACATATCACACATCTCACACACGGCCGTCTGATCCCAAACTAGGCAGAGCCTGTACTATGGTAACCAGACTGCTGATAAACATACTTACTCGTATATATTTCTAAATACATACATACGAGTATTATAGATAAATTACACCCAGACACAGAACAAATTATCGTGCTCATCACACAATTATTTGTCCTGGGTGGGAATCGAACTCACGACCTCTGGCTTAGCAGTCAGGGTCACAAACCACTAGACCAACAGGCCAGTCAAATAAAATTAAATCAACAATATATCATTAACCATTTTCTTTTTAATCTTTAATATGTTTTTTAGTGTCCATAATTGATATTGTTTCTATTATTGCCATGATACCGTATGGTGCCTGCCCTAGATTACTCATCCCGTGACTCAGTGTTGACAGGTCTCAGTCTTAGTTCCCACGTTGTTCACCGCCCACCGCCTCTCTTAGATGCAACGTCCGTGATACCCAATCAACATTTCCTTAGTTTGTAAAGGTCAGACCAAGTTTTCTGAGTGTTTCCAATAAAAACCATTGCTGTGATTAACGGGTGATTAATATAGGTAGAAGTTTAAGTTAAATTATTGTACTCGATAATAAATAATTCTGACAAAGCTTTGAGAAATAATACTGGTATTATAAATATCGAAAGTTATCAGTTCCCCTAGAATGAATGTATTGTATACTTCCCCAACAAAAATATAATTAGTTTAGTTAGTGGAATCATGTTACAAGATTAGTTGAGGGGGGGAAAGCAATTTCTAAAGTCAAAGGTAATTATTTAAATTATTATCCACAAGGTAAGATTGCAAATAAGGTTGAATATCGACATCTTTTTTAGCCTTACAACCTAAATATAACCTTCTTAGATCCACTTGCAGTCACACATTATGGTTGAAGATTATTTTTAGCGGAGAAAATCTTATGTGATAATTTTATTACACGCTTGTTGTTACAGGGACTTTACAAACATACAATGTAAGTAAAACATACAAAGTGAACTCAGATGCAGAACAATCGACTACGTGATTACGAAAATATGTAATAATTATCCCTTGCTTGAACCAAGCAGTACCTCTCGACGCAGTGGCAACTGGCGAGGTATCCACTACTCTATTTGTGACTTCAAATATTTTCTCCTTAGACATGCTATCATACTTTCCATTAGAATGGACTACCAGGACCTACAGGACTGAACTTTCAGTAACCCTGAAACTTTCTGTTTTGACGGCACCGACTGCTCATTTCGGCTACAGTTATGTGTTAAAATAATCTTCAAATATGTAGTCAATCAAAATCAAGTAACTGTCAGTAGTTTCCCACGGAAGCACGCCACCTACGCGTGCTCTTAGTCATATCCAGTTGTCATCTGCCACTTTAATTGATCTAAAGATGTCTAGTCGTAAATTAAATCGTGGCCCGTAATAGTCGACTGTGTGAATATTTTTTTGTTAAGTATTCGCGATGGAAACGGCCTTGGCTTAGTGTTGAATGCAAACGTATTGTGCTCAATAACTTAATGAATGAGTTTCGTTGTTTACAATTTGAAATTATTTTCTAGAGCATCTGATTTTGAGCGCCGATGCAAAAATAAAGGCAGCTAGTTGCTCAAATAGTGACTACATATGCAGAAGTGTTATGAGCTCAGATTTAGGTGTTCGACTGAATAGTTCTGTGATCACTATATTTCAAAGCCATCGATGTTTGTATCTGGCACAAGAACTAGCAGCGATTAAATTGTACAATCCTCTTGGGTTGATTGGCGTGCGAACAGCGGAATGGGTTAAGAGGTGTTAATTGTGCGAGATTGAATGTTTTCTCAGGGCAGAATTTCAATTGGACGCAATTGTGACTTGACTCTGGCTACTTTTTGGTGGAAGAAATAAAATGTTTTGATCTGTTTTGTTTTGAGTACATATAGTGATCATTTAAAAATAGTGATATATACATATATTAATTTAACAAGAATCTTATTGCTTCCAATTGCCAATCAGTTAATAAACATGATTTTTCAAATATATTTTGTTTTATTTCCTTTTTCTGGATTAGTGTAGAACCACAACAACAAAAACCGCATTTCAATCACTTCAGTGGTTCTTAAGATAAGCCCGAATATCCCGAAGTTCAAACGCTCACCGACTCTTCCTGTTAAACCATGTAAGAATTTTAATAAAAACTTTTAGTTAATAACAATAACAGTTTCGATATTATTTAGATATAAATAGATGAATAAAAATCGCGCCTGAAACACACACTCGTGAGACTGGTCCCAACTGTATTGAGGTCAAAGTCGCGGCTTGGCTAGTGTTACGCTTCGCAACTTAAAACACTTCAGATCTCTTCGAAACTACTAACTATATTAGATAACCCAGCAGATTTTTTTTAAGTTGCGGTTATCATTTACGAAACAAATGAGGTGTACTAACAAGCATTAGTGAAACTTACAAGCTCATTTTACAACATCATGACTTCCAATGGTGGTTTCAATATTAAACAGTCATTATAACGATTTTTTCCAATTGTTTTCCAAAACTGTCTCATTGCGTAGAAACGATATTGTTAAAAGAAAAAGCTTTTTAACCAATACAAGCGAAATATTGGGTTAATTTATATGGTTAAAAAGGGGGTTCTCGATGATTTAATGTAAAACCCTGTATTTGATGGAATAAACACTTTTTTTTAGAGCATGGGCTTTCTCAAATTATGAGACAGGTCAATCACACTAGGACACTTTTAAGTCAGAGAAGCGCGACTGGGAATCAATCTTAAACCGCCGGGGTGTCGGTAGGGGCCGTACACGACAATACTGCATGCGAAAAAAGTCTTGTTTTGAAATCTTTAAATATTGTTTTGATTTCAATATTTTATGAAAAAGCTCCAATTGTTTAACAAATGTATTGCAATCTACGAAATCTAAATTTACTTCAATCAATCTAAACTAGTCTAATGTCCAACCAATTTGACTAAACCCAATGGTCGGCATAATAAAAACCGCTTTCATCAACTCATTGTCTATGATTCATTGTCCACTCATTGGACTCTGGCGGCCAACGTTTGATCTCGGCCTGTCGTTTCGCAACAATTGGACACAGGAAGATTCTAATAAGGTTAAGATTTAAAGCTTTAGGGTCAATGAGGAATCGTGGAGTTTGTACTAGACCTACTAGATGAAAAACTTGAATGTATTAGTAATATCGAATATCGGTGACGATGTGATAACATTTTGTGACCAGTTTTAAAAGAAGTGTTTGGTTTGCAGACGCATATTATTGAGCTAAATTGTTTTGTCTTTGTTCGTTAAAAAAACTATTTCTAAACGTTCTTAATTAACTTGATATAGAATTCTCTATGAATGTAAGTTAATCTTACAGTCTTGCGTCAATATTAAACTGCGTTCAGGTATATTTCTGACTCGTTTGTTTTTTTTATACATAAAACTGATCATAGATTTTATATAAAAAAGTTAAAAAATATGGATATTATATCAATGGATTAAAATTCATTAGATGTGATGATTTATTTAGTATTGCGTTCCTTTGGCAACTTGCGACAACACTCCCAGGAGATTAGGATCTTCGTAATTAATGAACAGTATTTAACATTGATATCCAAACATATATAAATTCTCTTACATAGGTCTTAAAGTTACCAAGACCAACAATTTTGAGTGGTTACAGTCATAATCCAAATATTAATAATCCAAAAACATTAATTGACTTTAAGGCAAATCAAGTAGGTAACAAAGTAGAAACAAATTGTGCCAAATCTAGATGTCCAAAAATCTCGCAATCAACTAATCATCTGCTTGTTGAGCCGACCGCATCAAAAGGTCCATTAATAATTAATTTGGGCACTAAATCGCCTTCACACGAAGAAGGGATTTGGCGAATACGGCCACGTGTACCCTATTAGCCTAATGGAGCCCTGGAATCTTTATCGTTTATCTAATCAGGAGATGAACGGACTGTTCATGTGACGAATGATTTTAGAGATTTAATTCAGGAAACAGTTTCATTTCTTGATTGCATGCATCTTTTAAGTACTGAGTTTGGAAGTTCATTCAAAGGAAAAGCGTAACGTGAGTCCGATTTAATAGTTGTTCCAATGAATCAAATTTAATTATTTACTGCTTTGTCTACTTGTCGTCTACTGTGCCTGGGAACTTGGCCAAGAAAGGGTTATGTTGTTAAGAGATGAGGTATCTATGTGGGATTTTTTATACTCTCTAAGTGCATCTGGTTACAGTCTACACTGTACTTCTGTACTTAATAGGTATCTATTAATTTATATAAACTGTACAATGGTTATACGCTACGTTTAACTGTCATTAAACCGAAATGACGGCCATGAAATACACAATAGTAGTAGTAGTAGTAGTGGTAAAAGCATCTTATTCTCATTTATAAAAGAACTTAAACAATCTTAGTGACAGTGTTGGGAGTAATACATACAATAGTAATGACTATACTTTAAAAAATAAATCAAATCAGTCAAAGTTAACAATTTGTCAAACGCAACTTTTTTAAGACATTAATGTTAAAAGCTGTTAATCACACGTGAACTTGTAATTTATATTAGCGTATCGTAATGATTTAACGCGACTAAAATTAACTGTGAGAATCGGATGTCGGATGTAGCCAAGGACGTGCGATTTTAATGTCGTCGTTTTGTCACAACCAACATGTGTTGTCTGCCTTGCAATTGAAGCTTTAGTTTTTGCTTTTATGAATGGTGTAATAGACCGGATGGTTAATTCTGTGTTTATTTTAGTCATTATATTACGCGTATGTAATTACTTTAGTCAGTACATGATATAGATGATAAAGTTACCAAAAACGTTGATGTGAATTTCATGTGGCTTCCGAATTCAAATAATTCATTATAGGAAATTGTTTAACTTATATTGTAAGATTTAGCTAGGTCATCCTCCGCGCCTTTTTCCAACTAAGTTAGGGTTGGCTTTCAGTCTAACTACGAAACGGCCGAATTTTGATATTTTACGTGAAGCGACTGACATTAGGCCTCCACAACCCAAGTACTAGGCGATTATAAAAGTTCTTTAATTAGACCAGGTTGTCGGACTTTTTAGGGCTCCAACTACTTGTAATGAATACCAAAGATGTTCGTATTGCAACCGAGATCGATTGCCCATCCCATCCTAAGAACTATTTAGTCGTATGTGCTTAGTTTTCAAATAGACGAGAAGGACCTTCTCTTGGAGCATACTTTTGTAGACCAGTAAAAAATTGTAGAGAGAGATAGGGTTTGGCACAACAATCGGCATCTCAGATCTCAGAGCTAATGAGAGTGTTAAAAGGGCATGAGTGCTTTTATACTCCAAGAGAAGGTCCTTCTCGTCTATTTGAAAACTAAGCACATACGACTAAATAGTTCTACTATAAAATTCTCAGCAACTCAACAGTAATTTAGAGAGTCTAAGCCATTTAGGCTAAGGTTTATCGCTCGCTATGTTCCCAAATTTCGTATTCATGGCTATAACTATGAGATTTCTTAGTGCCGACGAGTACATAGGCTTAGGGAATCTAAATAATTTGTATATTGTACAAAAAATAATGTACATTATGATCCTATGCGTTAATTGGCCATCATAGATGTAGTACCTAGATTTTGTGAATAAGATGTCTGAATAAAGCACCTTTTTGTTGATATTTATTATCGTTAAAAGTTCTTGTCAGTATTTGTAGTTTAATATTATATGTAAAAAATAACTTGTGTTATTCTCAAGTACTAAACGAAGCACAGCTTGTACTAATTCTATTACAATTAGAGCAGAGATAAATCATATAATTACATTTTTTTTTGTGAATTCATTCATACTATACATAGAAACATCCAGACCATCTAATGCTCTCCCGCCGCGCCATATAATAATAATAATTTATTGCAAGCCAGCTTTTCAGTCCATAGTTTTAGGGTAATTAACAATTTTCCAAAATTATGTTAGTGTTATTAGTATCAATAAAACTACATTGCAATCTAAAATATGCCCTTAATTAACCTAACATAATTACCTCAATAATTACCATTGCCCTTAAAGCATTGCTGTAATGGATAGGCAGGGTGTCGAAGTATCGCCGCGTTGGCTTCTCCCCACAGACCACTCGAGAAGAAAGATTGGCAAAATGCCTTAAAAAGTGCCTATGTCATCAAAATCTTAACCTATGTCCTCGTCATCTTTGAGATCATCTGTCAATATAATTCTAGGTCGGCAAATATATTGTATTCATGTATACCATTTTTAAAACGCTTTTATTAGATTAATCAACAAAATTTTCATCAACTCATAGATGTCTGATAACTGGAAACTTTGCAATTGTCAAATCACATCTAACAGTCGTCAAAAATGTTAGACCCACTAATAGAACTAGTAGAAAAGTTTTATTAACAAAACTTATACATATTTTCTTCGAATCTTACTTTTGCCAGGCAAGATTCCCTCCTTGTTTACCTGACAATATTGTCATGCAACGTCGTATATGACATTCGTAAAAATAAATCGCATAGGCTCGCAGAGCGTCGACGGTAACTCATTTAGGGGAATGGCAGCTAGTTGGCGAATGGACCAAATTAGATTTCCATTCGGAATGATGGATCGACGGCACTGCGCGCTTCCATTATCAAAAATCAGGTCTTTGTATCACGTTCAGTATGTGTCAGGTTCGATTCGGTTGGTTTTTATGTAAAAAAAGCCTTTAGAGGCTTTAATTTTTATACCTACAATAGGGAAGGAAGGAAGGAAGGAACAGGAACAGGCATTATAAATGCAAAGTGAGTTTGTTTGTCGATTGTGCTATCATCACGAAATTTGCACGTCGTCAGGTGTTGTCCAGAAAAAGACGTTTGACGAAAAGATCGCAAGGGATAATTGGATGGATTGACAAAATCCAATTGTGCGAAAGCTGTTAGTTTATATTCCTTAATCTCTGAAACTGATGTCGGCTAAAGTACTTATTCTGGAAATAATAATAAGTAGAAAGTCCTTTCATTCCCGTTGCTCTTCCTCATAGAACTAAACTTCATTTCTAAAATATTTCCGAATGGCTACAATATGGGGCTCATCAAGACATTTAAAGAATTTCAAAGAGTCGGTACGCGTGCGATCAAACGCTCTCCGACTACTAGCGCTAGGCTTCCACTCTCCATCAGACTGCCTATATGCTTGAAATAAATCATGATCAGCATTTTTTTTTATGTACTTATTCTGGAAATAATATTAAGTAGAAATTCCTTTCATCCCCATTGCTGTTTCTCATAGATCTAAAACTCATGCCGAAAATCATCATCAAGACATTGAAAAAGTTTCAAAGAGTCCGTACGCGTGCGAACAAATACCCTCCGACTACTAGCGCTCCACTCTCTATCAGACTACCAATGTGCTTGAAATAAATCATGATCAGCATTTTTTTGTTTAACGCTACATGTATTTAAAGTAGCATATATACACAGTTTCTGAAAAATACAAAGAGTTATTTGGCGATAAACCGTATACTCGTATGTATACTCCTGGAATATTTAAAAGTAGAGTGAATAAGTTTCTCTTGGATAGGCGTGTACCATCTTCTTCTTCAGCGTCACTTTCCATCAGGTGAGTTGGAACACAAACGCCTATTGCATTACCCAATAAATAATAAAATTTAAAAAAAAGTCGCAGATATTTACATTGGTTAAAATTTTTTTTTAGACTTCAAAAACTCATAGTATACTATGAACCATACTAATGTCTGGGGAATTAATCGAATACTTACAAACATAATTTAATTAAGCTTATCTTATACACTACAGATCGCCTAGTTTTTCGAATTTAGACCATAATTAATTTTTGGTTTAGTTTTCAGCCAGTATAACTTGATCTGTCATTGTATAGGCATTTGTACCGTGTGTGTATTTGACAGGTTAACATATACACCGGACGCGTGTAGCTAGTTTTTTTTTACAGTAACTCGTCAGTATGACCTCAACCCGCAAAATGAATTGAATTAAAACAGGAATTAAATGAATTTCCACATATCGCACAAAATATTGAATTTTTGAGTTATGCTCAGCATGGAATTCCTTTTCTCAATACCTACCGACCAATAAAACAGATTTAATAATATTGCACCAGTTCTCGACGCTAGACACTAAATTCACCAACACGGGCTCAACTCAAAATAATAAAAGAAATATATACATCGTTAAGCAATAGGGAAATAACTACAAAAATCAAATTTTCAGACCCAAAAGATGATTTAAACACAAGATTTCTACAATATCCTTCTTCTAGCTGCATACAAAGAGCATAAAACGCACCAGGACTCTTGAGTTGTAGGTGTCCATGGGCGAAGGTAGTCACTTACCATCAGGTGACCCGCCTGCTCGTTTTTTATCCTATATTCTTGAAAAAAAAATCTACACACACAGTACCTACCTAATTAGTTTTTCGCCTTTTCTGGAAAAAGAGCTTTTTGGAGTTAATACCTGTTTAGATATAGGTGAACCAAAGATTTTTTTTATTTGTAACACATATTGTTTAAAAATGTATGCTTTTTGCACTTCTTCTATGTTTACATTTTAAATATTTCAGATACTACATTCTTGTATTCTCGAAATTTCACCAAAAAAAAAATCTGCAAAGAATTCTCTTTACGAATTAATACCTATATGTGTATATACTAGTATATTATTTTGTTTGACATAATGAAAATATTCTTTTCCAATATTACATAATATAAATATACCGACGATAACATAATATAATTAAAATCAATGTCGTAGTTGCGCGGCGTACAGAAATAATGGCAAACCCAATAACGTACAGTGTTCGATCAGACAAATCCGATTATACCCGGGATCAGATGTCTCGACAACCAACGAAGAAATTATACTCAATCCGGATAATATCCTCTTATATATTAATTGTTCTTCGTAATCTGTTTTAGAGATTTCCTTTATTTTAGTTTAGGTACTTATAAATATTTATGCCGTCTCCTTATAAATAATATATTATATATTTAGTTACCTATCATATGAAAATATCGTTTATACATTAATTTACAATTAATACGCGAAAAGAATTCGATGCACGTGTGTGTAAGTGCAGAAAGCTAAAACTTTCAAACGATATGTGGTAGAAATTTAAAAAATACGTGAATACGGCTACATAAAGCTACACGTGTCCAGTATATACATTGACCGGTCATAGAACGTAAGTCTATATAAAGACAGTTCCAGTTATACTGGCCAATTAAATAAACAAAAAATGAGTTAGGCTCGAAATTCGAGCACCAAGGCGATCTCTAGTGAAAATCTCTAAAAAAAATATGTGAAAATGCCTACATCAAGTACACGTCCATATGTTAACCCGTCAATGGTACGAAAAGTTTATACAATTACCGTTCAACTTTTACTGGTACTTGAAATAAGACAAAACATTTAAAGATTAATTAGTTATGGTTGAAATTCGATTACCAGGCGGCTTTTAGTTGTAAGTAAATGCTAAAATATTGCTACTGAGTGTCATTATTTAATTTTTAGGCGGATTTAGTGGTTATGTCATATTATTTGCGGTAGTTTGACAATTTATTACATATTTTGATGATAAGGCAAGAGGGGCTATTTGTTATTGTTGATAGGTTTGCACGTTTGCACGGCAATCTTTACCCTAATACCTACTAACTTCTGATCGAAATGATTATTATTTTGTGACCTATGTTTACATTGTATGTGTTTTGTGACCTACTTATACGAGTTTAATATGTTTGAGTTGATTTGTATTAGAATACTCTTGTCCCGGTTGGAAACTGTAAATTAGAAGTACTTGTTTTCAATAACTTACGTTCATGTCAGCTTTGGCGAACAAAGAGCAGAATTCCGCCTTCTTATTTTTTTTATTAATATTAAAAGCGGAGAGTTGAAATACGTATATTATATGCATCTAAAAAATATTTAAGTCCCATACATATTTTTTTCTAAAAACTCAAATCAACACAATATGTTGATATTCTTACGCAAAAGTTTAAACAACCGTAAAACAATTACAATTTGGTAATCCTCTAAAACTGTGCGTAATTTAACAATCGGGACACTTAGAATGCGGAGGGTCGCGTGCCGGTCTAAGGGACCAGCGGATTACGGTTACTGTTCTATTGTACGATACTTTTTGCCCTTTCGTAGCGAGTGCAGGGTTAATTGGAGTGGATGTTTTGAGGGTTCCTCTTTTTTAATTTTGCATTATTTTTGTGTCGGGCGTGAAAGCTAAGAGGGATTATATTCATGTCGCAATCACGTGTGTGGGATTTTTATTCTATTTTTTAATTTAAATCAAAGTTGAATTTTATTCCGAATTTAAATATAATTTAAAAATATTTTGAATAAATCAGTAATTCTTTTTTTCTATTTTGAAATTTGAAGCAAGCATGACTTTTATTCTGAATTTATTTAAATTAAAAAAAAAAAATTCAGTCCTCATTAATTATTCCATCATTATATATAAGCACATAATTATATTAGGTAGGTATATTAAAATGCGTGGGAATCCGCCGCCTCATACTGTGAGGTAGTGATGGATGCCAAAGAAGCAGCGGAGAGGGAACGGTGTACCCTAGAAAGGAAATCCCGGGGCCTGTACCTGGGGGTGTACCTGAGGCCCCGGGTATAAGCCCCGGTGACGGAACACTGTGTGGTTTTAGTCGGTTCGAGTCCGATATACCATGCCGTTTGGCCTCAGTTAGGTGAAGACCCGTAGGGGTTTCCACTCATAATAAAAAAACGGTAGGTATGTTACCTCTAGATAATGTTACAGGTCTAGAATTTTTTTTCGATATCTACTGGTAATGTGAGTAATAACGTAATAATGATTCTAAGTTTTTCGAAAACTATACATAAGTATGTACCCATACTAAGTAATAAGTATGTTCTAACACTTGTAGGTAGGTACTTAAAGTCTAATGGGGTTTTAACGCATGTTTGTATACTTGTTTAAACTTTTTGTTTGTTCGGTCAATAATTTAGCGTGTATATTGATTGCAGAGGATGATATGCATTTACACAACATTTAAGTAATTATGAACTGAATGAACATTTTTAAGCAATTTACTCTTTTTCTCTATTATACCTACAATTATTATTCAAATACACTTTTATCAACCGAATACATATATAATATCTCTTAAATGGTCGACTGAGTGTTCACATCGTGTGTTTATGAAGGATTTTTAAGACTACTAACTTTTGCGCCGCTCGGCGTAATGGCCAATGTGTGTCCCAACTTAGGTAAGTTGGGACACACATTGGCCCTGGCATAAAAGATTTAAAAAAGTATTTATATTTATAGGTTAAAAATGAAAAGTTGAAAAAAACCCCAAAATCAAATAATACAATTTTAAGTTGTACCTACTCTGCTGCATCCACGTTCAAATGAAATCTAAAAGGCTGAGGAAGTAAATTAGGTCTCCTTAACGAGGCATTCACTACTTTTCCGATTTCACTAGAAATATGTTTGATTTTATTGATAGGTAGATGTTTTATATCAACTTATAGGTATTTTTAATTATTAGAGATTTTGTAAACATTGTGCTTATTTATATGCACTTAAAAATGTAAAATTTTAAATCATTAGGTTCCTACTACGTTAAAAGCAATGATAGTAGGTATATTTTTGTAGTCAAGTCAAGAATTTATAATATGAAACCACCCTTAACTCTAATAAAGAGGCACCTGCTATTTTTAGGGAAATATTTCCTTTGGTGTCGCCTCGCCTTGTCTATTTTTAGGAATATTTTCCTTTTCCGCCCCTATAGCATAACTTTATACACTTCGTCAAGCACTTCTAATATCAGAAAATTTCTTAAGTTATGCTGTAACAGCTTGTTTGTTGCCTTAACAAATATAAATTTATTGGAAGTTTAAATTCATCGTTAGAACAATCAAATACCTAACAAGTAAAATCAATTCCATTTCTAAGAAAAATGAAACTTGGACTATACATTGTCATTTAAAATTGATAAGAGAACCGTTAAAAAAATGAACGAAATTTATATTTGAAATTGGAACAGAAATTCAAAATTAATATTTAGAATGCATCGAGTGCCCGTTACCACCGTGGACTCCTTTGTGTTCTAGTATTCAGGTATCGTGTGAGAACTTAAATTCCCTTTGACCAATCAGAATTAGAGATCTGTGAATAGCTAGAATTCGCAATAGTGTTCTTATTTATTATACCTATTTAGGTTTCTAAGAGAAAATAAGGTAATAATAATTATGATCAAAGAACGTAAGTATATTAATGTTACACAAAAAGTAGACAAAAGAAACGATTATTACAGAATTAGAATTGTTTTTTTTTTAAGTGAAACTTCTTTATCGACGTATGGGAGAAATTTTGTAGTAATCGTCACGTTTTTCGGTTACGCGCCATGTTGCTTTTTTATCAAAGTTTAGTATAGTGACGTAAAGAATATAATGTAATATATTATAATAATAACAACAATATATTAGTTTTGAAGTTTGGTTAGAAATAAGAATAACAATATATTAATTTGAAAGTGATAAAATAAAAGACTTATTCAAATTTAAGTGAATTTACAAGAAAAGTGAGAGTGATTATATATTTCGTTTTATAATTTCTTAAGGCTTAAGCCTTATCTACCCCATTTTCGTGAAGTTGCAAATAGTAGAAAAATGATATGTCGTAAAGAAGTTTCACTTCTTACCTGTGTACTCTGGTACACACACACACATTTTTTACTATCCTAAAACAGTCCGTATATTATACATACCTATCTAGATAGATATACCTAGACGTATGTATCATGACAATAGTTTATCACGGCTCTTATATAAGGAAAGTATATTTAACAGGTCTGGACTCACTGGACCTACCGGGTAATATTTTACTACAAGGAGGAGGATTTCGGTTACAGGAAACTAGAACTCTATTGTATTAAAAAGCAAATAAATGAAATAAAAAAAAATGTCATTCATCGGCCCAGTCTGAAGATTGGGAGCAGGTGATATACTTAGAAATATATTTTTGGGTTGATAATAAAATAGATTAATATTTTAAACTTTTCAATGAAACGGTAATTGCCAAATTTAAAAAAGAAACTTTTCATTAGAGTTAAGACAACAGGTTACTGACCTCCTTTTTCATTTATTTAAAAACATTTATTATTATATCTTACTTTAATTTACAAAATTACTCACGGTTCTCATAAATATCGAATATAAATTGATTTAATGTAGTGCTGCACCCAATAAAGTATACTTAATAATAGGTTGTCGAACGAAAATGCCAAGGGTCGTGGGGGTGACAATTAACTTGCTTTTGACAGTAATATTGATTATGTGATCAGTCTCTACGCTGTGATCAAATAATTTAATTTATCCTGTCTCATACAACTCCCTTTTATATTTTTAATTACAAAAGGTAAGTTCACTTATATCTAAGCATATTTTTTTTAGTAAAAACAACTATTACCTAGGTTTAACTTATTGAGTTTAAGCTTTATTGTCCTATAAATGATTAATTTTAGAAATAATTGTGTTTATATTAATAAAATAAAATATCTAGTCAGCATGTGAAAAAAAACTAACAAGTATCTATCAAATGTCAACTCGGGGATAGGAACACAACATGAAGTCTTTAGATTCTAAAATTGTTATTTTTTTTTCAGATGCTTGCTTTACTTTTAAAACCACTTATTTTATATTGCCAGACTTTTTTTTTTAAGGCTAGGAACATTTTGAATTTTTTTTCAAGTAATTTGTACCTGAAAAATTGGCAAGCCCGGAATTGTTTAAATTAAATATGACCAGCAGGTAATTGAATATACATGCATCGACAATGTTATATAGGTAAGTAGCTAGGTCATTTTAATATTGTTTCATTGAAAACAAAAGTAACTCAAGACATTTTTCACAGTTTAATTCATCAGTGTTGAAAGAGATATCTTTAATAATGTAAAATAACGGCACACTAATTAGATAAATATAAAAAGCTATAGTACTATGACAAATAAATGGTTAAACACCCATAAACAAATATAAAGAAATGGTAACAAAACTTACAAAACATTACACCAAATAAAATAAATATTTCTTCCCACCTTTTGGCGTGACCACTCTAAACGCGCTGTTGGAGACAGGCCTCGGAGAAGACTCTCTGAGGGCACCAGGTGAACCACTTCCACTCCTCACCATCGAGAAGTCCAGAGGCATCGGCGGTATCGCACTTACTTCCATTGTCAAAAAAAATTATACCGTCCGACGCATAACACTTAAAACCGAATTAGGATTTTTTTCTATGAAATCCGACTTTTGAAATCGGAATCTAATTTTGAAAATCCGAATTAAAAAATTCGTATTGGAGTTTGGAGCGGCAAGCGTGCGACCGGCGCGAGCTGCCACTATGTTTTAAGGCAGACACACACTCACTGTGCGCTCTCGCGGCTTTCTGTTCTGTAAAGCCGAAAATCTCTAGAATCTCCATAGTGATTTCGACCTTATCGCTTGAGCCGTTTTTCTGTGGGCGTGGTATGGCTAGCCCCGCCTCGGGCGTCTCTCGCCGCCATGTGCCTCGAGTGACAATCACTTTGTATAGGTAACACAATAATATGATTCGTGATGGATTTTATTGTGCTACCAATGCATTTATTCGTGAGCAATTTTTGATGGAAAAATTCGGTGTTCGCTTATATGTGAATATTGATTATAGATTAAGATAATGTCGTGTCCAATTCTTTTGGAATAAATATATATAAATAGAATTATTCACCTTAAAGCTTTTTTAAATAGTAAAGCGGTTTTCTTTTTAATGGAGAAATTAAATAATAGGTACTATTTGCAATAAAAGATCCACATCAGCTAAATTTCTTTAATAATAGCGTGATCATATTATTTATATCATAAATTCTATAAAGTAATAAAATTCGATACGAGTAGGTACCTACTTATCACATGGAGCACCTTGCCATAAAACAATAATGATATGCAAATGATAGCAAACACAGTAGCTTATGTATCTCTTTTTACTTTGATATGATCAGTGGAATACTTTGCACACACACACACACACATCCCTAACAGACACAAACACACACTAAATATCTTACACCCACACACATATACAGTGACAGTTTTATAGTGATGGGTGGATTGAATGGTGATGATAGTGATTCATAACGAAGTTATAATGTAAGTAGTGTAGTTCTTATATTTCAAGAAATAACAACGGGCCACCCACGATGGCATGTTTTGAATAAGTAGATATGTGTAAATTATAAAAAAAAAATATGAAAGAAAGAGTGCATATAGTCCTAAAATAAATATGTCAAAAGTTTATCATTCAGTGTAAAAGGAGGTCCGTTTTGACACAGTTCGCTACGTTCCCTATCGTCGCAGTCGTAGAAAAACGGCGGATTTGCGTTTTTAAAGATTTTGTTTTTGACATAAGCCTACTGAAAACATTATACTGTATCATAAAACAAAATATTTTTCAAAGCTCATACACACAGTAACATTTTCAGATTTCATTAACAGAAACAGCCGTTAGCTAAATATTACATAATACATCATTTGAAAACTTTTAAGTGCGCTCTTGTAAAGTTACTAAAAATCAAATCCGTCGTTTTTCTACGATAACGACATACTGTATTAACGATTGGTTTATTTTTTATTGTTTCAAATTTTTACTTCAGAGGGCTTCCCGGCAATAGTTAGAGTTACAGGTGCTGTAGCTATGCGACCGTGACTACTGCTTACACTTCCAAATCCATTCGTATAAGCCATATTCTTTCCTTCCTTTCCCTTCCCTTTTTTGCCTACTTTCCCCTTTCAATTACTCCCAATTTTCCTCTTTAATTCCCAAAGTGCCCGGTTGGCGGCAGTTGGCTAACCCACTATTACGTAAATCGGACAAAATACCCCTTCGGGGATATAGCCGAGAGTGTGTGTATGTATGTATTTTTGATTTACCTAGTTTCTAATATAGACATTATTGTTAACCGCTCCATAGTTATTTTTACACCTCGTTATAGTAGTTGTCAAAATAGGTTTTTTTTTAAACAAGCTTTTATAGGCTATAGTGAACTTTTGAACAAATTATTAAAATTTAATGCGTAGGTATATAAAGTTTCGTGTTTGTACTATTGACCGTTGAGGAGTGCCCTCGTCTAGAGCCAATCCAAGGTGCAGAATCAGGTCATGGTTATTATTATAAAATAACTTTGTCACCGGACTTACATAAGTATATTGGATGTGTAATTCGGGACCTAATCGCGATAATATTTAAAAGGTACAATACCTCTTGGTTACCGGGCGTTTCGATCGAATTGCACCGATCGTGGCCACGATCACGACTGGAGTGTCCACGGATGAGTCCACAGTTGCACCGATCATGGTCACGATCACGAGTGGATTGTCCACGGACAAGTCCACTCGTGATCGTGACCACGAGGGTGCAATTCGATCTAAACGTCGGGTAACCAAGAGGTATTGTACCTTTTAAATATTATCGCGATTAAGTCCCGAATTACACATCCAATATGTATCAAAGTCGCGAAAGTTTAAAAACAATTACTACATAGGTATGCCAAATTTCAGCCCAATCGGATACCAACAAGTGGTAGAAAAATGGTTTGCCAATTTTGAAGACAACTTACATACGAACATTGGAAGTTAAATGAAAGCTTGTGAAAACATCATGAATACATAACTGAAGCTTTTTAAAACAAAAAAAAAAAAAAAACAAAAAAAAAAGGTTATATTACAAAAGTCGACGAATTCATAAATCGCGTTTAACTGACTACGTAAGTATTTTTGAGTAAAGAACTCTCCTAAAACCGCAATCAAACCAAACTATGCTTTATTCAACGAACACGGATTCACGGGATTAAAAAAAAGGTGGGGATTCAAAAAACAGTGGGTCGACCTTTAGGCGCTATTGCATAATAAGTAACAAAAAATCATCAAACGGAGCCCATATTTAAGCAATTCTTGATTCAAAAACTAATTTAAAGTAGCTCTTGAGTCTTGTGGTACTTTACAGTTCTGATAAAGACAATCCACCTTTTGTTGATGCCGCAGAATGGTTGCGGTCCATGCTGTCGGTGGTCTGCAATCATAAACGCCCAATTCACAACAACGGCAATTAAGAGATGGAAGACCACTACTGGTCTAAAACACTGAAAAGCTTTGATAAAGAACGTATCAAAAGAACTTCAAAGCTCAAAGAGCTCAAAAGATACAAAACCTGTGCAGTAATACGGATCTCTACTGGACTCTGCAAACTGAACAAACACATGTCGAACCTAAAGTTGGGCGAAAGTATAAAATACAGATTCTGTCGAGAGGCTGAAGAGACTGCAATGCATATTTTATAATTGCGGTTCTTGCGGCACACTAATGTGGTACCGAAGTATCAACCTAGGGTTGCACATCATGCAACCGCAGGAAATACAAAAAAGCACTGCTCATAAGATCTGAAGGTCTTCGTACTCGTAAGTCCGAGCAGTGAATATAAGGCAAGAGTGCGCTACAAAAGACCAGAAATCGTTGAAGTAGCTATAAGTTCTAAAATAAATAAAAAAAACAATTCACCACTCGGCTTCTGTCACCTTTGTCATCTCTACAATAGTAACCGGCTTAGAACTATGCCAGAATTTTATATTCAGGATCAATTTCTTTATGTACAATTTTTGGCAACATGGAGGTCAATCCTCAGTGGTTTCTGTTTTCATTTTGTGTAATCAAAAAAGAGTTTAACTACCTACCTGAGATTATTCCCTCATAATGGTCGTACCGACTTGAAACTTTGCAAATAGGTAGAAATATGTTATACCAATTACAATACAAACATTAGGTTCGAGTTGATTTGATGATGGTATTAAGAGATGGATAGTGGAACTCTTCAATGGTTTAATACTATCTACGCAATGGAATTAATGCGATCACGAAAAGGTATTACTCGTACATACCTCTGAATTGCTTGACGTTTCGACCAGGTTGCGTTGAGTCAGCCTGTGACCACGGCCAGTGCAACCTGGTCGAACGTCAGGCAATTCAGAGGTATGTAATGCCTTTTCGTGATCGCGTTAATTCCCGTTGATGCGTAGATAGTATTATCTTCAATGGTTACTATTAAACCCTTTGAGTTTGGGCTCATTTGGTTTGTTTTAAAGCGTTCTTGGGTCTATGAAGCGTTTTTTTTTTTTACACTATAATACTTTTATTTAGCAGGCCCGTACAATGTATGCAGTTTATTCCATTAAAATTAAACACCTCATTTTATGCCAAATATTCTATTAGCTACTTTTGTACTAGGTTTCAGTTATATTCTTTATAAACCCAAATGTATCCGATAGCTATAGTTAATATGTGTCTACAATACACGTACGAAATAAATTCAGTAATGGAAATTTACTATTAATTTGATAACAACGCCCTGGATGGATAAGGAGATGGTGTCAGAAAGTATAGTGCCGTAGACAGATTTACCCAAAAAACTTGGGTATTGTATGGAGAGTTCCTAAAAAGTATGTTAAAACGTTAAAAATAGAAAATTAACCAGGAAAATTAAAATAACAGATTCATAGTTAAAAGCATTTGGTGATTTTCAAACTGTCATCACAAAAATGTTGGTCGAAGTCAATGGGTAAGGCAACTATAAAATTAGTGAGCAAAGGTTTTTAATAGTTTACGACTTTCTTTATGACGTTTAATAAAGAAATGAAAAAAAAAATATATATATTGGAGCTATCAATATTGAACTTTATTTGCTTATTACGAGAGTTGCTGCTTATGTCCTGAAGATAAGTCATGTACGTACTAACACGCTATTCTCTTACACGCACATGCATGCATACATACTCACTCATGCACACACGCACTTACAAACACGATCAAATGTCACATCCACATACAATTTAACTTTACTTATCAGTTTTGATATACAAGTCTTCTCGTTTTTTGTAGTTATCTTTACTCTTGTTAGCTATAATTTGCATTGCCTCAGAGAATGAATCTGTTCTGTGGAATGGAAGCCTGGTTATCCATAACACAGATTTTTAACCTAGCTTGGAAAAGAGTGCCCCAACACCTTATAATGACAATGTTGTATTTCTTGTGTTAATTGTTAAGTGAAAGAAATAAGTAAATTTTTATGATGTTATTATTAGTTTCAGTTATAACTAACTATGTAAACACATCTTGGAAGTAAATTTTAACCTACTTGTAATTGTCTCATCGAAATGAAACTTTTTTTTTTATTTTTAAAAAGACAAGTCCCGCATTAGGAATTACTCCTGTGTCGCGGGGGACTTTACAAACATACAAACAACGGACACAAAGAACATCCAGACTAGGGTTTGAATCGAACCCACGACCTCTGGCTCAGCAGTCAGGGTCACTAACCACTAGGACCAACAGGCTAGGTAGGTATATGTAGTTTGAATGACAATACTATAATTTGGAGCTGATCTGATGATGGAGCTAGGAGGTGGATAGTGGACAGTGGCGTAACTATACCATCTGACGCCCGTGGCTAATTCATCGGATGTGTGTGAGTCTGACTCGCACTTGGCCGTTATTTTTAAACTCGTGTATTTTATTAGGTTTATTAAATTAGGTAACTTATATTGATAGGCATTGTGCCACCCTATTGTTACGTCACTGATAGTGGAACTCTTCAGTGGCTACTAGCAAACCCCTTGAGTTTAGTCTCATATGATTCGTTTTGACGAGTCCAAGGCTTGGTAACGATGATTTGGTAGCCACGAGGTGGATAATGGAACTCTTTTTTAATTTTTGATTCGTTTCACCCTTGACTCGTGTATTTTAGTTTTACTGAACTATAATTACACTATTAATTAATCCCTACCAGAACCATAACGGGTGGTTCTTAGCAACAGCACTAGTGATGTTTTACTTTACGATCATCGTTTGCGAAACCGGGTAAGAAAGAAAAGGAATTTATTTAGTAAAACAAGGCATACAACTTATTTCTATAAAATATCATGTCTAAAAGACTTGTTCTCAAACTCAATCTAGCGTGAGGTCAGGTGATATAGACAATAATCTGTGGTATGTTGAGTGAGTTGTTGACGTGGCGTGCTGACGTATCATAGACCACGTTTATTACATAGGTTAAAAGTAATTATAATATTATACACAATTAGTGCTTTACTTTATATCCTACGTCATGCCTATGATACAAGCATATATATTAACGAGGGTTGTACACCGTGTCCCACTAAAAGGTGGACTCTCAGCATTTACTGCGTTAGGCGTGGCCCACCCCAGCACTGATTTTCTGTGTAGTTTAATATAATATTATCTACGTATTAACGGGAATTAACGCGATCACGAAAAGGTATTACATACCTCTGAATTGCCTGACGTTTTTCCGTAGTATTAATTCCCGTTAATACGTAGATAATATTATATCATGGAACGCGAAAGTTAAAAAAAAAAAACGGGTAGTTTAATCTCTAATTAGTAGTACCTATAAAAGAAAAAACTTGCAACAATCGCGCTTATCAATAAAGCAGGAACCTGATTCGTCAAAAGATGATACAATTATCTGTGAGCCGTCGAGTGCTAAGCCCCGGCCGTCACATACCGACATTTAAAACAATGTGCGTTTCAATTTTTCACAGCGGATGTCCCGAACACGGCACTAATCCAACGCGCCTACGACGCCATATTCTGTTATAAAACCGAGACTTCGCCTAGCGATATCGCAAATAGAATATAAACTTTTTTACGTAGAACTAGTAAGGGAATTACCTATACTACAATATACCTATCTATGCTATAGTATGTAAAAACACATGTTACTGATCTACTCATCTAACAAACGTTTGGAGTCCGTTTTAATCGTACTTAGTGTAGATTAAAAATCGTAAAACTATTTGCTAACTTTGCGGGATACTAATAGGTATGCGTCTTTACCCATACATTTAGCAATTTATAATTACTTGAGATCGTCTGGTTTTTTCATTGGCCAGTGTAACTTAAGCTGTCATTGTTCATATTACAATGACAGGTAACATATATAAGATTACTAGACGCGTGTAATTTCATTAAGCCGTTTTCACGTAATTTTTAAAGTTGTAAGAAATATTGTTTAAAAATTTTAACTTTCTGAACTTTCTTTACTTTTTTTTTCTTCTTCCATAAATAAACTGTAAATATTCCAATATTCACCTTACCTCGTTCGCGAAATTTTCTTAAAAAGGGGTACTAAGAATTCTCTTCACGTATTAATATAATGATTAAAAATAAAAATTCGTATTTTGTAATGTTTTGTAATAAAAAAAAATTGTCAGAGTCAAACCGACTCTTTACTATTATGGAACAGGGCCATGTCTTCCAAATCACCTAATGGTAAGTGACAGTGAAGACAAAGATGTTACACGCCTATCCAAATAATTGCCTGCAAAAATAGACGCAGGCCGTTCATTCCAGACTCTGGTCTTCCGACAATGTAATGGTGGTAGATAGGTCTAGTAGTCCGATGAAGGAATAGTGAGGGTTTAATTACTTCGAAGAGAGCTGTACACCGATACTCCATGACTCCATGTGTTTTTCCATTCAAGTTTTCCGACGTAGTTAATTATATAGAAAATGACAGAATAGGGGCGGCAGGCTTGCTTTGTAAAAACTAATTACACCTCCACTTCGCAATGATAAAGCAAAGCCGTCGTATAGAATATTTTTATTCAGGACAAAATGAAATTCCCTACCAAACATATTCACTCAAATACCAGCCTTATCAACAAACTGATAAGGTTCAAACTTTGTTAAAGGGACGTTTCGTTCAAACGACCAGTGGAAATTTTTTACTAGGTACTCAGTGCAAAATAATCCTGGCATAATCTCCCTTGTAAATCCCATTGTTCTGATCTACCCTCGATTGTACAGATAAACGAGAAATAAAAATTAAAATATGTACCTACTCGTAGTTTTTGCTGAAAAATCGCTATAAATCCATTAATTGTTTTTTATTTGGGAAATGACATTAGGTTCGTATGACATATCAGTTACGTATGTCCATAAATTTAGTAATATCGTATACTAAGGGTATGTCCCGATATTACTGCGAGCACTGTTCAGTGTTCGTACCGGGGAGAAATTCGTTCCGGGTGTTCTTAAAATGCGAATTTACACATGTATATGTATTATTTATACCTTTTTTTTTATATACGTATAAGAGCGGTTTAATTAAACACTCCAGCGAGTACCTAGAACAGGTATAAAAAGTAATTAAAAAAATGAGATTTTTACGACCGACCCTTACTACAACCGCAATTCACAAACAAAATTTCGCCCAACCATCAAACAGGTCTCAATCTTCCCGTTTTAATTCATTCATTCATTCCAAATTCAAAATATCAAAGGGTCATTTACACAAATGGCCACTCAAAACCGGGTGTCAGAAACTCTGAGCCATTTTCTCCGCAGCTATAAAGACGAAAGCGCTTATTAACCCTACGTTTCTGAAGGGTACACGCTGTGTATTCCAACTAGAATTCTGTGCAGGTATTTTGTATCGAGTTAGGTGAGTATCGAAATAGTTTTTACTGGACATAGAATAGGTATATATAGTTAGAAAGTTGGCCTTTCAAACGCTATTATTAGTCATATTTAGTTATTTTAAACGTATTCAAAATTAATTGTCAACTTTGTTCAGAAACATTAAAACAATCGTGTTACTTAAATTAACAAGAACAAATAATGACAAATAAGGACAAAATAATATGTTTGTAACCTAAAAAAAGTGTTTTAGTGTGTTTTATCCTTTTTGCTCATATAATACGATAGCTCAGTGCATGTTGTAAAAATAGCAATGGCTGAATCATCATTTTCTGCGCTTGCAGGCAGGAACTAACATTGTCAATCAAGAAATATTAAAAAAGAAGGTTTGGTTTACGACTTCTTTCGTGTAGATTTAACTAAACTCATCTGGTTTATTATTATGATGACATATTAAATGCATGCCCGTAAAATAAGATGGACCGACGACCTGAAGAAGTTAGCTGGGATAGACTAGATGTGGAAGGCGGAGGACAGGGTGCTATGCCACTCATTGGGAAAGGCTTATGTCCAGCATTGGACTACAATAGGTGGTGATGATGCTGATGACGTATTGGATGTGTAAATAATTAGAATGTACCTTGTCTAGTTACCCGACGTTTCGATCGAATTGCACCGATCGTGGTCATGGGTAGACTAGTGAGGGCTTAGCTTAGTTTAGCTCCGTGAAGTGCGAGTTTCGGCAACTACCTGCATTTGGTCTTCATTATTTTTGTTTACGTTCGCACTGTCGGTACTTCGACACACCACACTTACGACGTCCGTTGAGTGTTGTCGGGTAGGGCGGCGTTTATATCTATGAGCGATGGAATGATTGCTCCTTGGTCCAAAAAGTTCTGTAATTGTTTAAGTTTTGAGTTAGGCCGTAGTTCGCCAGATCAACTTAGGTGGTCTAGAGCAGATTGGCTGATTTTAAAGTTTCGAAAGCATAGAGTGCATGTTTTCTTTAAATGATTACTTTTACTTTGAAATCAAGTAATAATACATAAATACACAATAAAGTACGCATTGGAAAAAAACGGTAATGGTTTATGAAACCAAAGACTTGTATTAATTCGATAATCCAATAATATTTTTTTTCTTTTGTTGTATTTTTACATTCAACATGGCGTCTCGAGTCAGCTTTGGCGCCATCTTGTTACTCTAGATCTAAACAGTCTATGTAATCAGAGATCAAGACAGACAAAGGTACATTTTTTTCATTTTTATTTCAGTCAGGTCAAAACAACGGTTATGCCTACAGACAAGAATCACTTGCAAAAAAAAATTGTTCATTATTTGCGTCTTTACTAGCTTACATTCAATAACGACTTTATAATTAAACAATTTCATACTAATTATAATTACAGAAGTGACTACTAACCTTCAAAAACTACGGACTACGTTTGTTAGAACATTGTTTTGAATTTTGCTACTACTTTACACACAGCTCTCACAGTTTCTCATAGAATATGTAAAACAATAGAGCATCTCAAACTTTTGCACGGTTACATATTAAAGGTGCACAGTGTTCTTATCAAAAAACGTTGGAGAAGCTACCGGGCCAGTGTTGCTCACACCACTTTAATTATGCTGAGTTAATTAATACGAAACATTACGACTGTGGCTACTGAACCAGCGACAGAGCGGATTACAAGCGTGAGCGAGTTTGAAGAACGCCTCTGCTTCTCTCTACGTTTCATATCAGATGTTATATTAAAAGTATATAATGTACAGTTTTCTTATTTTCGATTTATAAGTATTTTTATTATTCGTGAAACTGTGATAGTCTGGTGGTAGGTATAGCTATTTATTTTTATATTTTACATTTCAAGTTCAATGCTAAAGCAGTGTTCTGGCATCTTACTTACCAATGTAACATTGTGATTCTTGCATCTGACGGCAAATGATATTGTTTTATATGTAAACCTTGTAAATGCAAGTATTATGTTTTTTTATAAAAAAATGTTTTCCATGTTCAATACAATGTTTTAGTGTAAATCTTAGTTACTATGGCTCCACCGGATCCCCAGAAGCTTAACTACAAGCAGGTAGTTCGCTCAAAAATCATTTGGTCTTTGCCTACGAGAGAGCGTTTTACAGAATTACCCGCTTCTAATGTTTACTTTTAATTCACAGTCAAAATTTTATTTCACCGGGGTTTGAATCATCAAGCGCTTTAAGTAAATTTTACCGCTTCATTGTATAAAAGCATAGATTTTACTTGAAATTTGTGTATTTACTTTTTAACTTTTTATTAAAAGGAGATAATATGTTGGTATTAAAAAAAACCTTATCAACTTATTTGAAATGCATTTACTTCCTTTTTCTTCTGCATCACCTAGTATTTACCTCGTAGAGAATGCCTTAGGTATTAAGTCCTCCTATATTAGCAGAGTAGCTGTTCCACGCGAGACTTCGCTCATGTGTACTAAGTACATATTTATATATTTTGCGCGGAACCCTTATTTCTAAAATAAAAGTAGCCTAAGTTACTCCTTACAACACCAGCTATTTGCCGGTGAAAGTCTCGTGGAAATTGCTCCACCGGTTTCCAAGATTAGCAGTAACAGAAAGACAAACAGACGAAAATGAAAAAAGATGACTTTTTGGTATATGTACCGTGTAAAAATGCGAATACATTTAGTGAAATGCTGTTGTTATGACATTACAAAGTTACTCTTAAATTTTATTTATTTGTATAGATGAGCATAATTAAAAAAAATATAACAAACCCGACCCAAGAAGAGTCCAGAGAACTTTATGTAAGTACAGGGACTAAAATACCCAGGCTTCTATAAAGTCACATACATAATTACTATCATTGCTTTTCATACAAAATATGCTTAGGCTGTGACCACGGCCAGTGCAACCTGGTCGAAACGTCATTCAATTCCAAAGTATGACAATCTCTCAATGAAAGTCAATTCCGGCGTAAATAATTATATAAAAATAAAAAAAAAACATTAAACGCACAGTTGGCACAGTCATATCATTTATAACATCATTTCTGTAGCTCGTCTAAATATAAAAAAAAAGACTAAGTTTGAAGTTTAAGCAACTGCAGGAGCGCAGTTTACAAGAACAGTTCCTTAAATAAAATAGTGGGAGACGGCAAAGTTTCATAGCAATTAACTACTTTCTATATCATTAAGCGAGGCAGAGCTAGAAATTAGAGCTATGCCGAGCAACTCTTGAAGCATTTTTACTTTGTTTTTTTTTTTATATGAGCAATATTTCTTATTTACTACTTAACTTCATAGGTATTTAAAGGTAAACAACCAATCGTTAAAATACTAACTTTTAAACTTTCGCGTTCCATGATATAATATTATCTACGTATTAACGGGAATTAAACGAAACGAAAATATCAAAAATATCAAAAAAGTGGAGGTGGATGAAGAACCTTCATCACGCTGCTCACGATGTCGACGACGGAGGGCGTGCACCGCTGAGCCAGTCAGCCTGTGACCACGGCCAGTGCAACCTGGTCGAAACGTCAGGCAATTCAGAGGTATGTAATACCTTTTCGTGACCGCGTTAATTCTCGTTAATACGTAGATAATATACAATCGTTAAAATATACTACGGTAAGAATTTAAATCTATTTTTAGATGTAGAATTCGGGACTTAATCGCGATAATATTTAAAAGGTACAATACCTCCTGGTTACCCGACGTTTCGATCGAATTGCACCGATCGTGGTCACGAGTAGACTGGTAGACGAGGGGACTGTAAGTCCACTATCAGTACCAAAGTCGCGAAAGTTTAAAAACAATTAAATCTATTAGATTAGATTCTATGTGATCGAGGTGTGTATGTGTATGTGATTTGTATGGAAAGTTTGTATGGAAAAGAAGTTATAAATTTTAAAAATATGTGAAAACGACTACAGCAAGCTAAACCAGTATGTTTGATGACTTGTCGTGGTACGGAAAGCCAATGACAGTTCAACTTATACTGGAAACCGAAAAACTTGATTTATGTCATAAACAGGTTAATTAAATAAAACAAAACATCAAAAATTTCTTATAACAGGTGATCTCAAGTATTTGTAGATCTATTTCATGTCGAAAAGATTATTGTTGTCACTATCCAGAGACTACAATAATCTGTAAACCAGATACGAGAAGTATGTATCCTACTAATAGAAAGTTTGTGAGTATGGATGTATGGAGGTTTGTTACTCTTTTACGCCAAAATTACTAAACCGATTTCGATGAAACTTAGTATGTAGATAGCTGGAGACCTGGATTAACGTATAGGCTACTTTTTATCCCAATATTCCTACGGGATTGGGATTTACGCGGGTGAAACCGCAGGGCGTTGCTATTTTGTTATATTCTTATTCAAATCAGTAACTTAGTGGCAATACTCTAAAAAATGTTTTAAACTGTTGTGGAAGACACTGCATTATAATCCTGTGAGATAATATCGACGACCATAACAAAAATCGTCAACAAGATAACTGACACGCTTGCAAAAGTCATTTTATTAAGAAAAAAAAATAGATAATTACTCGAATCTCATCACAAAAATTTTCCAGACTATAAATTAAATGCAACTCGTCCCAACGACATTTTCTCTCCAATTTAAAAACAGAAAACTCAAATAAAGAACGTCTAACGTCACTTTAACCCGACTTTGATAAAGTAAAACGAGAAAAGGAAGAGTTGGTGGTTCGAGGTAAAAGCGGCGAAGCGGCTGGCAGCCCTTGCGGTATTTACCGCGGGAAATTAGAATTAAAATAAATACCCTCGGGCCGAAACAATTTGCATCTAGATGTGACATTAGTAAGCACAATTTTATCTTTTTGCACTGTGTTTAGAACAAATTAGAGAGCCCAAAGTAGGTTTATTTTGGTATCGTTGTTTTAGGTTGTCCGCTTCGTGGGGGGTTGGATTAACGAGTTTAATGTATGATGATATAATGACATCTACTGTAACAGTACACGTTTGAACATATACTTAATTACAATATTGTTTGTTAAATAAAAAAAAAAAAGATTAATTTCAAATTAGAACTTACATACTTTGATGATTAATTATTAAAAGGTTTACGACTTCTTTTTTTAAAATAGTTTTTACACAATATAGGTATATTAGGAAAAGTTCTAAATTTAAAATATTTGCTCCACAGAAGAATCTTTTTTTTTTTTTTTTAAATTTTAACCTAAATGAAATTTTAATTTAGCTCAATTTATTTCAAGCTTTACAACGTGGGCGCGAACTTAGTATCAAATCTCATTTCAGTGATCCCATTAGCGATTATTCACAATTTATAGAAAAATAAAGCCGTTTCCAATTATTTGCCAGGAACCGCAATTCCACAAATCCGCGTCCTTAGCCTTTTGAACTTATAGATAGCACAAATTTGAAAAATGTGTTTTTGTCACGATTGTCATTTTCCTACTTGACTTCTATTTATTTCACATTCTTAAGAAGAAGTTATTGATATTAAACTAACATTAAAATGGCAAATAAAAATGTAGTTTAACTCTTAATTTAAGTAATAACTACCAATACTACGAAACTTGAATTTCTGAGTGAATAAATTTTATTAGAAACTCTATTCTAGATTCAAAATTTAAAATAAGAATAATATAAAAGTACATTACGGACCTATCAATAAATAAATTTAAATTTAGTACCTATGGTATGTAGTCTTGTCTCAAATATTATCTGTCATTACAAGCACGTATGAGAATGCCAAGGCTCCTTAGAAATCGTCTTGAACCATCAATTGCGAGTCTAGATAATGCCAGGTCATTGACACAGACCACATGTCACTTCAGACTTCCTGTGCTTTATTATTTACATGTGCGAATAATTCTATTGCTTTTAATGGAATTAATCTCGGGAGCTGCGAAGATGCTGGGCTTAGCTAAGGGACATGTGTTATTGCAGGGTTTTATAGTTTTATTGTGTTTGTTGTAGAACAAATATTTTATACGACAATTGGTTCTGACGTGTCTACATTGTTAGAATCTGCTATAGACTGTGAAATTATCTATTGACTTCATTGTTCAAATAAAGAGTGATGTCTTATGTACCTACACTATTTTTTTAAAGTTCAGACTTAAAATTATAGTCTATCGTGACCGTTTTTCAACCATAATAACTATATAAAAAAGGATAACTTTCAATTTAAGTAAGTTTTCTTGTCTGAATGGATTTATCGATCTCGTTGTACAAGTGACTTTTATTGGGTACCTGGTGGCAGTAATTATCAAACGCGCCCACGGTTAAAAAAAAAAAACAGATTTCATAGATAGGTGTAAATTAAAGAAATTTTGGGATGAAAGGTTTCTGTACTTCTGACAACATATATACAAAGTTTCACGATGATCGGTTCAGTAGTTAAAGCATCAAAGCTTACGAATCAATACAAATAAATAAAATTGAAGTGTCTGTTTGTAATGTCAAAATAATAGTTTTATTTTAAGCTCATACAACTATTTGCCCGACACCTATGCCTAAAAATCAGTTTTTAAAATTGTTGCCTGTCTGTCTGTCTGTTTGTTCCGGTTAATCTCCGGAACGGATGGACCGATTTCCACAGAACTTTTACTGGCACACAGAAAGCTGGTGTTATAAGGAGTAACTTAGAATACTTTTATTTTAGAAAAAGAATTAGGGTTCCGCACAAAATAAAAACTCACCTTGGTATTTATAATATTATATGGTTAGGAGTCTATAATGCTGAATGGAAAGGTGACCTATTGTCAAGGTGGGTGTGAATTGGGACAACCAGCAGAAATATGTTAGGAATTTTAGTTACTTAGTATGTGGCACAGTGTGAATAAACGTATAAAAAAAAGAAGGCTGAATTTAAGGTTTTCGGCAAAATATTGACGTAGATTCATTGTCGCTAGTTTATAAATCGTGTTGTGGACATTGTATCCGACGTAACCATGGGCGTACCGAGGGAGGGCAGGGAAGGGCAATTGCCCTCCCTGGCTCTTGTATGCTTACATATTATTAAGTAATTTTGAAGTAAAATTTTTCATTTGCCCATCCCTGAACTGACCAAAATCCCCCTCCTCCGGATAGACAAATAGGTTTTTTGCCTCCCCTGGGCCAAAAGCTGGTTACGCCCATGGACGTAACCGTTAAAATTAAAGTTTTTTCAGCATTGTGTTAATATAATACAAAAAAGAATGGTATATTGTTACGTTTACAAATGTTATGTACAGTTATTTGATTCAGTTACATAACAAGTGAATCGCGCCCGTCTGTCTGTCCGACGACGATAAGTCGACACATGTTCGCAACGCTAATGATCTGAAACAGCTACAAGTGTTTTACACTATTCGATACAGAACTAACAATGACTAGAGGGAACAAATACAAAATTTAGAAAATATTTAGTAATTTGTTTAACCACTCAGTAATCTGTGGTATTGCTTAGTTTGTATTGAAAGCTAACAGCAGTAATTTTATTTTAACATTATATATTTATATTTAGATAAATTTTCTATGTACTCTCAAAAGATATCCCACAGCTTTCCCCGTTTGTATAGTTACTACTCCACTCCGACGGGTAATAACGTAATGTCTTATGAACTATGTATAATGTATATGTCAACATATGTTATATTTTACATACAGATCACGGTCCAAACTAGTG
The DNA here is from genome assembly GCA_949752705.1 of Callimorpha dominula. NCBI lineage: Eukaryota > Metazoa > Arthropoda > Insecta > Lepidoptera > Erebidae > Callimorpha > Callimorpha dominula. The sequence goes on from OX456993.1 coordinate 22,193,854, forward strand.
ACATGTGAATAAAAAAAATTTATAAAGACATTCAATTGAAAGTGTGATGCATAAATTATATTGAATAAAAATTTAGTTCGTGTATTAAAATTATTCAAAAAAAGAATCGGAAAGAGAAAAAGGGGGTTTTATAGAATTCTGATATTAAAGAACGTAGTTCGTACATTTGAGTACATTACTGACTATCACTGATATTCATGGAGAGCCACCGAGGCCTATCTAGACATAAAGATGTAACCAAAGCATAATGGCACGTAATTTTAGGTGTGCATCTTGTTTATATGTGTATTCTGAATCTTGAAGGTCTCTTGCTGAAATTGGAAATATTTACCTTTTAAATAAAAATATAAATAAAAATTTATGTATTCTGTAACTATCTATGAAACTTTACAATGTATATAATTATACTGCAAATAAGTTCAAATGATGGTCAGCATAGAAGCTGAGTAGCTGAGTGTCTTCTACACGATATGTCTCGTCTATGAGATAAAGGTTTCAATATACTTGTGTAATTAAAAAGAAGCTTATGAATGAACGAGCCAACAGATCCAAGTTCTTAGAGAATAACGTGGTCACAAACATATTGTTTATACTGGTACACTATTAATGCCAGTGACTATGGTTAATCGGCATTTGCTAAACATGACTAACTATGCCCCGCGGTAGTCCCTGCAATGAATATGGAATGTACTTTGCGTACCTGCTTTCAGGTTTAGTAAATTGTTTGAAGTTTCTGGTTACTGTTCCTGTCTTAAGACATGTAACTTTGAGATTTCTGGAATTATATTTGGTAGGAAACAAACTCGATGTTAAAATAGTTTTTATATTATAAATAAATATACACACAGATATTGGTATATCTGTGTGTATATTTATTCATAATATACATCACGCCTGTATCTCCAGAGGTTTAGGCAGAAGCAAATTAAACACCCACATTTGCCAAACTATAATTTGCTTCCAGTCACGTAATAGGGCGCAAGCCTATTGCCGTCAACCGCCAAAAGTTTGGGCTTGCCCCCTATTACGACATAAACCTGGGAAAATTGGGAGTATATTGAAAGGGGAAGATAGGTAAGAAGAAGGCAATGGAAGAATAGGGATATTGCTCAAAGTTAAGTAATTCTAGCCAGGTCATGGCTGGGTGGCCTGGATGGGTGACCATTCTTAACACATTGAGACCCCTCCGTGCCTCGGAGAGCAAGTTAAACCGTCGGTCCCGGGTGACATACAAACATCTGTGGCGTTACGGGTAGTTGTAGCCCTAAAAAGTCCGACAACCTGTCTAACTACAGAACTTCGAACTCGCCTAGTACTTGGGTTGTGGAGGTCTGATGGCAGTCGCTTCACGTAAAATATAAAAGTTCGGCCGTATCGTAGTTAGACTGCAAGACGACCCCAACTTAGTTGGAAAAAACCACGGAGGATATAATGGATAGATGGGGAGTACGAGCATAAGCTCGAAAGGTCAGGGTCACATATATCTGTAATGCCGCTTTCTCGTATCTGTAAACCGAATCGTTTCTTGTTTATTGGAACGCGGCATAAATCGAACTGGCTGTTGCCGCGAAGTCCGAGTCCTCTAATATAATTAATAAATATTATGTAAATCGAACTGGCTGTTGCCGCGAAGTCCGAGTCCTCTAATATAATTAATAAATATTATGTAAATCGAACTGGCTGTTGCCGCGAAGTCCGAGTCCTCTAATATAATTAATAAATATTATGTAAATCGAACTGGCTGTTGCCGCGAAGTCCGAGTCCTCTAATATAATTAATAAATATTATGTAAATCGAACTGGCTGTTGCCGCGAAGTCCGAGTCCTCTAATATAATTAATAAATATTATGTAAATCGAACTGGCTGTTGCCGCGAAGTCCGAGTCCTCTAATATAATTAATAAATATTATGTAAATCGAACTGGCTGTTGCCGCGAAGTCCGAGTCCTCTAATATAATTAATAAATATTATGTAAATCGAACTGGCTGTTGCCGCGAAGTCCGAGTCCTCTAATATAATTAATAAATATTATGTAAATCGAACTGGCTGTTGCCGCGAAGTCCGAGTCCTCTAATATAATTAATAAATATTATGTAAATCGAACTGGCTGTTGCCGCGAAGTCCGAGTCCTCTAATATAATTAATAAATATTATGTAAATCGAACTGGCTGTTGCCGCGAAGTCCGAGTCCTCTAATATAATTAATAAATATTATGTAATATCAAAACGAACTAGTCTTGTTTTGTTTCCGTTTTATATGCTACAATCTGTGCTCCGTGGTTTCACCCACGTATAATTTAAAAGAAATCACTTATTGGTGATCTATAAAAGACAACAATATTTTATTAACATTTTCTTGACATGGAGGCGTTCACAGTTCGTCTCTTCTTCTCGCAATGTTCGTTACTCGCTGCAGTCAGGGTAATGCGTCACCTGCCCGTTACCCTACCAGAAGCACGCCTGATATGGTAGCGCGACGTTACGTCAAAGTTAGAAGAATGGACCTTCTCATAAACAGTTATCAGCGAACATTACAGAAATCAGGCACTTCAGTTGACCTCAAATAGTCATCGAGTCAAGAGAAGTGCTCAAAACCTGTTTTTTTATTATAGGCTGGGAGTGAAGAGGGTATTAACGCTCATCGGAGAGTGGCATAGAGGTAGACGCTTAGGGGCCGTGTGGTTAAATTATTTTTTTTAAGTTTTTAAAGATTCACCTTACGAAGGATGTGACGTAATAGAAACAAATGAACGGAAGCGAACATATGGTGCCGAGTCGTCTCATATGAATTGATATGAATTCATTCATCGCGTCCCATAATTGGATGTTGTTATATAGAACAGAACCATACAATAAAATTTGTTAAATTGAACAATTAGTTATTGCACGCTCCACAGAGCAGTTATTTTTATTCCTAGAACAATGACTAGTCACACATTTTGTAGGAAGTAGGGCACATAAGATCTTTGATCGGTTTAGAGTGACCCTAATGGGGAAACCTCTCCACCCTACATGAATAGGAAGTGTGACTTATGTTACCAAACCAATTGAACAACAACAACAACAATTAAACTAATTGAACAGCACCTAACGACCATATGTTAATAATAATAATAATACAACATACATTGTACTGGGATTGATCTATCATCACTGACATTACTATTGTTGCCAATAAGCCTGATATAGTGGTGATAGACCGATTTGAGTGCCGAGCAATGATTATTGACATCACCATTCCCCATGACGACAATCTCTTAAAAGCCGAAAAAGATAAAGAAATAAAATATTTGGACTTAGTCCACGAGATTGTCGATATGTGGGATGTGGATTCAACAATTATTGTGTTTCGGCCCATGGGTTAATTGCTAAGACCCTCGACCAACACCTTCAGAGGATCACGTTAGGCAGCTGGATTAAGAGCCTGATGCAGAAGGCAGTCCTCCTCGATACGGCACGCATAGTGAGGAGGTTTCTGTCTCTGGAACCCTAACCACCGGTAGCTTGGTCCCTGTACCCGATACCGGTGGGACACTATTTTTTATATTTTTAAATATATTTGTTTTTTTTTTAACAGTGAATGTATTTAAAAATGTAATTTAAATGTATATTTAAGTGAATAAAAAGAATAATAATAATAATAAGAAGTGTGTATAATATTAATTTGACTAGTGATAAAAACAGGATTGAGTTTTAGTGTATTCAATAAAATATAATCTGCATACCTACTGAATACGTAGGCATCATTGTATTTGAATTAAGAATTCAGTCACTTCTTTTAAAAGCTGCTGAACACAGGGAAATAAGAAGAATAAAAACTTTAAAAGTAGTATAGTAACTAATAATATAATTTAAAATATTATTATAATCATCTTTAAAAACCCTTCATTTTAATACCCTACTCGATAAATAAGGGAGAAAAAAAATGGTAAACATACATTTTAGCGCCAAAATACCACCATTTAGATTTTTTATAATTTTAATATGCCCAATGACATTTGCGCAAGAAAGATGAAATTAACGATATAATAATATCAATCATCAACATATTGACGAATATACATACATACAGGTTAAAAATATAACCCTCCTTTTGAGATTCGCCGTAGTCGAGTAATAAAAGTAAAAAGCATTACCATAATATTGTGTTTCGTTCCCTCCAACAATTCAAAATAAGAACGTCGCTAAACGTTTCATTTAGCACGTTTAGAAACGAGCGAGGATTATAAAAATAGCAAAGGAAAGCCTTCAACAACGGATTATTGTCGTAAAGTGTCGTTGTGTTCCTGGCTTACCTATAAACTGACTGTTTATTGTGGTTTTGGAACGCATCGTCGCACTAAGCGTTTATAAACGTGGTTTTATGTAAGTAAGATAGAATTTTTTATGACGTTCTTTATTTAAATAAATACTTACCTTTCAAAATACTAACAAAAATCTTTTACTCGATTTTAAGTTCACAAAGCAGTCCGCAAACATCGAAATCATTCACTATTAAAGAAAATCCTTGTGCCGATTTCTGAACAACTGACATCAAAGTGGCAATAACAAAGGATCCCTAAAAACATAATGAGACGGCAATAGGCGCAAGTGCTCCCGTTCGCATGGTCCTGTAGCAATTTTAGGATCTCATAAATATGTATAAGGCGGTACTCTTCTTTTCCTTTACTTATCAATTATGGGGTCGTTTAGGCGACACGCGGGATCGCCCCGCGGAAAATGTACTCCTGCATCGCAAGGGTTAACCGGTAGTGGTATTGTGCTTTGAAGATTTTGTTGCTTTTGAATTTGGAATTTGGTATTTTACATAATCATATATGTTTTGTTCGTCTCCAGTTACTGTTGTTATTATTGAGCTTGAATTAGGGCAAATATATATTATGTCTTAATAATAAATCCGGATTTATCCTTATAAGATTAAGTACAGATTTCGGACCCATTTGTACAATTCTTTAACCCTTACTAATATTATAAATGCGAAAGTAGCTCTGTCTTTCTGTCTGTCTGTCTGTCGCCCTTTCACGCCAAAATTATTGCACTGATTTAAATGAAATTTGGTACACAGATAGGCTCTGGAGAGCCTAAAAAAAGACATAGGCTACTTTTTAATGCGAAAAAAGGGGTGTAAGGGGTTGAAAGGTGGGGATGAAAAGTTGTATGGAAGTATAATAAATAATTAAAAATTCTACCCAAGACACTATTCCACGCGGACGAAGTCGCGGGCACAGCTAGTACAATATAATTAAAGATAATTAACTATCTATAATATTAAAAAAAAAATACAAATTGCGAGATTTCTGACGCTTTTCTTTTAACAATTTGTACCTACTTGAAGTACATTTCACTCGTTTATCATCATTTACATGCAAATAATCAGATAGTAGAATATGTAAATAGGATGTGTGTACCTATGTGATCATATAAGGAGATAAGGTCACACTACCGGCACCTTTAATTGGTTGGACTGTGTGCTCGTTTGCCAAAGTAGTTGTATAATTATTTTTTTTATCATTGCATACCATTATCTTCGTAGGTTTGTTACAAGTTAAGATACACGTTCTTTATTTGAAATCAAATTAAAAAAAAATATATTTTAAAACTCCTTTTCACAAAAAAACTAGGAAATATCATTGTTAAGCACAAAACTTCGTTATTTGCATAGCTCACCTGTTACCAAAAGCTTATCCCTACTTACACGAAATCATTCGGAATACGTCAACATAGCTCTCGCCCCTTAACCGCCTGGGGCGCGAACGACCCCCTTTTAAAGCTAGGGAGCAATTTTATTGCAAAAAATATTCGGCAATTTTACGGGCACAACAGACCTCGATGTCCCTGAGGTAGTTTCGATTCAGACTCAATTATGTTTAGGGTTAAACGTCATTGATATTGCCGATCGGTGCCCACTGGAGGGTTATTGAATTTTTTTCGAGGCCTCTAATTTGTACGGTCGTATTTTAGGGTTAGATTGAAATGATATTGTTTATTGATGATGTTTTAATTAAATTGTATTTTTATGTATGGTAGTTTGATTTTTTGAGAATCCCAAATGTTGTATTGGTTTTCTAGAAATTTATTTCATTTTAAATTTGAAAAGTCAAGCCCTAGGAGCCATTCTTATTTGTGTGACCAATAATGACACATTTGTAAAGAAATTAATTTTCTATTTTTAAATAAGAAGTGTGCCTAAAGTTTCCGAGTTTTTCATAGTTTATATTAATCCTTTTGGCATAGGTGGTAGGAGTTCCATATTGGTAACAAATTATTTTGTCTTTAAGACTGTCTATTCAAATCACTGTATTTTTAGTAAACGTCAAAACGGTAGGTTCCTTCCATATTTGTATAAAATACCTAAGCAAGACGACACGACTTACTGTGTTTGAATCATTCACTTTAAATGTTAATTTGACGATTATAAAATACATTAAGCACGTTCAAATAAAACTGTATGACATATGTCACAGTTAAGTTATTTTCAGCGGCAATATAAACATAACATGCCCAATTCAAATCTGCATCGTGTTCTAAATTCAAAATAATCAAATTAGTAAATCACATTCGGATGAAGAGAAAAATAATGGAAGTACATTTTGATTGTATTTTTTTATTGTGTAACGGAATAGGCGTTTGTTATCCCGATTAAAGAAGTTTCCATATTCGACGGGTATGTACAACATTATGTCTATAATTAATTATCATTATTCGTAAAGGGCTTAATTTACATTGTATTGCGATTGCTTAGTTTACATTGTATTCTCCAAAGTAAGATCCCTACGCCATCTCATGAGATTTTCTATATCTTACGTACGGTTTTACATTTAAATTGAAAAGAACGTGTTTCATGTCACTAATTTCATGTGTAAAAATAAAAATTATAAATATCAATTTTTCAGTTTATTCGACTATTATACTCGGTGAAAATATATACCTGTATCAATCAAATTAAATTGAATAATTTTTTTATACTCGGTTTACACTGTTAGGTAATTTCTGATTGATATAATCGATTTTAATGCGGTTTTTTACATAAGTAAGCTCTTTCAACAGGAATGACCATTAGGTAGTTGTTTAATGAAAAGCTGTTAGTTTTATTCGTTTGTCAGAATTCTTCGTTATTTAACGTTTACACAAAGTTTAATATAAAAAACGCCACTTTTTTTACTGCCTATACCATTCATTAATAATATAAGCTGACTGTTCTACTTCTATCTCTCTCTTTATTAGTCCTTTCTTTCTATCTACAATTATATCATATTAAACCAACCGTGTTTGTTAATCGTGTGTTGGTTTTGATCATATTTATCAACAAAGAGTCATTCTTCAAGACAGATAGGCGACAGGCTGGCTATTCATGAACACTGCCGATCTGGTGACGCTAACGTGAACTTTGAACTTAACACGAGGCTCTTTCGTGTAACTGTGCATTGGTTATAAATGTCACTGTCATTCGTCTGCAGCTTTGCCCGCGTGAAAATTTTGCAATTTAAAAAAAAATAGTAGTATCTCTAATGAAAATGATCTCTAGATTTAGTAGTTTCAGTAAATTTCCGTTGTCTAAATGCCCGTGTTATTCTAGCGGAAGACGCATGATTGAAAGTATTAAAACTCATGAGTTCACGACCGTGTAACAGCATCGTGACTTACGTTCACTCAGTTACTAAGTATATTATATAATTATCTCTTTGTAATATAAAAACTCCAAAATTATTATATGCAATAAGTATACAATTATTATATGCAATAAGTATACAATTATTATATGCAATAAGTATACAATTATTATATGCAATAAGTATACAATTATTATATGCAATAAGTATACAATTATTATATGCAATAAGTATACAATTATTATATGCAATAAGTATACAATTATTATATGCAATAAGTATACAATTATTATATGCAATAAGTATACAATTATTATATGCAATAAGTATACAATTATTTTAGAGTTTGTTCTAATTCTCTACTTGGCTCTTCGATAAGAAACTATTTTATTTCAAAAAAATCGGTTTACATTTCCAAAATTAATGTTATATTTTTATGTTTTCTTTAATTAGAATAAACATATGTCATATATATAATTTTAGTTTCCTGCAAACTTTACTTAATTTTTTAATTAAAAAAAAGACAGGTCCCGCATTAGGAATGTTCCAACAAACATACAAACAACGGACACAAAGAACATCCAGACTCGGGAGAACTATTTGTGGATCAAACAAATTTTTGTCCCGTGTGGGTCTCGCAGGGGCAGTATTTTCTTTAATATTTTTTTTCATTATGACCTTTTCTGGAATCATCGATAATAAAGTGACAATAGAAAGCTCTAAAACAATTACTTGGCAAGAAATAAGCTATTTTTACCCAACCTCAAAAAAATTAGGGGTTTTATGTTTTTTTATGTATGTTCATTGACAAGAATAGTATCTAACTCAGTTCCACGGTTTCGTAGGCACCTTTTACATTACATAGGTTACATTATGAAAATAATACAAGAAAATACGTTCTGCAGATCTTACTTCAATAATGTTAATTCTACTAACTTTTAAACATTCGCGTTCTATAATTAACGCAATCACGAAATAGGTAGGTATTACATACCTCTGAATTGCCTGACGTTTCGACCTGGTTGCACTGGCCGTATAAATACATAAAATTAATTAAGTATTTTTGTAGCCAAATCAATGACTTATTTCTGAACTTGAATATTTTGTTCATTGGTAAATTTCAAGGGGGTAATATTTTAAGGGTACATTGCGTTAAAACTATCACCCCTTCAAATTCAACGGTAAAATATCAAGATAACTGTCTAAAGTTTACTTACCATTCCGGGCTATAAAATTAATAAAAAACATCAAACAAAACAGGAAACAAAATCCAATGACCCGCATTTACTAAAAAGAGCAATCTTTTTTAATCTTCGAGCGGAATCGTAAACGCATCGGAGGAATCAAACTCGTAACAGTTTTAGCAATTTACTGTGAATTTAGTGTCGGGGGCCTTTTTTACCAATTGGTCGACAGATCGGCAGATAAACTGTTCGGACCCGCATGTACGCGCACGCAACCGCTATCATAGATCAGCTAGATTAACAGATGTTCTGGACTTTTGATGTCGAGAACGTTAAAGGAAGGTCCCTACCTCACTTTCTAAATACTACTACGACAAAATGGTCGATCTTTCACGGGTGTCGATGAAGACATAAGACAGAAGAATAATTTAGTATACTTATAGTATACTCTCCGTGTTAATTTTTTAAGGTTGTATCATATTAAACTTAAATATTTCGTCAAGTTCTTTGGGCCGTGACGTACGTGCATTCATGTAATCTTAATTAATAATTTCGTTATCTAAAAAATCGACTTATTTTTTCAAATTGGATCAATAGAAATATAGATTATTGTCTTCAATAAAATAAACTAATCTGTTAATTAAAGATGTACAATTTTAATCACGTGAAACTATTCTGTTGCATATGTCTTACTAGCTGCGTCCCCGCGGTTTCACATGCGTAAGTCCCGGTACCGTGGGAATATCATGATAAAAAGTAGTAGTATGTGTTAATCTAAGTCTCCAACTATCTCCATACCCAGTTTCATCGCAATCCGATGAGCAGTGTTTGCCTGAAAGAGTAACAAACATCCATACATTCATACATCCACACATCCATACATCCTCACAAACTTTCACGTTTATAATATTAGTAGGATAAAGGCAATCCTGTGTTTCATAAAATCTACCAACATGTTTCTTCTACCTTCAAGTCTTGTCTGCTTAAACGTCACTCTTTGTACATAGTCTCCTGCTGTCGTTTTATAATTAATAAATCGTTAACATCTCGATGGGTATTGTTTCATGGTGTCATGGTGGTGCAACTGTATCGGTAAAGGTGCTCATGATGTTATTGTGATGGAGTACCATGTGGGAAATGTGACGATTGTCTAAGGGGCGATCATAATTTTGCTTATTTATTTTTTGGTATTACAATAACAGCGCATATCTGCCAACTAGTTTGAGTGAGCAATTTTTAGATGGATTACCATTTTATGTATTCTTTCTACAGCACTGAGGCTCACGGTTCAAACGTTTATGAACACTTGTAAAGTTGTGATAAAATATTAGGTACTTTATTTTTGATTAATGTAACTAAAAACAAAGCTTGGAGTGCCTAATAAAATAAATAGAGCAAAGCGGTACTTCACCCCGGGGCAAAGACTTTTATTATATAAATCACAAGTCCGTCCCCATATGGAGTACTGCTGTCATCTCTGGGCAGGGGCACTGGGAAACCAGCTTGGGCTTCTTGACTCGGTCCAAAGCCGTGCTGTGAGAATCGTTGACGATCCCAAACCCAAGCGGAACCCTTAAGCCTAAGGAAAGACTTTGTCTCCATGTGCGTGTTCTACCGCTTGTATAATGGGTTGTAACTGTTTGACATGAATGCCACGGCCGCATTCTACCACCGCACTGCTCGCCGCCAGCAATCATCCTCACACATTAGAGCCTAAATGGTCGCGCACGGTGCGGTTCCGGAGGAATTTCCTCCCGCGAACGCTTCGGCTGTGGAATGAGCTCCCTGTCGGAGTTTTTCAGAAAGGAGTGTATAGGTTTTTAATGAGTCGGCAACGCGCATCCGGAGTTGCAAGCATCCATAGTCCATAGGTAACTGCTTACTATCAGGCGGGCCGTATGCTTGTTTGCCTCTGACGTAGTATAAAAAAAAAACATTAAAAGCTTATCTGAATTGGCTTGTATATCTTCAAAGTTGAAAAGGGATACAGTCGTTCAAAGTAGCATAGATTTTTTTACCAATTCCTTGACCAGTTGTTTAAGGTTGCCTACAGCGGGTGTTTTCTTGCAAACATCAACATTTTGTCTAAGTAAGTTTTTTTTTTTACAACAAACTAACCTCTAGATGTAATTCGATCTGATAAAGGTATCCACTTTCTTTCATATTTACGTACCTCACGCGTTTTCCTCTTCCACTATTAAAACGTCCATATCTGCCTACTAGCCCGTATGTTTCATGTGCTTCTAGCTAATGAGCTAAAAAGCTAAAAGAGAAGGACCCTATATCATAAAGCTGACTATCTGACGAAATGTCGCAAATCGTGACGATTTGACAATTCACCAAGTTTTACTTGTCACTTCTGCTTTATGATACAGGAATTTGTCATGACATATATGTCCAGTTGTTGGACAATCCTGACAAATCCCCCACAATGTGTCGCACAATCATTTGAAGGTGTTGAATACTGTATAAAGAATTATTAATTGCTCGGCTATTTCCTTCCATGTCTTGCATTATTCAGTGAACTTGCACAAAAACTATTTATTTCATATATTAGGCACAAAGTTGGACGTTTGTTGTTCATCTACATTGTCGCGATGGAAAACCTACAATTGAATGTTTATTAACAATTAGTTCATTCATTCACGCTTGAATTGTCATTTTTTAAATGTTATCCTCATGTTACTCAATAAAATAAAATTATTGATAAATATGTCAAGATCTATCGACAATGCGACAATTTTGTCCAGGACCTCGACAATGGTTTTCTATATAATTGTCGATTTTATGAAACGCGTTTACAACTGTGACAATTTGTCATAACTTTACCTGTGGTTGTCGGACATATTTGTCACCTTTATAAAACCAGCCTAAAGCGACAATCCGACAAATTAGTCAGATTTTGAGAAGTTTGTAGGATTGTCAGCTTTATGAAATAGAACACAGGTCTCCTTTAACAGGATTTTGGGGATATAACCAATTGACATCGATGCATTTTTGTTTGGCATTCCTGACATATTATTATACTCTTAAATAAAACCGTATGTCCTTCATTAATGTTAAAGCATTGTGGATAGTTATTTCCAATGTGTGTAAACAACGACAAATTCATAACAATCCGTGTCTCTGCCAATTTTAATTGTTTAACCTTGCTTAGTTTAAAAAACTAAAGACCGGAAATTTTAAGCTCATATATCTGTGAACGATTTGCATGTGACGAATGTTAACTGGACAAAGCTAGCCGCCGTGAGAGCTCCACGATACTCCACATCAACTAATTAATCGTTATTCCCAATGATTAAAGCACAGCTTGCGTCTAATGAGTGACTCATGTAACTATCGGTTAGCAGCGACTTTTATATCGTACGGAGACGACACGACGACATATTTTTATATTGTCCGACTGAAGGTCGTCTCCGTGTTTTATAAACACCGTCGCACATAATTCTGCTGTCTTCATATCAGCTTTCAAAAATGGTGGAAATCTGTATTAAAGGTTATTGTTATTCAGAGACGCCATTAATAAAAAACTATCATTGCAAGATACAATAACATGAATAGAACTGTCATATTCCGCTATTTTTTTTTAAACTTTATTTGTTTATCCAATAAGTACATGTCAGCACTATATATTCCGCTCATAAAAACTAAAATGAACGATAGCATTTTATATAACACTAGAAAACTGCTACTTCGCTATCACGCCAAATAGTATTGAAACTCGAGTATTGTCAGTTATCTTGGTTTGGTAATTCTATTAATCGGATAACAGGATAGAGTGCTGGTTAATTGCAGTCAAAGTAAATATAGACTTTGCGGAAATTTCTATAGGACAGAGGTCTAAGAGGAGGCTAAGCAAATGGTAATTTTTAAATTTTCGGTGTTTAACCAACATTTTGGATAACAATCAATATAAGCCGCCATTAATGCAATTATTACAGTTTTGATTGAAAATCTTCTATTGTGAACTCGTCTATTTTACAACACTATTAAAACTCATTACACACTTCTAACCCAATTAAAACTTTCACGATCGTAAACACTAAAATGCCCTCATAATCTGACCAACATGGTTCTCACACAGTCATCTTTCTCAATCAACAACCCATCGCACTCACGATTTTATTATTTTCGAACTAAAACTACGGGCACAAACGACCGACTATTTTTTCTCTTCTTTACTAAACTATAATTAATTTTACAACTCCTTTATTAAATTTAACTGTCAGAAAATCTACTAGAATCGTTGTTACTAAGGTTTAGGAGTTTTTTATTGCGAATAAATTGACTTTTGTTGCTCTCAGAGTGACGGTATAAAAGTGTTGGTATTCTATAAATTAATTATTTTAAGGGTTACTTTGTAAAGACGAAATTTTAAAAAAATCGTAAAACGTTACTTTAACTACTAAAATAATCATAAAACGGTTGATTTTCCTGTCTATAATGTCGGGTCCTAATCAGTATTATGTGTATATGGCAGTCTACCGAACGCGTTCCCAGACTTTTTTTGCTATTGAGAATTTCTTAACAGAAAATCGTATAACAACAAAATCGTACGCAAACATAAAAGTAAGCCTTCTTTGAGGTATAACATTTTATTTTCTAGGGCTAGCGGGCTGGGGTTCTTTTTTCTTTTTTTTTTTGGTATAGGGGGCAAAAGAGCAGACGGGTCACCTGATGGTAAATGACTACCGCCACCCATGGGCACCTATAACTCAAGAGTCACGAGTGCGTTGCCGCCCTTTAAGATGGGGGTAGGAGAAGAGGAGGAGGGGGGAAGAGTGGGAAGAGGGGCGAGGGGAGACAGGGGAAAGACGGGAATAGGGGAGAGGGAAGGGTTAGAAATGCAATGGAAGCATTGCTTCACCGCCTGTTTTCTGTGAGGCCGTGGTATCGAGCGGAGTCGAGCCGGCCCATACGTGTCGAAGCATGGCTCTCCCACGTTTAAACCATTACTCATGCGTTACCATACCCCCTGGCGAGAAAACGGAGAGTTACCACCTCGAAAAAGATACCACTGGTGTTGCTAATATTGAACTGTTTATAGGCACGGGTAGGCACTGTTTAAACGCTTATCAGGCCGACCGTCTGCTTCTTTACAAAAAAAAATATAAAAAAAAATTATGCAGCAGCATAGGTAAGAATGGAATGCCACCCAGTACATATACAACCTTTTATCTGATTTTACTGTTTCACTACCGATGGACGTGACCTCACTCTTCACTGATATATAGGGTCAAACTGACTAATTAATTGTTCCTTAATCTAACTATATCTATAATGATAATGAATGACAAATTGATTACGCATTTTAGAATGTTTTAAATCTAGAACTAGTTATAAATATTATTCCTGCCAGTGCTTTGTATTGTTTAAACATATAAATAATGATTTCACAAGTTTCACAATATAGTTTTTTACAAGTAAGTGCTAAAGGGTTTATATGCTTAAATAGGAGCAATATCCCTGAGGCGCAGAGAATTACCAAATATGAAAACTAACGATCATAAAATGCTGCGAAACTCTGAAGAGCCATGATGCATCCCTGAATCACGCAACTGAAATCCAATGCAGTGTTAGGATGGAACTTTTTGTGATTGGTAAGATAAACACTGTAATATTTGCTGACAATAAAGTATTTCCCTCTCTAAACTTTTTACCCTGATTGATATAATGTAGTATAATGTTACATATGATTCATTACCGCCGCCCTAAAGACAAAAGGGTGAATGTACGGTTTACAAAAAAACAAACAAGTGAAGCGCCCGCATGTCATTATTATCACTTAAAACTGATTAGAGAGTTAATTATAGTGACGCTTCAGATTGCTTATTAAGAGCTCCTGATGAGACAATCAATGGTTTTTGTTAGTCCTTGTTTAATTGTAATCCGGACCATACAATGTTATTATACGTTTGCGCATCAGTGGCATAGAGTTTTTTTCTTTTTTTAATATTGCTAACGTTTGTTCACTAGGAACATGTGGCTTGGCTTGTCTTTTCATAGGCAATGATGCCTGAGAGACACTCGTAGTAGCTTCACACTTGCGCGTTCTAAACTCTGTGTGTCTGAACCGTGTGAATTTTTTCAACCCTGTACATCAAAAAGGTTCCAATACTAGGTTTGCTAGAGATACTTTCAAGATTAAAAAAAAAAAGTCTACCTTTTTGGTTTCTGAAATCAATCACAGTTCTTTGTTTCAAAGGAAATTCTGTTAATTTTTATCTATCCTTGTAGCGTAGCGATTTCAATAATTTTTTCTGCCATCGTAGTTTTCATAGTTTTTTCTTGGGACTTGCCAAGTGACTTTTGATCCAGATTAACATTAAGGGGATCACTGACTCGGCGAAACAGAACGAAGTAATTGCCTAACTACTAGTTTTCTGTGAGGATGTGGTATTACTCCGGTCGAGTCCACTTGAAATTCTAATTCTTATTAAAACATCATTAGTTCATTACACATAGCAACCCAATTGCCGAAATCAATAAATAGTAATGGCCTGAAAATTAATATGTCGCGTACACTCTTGGGGCCATCACTCAAGCGGGTAGCGGAGCTTATTATGTCGCTATTGTTTTTAGTTCGGTCGCGTTAGACCTTCCCTATTCCCATTAGACCGCCTAATGAATGTTTTTAGGTTGACAGCTACGGTTCGTGCATAAATTTGTTTTTGGGTTATGTGAACTTGGCGTTTTATGTACCTTTTGCTTTTCGTGAAAATTCAAAACATCTTTGCACAAGTTGACAAACACCCATGTCTCTTCCGATAGTATCTAAGTGGTTTCATAAGCCGACAAATATTCACAAATTGAATAATGTCACTTACAAACTTATGAATATCAGTTAATTCATTATTTCTTATGTTAATTATACAGTTTTATGTTATCGAGTCGTTGTTTTGTGATAAAATATAAAGAAAAAACGGGAAAATGCGAGTCTGACTCGCGTACCGAGGGTTCCGTAAGCAAACAAACTTGTATGTAGATAGTACGTCCATCTCGGGAATCAATTCTCGAAGATTTTTGCCCGTCTTTTCCGAAAGACAAACTTAATTTTGCGGTTGCGATGTACGACAAAGTCAACTTTCCAACCGCAAAATATAAGTTTGTAATCACAGAAACATTTTTTTATGTGACATAATAACAAATTAACGACTTTCGGATTTTTTCCTTTACTTTTGCTGTGTGACCTTGCTTCTGGTTTTGAATTTAAAAAAAAGTTCGAAATGATCAAATTTGTTAAAATCTAAGGCTTCATGGCCGTGTCTTTTGAATGCGTTGACTTAGAAGCTTGATTTTTTTACAACTCCAAGGGATCACTGACATAAGTATTTGATGATAAATTCAACTTCATGCCTCCACGGGTTCCTGAGGAAAAGTTTCTTGACAAACACACAGACAGACAGATATAAAAACAAGTTAACGACTTTCGAACTTTTTCCTTTACTTGTGTTGTGAGACCTTGCTTTTTACCAAATTTCATGATTCTAGGTCAACGGGAAGTAACCTATAGGTTTTAATTTACCTGCGAAATATTTAACTTTGGTCAAATCTGGCTTAGGTGGTGATATCTTTTGATTGCGTTGACTTAGAAGCTTGATTTTTTACAGCTTCAAGGGACAGCTGACTTATGTATTTGATATTATTTTCAACTAATGCGCTTACGTTACGTTTACGTTTCGTTAGAAAGCAATAAAACTCTTAAAACAAATATCCCTTCTTATTTAAATGGGAAATCAAAATTTACGAAGATGCACCTCATAATATTAACATTAAGGGCTCAATCTCTACCAGAATTTTTCATGATCTTGAAAGATATTTTCACGGTAAGTAAAGAAAAAAAAAATAGGTTCTTTTCCCACCCTAATTTTCATACAAAATTTCATTTGGTTATGACAATTAGAAGTATGTTAAAATTTACTCCCAAGCTTTGTTTACATAGTTAAAAGCAAAGCTATTGAAAGCCTGTTAAAAACAGCACTATAGTCCTTTAGATGTGTAGCTCAGGACTTAATAGCGATAATATTAAAAAGGTACAATACCTTTTTGGTTACCCAACACGTTTCGATCAAATTGTACCGATCGCCGTCCCGGTGACCACGATTGGTGCAATTTGATAAACCGACCATAACCCTGGTTGATTTTTCAGAAAATAGCAGATCAATCGAAGGTTATTGTAATAGGAAGAACTTATTCTGTACTAATTTTGTAATGTCAGGATTTTAGTAGGTTTCAATGTTTCATGCTGCTACCCTTTAACGATTTAAGAGGGCTTCTCTGCAAAACTTACGTCAAACGGCCGAAGCCTCAAAAATTTTAGGTTGATATTATGGCCGTTTAGGCTATAACGCCTTTGAAATTTTAAACAAATTGTGGCTGACTTAGATATAATATTTTGAGGTATTCAGACTAGACAGATATATTTTTACCATTACTATTAACAAATCCTGAACAAAACATGAAATTAACTTTTACTTAATATCTATTTAAATTAAAGGTATAATACTTCAATCACTTTAATGCTAATCCTAAACAATCAGAAAATTGTGGAATAGTCAGGAAGCAACAGTTATTAGCTATGTAGTTTTTCAAATAGCCCCAAAAAAACGAATTCAAGGGAGCTTATAATCGTGAAAAAAAAAAACATTTTTTAGCTAAATGAATCCAAGTTATTAACAGATTACACCCAATCTGGAGGTAAACACGCAAAATTGACATCAGGGCGGGTAGGCTAATCTAGTGTAATGACGAGTGAATTGTCGTGATACTACGATTACATCTAATTCGGCTAAGTAATTAATTATACTGCACATCAGTGACTTGTTAACATACTGTTTTTATTTTGATATGTTTTCGAGGGTTGATGGAATGGTCACTCATTTATCATTGCTCACCGGTTGGGTTGTATTGAATATTCCGAATAATATATGATTTCATTGAAGCAAAGATTATTAAAAGCTTGTTTACTTAGTAGTAAAATCTTTACACACGATGAGTACTTAACCGAGACTGTAAACAGCGTTTCGGAAGTTCAAAAGTTACTTTTTATTTTGCTATCTTACTTGCGTATCCCTGTACAATGTACATCATCATCATCATCTCCCTACCCTTGTCCCAATTTTATTTGGGGTCGGTGCAATATGTCTTATTCTTCCATTCTACTCTATCGTTAGTCATTTCACTGCTTACTCCATTTCTAGCCAATGAAATGCCCTGTACAATGTACATATGAGTTCAAAAACGCAAACTTAGATAGCAAGTCTATCAGAGGTGTAAATCGGGACTTCGTTACGGTAATTTTTATATGGTATGATACCATGCTTTTTTAACACGCTTATTAAGCTTCACTTGTAACTAACAATGAAAACAAATTTTGGCAATTAATTTAAACCTACTTCTAACTGACGTATCGAAATTAAACGTTGTATGTAATTTGGATGACAATAGTATAATTTGGCATTTTGGAGCTGATTAGATGATGGAGCCAGGATGTGGATAGTGGAACTCTTGAGTGGCTACTAGTAAACCCCTCGAAGTTGTTCTCATGTAATTCGTTTTGACGAGGCCAACATGGGCTTAGTAATGATGGTCTGATGATAAAGCCAGGAGATTGATAGTGGGTCAATTTTTTTCGTTTCTTTTTAGTTTTACTAAACTGTAAATTATTACTTGAGGTTTCGATGAAATTGCAATGATCGAGTTCACGAATGAACTCGAAGGTGATATAAAGCTCCCCTGCAATACTTATATAAAAATGCCGATAATTGAAACTCAACTTTGGTTACAATTAACAGCACGGAACTTCAACTATTATGATTCATACATAGCAACCGCATAAGGGTTGCTAATTAACAGTGTCATTATTGACAAAAAGCAGTACATCGATACCGCGTGACTCTATTACCATAAACCTTCATGTGAGCCCTAAGGGTAAGCAAATAAAAATTTATCCGCAACAAACAAACAAGGGGTAAAATTACCTTCATTTCTAAAATATTTTGATATATTGCCCGTAATAACAGCGCAGGGGTTACCAGTGACATTTTACAGTTAAAAATCGGACTTGAATGTGTTTACATAGTAAGGAACATGTCGTTTAAGTGCGATAAGAATTGGTGTTTGAAGAATGAAGGTCAACTATTTGTTCTAGATAGTAGGGTAAAGGCGACTTAAACTCACCTGCAACTAAATTCATTCGTCGATTGGTTTGGCTATGCTTAGTAATATTAAGCACTTCCTTTCTTGTTTTTGTGTGACTACTAACATTCGCTACAGCAGTATAAAAAAGCTCTGATAAGCATAATCACGACCAGCAATATTCTAACTAAGCTTAATCGCGTTCTGCTATAGGGTGGCGGTTTTTTCCAGGTCAACCTTCAATTATGTATCTAATAAATATCTAAATTTGCAGAAATGGCTTGAATAATATGCTGTAGGAGCAAGGGGGAATGCCGGCCGTTGGAGAAAACGAGACCTAGAATTATTTAAGCGATCACATCTTTGAACTGAGTCCAAAAATGTGAGTGCTGGGTTTTTTTAGATGCAGAGGACGAACTCATAAATAACACACCTTTCGAGTATACGTCGAAGTGAACACTTAGTAAACCCATACTTTATGTTGAAATTTTTCAATGGTGGTCATTATGCTCTCATTGTTTCCGTAGATATTAAATAATAAAACAAACGATTATTTGGTTAGTCGACACACGCCGGTTTTATGGCAATACCGTTTGTCCATGATTGGACTAGTGTTTACCTCCGGCTGTTGGTGAATTGGAATTGATATGTTTGTACTAAGTTTTTTGTTTCTATTTTTTTCTAGTAACAATACAATTTCTATCACTGAAACTACGTGAAGACCGCAAGTTTGTACTAAAAAGTCTATTCCTTTTAATAAGTCTTTAAAATATATACCTATAGTTTATTAATCATTATGCGAAGTCCTTTTGTTTGAGAAAATGATCTTTTATAATGGAATATATGGTATATATTACATACCTTCTTAAATAGATGATTAATTGTATAACTTAAATTTAAAAAAAAATGTGTTACAAGTGCTACAGATTACTAGCAAGGTGTCACTTGCTTGTTTACGACTGTATATGTAATTGTTTTAATTACCAGATCATTTTTTAAGTAATGGACTTCTTATTTGTAAAAAATCAACTGACTTCAAATAATAAAATATGTAGATCTATCTACATTTGTCTGAATTATTACTATTAAATTATTGCTTTGATTTGAATCAAAGCACTAATATTTTAGTAATAATGGCTTAACAAAACATCATTTATAAATATAAAGATAGAAATTAATGAAAAAAAAAACTGTTGTAACTACATTTTTGAACCTCAAAGCCATAATAAGACCATCTTCATTCCACTTTACTAGAACAAACCCAAAAAGTAGACATACAACCCTAGTTATTAAACCCAATGACTCTATTAACCCCGGCACTGTTTACCTAATAGAATAACTAGCTATCGTATAATAAATTGGAAGATTTCCATACTCGATAGCAGTCTACGTTTATCATTTTAATACCCAAAGTGCCTTGGGACATCATTCAGTTACGTCATTATTCAAAACCAGCGATAAATTTACAGCTGTCAAAGTTAAGAACATTCGAATATCGACTCTTTCCTAAGGCTGTAAGGTGAACAGTAAGTTTTGTTTGTTTCGAACGTAACTTGGTACAGTCGTAAGTAAAAAGGGGGCTACGAATTTTGACAAGCACGTGTTATTAAATTTACTAACGGTGGCAATGTGATGCAATGATTAGTATTTATAATGTTGTTACAAACTAAATTACTGTCTATTACGATGATTTGTATGGATTTTTCCCAGGTGCGGCTTATTAGCTATCAAATAAGCTGATTTTGTTGTTACAAGGAACTTAAATGATACTCATATAAGCTCTTTGAATTCTGTATATATATATAATATATAACTTCTTGACTTAGGACAAAATATACATAGGATAAAACTCTTTCTTTTACCATCTGACTTTAATGTCGTAAATCATAAAAAGAGAATAAACATTTGTTGCAGTAATGGGTTGAAATGTCTATAGAATACAGAAAAATATATTTTTGCTGGAATGGTTGGAGTCAAAAATGTTGAAATTTATTTACATATTTAGTAAAATTTGTTCGTGGGAGAGCCATGCTTGGCAAGTATGGGCCGGCTCGATCGGAGTGATACCACGGCCTCACAGAAAACCAGCAGTGAAGTAATGCTTTCATTGCTTTTCGCCTCGTGAGTAAGGTTACCTAACCCTTGCTTCTCCCCACCTCTCCCTTATTCCTGCCCTCTCCCTACTCCTACTTTAAAGGGCGGCAACGGACTTGTGACTCTTGACTTGCAAGTGCCCATGGGCGGCGGTAATCATTTACCATCGGGTGACCCGTCTGCTCATTTGCCCCCTATACCATAAAAAAAATTGACAAAGGATATGACATACCTGATAGCTTTATGTTTGCTAGAGATCTACTGGTGATCGAACTTAGACCATAATTCATGTTTTAAATGTTTTGTTTTATTTCATTGACCAGTATAACTTGGTCTGTCATTGTATAGACCTGCCGTACCATGACCCCTGTAGCTTTATGTAGCCATTTTCACATAATCTAAAAAAAAAACTATCTGATCAAAAATTAAATTTTATCATTTAAACTCATAAATACGTACCACACACATAACGCTCCTAAAAGTTGACTACACCTTTTTGTAACAGCCTATATATATAAGCCATTGTCTATATAAACATCACACAAGTAGTGACAGCCGTGCGTTCTAAAAACCCATTCGTGCAATTATGGCGA
This sequence comes from Callimorpha dominula, assembly GCA_949752705.1. Lineage (NCBI taxonomy): Eukaryota > Metazoa > Arthropoda > Insecta > Lepidoptera > Erebidae > Callimorpha > Callimorpha dominula. Next base: position 22,215,472 of record OX456993.1, read on the forward strand.
AACTCAACAGGAGAAAGGTAACATTACGCTGCAGTTAACCAAAGTGGATTTGGATACAAATCAAAGTGGATTTGGATACAAACCAAAGTGGATTTAGATTTAGTATATACGTTAGTTATATACGTTAGGTATATACGTTTAGTATATATGGATTTAGTATCCAAATCCACTTTAGTTAACTGTAGCGTAATGTTACCTTTCTGCTGGTGAGTGGCTTATATATAGGGTGTAATTGAGAAGAGTTTAAGCACATCACATATAGTTATTAGTGTTCGAGTATTGGGTGTTGAGAGAAGTCGTATGCGACCCTGACCTGCTCGAAGTATTGCTTACAGTCCCCTATGTATCCATATAAGCAATATCCCATGCCTTCTTTTTTTTTTAAGACTTCTCCCGCATTAGAAATTAGTCCTATGTCGCGGGGGACTTTACAAACATACAAAAAACGGACATAAAGAACACCGAGACTCTGGTAGGAATCCAACACTTGATATATGGCATACAAGTCAGGGTCACTAATCACTAGGCCAACAGGCCAGTCAAGTCCATTGCCTTTCAATGTAAACACACCTTGTCCATGGTTAATTTCCAAAGTGCCCGGTTCACGGCAATAGGCTTATATTACGTGAGTGGAGCCAAAAGATAGTAGGCAAACTGTGGGTGTCTAATACCAATAAGGCAAAAAAACTATAAAGGCAACAAGGACAAATTAACTCTCATTTTATTGCCCAAAACGGACGCATTTAATTTAACTGAAAGTTGTGCAGCGCACATCTCATCTTCCGCAATGCATGCCAGAGTTTCTCCTAAATTAAACTTAATTTTAAAACTGGCCACACACTGTTTTTGTTTCGAATGTTGGTACACATTGAATGAAAACATAGGTAAAAATATTTAAGGACGGTGCCACCTTCTCACCATATTGTTTCGACTAACGTTGCAACACTACGGCTTTTTTGTCTTCCGTTCTCTACAATTACAAATTACAATAAAATACAATATTTTATTTTCCAGATTGATAAGTGGCATTTGACAGGGTTTGTTTGATAGTTCTACAAATTATTTTTGCTAAAACATACATGGGTGTCTTCCAATGGAGTCTCAAGAGAATATTCAACTTTATTATATGCGCTACCATTATAACTAAATCCGTGTCTAACTAACCCTTGACGCAAACAGAGATAATCTTATAAGTTTAAAACTTAAGTCTGTCTGTAGCGTCGTAACTCAAATAGACGAACTAATTAGGACTTATTTATAATACCTTTGTTTGTGGTGGTTCTCAGTTCTGTTAGGTACAAATCTTTAAGGCCGTTTTGAAAATGCAGTTTAGAATGTCAACATACAACTTGTTAAGGTGCCGTGACTGTGTCAGGTGATAAGACACTTCAGTCCTTAATAAAGGGCCCTCGTTGGCGGACCCACGTCTAAGTACTAGTCGGGTATCCCTGAAATACACACGTGAATCAAATCGTATCTTCCAATAAATATGAATACAACTCACGAAAGTTTTTATTCGAATGTGAGTTTGTTGTTTGGTTTTCAGCTCTTAACTACTCAACCGATGGTCATCAAACTTTGCCTACACGTTGTCAGAAATACAGGAAAGTACATAGAGTACCTCCATTTGATTGACGATATCTATATTTAGTAAAGAGAACCTGCGGGCGAAAGCTAGTGTATTATAAACGTCTTGTTGCTACGATAACCGGTTATAATTTAAACAGTAACGCGGCGGTACAGATCCCTATAACTGCTCGTATGTTTTCCACACATACAACACGTAATTCAATTTGGGGGTAAAACGCTTATTTGTTGTAACAGCAACTCTGTTCTGTCTCATTTCGGGTCTAGTTAACCCTGCTTCAAAGTATAATCCGTTTAATTGTATTTTTCGCGAAATGAGCTGAAACATGAGGTACGGAATAATTATGTAGATCTACTCATAGGACGGAAAACCACACTTCAAAAAAATATACTATTGAGAGGTGCGTAATAGAAAGTCTCCTCCTTTTAAACTCTGAGTAAAGTAAATTGAAATACTCCAACTTACCAAGAAGGCAATACTACTTAGCCTTGGGTCCTATTTCAATTCGATACCTGGATATAGCGACTTTGGATTCCTAAATATTCAATTATAATTCCAGACTGAACGATGAATTGAAAAACAAAAGCGGGATTTTAATATTCCAATTTTAAATCGTTCCCGATAAATGGGTACCAATGGGTACAGGTAACATTTGACCTAATTAGAACTAAGTAAACCAGGCTAGGGAATGTCACACACCTCTGATTACCACTTCAGGGAAAAGGAGCGTGATGTTTATATAAATATACTTAAGAAGAATCGGGGGTACCCTTCGCTTGATAGCCTAATGTCTTCTCTCTTACAACCATCGTTACCATCTTTGCATTTGTTCGGGATGATGGATACAGTTTCGATTGGCTTCGGTTTGCTACAACGGCTACTCAAATTAATTAATAAACAATTAAAAGAGTGAGCCCTTCCTAGGACGTCGACACGAACGCACGTTCTAGAGTTTTAGCGCCTAGCCTGTGCTTGGGACCGGCGTCATCAGTGATCAACTCAAAATGACCTCACCAGAGGCAGGTTAAGAAACAATTTTGCTTATAATATAAATTTTACGCGGAAATCGTAAGATACAACTTTATACCTAGACTACATACCCGTTGAGTTTTTTTGAGTTGTAGGGTTGTGTCTTACTCCTTGTGAGGTAACTTTATAAACTTAACTTCTCATTATATTCTATAGTTTTTCAAAAGTTCATTAAGCCGTTTTTAAAATCATTCCACTTGAAACTTTGGTAACATTTATTTAAGTTATTATTTTATTAGTCAATAGAGCATTTTTCAAACAATTTAGCAAAAAAACTTCATTATGATGTGACTCAAAATTAATTTCTCTTTAGTTCCTAATTTGAACCTAGGAACCTTCAAAGATAACGATTACCTAAAGAAATGGCAGTTGCAGTATTTAATATTTTTTTAGAGTAGTGTAATAATTAAATTAATTTGTATATTAAGATGTCAAATTTGCTTTATATTCCAAACACTACTAAAGCACCCTTCATTACCAAAATTTGCCTGAAAAAAAAACACATGCTACACTTCTATGATAATAAGTTATTCGAATCCAGTCAAACATAAACCTGTTATTTTATTAAACCTAAATTCGCATTCAGCACAACCCTAGCGAGTATTTTTAAAAGAATTGGGTGTACCAGGTGCAGAGGCACCGTTAACTCGTGATTTTCGTTAATCAATGGATTGGGCCAAAGTGATCGAACGAGGAAGCAATTTCTTAGCTCTTACTCGCACATGCGTTCAAAGGTTTACCCTTTAATTCACTCACTGTTACTATGTCTTCCTTATGTTCTTATAGTGTGATTTTTACGTAGCTAATTCGATTGGACGGTACTTAGGTTATGTAATTTATTACTCTTATTAATGTTATTACTGTCTTGACGGGTTCTTACCATCTCCGTAAAAGAGGTTTTAAACCGAGTTTCATAGTATTGAAGTGGTTTTATTTGGAGCTAGGATATAGCAGATTTTTCCTAGAATTGGAGGTGCAACATAGGCTCACGTTACGTAATACCAGCGCATTTACCAGTAAAGGATTCTGCTGGTGAGAAAGGAGATTAGAACTTGATGTGAAGAGGAATAGGGAGACAACAGACAAGTGACACGAATGGAATTTTAAGTGTTTAAGCACTGGTAAATGGTTACCGGCAGGCGGGATCTGTACTTGTTTGAAAAAATAAATGTATAAAAAAAATATGCGACTATTTTGTTTTCCTGTATGTGGTTCCTATAAAAGCCAATGTATGTTTGTTCGTGTTTAATGCGTTGCCGTGCCGTTTATCCGCTTTTGCGTTTACACGTTGCCAGGTACAGTAAGACATAGGGTACCATCATCGTTTATCCAGAAAAGACTATAGTTCGAAGAAATACTCATATAACGCTGTGTGTATACTCTGCCGGCTATATTTACCTATGTGTGTAATTTTTACGCCGAAGCAAAGAGGAGGGTCCGTAATTAATTTGACCGGTATGTATACATACATCTATGAGTATGTATATATGTTCATCTGTTCCCTCATAACTTGTAAACTAGTTATCATAATTTAATAAATGAATGACCACGGCTATCTTCTGAAATACATTAAAGTGTAAGTTGTTTATTTAATTTATATATAAATAAAAATCAATGTTTGTATATTTGTTCTATATGCGTTCCGAAACCATTGATCAGATTGTGATGAAAGTTTGGTAAGGTGTTCTGGGGACGCCTGTCCCTGGCCCTGGCCTGGCCCGGGTTCCTGACCCAAAAATCTGTATATAAAAAAAAAATATGGCATTGCAACGCATGCCGGGTACAGTAGGAGCGATAAATATTGAATAGTTTGTACATGAAAATTTCAGATAAGAATATTTTCTTGTTTCATATTTTTAGAGCGTGATTTTTCAAAAGTCGGATTTTAGTTCAACTTACTTTTAATTTTAAGGAATACTGGGAATAAACATGGGTCATACTCACACATACGTAAAATACGCGCTCAGAAAACTGCCCGTGTAAACCTAACCTAATACACTTACACAATACTAATACCCTTGCTAACTCGTCCAGCTAATCAAAATGCTTGTGTTGAGAGTGGGTTCACGTCTGTAATGTACTGGGTGGGGTTTGAACCCTTAACGGACGCCTTGGCCTTCCTTAAGTAAATTTTTTTGAAATCAACTCCCGCATTAGGAATATTCCTGTGTCTCGGGGGGCTTCACAAACATTCAAACAAAGAACACAAAGAACACCCAGACTTGGGACAACTATTTGTGAATCACACAAATTTTTGTTCCGTGTGGGATTTGAACCCACAACACTCAGCGCGGCGTAGTGGAGTAGGTGACCACTTAAACCATTGCGCCATCAGCGCTTCAGTAGCCTACCAAGCCAGTACCTATCGAACTAAATTCACTAGTCCTTTTAGCTTTTTTATACCACGTCGGTGGCAAACGAGCATGCGGCCCGCTTGATGAGAAATTATATTGAATACCTGTTCCCCGCGCGGTTTCCCTAGCGTGTACATATTTATATATTTTGAGTGGAACCCTTATTAATTGTCTGTTTGACTCCTTATGACACCAGCTATCTGCCAGTAAAAGGTAGCTGGGACAAAGGGACAGACTGAAAAAAAAAAAAAAATTAAATTTTTGGTATATGTACCGTGTAAACATTCGGATGCATTTAGTAAAATGCTGTTATTATGGCATTACAAACAGACACTTTAATTTTATTTTTTTGTATAGATTTCAACAAGCTTGAGGACCTTGTCCTTTAGCCACCTTTAACGTTGAAGTCAGCAGTAGGTATAGTAAGCCTTTTCTGATCCCAAGTTGTACTTCATTATCTAGGTAATTACTTTTTAACCCCCGACGCAAAAGAGGGGTGTTATTAGATTGCCGTGTCTGTGTGTCTGTGGATCTGTGTTTGTCTAACACTTCGTAGCTCCCAAACGAATGGACCTATTTAATTGCGGTTTTTTTTTTGAAAGGTGACTTGATCGAGAGTATATCCTACTAATATTATTAACGTGAAAGTTTGTGAGGATGTATGGATGTTGGTTACTCTTTCACGCAAAAACTATTGAACCGATTGCGATTAAACTTGGTATGTAGATAGCTGGAGATCTGGATTAACACATAGGCTACTTTTTATCCCGATATTAGCACGGCATCGGGACTTACGCGGATGAAACCGCGGGGCGCAGCTAGTAGGTATATAACTCAAGAAAATCTGTTCACCCGTTCGAAGTTGTCAGCTCTTATCTAATCGTTAAAGGGATTTTCGAGTCGGGGGAGTTTTAAATGTTAAGTTTATGATTATATGTCGATATTTTAATTTTTTTGATGCGATTGTGCGTCTACATATTTAGTATATACAGACAATGTATAGCTCTATCTAAAACTCACAAAACTGTCCGACAATAAGTTCAGTGTTCAATTGGTATCGTCCTCGGTAGATTACTTCGCTTCCCGGGGATTTGTTATGATCGCACTAATTGTTAGCATCCCGGTCGAGGTTCGTTCCTTCCTCATTAGCGGCAGTGACGTCATGGCAGTGCGCTCGCGCAGCTAATTGTTTTGTGTGGAGGTGGACCGTTTTTGCTTTTTGCAGTGGGATTTGCGGTTGGATCGAGATTTGGATTGTGATTCTTATTTGACCCGTGGTTCAAGGGTAGCCTCGTGGTTAAGATTTTCTCTTTCTTTTTTAATTTTAGGTCTTGTCACAGATAACTAGGCCTCGCCCAAAGACTTCAATAATGAATGGTCATGTGCCGCTGTGTCCAATTAATAGGTTGTCTGTTGTATCTAGTATCTAGTAGACGGACGTCCAATCCTCCGCTTTTTCACGGCCGCCATTTAACTGGCCTGTTCGTCTAGTGGTTATTGACCCTGACTGCTAAGCCAGAGGTTGTGGGTTCGATTCCCACCCAGGACAAATAATTGTATGATGAGCACGATCATTTATTCTGTGTCTGGGTGTAATTTATCTATATCTATACTTATAATAAATCTGTAGCGGGATGAATTCTGTACATTGAATATATTTAAAAAAAATCGACTTAGGGGTATTAAAATATCAATACTGGAGCGATTCAAACAATTGTTGTCTGTCTGTCTTTCGGTCTGTCTGTTTGTATGTTCACGATAAACTCAGAAGTTACGTAAAGGATATATACGCTTGAAACTTAGTATGATTATAGTTTGAGTGCCTGCGCAGGTTATAGGGTACTTTTATCCCGGTTTAAACTTTGGTTCCCCCAGGAAAATCAATGAAATCTGTAAAAACATTGTAACGGTAGTAGAATGTATACACTTACTTCGAACTAAATTACAGCAAGCGTTTAGCTTATCTGGTGTAGAGTACGGATTCTACTAGGTTGGGTACCGGATCAAATCACTCTTTGACACTTTTTCCTTTTTTTGCATTGTTTTTATGTATAAACTAATTTACTTTTTAAAATTAGGTATCGTTTTTAACCGACAAAAAAAAGGAGGTTCTCAATTCCACCGTTTACATACATATTCCTTTTTTCTATGTATGTTGAGCTCTCTCCGTTATTTTTGAACCGATGTTGATTTTTTGTTAGATAAGGTATACCTGAAGGGTGGTCTGTCAAGGAAGTCAGGATCTGATGAAACCCTCTAAAATTGTAGCAACGAATAGTGTTTCTGTTTACTTTTCATCACCTTATCAGGTATTTGCGTTTAGAAATCATCACATCATGTAGTCGAGCTAATGATGAAAAAAAATAGCTGGTTCTTGACTATGCCAACGAGCTATTTTGGCTCTCGCAGCCATTAAATTCATAAATATGTTTCAGGGCATTAATAATAATAACAACTTCACACACCTCATACACGGCCATCTGATCCTAAACTAGGCAGAGCCTGTACTATGGTAACCAGACTGCGGATAAACATACTTATATATTTCTAAATACATACACATTATAAATAAATTACACCCAGACAGAGAATAATTCGTCCTGGGTGGAAATCAAACCCACGACCTCTGGCTCAGCAGTCAGGGTCACTAACCACTAGACCATCAGGCCAGTCCAGTAAATATACATATATTTATAAATAGAGTTATAGAAAAAGAAGATCCAAACTTTTAGACTTTTGCGTTCCATGATAATATAATTATGTTGACGGGAATTCACGCGATCACGTATGTAAAAGTATTATAGGTACAGGCCTGTGATCACGGCCACGACCACGGCAAAGCAAAGATATGTCATACCTTTTAAATACGCGATCACGTTGGTTCCCGTCAACATGATTATATTAGAATAGAAAATAATTTTTATTTAAAGCATCTATGACTTAGTTGTTAGTTTAACTTAACACTTTGTTAGTATTACAGTATTTTAATACACTAAATGCATGGCAGTTACTATCGCCAAAAAATTTTTTTACACTTTCAGACCATTTATTTTCCGTTCGGTTACAGTAGTGAGAAATCTTATGTTACACCGTGACTAAACAAAGCTCAAAAGCAAACATTTCTCTGTTAGGTATACCGAGGGGGCCCATAGTTTCTAGGAAGCAGCACTGACTGACTGACTACAGCAAGAGTCTCCCAATTGGTGGTCGTCACAGTTGTTTTATGACGATTTTCTTCGAGGAAAACAACTCTCGCGCAAGGAGGACGTGACGGTGTGGATTCGGTAGAAAATCTTCCAGGTGAACCTTTTCACTCGCGCTCTCATGCGTACGCTAAGAGTGGCCGTGGGTGTATGAGACGAGTTTTATGTTCTTCACCCGAAGCAGAGTCTCTCGTGAAGAGGGTGTCTGGACATCGCCCAGTTGCTGTCCGCTAGCCAACGCTGGGAGGATCATTGGAGGCAAAACGTCGCCGTGCCGAAGGTCAACTCATAAACGGTGCTATGAGGCACACCGTGTGGTTTTAGTTGGTTTAAGCCTGATATACGGCCTCACCAATAGCCCGGTGAGGTGAGCTTCCACACGAAAAACAAATGAGTAATGTTACCACGGCCAAATTATGTCGTAATTAAACTTCACGTGTAAGCAACCTAAGCAACCTTTTTTGTACGCTCCAGGTTGTTTCACCGTCAATACAGTATCAGAAATACTGCCTGGAGAAAGAGGTACTATGCAATAAGTGACAAATTGCTGTTTTACGAAAATAACGCGAACAAAGTCGCGGGCACAGCTAGTCTATAATATGTATGTATTTAGAAATATATAAGTATGTTTATCAGCAGTCTGGTTACCATAGTACAGGCTCTGCCTAGTTTGGGATCAGACGGCCGTGTGTGAGATGTGTGAAGTTATTATTATTATTATTTTTATGTTCTTTATTTATTATGTAACTACTTGTTTTCATTTTAATTTATTACCGTAACCAAATACAAAAACTAATATGAAACCAAACTTGAAGACTTTTGCAGGTAAATCAAAGCCTATACTATAACCTATATACTGGCGTACTTCCCATTAACCTAGAATCACGATATTTGCCAAGAAGCAAGGTCTTATAGCACAAGTAAAGAAAAAAATCCAAAAGTCGTTAGTTTGTAGTTAAATCACATAAAAAAAAAGTTTTTGTAGAATTCCCAAGTACAATTTTTTTTTTGTTAAAACAAAAAAGTTGTTGGTCTGGTGGTTAGTGATCCCTACTGCTAAGCCAGAGGTCTTTTCCCACCCAGGAAAAATGATTGTGGGATGAGCACGATCATTTATGTCTAACTATGTATTTACTAACATATAAGTATGTTTATCAGCAGTCTATGTACCGTAGTACAGGTTCTGCCTAGTTTGGAATCAGACGGCCATGTGTAAGGTATCTCAAGTTAAAAAAAAATCTATGGCGGGATCTGAACTATGTGCAGAAGGACTGAATTTGGGATTTAAGAAAGCGATTAGGATCCATAGAATATTTTATTCAATACATAAGGTTTTAATTTTTTTTTTATTAAATTCGAAAGTCAAACGTTATTGTAACGAAGAGCATACAATGTACAACTCATAGAACCAAAGTCTTATTACTAAAATATTGGAAACAAAAGATGTCAGAAATAAATTAAGTACCTACCTATGTTGACGTTACGAAATTGGTGTATTTTGTTTTAGATCTTTACAAAGACACCTTTGTTCCGAAAGACTTAAAAAACAACTAAAACTTAACATTGAAATAAAACATCATAACGCCAGGAATGCAATCAGCATTCCTTCCGTAGTATAGGTACCTATAGCTGCAGGGGTATATGTGGATTAAAGTATCTTACAAGGAGCAAGATTCACTATACGAGTATAATACATGTAGATGGTAATTCAAAGGATATCAAAATATAATATTATAAAAGATGTGCAAAGTCCAAATCACAAGAGTTCCTCTGAAACGAGTACCATGAATTATTTTATTTCTAAAAAACTTAGAAATTTTATAAAAATACGTCTTTGATGCCTTATTGTACCTGGAAGACGGAGCTTCGCTCGGTAGCTTTTTGTAAAGTTAAGTTGTTAAGTTTTTTTTTTTTTTTTTGTAAAATTTCATTTTAACAGGAAGTTGTAACTATGCAGTTTAACTTAAAATGCAAAACTGTATCTGTATACTAAATTTCATCAAAATCGTTAGAGCCGATTCTGAGATACCCGAAATATTAATACATTCATAAAAAAATACATACGAGTACATACAAGAATTGCTCGTTTAAAGTAAAAAGATTTACTTGTCATGATTTTGAGCATTTAATGGGTACTTGCAAAACTATCAAAAAAATCCACTAATACATATTTTTGAAAGTAGGTCTTGATGATGAAGTCACTAGTCAAAGAGACAAGAGACAAGGGGATGACTAGGCAATGATAACAAAAAAAAACATAACATGAAATTTATGATGCATGTAATGTAATGTAATAACAGCAGCAGCAGCCACTTGGCTAACTTTTTTTCAATTGAGAAATGGCATACGCGTTAGTCTTCCAACTCCACCGATGGAAAGTGATGATGAAGTCGAAGATGGTACACGCCTATCCAAGAGAAACCTATTCACTCTACTCTTGAACTTTCCAGGATTATAATTGATTGAAAAATAGACGATGGCAGTTCATTCCACACCTTGGCGACTCGAACGAAAAAGGAGCTATCAAAGCGTTTAGTTCGACTTTTTGGTGTTTCGACAACGAAAGGATGGAACCTCTATCTGTGCCTAGTAGTCCTATTAAGGAATGGTGAGGGTTCAATCAATTCGAAGAGAGCTTTCACACACTCACCAAAGTGAATCCTATAAAAAACCCATAAGCAGGCGATTTTACGACCATGCCCAAGGCTATGCAGTTCGGTCAACAGAGTCCATAGCTTCTAGTTGGTACTTAGCTGAGCCATCCCAAAGCTGACTGTACGCAAGATTGATCTTGGACTGTATAGAGATGAAGCAGTTGTTCAGAGCTAAAGTACCGCCGGACTTTCGAAATGTCAGGACCAAGAAAACACCGTATCGCACTAGCGCGTGTCCTTCTATGTCCCATAGTTATCGTGTGCTAAGAATTCTCTAGGTTTGTATTTCTTGCAATCCCAAGACCTCTTATTCCTCGATGATCAAATTTATCTATGGACTAAGCGAAAGCGTGTACCAGATCTTGCTCACTGATTCCAAAGAACCCTCCACGCGGTCATCGTTTCTTCTGTGCGTAATCTGTAATAATAAAGAAGAAACAGAGTAGACCCAAAACTGAGCTACTCCTCCTATGGTAGAACAATAGTTGAAAGCAAGAAAGGCTCATTCACGATTTCTTTGACCCAGGGTGCACATCTAAATCGTTATTTTCTGGGGCCTCTTGGCTTTTTTATGTACAAGTAGTGTAGACAGAAGCATTTTTCTCGGGGGCTACCTTTCAGTAGTAAAATATTGGTATATTTTATTTTTCTCTACGCTATCTTTTCTTCAATTACACCACACCCCCAACCCCGAAGCCAAGCAGAACTTAAATTCGAAATCTTTGAGATTCAAATCGCCACAAACGTTGTTAAAACGGCAGATGGAAGGATTTCAAAGGAGTTCCACTCACTATGTAGTTTTTGAACGTACACTGTATACTTAACTTTTGTTGAAATTACATCGTAATATCTAATAATATTATAGATTATCAGAATCTAAGATATTATGAGTTCCCTAAAAATATTGACTGTGAATTTTTCGCAATATTTTGAACACAGTTAAAGAAATAAACATGTCCTAGCAGAGCCCAGGATAATTAAAATACCTCCAATTTATAAAATCGTTGTAAAGTACGAAAAATCCTCATGTGTATTATAAACGGGGCATACACGGAATACATTTCATAAAAATAAACACTTAAGTAATGGAATCGTACGCATGAACCACAAGCGCAGTCACCGTACTCCCACCCTGCAGTCGCCCCGGCATCGTTCCGTCCCCGTACCGCAGCCGGAATAATGTGAAAAAGTAAAGCGGACACGGAACGACACCCTAGGGGTCGAGAATCGGTTATTTGCCTGTAGATTGTTTTGAATACAGCTGTACCACAGATTGAAGAATAACTGGATAGGAAATCATATAATTACTCAAAAGAGAACGTGAAGACAAGGGACTGTGTACAGTTCTACATAATAACTTTAAAATTTCTGTCGGTCAACGAGCAATGAAACATAATACCTTATGAGAACTAAAGAAAAACGATATATCTCATACTCTTGACTGAATAAAATGGCAATAAGCAATGGAGAACCGATGACTACTTGGTAGATGGGTTCTCTAATGGCGACCAGAGACTGGAAAGTTTAGTGTTTTAGGGTATTAGGTGGACGTGCGACCTGGGTATAGTGACTGGGAGCTTTTCAATACTCGCGGCCTAGAACCGATTAATTATGGAAGTCATTGTCTTTGTTTCAGTGACTTTATAGCGACTTTAAGAAAGAAGAAGTACTTATTTAATGTACAGATATTTGCTGCGTATTTTGTTTTTTATTCTATGTATGTTCACCGATTTAACGACACCGGTTAAGCGTAGTTTTACATTATTTACCAATGCATTTAAAAAAAAATTATATGTAGTATTTCTTATGTCTTTCCATCTTAATTGAATCCAGTACGCACGCAATCGGCGTACTGCATGCGTAGTGATAATATATAATTCATAGAACAAGACAAGACACAACTACACGAACTAACCCAGCAAGTTTACTGAACTCCTTTGGTTTGCTTTTTATTTTTTCAACTGTCGCGATATCACTACATAATATAAAACGAGGTCCCCCGCCGCATCTGTCTGTCTGTCTGTCTTGTCTTGTCTGTTCGCGGTAAACTGAAAAACTACTGAACGGATTTTCATGCGGTTTTCAGTAATAGACAGAGTGATTCATGAGAAAGGTTTAGGAGTATAATTTGTACAGGTGCGAAGCCGCGGCGGGTTGCTAGATTTTGATAAAAAGCGAATGATTTGCTAACATATTAACATAATTATTTACCCGAATTGTTCAGTAAAATTATGGATATTTCTAGAATGGGGCAATGGATTCAGGCATTTCGCTCACCCAACACAAGTACCAATATAGCTTTCCCTCCTGCAATCTGCCTTCATTTAGGAGCTTTTGGTGTTTCCCCGCATCATGGGCTCTGTAAAGAGGCTGTTCTTCTTTTCCATGGTCTTTCACGCAGCAGAAACGGAGACCTCATGTATAGACACACTGACGGCAACGATAAGAGCTGTTGTGGTTGAAACGCTCACGAGACAGATAAGATAACAATTACTGACGGTGATAAAGTGGGCGTCTCAACCCTACACCAAATTCCTAAAATTGTCTTATTCAACTTGTCTGTCTGGCCCGTCATTACTTTTGGCGTCAAGAAGTTAGAGATCGAGTGGAGTCCGAGTGCTCATTCTGTTTATAAGGAACTGGCTTGTTGGTCTAGTGGTAAGTGATCCTGACGGATGAGCCAGAGGTCATGGATTTGATTCCCACATAGGACAAATAATTGTGTAATGAGCATTATCATTTGTGCTGTGTCTGAGTGTAATTTATCTATAATATGTATTTGGAAACATATAAGTATGTTTATTAGCAGTCTGGTTACCATAGTACAGTCTCTGCTTAGTTTAGGATCTGACGGCCGTGTGTGAGATGTGTCAAGTTATCATTATATTAATACCTAAGTGAAGAGAATTCTTTGTACCCTATTTTAAGAAAATTTCGCTTACGTAGTAACGTGAATTTTGGAATATTTACAGTTTATATATAGAAGAAGTGCAGAAAGTTAAAACTTTTAAACACTATGTCTTACAACTTTAAAAATTACGTGAAAACGGCTTAATGAAATTGTGATTACCAGTCATGGTAAGTCTATACAATGACAGCTCAAGTTATACTGGCCAACGAAAAAACTATGTTCAAATTCAAATTCAAATTCAAAATCATTTATTCAATTAAGACACTAAGTGACATTTATGAACGTTAAATTGAAGCTAGAGTTAAAATCATAGATCGGCGCAAACAGACACCACAACATGTACTGGATTGTCAAGGTAAATTAGGTTAAAACACCAAAATCTGCCTGCTTGTGTCGATCTATAACTTCCAGTTTCCAAAATGCGGAGAGCCTTATGAGAAGAATACTGGCAAAGAAACTCATGGCCACTCTTTTTAAAAGTCATATCTTCAGGTACAATAGTGTTAGTGTTACACGAGAGGTAAACAGTTTCAATCAGTTATGTAAGTGTGCCATTGTCATATACCTACACTCTGTGTAATTATGTTACGGGAATTAACGCGAACACGTATTTAAATGGTGTTACATACCTTTGACTTGCCTGACGTTTCGACCAGGTTGTACTGGGCGTGGTCACAAGCTGACTGTAATTGCGTCAATTCCCGATAACATAATTATTATATTATCTTGTAACGCGAAAGTTTAAAAGTTAGTAAGTAGTTTCTGCTTTTTACTTATAGAACTTGTTAATAATTTTTTTTGCGTCCACCAAATGTACAATCAATTCCTGAGTTAAATTATTCATCACTATCGCCAGTTTTTATTTCTTCATTAGTCATATTAAAAATTATGAATATAAAGTAATTTAATATTTTAATTATGTACCTACCTATATGTTCGAGAACTCGATGACGTAAATAGGTATTACATACTTGAATTACCCGACGTTTCGGCCAGGTGCACGCAGCCTGTGACCACGGCCAGTTCAAAGTTTAAAACTTAGTTCTTTAGTATTTCTTGCAACAAATGACTAGGTATCGTTTTTTTCCTGATATCAATATCTACTGTATTTCCTCTTACATCTGAATACTTCAACTATAGGCGTTGAATTGCATCATTGTTTAATTGTATTTATCAAACAACACTAGGCATACAAAATAAAACATGATGAGGGTAGGTAGCCAATATTAATTACTGCGATTCATTGGTAATTTAAAAGATTAGGGATTCAGTTTAAAGTAAGATTGGTTTTCTTGCAACCGCGCCGCAACACGTAACAAGACGCGTCAATGTAAGTTTCTCTCGTATGAAAAGATCTCTGTATGTTTTCTTTAATCTCAATATTAACTTTTTTAATCTCGAACATAACAGTAATCTTATACATTTTTCTCATACAATAGGGGATTACTTTGTGTATGGGAATAATATTAGCATAAAATCCATTTCTTCGTAACGTATACTTGGCATCGCGATTTGTTGCGAAGATTAAACTCAAAATATTAACATACATACGTTATTTTGTTTTATTTATTGTTATGTGGGAGTTTTTGCGTATTCACTTGGGTGTTGAATTACATTAGGTACATTTTTCACTGTCTGGTTGGATTGTACGTTGTTTTTAATATTTTGGAATTAATTTACGTATTAAATGTAAGCCGGGATTTGATCAGATTTTAAAATACAATGAAGGAGTCTAGAGGTCAGGCAAGACTACAAAAAACAAGACTTTGGAGTTATATGAAGACCAAGTGTGTTTGTTTGTGTTTCTTGTTAGTATATATTGAACATTTAAACAGTGGTTAGGACACCACTTGAAAAAAAGACCCAAATTATGTCAAAATGATTGTTGACCTTTTTTATGTAGGTTATCCTTGGACAAACAAAACTGTAATTAACAAATTATACCGCTATTTATATCTATCATAAAGAATAGGTAAGTTAGTAGGTATTGCACGAGCCGGGAATCGAAACTGTTTCAAGGAAACAGCCACTTGTAGTGAATGTCCAAAGGTATAGTAAAATCATCATATTAGCAATTTTAAGGATAGTTGTGTATTCATTCGTAACACCAATGGTGTCATTCGGGTGTTGGAAACGATATCTAACTTCCCATACGGATATGGGACGTATCCCATACGGTTGGAGTTCGTTTTAACAAGCAGAAACAAGGTAAATATCTACAAACCGCTATCTTTCAGAGAGTCACCTAACAAGTCATATGTGTTAGAAATGAGATACAAAAATTCTCATCTCTAAACAGAAAAATAAAACTTAGAAACTTTTACGGACTCGATAAAATGTTTCAAAATGAATTGTCTGCAAAAGCAACTAAAGCACCGCCATGACTAGCGATTCCCACTTCACTCATCTATAACAGTAACAATCAAGCCAACATTGTACCGATGCCAAAAAACAAGTCATAGAGGAACAGAGCGTATTTTCCTTATGGCTTTAATTAAGCTCTGGCGGTAGACCCGCCATTTTTGCGCACTGTACCGCTCGTGCAGATTGATTAAAAGTCTATGGCCCATGCTTTATAGTGTGTTTCCATTCCGACACGACATTGAATTCTTACGGCAATTGAAATTATGTACCTACAGTTATTGAATGTTACTTTGTAAAGTTTTTGTGATTTTGTAAATCACGTCCTAATCCTAGAAGGGATTTGGATAAAATGTAATTCAGCAGACGAATGCGAATGAAAGAAAAAATATTCAAATTGAAATACGGGCTACGTTAGTGATACATATCTAATTACTATTTCAATGTTTTGGCGTTTGTAGAATGTAGAAAAAATATTGAGTGTCCTGTGTCCTGTTTCACGTTGGCCTCTCCACGTTCCCAACTAATGACTGCAGTACAAAACGGAGCACTTCACATTTTAAATAAGTAGAGAATCAGTAAATGTCATTGAAACTCAACTAAAATAACTGATTTGGGATGGGTAACAGGGCCTCTGCTATAACTATATAGCTATAGTTAACAGGATAGGTCTCAAGTTCATCACACATTTATAATTCATATAAAGTCGTTTCAAGTGTGTAAGAGTATGTGTTATATTTATGGGATAGGGGGCAAACGAGCAGACGCGTTACCTGATGGTAAGTGACTACGCCCATGGACACCTGAAACTCAAGAGTCACAAGAGCGTTGCCAGCCCTTAAGGTGGGAGGGGGAGTTAGGGCGTCAGTAACCTCACTCACTCAGTGAACACAACGCATTGCTTCGCGCTGATTTCCTTGTGTAGGTACGTTAATTTTAGCGGCACAAAACCGTGAGATAACGTACCCGCACTCTACCCGTGTAGTGGGCAAGCAGCATCTAATTTATGGTCGAGGTGGGCTCCCGGCCCGATAGTTACTGCTGGACTCTAATTCAGATAGACACGGAGTTTGTTACGTGCGCATTCACAGGGTTAAACATTTAATTAGGAACCTTGAATCAATTTACATAGATACATATCTAAGTGAGTATGTTAACACGTATCTTTAATCGCAGTAATTTTAGGCAACTTTTGAAGCGATAATTTCTTTCTTATACTTATAAATAAAAAAATTTAATGTCCAGACTCAAAAATCCCTTTAACAACATACAAGAGCTGATGATCTTTGAACGGTTAAATAGATCTCATCACCTTTCAAACAAAAAAAAAAACTAAAAATCGTTCTATCTCTTTAGGAGCAATGATGCCACAAACAGACACAGATAAATACACACGTTAAACTTTTAACTCAACTCCTTTTTGCGTCGGGGGTTAAAAATTTAAAAAATAACCAGAGAGAACAGAAGATTGAAAGACTTTTCGGTCTCTTTAAAAGGACAACTCCTGCTTTACGAATGATTCCTGTGCCGCAGGGGACTTTACGAACATTTAAACACACTTAGGATAACTAGGTACTTGAGGATCACACCATATGGGATTTGAACCAACAACATTCGGCGTGGCGTAGTGGCGAGACGATCTCTTAAACCATTGCACCACCCGTACAGTTATTTGTAATATAAGCTCAGTAAATAAAGACACCTTATTTAGTGACTCTGGGAACTTACTAATCAAGTGCAAAGCTGCACATAAGAAAACCAACAACTGAAAAAAAAAAAAATTTCAACACGCCACGTGTATTTATGAGGAACCTCTTTCCTAGTAAAAATCAGGCCTACACAGCTGATCAGATTTTAAGGAGATTCGTTGGGTATGATAATATACCGAATCTACCGATTTCTTTTAAAATATTTTTTTACCTGCACAACACTACATTCCAAAAAAAAAAATTGTGAGTTTCTAATAAATTGAAGACTTTTATTTTATGCAAAAGGTACCGATGAATTACCCGCAGGAGCCCGGGGTTGGATAGGATACGCAAGGCGGTGGTCCGAGTGTTATGGCGCAGATTGTGAGAGAGGCTTACATCCGCGGTAATTGAATAATTCGTCAAAAATATTGGATTGTAGGGTTTCATAGAAATTTTTTTACTAAAATTTTAATTAATACTCATATAATGTTGTGTTTCGGTCGAAGCCTGAAGAGGAACTGTATTAGGTCTAGGAAACTCCTAGCGAAATGTTACTTCGACACATTTTTACTTCTTAGGCCTCGTCTACTCCCAATTCGCAGTTATTACATCTCTGGTTTTCATTTCCTCTATTGGACGACAAGCGTCGGTAATCGTAGCAGCGACATCTGTGAGCCGTCACCTAAACGACGCGCTGACACGTGACAAATGAATAAACCTTAATAGTTGCCTATGGTAGTCGTTAATGTTGGGCTATGAAGTCAGCTTATAAGAGAAACGATAGACGTTTTATTCAGAATATCTGCATATCTCTGTACTCACTGAAAATCCCAGCTGGAAATACTTAGAACAGGTGGAAAAGTAATAATAATAATTAGAAAGAAACACTAACACAGTTTTTACTATAGACATAGGAGTCTTGAACAACGACTACTACTATTAAACTAATAACTATTAACGAATATATGAAGAACTCAGAATAGTCAGACCGACTGCCGGTACACACAGCTCATAAGAGTGAATTTCAACAACTGTGAATTTTTACCTAATTTTGGTGGACTTTTTTGTTTTTTGACTTTTAGGTAATTTTGTACATTGGTATATTAGAATGACGCTTCTAGTTACATGAAATGTAAGAAGAATTCGTCTAAATCTAACAGTTTCTGAAATATAATTGACACCTAAAGGCACCAAAATTTAAATCTTGACACCAAAATTTGATATATCAGCACCAAAATTTATTTCTGTCACCAAAATTATAAAAAAATGTAAAAGCATTATTATACTGAATGTTTTATTAAAATATTTTATAAATCAACATAATAAGATCAATTAAAAATAAGGCGTGACCATAAAAAAAAATATTTCTTCTTTCTTAATGTACATTACAACTTAATGTACAATACACAATGACACAGTCTCATTACTTTTTCAAAAAATATTGTAGTCATTGTTATATTTTTTTTATGGGATAGGGAGCAAACGAGCAGACGGGTCACGTGATGGTAAGTGACTACCGCCACCTGCACACACCTGTTCACCTGCAACTCTAGAGTGACAAGTGCGTTGCCGGCCCTTCAGGTGGGAGTACGCTCTTTTCTTGAAGGTTTGAAGGTTGTATCGGTCCGAAACACACAGTGGTGGAGTGCAAATTGTTCAAGTGATGGTGACGGAAGTTTTACCGCGTTGAACGATGGAGGAAATCTGCGGTTGGTATAAATCCGAACAATTCTTCTGAGCACTTCCCATAATACAAGCGATGGATAATGCAGAGTAAAGCTTCATCCCTGCGCAACGCCAAGAGGTTAAGCCGATCCGCAATATCCTGGCAACACACGATTCGACTCAATCTCCGTTGAATACGGTCCAGAGAGAGAAGCTGGTACTGGGGTGCCGCTGAACCTGCACATTACAAAGTTGTAGGCGGTGAGCCCGAGTGAAATACTGTCTAGATCTGTTCAGCGCACCAAGCTTCTTCGAAGCTAATTTGGCCTTACCCTCTAAGTGACCGCGAAACTGGACTTCGCTCGCTATATCGATGCCAAGGACTCCGATGCTGGCTGTTGCAGTTAGGGAAGTGCTCGCAAAGCGAGGTGGTGTGACAAATGGTATCATTTTGGCGGTGAACGCGCAAACCTGTGTCTTCGTGGGGTTCTGGATCTGTAACTTTTTCTAAGGAAGCTTTGATTTCAGACGCAAGTTTGATTTCTCAATGACGGTTTCACGAGAAATATTGGCACGACCAGTATAAAAGGCATCAATCGTGCTATCTATCATCTGCATGGCAGTGAAAGCTGCAAGTTAGCAGCATATCATTGATAAGCAGAAGAAACAGCGTGGATGACAGCACACACCCTTGTGGTACACTATCATTGACAGACTTGAAATCAGAGCGTGCACCACCGACAACAACCTTGATGCTTCTGTCTGTCAGAAAACTAGTTACCCAGTTGCACACTTTCTCGGGAAGCCCATAGGAATCAAGCTTCGAGAGAAACGCTTTGTTGGCCCAAAGCGTTTCTCTCGAAGCTTGATTCCCGATCGAAGGCCTTCAATATGTCCAAATAAACCGTATTGTTAGTCATTGAGTAGTTAGTGGTCTTCTAAGTCTGGTTTGGAGCTGGCAGTTGATAATGGATTGCATTGTTTTGGAGAACAAGGAGGTTATGACTATATAGGTTTATAGTTGGACGGTTCGGAGCGGTCTACTTTTTAGGAATCGGGTGCAGTAAAGCTGTCTTCCATGAGTTCGGGGTGATTGCGACGCCTAGAGAGTAGGAGAGTCTTATTGGCTCTCCTACTCTCTAGACGCGTTAAAACCGGTGCCAACTCTGGGGTACACGTCTTCAGCACGATAGGAGAGATTCCATCAGGGCTACTCGACTTATGATTATTGAAGAGAAGTGCTTTACGTAGTGAGCTTTGTAAGAGCTTGACTCCCGGCATACGGCTTTCACACCGCGGTATGGTCGACGGTATGTTTCCCACGTCATTCAAAGTCGAGTTCGACGCAAAGAGTTTCCCCAGAAGATCGGCTTTCTGCTTAGCGTCATGGGCCAACAAATTCTCGCCCATGTGCAGAGATGGAAGAAATGGTCTACAGAAATTCCCCTGGACAGCTTTAGCAAGAGACCAAAATGCATGAGTTTCGGAAGGATGACTCACCAATCTCTTACCAATTCTGCGGATGTTCTCCGACTTCGCTCGGGCAATATCTATTTTGAAGGCCAAGTTGAGCTGGTTTTTTAATATGCTGCTTTTTACATCCCGTACCGTCGCTGCATTTGCCCATTATAACATTTCTGATATCGGCTTTTATAATTTTCTTCGTAATTCGTCTAGTTTTACAGGATCATTCCTATTTTTTGTTTTCTCTGAAGAGTATTTAGAGAAGAAAAGGATTGCAGAGAGGACTCTGCAATCCTTTTCTTCTCTAAATACTCTTCTTAAGTCTTTGAATAATTATTTCGTGTAGAATTAAGGCATTTTAAATATCCACGTCAAACAGATTCCTATACCTAAGTTGAGGTATTATAGAGGTATTATACTTCTCTATAACTTCGATGAACACCCTGGTGACCGTATTTTCTGGTTAAATATGTGTTTCATTTTCATGGACTCCCAATATTGCCTGACTGAGAAAGCTTATAACTGTGTAAACCAATTTTTGTGTAACTAAGCAATTTTGGTGATAAGTAAAATACCACCAAAACCACCAAAATTGCACCACTGTAATTATACTGTAATACCTTAAGATGTGATTTTCAGCCTGGACGCCTAAATATTAGGCTTGAGAAAATCACCCATAAGTATATAACCAGGTTTAGGTACTAAATTACTTACCAGTTTAACATACAGCCCGTTTATTACTACTGCAAAAAATTGGTTGTCTGTAAAGTCGGTGTAAGTGTGTGGTGTAAATAAGAAAACAGTGGAAAAGAGATAGATAAACGCTCAGGCTGATCGTGCCTCTCTATCGCTTGTTCCGCGCTCTCGCTTGCACGCTCGACTCAGGCGGAACGTGACAATGAGTCATGCTTTTTCGTGCGTGCAGCCGACGTTCATCGATTTATAAGACGTTATCACGTCAAAACCTCGTTCTAGTCAAACCGTTGCAAAACGAGGAAATATCATACATCACAAAATAAATAAAATAAAAAATAAATATTTAAACAGACATCACGACTATCATCCCCTAGGAGTTAAAAATAGAATAGAGAGAAAAAAAATAGAGTTTGTCCTTGAATACCCTTTTTAATATAAGTAAATTACCGAGATCAAGATATTTTATATACTTATTTATTTACTTATGGAGCATTTATTTTTATTTGAGTGGCGAATAAGATCGACTATTAAAACGGTAACCTCATCAGTGAAGCAGTACCAAAACGCTTCATCTTATAATGAATTGCCCCACAAACCTAAAGAAGCACGCAAACCGCGGATAGTGTAAGCGACACTGGATTCACACGTATATTTGTCACAGTCAATCCTCGTCGCCAGGAGAGAGTACAGCCTTCCTTATATCGTGGCATATCCAGGATTAATGTCTATTTTTTGTGGTCATCTGTTGGAGGACTTGGATGTACATTTAGTTCTGTAGTTCTATATATGTACCGCTAGATGGCATTATGTGGTTAATTCTTTGTTATTAACTGTTCCCTTCTTCTTACACCAATAACTAAGATATTTAAAAATGATTTAACCTCTTTTTTTGGTTTAGTAGTTTTTTAGTAGCCTTTTTAGGTCAACTGCGACCTTTCCCCTGACCTTGTATGTCAACCAGTAACAGCATGGAAAATTAACAGACGCTGCATTTGAGGTTGCTGAACGTGACGGAATTGTTGTTACGTTGTACTACAAGACAGAACGTCCGTAACTTGCCTGAATGATTCCCCATCAACTGAATCATTTTCAGTTTTGATTTGCTTGTCTTCCAGGTTATGTACGTGCAGACAAATAGTATACCTTCTGTGGATGTTACATAAATTTTACACTTTTATGATATTGGGCACTTTTACGACAATGGCTTTTTTAAATTACGATACGATATTAGGACAGCATTTAATGAGGTCGTCAAGCTTCAAAAGTTTGTAAGTTTCACAAATGTTCAGCTTTTGTTCATTCAAAAGGTATAATTAAGCTGACTAAGGGAGTGTTCCCTTTATAGACAAGAAACAATAAGCAATCAACGGCCAGACAGGACCATAAATCAGTCAGAATCTACCGTGGGAACTGACAGATGCTGTGACGGAGCTAGATCACTTCATTTTGGTGACCATGGCTTGGTATATATAGTGTAAGTTCTTTATTACGTTACTTGAAATAATTTAATTCCGTCATTCCAGATTTGAAGGTAAACTATTGCATAACTACTTACGTAAATTAACGAGCATTTTTTAGAACTATTCAAACATAGAAAGCTTTTAGAGAAGGATTAAACCACATGAGTGTATTATAGATAAAGATAGGAACTGCACAAAAATTGCACGAAGAATATCAAAGCGAATTTCGTCTCTTATCATAAACAAAAGTTGCTCGAATTATTCATGTGGAAAAATCAATGCTGAAAAAAGGAAAAGAGAGTGCAGTTGGAGAGCTGCATCAAGACATCATATCTGGTATTAATTAGTCACGGCTATAAAAATGTCATAGAACTGAAGAGTTGGTTTGTATGCGCTTATCTCAAGTATATAATAATAAGACATTTATATCAGATTGTATCCATATTGCATTAGATAGGCTTTTTATTGAAGAAAACCTAATCATATCACACTACGAAATATAGGTAGTAGCGGATGTAACTCAGGCCAAAGTTTGCTAAAATTGGAAATCGATTTCAGAATACATTGAACATGCTAATAATATATTTACTTAATGTGACATTCAAATATTTAGCTACTGTCTGCCGAATGTACTTGAAATAAAAACGACCTATCCAAGTCGTATACGAATATATACGTACCGTTTCCTAACCCCTTTTTAGATGTAAATATGCGTACGATGGGGTTGTCACCGAACGACACAGTGAATGTTTACAGAAAAAACACACGAGACATGTTTATCTTGTTGAAAACCTTTTACTTTTCGTTGATTGTGTTTTTAAATCATCTGACAGAGATGAAAGAAATGAAAACAGCAAAACGCAGAGGTATTTAAATTCGTGTGCCTTAGGAAGTCGGAATAGTAATTTAGTCTCGAAGACTTAGCAATTACAGTGTAAGAATAGAATAGTGTAAGAATAGAATAGTGTAAGAATAGAATAGTGTAAGAATAAAATAGTGTAAGAATAGAATAGTGTAAGAATAAAATAGTGTAAGAATAGAATAGTGTACGAATAGAATAATGTAAGAATAGAATAGTGTAAGAATAGAATAGTGTAAGAAAAGAATAGTGTAAGAATAGAATAGTGTAAGAATAGAATAGTGTAAGAATGGAATAGTGTAAGAATAGAATAGTGTACGAATAGAATAGTGTAAGAATAGAATAGTGTAAGAATATAATAGTGTAAGAATAGAATAGTGTAAGAATAGAATAGTGTAAGAATAGAATAGTGTAAGAATAGAATAGTGTACGAATAGAATAGTGTAAGAATAGAATAGTGTAAGAATAGAATAGTGTAAGAATAGAATAAGAATACTGAGTATTCATATCCTATAAGGAATACTGGATACTGTAATTAATACAACTAAGGTCTCAAACAAATGGTAAGTGGGTGGCAAGATTTCCCTCGTGCGATGCCGCCTCTGCGGCCCAGTTATAAAGCTCTGGTGACCTGTCTCTAAAGTAGTAAAACAGCACTAAGCTAGAAGTAGTTATTAATAGCGGTCTTTGCAATGTTGTATCTAAACGCTGGTGGAGAAAACAATGTTCAAATTTTTTGACACATGTATAGGGCAAAAAGTTTATCTGGTGACTATCACCACGGTATAAAAGCGGATAATTTTACAAAATGGCTGACAGAGAAGCTTATTCCAAATCTTTCAGAACCTTCACTTATTGTTATTGATTGATTGGTCATGTATATTTTATCCAATATACATGACCTTATCATACAAGAGCAAAGGGATCTAAATCTCTTATCCGAATGGTTTCGGTATAATCTCCTAACTCTAAATGCTAGTAAAACTTATTACATCATTTTTAAGTCTAGAAACAAGCCTATCTTGCAGCATACATCCCTTACTATTAATAATATCCCGGTAGAAGAAAAAACCAAAGAAAAATATCTTGGTCTGAGGATAAACAACTATTTAACGTGGGGTGATCAGATAGATTACATTAAAAATAAGCTTTCACTCCACAATTTGGGTAGATCTGTACCTCGACAAATGCGCTATACAATATATAATTCCTTAGTCAAATCCCATTTGTTATATCGAACAGAGGTATGGGGCAGTGCCACTAAGACTAAGTTGAGTGAGCTACAGATTGTGCAAAATAAAATAGTAAAAAGCCTTTTCCAATACCCTTACCTAACATCTACCAAAAAGATCTATGATGAAACCAATATTATGACTATAAACCAACTATATTATATTTATAACACATGTAGTACTATTAGAAGAATAATCCATACCAACATCCAGACAAATATATCTTTTATAAAGAAATCACAAATTACAAAACGTAGTATTCGCCGACTCAGCCTTCTTGTTCTTCCAAAGATCCGAACAAATTATGGTAAAAAAAGTATCTTATTTGAAGGAGCGCAACTTTACAATAAACTACCCTCCAAAATTAAAAATGTGAACTCATTTAACGTTTTAAAGCCAAGCTAGCAAAGCACATTTTACAAAACGTCTCCTAAAAGTAAATGCGTTAAGTGGGTGTAAATTGGACATATTATGCTTTGTATAGAGTCTGTCTGAATACCTTAAATGCTATCTACTGTTCTCAAGTGACTTTGTCTTTATGAGAATAAATTCTTTAAACCTGTTGATAACGCTAGCTATTCGGTACAGATTACAAACAACCACACAAGATGATACCTATAATATGAAATAATAAAAAATGATGAAATAAATGATGTTCACTACGATGATCATCAACAAGCGTGCCCGTATATCAGATAGATGAAGTATTGAAATCGCACGGTCATGAAGTTTTAAAGCTCATACCATTGTACTTACATAAAAAAAATTATAGAAATGATTTGGGGCATGCTAAAGCAAAAAGTTGCTAAAATAAAATGTAAATAGCCTGCAAGTAATCGAGTTGCTGGCAAATATTCTAGTTCTGAATTAAGCTTCAAGTTTTTTAATGATTTAAATCAACGTTTATTTTCTTTTTCTTATTTATTACTAACCTGCCGCCCGTGGCTTTGCCAACGCTCTTTTTTTGACAGTTTTAAGGAGTCCCCTTTGCAATTTTGGGATGAAATGTAGCCTATGTCCTCCAGACTTTAACGTACATTCCAAATTCCATCAAAATCTGTTCAGTAGTTTAACCAGGAAAAGGTAACAGAGTTAATAAAGCATATATAATATTAATAATAATTTATAGTAAGTATATGTAGCCCCAGCATGTTAATCCCAGAAATTAGTTGTGTTTTTACATACCTTCTCATACCGTGGTGTAGTTTTACCACAAACATCATTTTATAATCTAATTTCTAATTCTGAATTAGTTTCACGTGACCTAATTAATCCACTACAATCGTACAAAATCGTGTGGGACCGTGGGCATTTTTCTTTCCAGTATAGAAATTAATAATGGTGTGCACAGCTATTACAAAGATAAAGACTTTGTTAATACACAATAACATGTTGAACGCTAATCTCAGCAGCCATCAGTCCTATTTGAAATTTTTTTTTTGATATTTGTCTGTTTATACAGAAAGGTTGTGAAACACCATCCTGCGATCCACAGAAGTGGAGCAAAAAAGTAAAAGAAGATCCTGAAATAGAGTAGTATGGGATGGTGCATGAAGTTATAATTAAAACGCGTGTGGAACCCCGGGCACAGCTAGTAAATAATATGAAAGTCTATAATGATCAGAAATAAAAAATACTACAAAAAAAATACTACCTCGGTACTGAAAAATACTAAATACTGAAATATGAAAAAAAAAATTGTGTCAAATCGTTCAATTTTGTTTCGTCAATATTTCCAGTTTTTCTTTAACCTAAAACCTACTACTCGGACTATTACGAATTTTTTAATTGGTCTAGCCGTTCTCGAGTTATGCGTTTATCAATGAACAGCATTGAGTTTTTATTTCTATAGATAGGTAAAGTCAAAAACTAGCGATTAGACAACACTAACAGTGCCTTGCTATCTAGTACTCACATCTATTCATTTGCCATCTAATACCTAGCTAAGATGATCTGATCAAAAGCTCCCAATTTTTGTGATCTCAAAAGCCATGTTTTCAAGTTTCGCTAACTTTGACAGTAGTAAACAGCTGTGTCGTTTGTGACGTTTAGTGTCTTGATTTGATACAACATAACCTAAGTGGTCGGCTTTTAAGGTTAAAATTTTATCTGTGTGTCGATTTCTGTGCGAGAATATTGTTAACTGTAATTGCAAAATATGTTTTAGTATTCAAAACGTACATTGAATCCCAAGTGCCGGGTTTCCTGACACTCGCGTGGGCGTCTGACATCAAAGTTATTAATAACGTAGTGTAAATAAAAACTTGTTTATATTTTCTAATTCCCTCTAAAATACTTCTTACGGTTAATTTAGTTCTAGATCTCTTTAGTCGTTGTAATAATGTTGTAATGCTAGGTTATATTAAACATTTAGTAAGTATTTCTAGTACTTTTAAAAATAAACTTTTTAATAATAATTGTGGTGTTAATCATCTTAGAAATAAATTAAAAGCCATGGCTAGTGAGAATCTGAATTTAAAAACAAAAAGCGATTTGAATTCGGAACAGCCGGCGAAAAAAATAAAGCTGGAACCGGAACTAGAAAGTGATGAGAAACAATCTGTTATGACAAGAACTGTAGCAACTATGTGTGGAGCTTGGAGACCTGAAGAAGAATATGGAGGCATAATCTTTGTTTTTAAGAATAGGGATGGTGGTCTGAGCCCTGATCCAGTGAAGGAAGAAGACTTTCCGGAGAACATTAAAGATTTCTGGGAGGCGAGCCTGTCAGCCAACGATGATGAACAGGTATGTAACTTTATTATAGACACCTAGAATAATTCTGAAATAAGATAATTTGTATTTTAGCTATTGATGTAAGTTATTACATTATTTAAAATAATAATATTAAGAATTATATAGATTCATGGTTTAAAAAAAAATAGCGCCATCTGTTAGAAAAAGTATGTACTATAAAGTGTACACATTTACCAATAAACTGAACTCCGCGGCGCTTCCATTCGCGTTAACAGATGGCAGTAAGAAACATTTTGGTTGCTTATGAGTTACCGTGCTTCTAAGTTTCATCAACAGAGGACGTGTAACTATAAATCTCAATAGCATAACAGCCATGAATTTTCAGATTTCTCTAACGTTTACAGAACCGCTAAAAGCCTGCTGTGCGTGCTCTGTTTAGATTATTTTTGTAATGGATATACCGCTGTGTAATAAATGGAATTTGGTTTCACGTATAGTACAGAGACACCCATTAGTGCGTATAAGTATAATGAAATTTTATGTACTGAATGTACTGCGTCTGCAACTTAGGTGTTATATTTTGTAATATGAAGTAAAATAAAATGATTTAAACTCTTGTATTGTATCCACTCTGTCTTCTTCTCTCTCGGGACTCCCACTACGATTAAGTTACATGCGATGAAATGATGTTTAATCAAGGGTCATTGACATGACTTCTAACTCGAAATTATTCGTGTTTATATGGCTTGCATGACATATCAAATGTAACCTTTAAGAATAATTATTGTTGGAAAAAGTTGTTATTACCTAAATGTTACTATTTAGACATAATAATGATTTAAACACATATTAAATGCGTTGTACGAGTAAAATAATAATTATTAACGACACGCAATCGTTTACTTCACCAGTGTTATATTTTAAAACTACTAAGTTTACTAGTGTGTAGCTGAACTGTGTAATAGTAAACCGAGTCTTTTAAACTGCTAAACTGTTGCTCCTAGTCTGGGGTAGGTATTCCTATGTATAAAACGTCGTGTCGTTCTGATCCTAGTTCGGCCATAATTAATTAAATTTTAAACTTATTTGTAACATCAATCGAGCTATTCATTTTAAGTAAGTATAAGTTATACTGTATCAGGTCAAAACAATATACAGGAACCCCTGTAGCTTTTGTTATTGTTTTCACATATTTTTTTTAATTCATATAAACACACTAGCAGTTCCCGCGCGGCTTCGCACACTTGTACATATTTATGTATTTTGCGCGGAACCCTAATTCTTTTTCCAAAATAAAAGTAGCCTAAGTTACTCCTTATAACACCAGCTATCTGCCAGTGAAAGTCCTGTGGAAATCCACCCACCCAGGGAAGTCCACCCGTTCCGGAGATTAGCCGGAACAGACAGACAGAAAAATTTTAAAAACTGATTTTTAGGCATAGGTATCGTGCAAAAAACTGTATGAGCTTAAAACTAAAAAAACTTTTATTCTGACATTACAAACAAACACTTCAATTTAATTTATTTGTATTTATATTGTTTAAACATTTTAGCTTACCTACGCTACTTCTTTGAATTGAATTTGCTTATCTTCACTCATTAATAAAATATATCGATAAGTAAATGTACTTTCATAAATATATTTATCCGTGTTATAGCTTAATATATATAGTACTAGCTGACCCGGCGAACTTCGTACCGCCATATTTTATTTCGAGATTTAAACTATCCTATCTCTCAAGTTGGATCGAACTGCACATGGTGTGCGAATTTTATTATAATCGGTTAAGTGGTTTAGGAGTCCATTGAGGACAAACATTGTGACACGAGATTTATATATATTAAGATATTAAGATTACATATATATAGTTATGTAGCACCCCGCGGTTTCACTCGCATATATTCCGTTTCGGTGGGAATATCCCTTTCCTATTGTAGTGTAGAAAAGTAGCCTATATGTTAATCCAGGTCTCCAGCTATCTACATATCAAGTATCATCGCAATCGGTTCAGTAGTTGGCGTGAAAGAGTAACAAACATCCATACATACATACATCCATACATCCTCACAAACTTTCACGTTTATAATATTAGTAGGATATATATAGTACAAGCTATGCTTAGTTTAATAATAATAATGATACATCTTTATTGGAAACTTAGACACTAGTACAATAACATAAATATATTCGTTAAAGTCTGGATTAGTTAAAAACTGTCGCAGCCATTAACGCCACCTCCAGCCTGGGGTCCTCAGAGTTCCATCATAAACAATCTTACAAAATATACAGATTTTTTCTGCACCTCTGAGGTTCTGACAGCATGTGTGCCAAATTTCATGATGAACGCTTGTCTTTACAAGTAGTCGTAACAAACAAACTCATATATATATTTTTTTCATAAATTAGTAAACTCATCAATTAGTTACGGCCTGGCCTGGTCGTGTGCTACCACGTCCACTTCACATAATTATTATTCCAAGCGAAGCCCACAACAATCCAATTTTTGTTTACATATTTGTCGTACCCTGACCTACTCAAGCTACCTTCTTCTTACCTTTCCCGTACAATATACTCACAATTTTCCTTCATCTGGCTTGAAAGTGCCCGGTCGACGCAATTGGCTTGTCTCCTATTACGTTAGTAGGACATCATGATTATCATCAGCCTATCGCCGCCCACTGCTGGTCGAAGGCCTCCCCCAAGGAGCGTCAACTATCCCGGTTTTGGGTACTCCGCATCCGTCCACTGCCAGCCATCTTCTTCAAGTCGTCAGTTCATCGTGCCGCAAGGCGCCCACACTACGTTTGCCTAATCGCGGTCTCCACTGACATGACTGGCCCACTTCCTTCTTCTTGGGTGTGTAGATGTTTAAAGTATTAAACGCACCTCTGCCTACTCCTTTGGGGATATAACCGTGAGGGTATGTATGTATTTGTCATAATGAATGATGTATGAAAGTTTCCATACCCTAATATGTACAGGAACATACGTATTTCCAAGCACAGCTAATCCCATCAATAGATCTATCTTTATGTACTAAGCTCTAAATATTCCATCTACTCTCACTTGAGGAAGATTAATTCATAAGCCAGCTTCTATCTTATGCAAACTACGTTCAGGATACGTGCAATTTTGTGCAAAATAACGTTTCAACATCGAACTGTGAATATGAACTAAAATGCTTTTCGATATTATTAATAGATTCAACGTATAGCGATGTTTTTCTCGCGATTGAGACGAATTAAAAAGCCAAATGATTATATTAAGAAATACAATTTTTTAACATCAAATATAGACATTTACATAAAATTTAATTGTTATTTAATAGCTGTTGCCCGCGCCTTCGTCCGTGTGGAAATTTTGGTCAAATCTATTCCACGGGAACCGTACAATTTTCGGGATAAAAAGTAACCTATGTTCTATTCCACATTATAATCTATCTTTGTGCCAAATTTAATTAAGATCCATTCAGCAGTTTTTACGTGACAGAGTAATAAACATCCATTCATCCATACATCCGTTCTCACAAATTTCTCCTTAGAGCATTCTCTAGCAGTCAACCTTTGGGATGATGTAAAAATTTTATACTTCAGGACCAAAGATGTGTTGAAGTTTTTATTGATATATTTCAATTACGGAATTATAGTAGTTATATTAATCGGGCAATCTTGATAACAATACACGGGATCCACACTATTATTTTCATTATATATATGGTCATTAATACATAATATATGTATGTACAAAGAATTAAATAATGTTGTGACTGTCGGTCTCTATTTGTTAGTGTATAGAGTGGCAGAATATATTATAGATTGTACCTATAATATTTTCTGCTAGAAGAATGAAAAGATTAGTCCGTTTTTAAGTTCAAAACCTAACCTCCCATTTCGAAATCACCTTTAACTGACCACACAGAACCACAATACCAAACGCTTCAAAACTAATTAGTTAAACCATAACTTTCAAATGGTAGGAAACATTTGAGCAGTATTTAAAACGCGTTGTCTACGAAAATGTTATGACAAAGGCGAATTCCAGTGTCTCCGTGTGCCGTACGAAATTGCGGGCATTCCTGTGAAACTCGACAGCGTAAATTCTTTAAAACAACTTTGAATTTTGTAAGTAGAAGCGCATATTGTCGCTTACCAGTGCATGTATGTGCGATCATGATAACTATTTTGCATGGCGTATCAGCACAGATTTAGAAGTAGCTAGCTGCTTCGACTGCAGATGTATCGAGGCCAAAACTGTACTATACTTCTGATATAGATCTTTAGGAGTTCCAAGACAGCTTTACTTTTCCTGGGACTCACCGAGTGTCATAGTTGACGTTTTCGCATGTTGTGTTGATCCTGGAAAATCTCATCAGTAAAAGTGCGGGCAGTTTAATCTTATAAATAAAAAAACTGACTCTTGGCGGTTACTAGTATTATGACAACCCAGAACGACAGCATTATTATCTGTCTTTTTACAGATAAATGTTCATGTAATATTCTAGATATTGAAATGCCAGCATAATATATATTATATATTTTAGGAGGTGGAATACTTTACATAACTTTGGACGTAGAATTGTTCAACTTTCAAACAATGGTTATGATAAAACCATATTGTTCGTGTTATGCGTGTGAAGTGAACGGGCCAAAGTGTCTACCTACACATTTTGATACTGAAAACGAAAATTTAAGAAAAGGAAAAAAAAAAGAATTGTAATCAGATTTTTCATAATGTTTCGAGTTGACGACCACACACATACTAAGATAAGTAAGATATTGTCATCGAGAAGGGATATTAGGGTTAGAAGTTTATTATCAACAACTAAAACATGATTTGTGTACAATTTTGCACTTTTTCTTATTTATTTAAAATTTGTAACAAGTGTGGCTCTTTATTCGTTGTTTAGTTCGCAAACAGGCAAATCTAAGACTACGTATGTACCTAAGAAATGAGACGGGGTCACCTATGTCGCTCTTGTTATATTCTTGCATCAAAGGTTGCTTCCTGGTTTAAAGATAAAAGGCGACGATTAAAAATAGCTAATGTGCTCTTGCACTTATTTCAATCGCGACACGAGCCGTTCTGTATCTTAAGTGTCTAGAGTTATTTTACTTTAATATAACATTTTAATGTGTGGTAAAACGAATTGTCGAGAAATATGGTCTAAGGACAAGTTTTTATGATTCAGTTAATTATTGCTATTCCAGTCATGATTACGGGTTTATGTCTTTCTTATAACTGTTAAAAAGTTTTTGAAACCTTCTGGGTGATGAGTGATGAGAAAGTCTTGGTTTTGTAATTTAAGTTCGTAAGTAATTAAAGGAATGTCTGATGTTGAAGGATAAAATGAGTAATTCTTGAAATGTACACTTATGTGAATAATGACAAGTGAAATTATGCTCTGTGCTTAAATACTTATATAAACTTCGTTATTTATCACATTTTCTGACCATTATGAATATTGCTACACAATTGTTGGGCAAATTGCTCATTATGCCAATTAAGCTACATAAAGGAAGGGCGCGCTAGGACCAAGGACATACATGGAAGAACTATGATCAGATGCTGGATAGAAAACAACTGTGCTCTGTAAATCAGTTGTTTTCTATTCAGTTAAGAATTAAAGGCTAATAAAGGCGGACGGTTTATACTGCTTATGCTTATCTCGAATAAAAAACAATTACGAAAGTTCGGTAAAGTGTGTTGTGTGAAACTCTCTTATTGGCGACAGACAATGCGGCGATTAGGCGGTCTGTGACAACTGCTTAAAATGTCCCCTTCAACACCGCACGACGACTCAAAACTCCATTTCGGTCCTTGTACATGAAGAAAGAAAATAAAGAAAAATCGATTTATTTTCTAAAACACAGCATATAACAAATAAAAATAATAACAGGTAACATTTTTTGACGTGTCATTTGTTACATGACTGTTATATGACGCGTCAATGCCACGTATACGACCACGTTTCTTTGAATGTTACTTACAAAAAAAGAACTTTTTATGTTACTGAGGGTTGTACGCCGTGCCCTAGAAAATAGGTGTACCCTCAGTATACACTGCGATGGACAAATGCCAAATCAGTACTGATTTTCAGTGCCCACCTTGATGACGGTACGCTCCTCTAAATAGTCTGCCACTAGCCGCCTCCGGTACCCTGGCACTTCGTAATAGGGGAGTGCTTCCCTGATACAGCTGAATGTCAGACTATTGGACTGATTACTACTGTTGGCGATCTCTAACGACACCGCCACAGCTCACC
This sequence comes from Callimorpha dominula, assembly GCA_949752705.1. Lineage (NCBI taxonomy): Eukaryota > Metazoa > Arthropoda > Insecta > Lepidoptera > Erebidae > Callimorpha > Callimorpha dominula. The sequence continues at coordinate 22,249,599 of OX456993.1, forward strand.
TCCTCTTCGGTCACGGCCCTCAGGCGCAACACAACGCCCTGCTCGAAAACCCAATTGGGCGTCGGACAAATCGGGGCCGACCTCACCAGACGTATAATCACCTGCCCGGAACTAACGGTTAAGTGGGATGTCAGCATTGAACCACACGATACAATGCTGGGTCACAAGTTACCGAATACCTACTTGTTGTTTTTTGTTTTTACGTAAGTAGTAGTCGTTCTCACTACCATATTGTTTTTATTGCGTTGCGTTTTAGAAATTAACAGGGATTAAAAATATCAACTTTTTAATTATTAACTTACACGATCAAAATCACATCAAACTAGCATCTTGGCATCAAGTACATTTTTAACTATAAAAAATTATCCAATTAATATTTACCAAATCTTTCTTCTCCAAATCTAGTCTGGCTTCTTATTTTGATTCCTAATGTTTAAGTTAACACCTTATCCCTATATTTTTGTGTATTGTAAATGGGCCCTACGATTTCGTGGTATTATAAGTGGAACTCTCAGCGGCCTTTGGGAATACAGACCAACTTCACGTAACCGATTTCGGATGGTTTGGTCGCTTATCAGCAAGCCAGAAGAGCTGTGTAGTGCCAAGAGCGACAACCACAGTACGTTGCGTGGACCCAGCTTGCAATATGGCGACGGCTCTCATCATCTCTTCTAGTGTCAAATGATGTCGTTGCTCCATATCGATGCAATTTTTTCAGTTCCGATACAGAAATTGTAATGGTTTTGTAAAAACGCTATTACATTCTTTTATAGGAATCCTGATTGACAGTCGGTTTTCTATTTTTAATCAAAATTTAAAGAAAATTCTTTATTCAAATAATAAAATTCACACAAAAGAATCAATAACGATCCAAAAAAAAAAAATATTAAAATGATATCTAATCCACAATTACGGCGATACTCTAAAACGTACTTGATCCTTAGACACTTTTGATGTGTGTACATACCTACATTATAAATATATTGATATATTTTTATACCAATATATATAAATATTTAGGCTATTTTGGAGTCACGTGCTCTCTCTCTCTCATAGAAAGCAAGCCAGTTATTTTTGTTTCGTCTTGGAACTTCGTTCCAACCGGGTGTCCCTTGACACCTCTCAAGTTTCTTAAACTAACCGGACGGTTGCTGACTCCTAAAATTAAAAGAGGCATTATATTACACATAGGTTTAGTGGTCAACTCTACTAAAAATATCGGCAGTGCTTGACCAAGAAGCCTACATTTTGTTTTTCCTATTTTTAGGGTACCGTTCCTCAAAAGAAAAAGGAACCCTTATTCGTATTGCTCAGAGAGACAGACAACGAAGTGATTCACTTCGTTGTAGGTCTCTCGGCAATGCGTTGAAGTATCAAGTTGACATAAACATTAAATACTTATGTCTGAGGTCCCTTGAAACTAAAAAAATTAGGCTTTTTAAGGCTATTACCCTGCTCAATGACCTTGAAGATTTTTTTTGTTACTTTGGCGCTGCCTACCGACAAACGACCATACTAAAAAGTTAAGGGCCACAGATTAAGCAAGAACACAGATATGTCGCAGAGTTGTTATCGTTTTTGCCTATTTCATTCGCTCTCTGAGAGAATTAATTAACATTTTGTACCTCTAGTTTTTGTAGTCTTATACTCTCTCTAATTAAGCACGGGTGCTACTATATGACACCTTCTAAAAGTCTGATGATTACCAGGTAAGTGCTTATCGGTTCTCAGTAACGGAAATAGTTAGGATGACCTAGCTTTTAAAATTTATCTAATTGAGCACGGGTGCTACTGCATGACACATTCTGAAGGTCTTATGATGACCAGATAAGTGCTTATCGGTTCTCAGTAACGGAAATAGTTAGGATGACCTACCTTTTAAAATTTATCTAATTGAGCACGGGTGCTACTGCATGATACAATCTGAAGGTCTTATGATGACCCGATAAGTGCTTATCGGTTCTCAGTAAAGGAAATAGTTGGGATGACTTAGCTTTTCAAATGTATCTAATTGAGCACGGGTGCTACGGCATGATACATTCTGAAGGTCTTATGATAACCAGGTAAGTGCGTATCAGTTCTCAGCAACGAAAATAGGATGACCTAGCTTTCAACATTTACCTTGTTTAATTGTGCACGGGTGCTTTTGTATTTAAGACTTTGCCCAACAATTGTTTTATATATTATGGAAACTAGTTTCCTTTTAGTGTTAAAGTTAACTGCAGACGCTGAACATCGAGTTTGGTATCCACGCCGGCACGAGTAATTCACTCTTTTACCACCCACAAATTTGGCAACCACACAATGAAAAATTTCCACGATGTTACTGTCAACGAGACTTCTGGAATGCCGTGCAATAATATTAACAAAAATACATATTTTCTGCCATAAGAAACTTGTAAAAAATGCTTGCGGTAGAATCTCAACTTTTGTGGACTGTTACAGAAATGGTTTTTACATTTGGTATGGGTACGAAAAGAAATGTGAATGTACAGCTTGATGTCCTCAAAAAGTTTCTGAGTGCTAAAATCTGAAGAGGAATATTCTGCCAACTAGACTGTCCCGTCTTGGTTGTTAACTTTTTCCGATTTAAATTTATAAAAAAAGTTAGCATAGTAACTGCTTGCAAAAATTCAATATAAATATTTTTTTTTATTTTTTAAACATTGTTTTATGATTGGACTACCAATCAAAAGACAATCTTTCAATATTTTTTTGTTTTATCGTATAGCTATCTATAAAAAACGTATTAATTTATAGTATATCTGAAAAATAATTCATCAGTCACCGAGGTCTCCATGAGCCTTTACAAATGAGTCCAAACACGATGGTTCTACGTAGTACCATCACTGAGATTCTATACCCACCTTCGGAGTCTACCATCAGGTAGGTGACATCATCAATCATTTAGGTCTCTATCCTACGTCAAACGATTTGACCAATGGCAGGATCCGAGATCAAGTCGAACTAAACTGCGTTTTCATATTTTACTCAATCAATTTCATTGCATAAAACGTGAGTACTCAGTTTAGTTGAATAGATTTTCTCGGCCTCGCTTCACCTTACATTTATTTTTATAATCAAGCTTATTCTATGACACGTTCTTATAACAAAATAAAATTACAAACTACTTTACATATATTTACGAACTTAATATCTATTCATTTTTACGAAATATTTTTTACATAGGCTGCACTAAAAGTATCGGGAATGGAATATTTCCACTGTTTCTGTCATATTGAAATCTTTTTAATTGAAAACACCTTGGTTTTAAAAATCGAATACCATTTATTTATTTAAAAAAAGATTCTCGGTCTTATCACAAGAAAACACACACACTCGAGAAAATTCAAGAGCGATGATTTATTATGACTTTCGAAGTGGTTTAACGCAAAAACAGTGTGTTGACCGGATAATTTCTGCATTTGGTGATGAAGCCCCATCCAAAACCACAATTTATCGCTGGTTTGCTGAATTTCAACGTGGACGTGTCAAGCTCAGTGATGATCCCCGTCAAGGTCGTCCAAAAACTGCAGTCACCCAAGAAAACGTTGATGCTGTGCGTAAGCTAATTGAGGAAGATCGACATGTGACATACCGCGAAATTAAGGCAACTTTAGACATTGGCATGAGTCAAATACAAATAATCTTGCATGAATAATTAGGTGTAAAAAAGTTGTTTTCCCGATGGATACCGCATTCGCTCTGTGAAGAGCAAAAAGCAGCAAAAAGAGCAAAAAGTTCGTTCACGGAGTGTTGCAAAAAAAATAGTGGCCACGTTTGTCTCCAAAACCGGCCATGTTGCGACTATTTCTCTTGAGGGACAAAAATAGGTTAATCCAGAATGGTATGCTAGCATTTGTTTGCCACAGGTCGTTTCTGAACTCCGTAAAGAGAACTGCAACCGCCGCATCATCCTCCATCACGACAATGCGAGTTCTCACACCGCGCACAGAACAAAAGACTTTTTAAAGCAAGAAAACATAGAATTATTAGACCATCCGCCGTACAGCCCCGACCTAAGCTCTAATGATTTCTATACTTTCCCTAAAATAAAGAATAAATTGCGTGGTCAGAGATTTTCATCACCTGAAGAAGCTGTGGACGCCTACAAAACGGCCATTTTGGAGACCCAACTTCCGAATGGAATGGTTGCTTCAATGATTGGTTCCATCGTATGGAAAAATGTGTCAAATTTCGCGGAGAATAGAATAGAATAGAATAGAATATTCTTTATTGTACACCATAATACATTAAACTACAATGATTGATCTTAATATTAATGTTATGTACGAGTACAATGGGCGGTCTTATCGCTAAGAGCGATCTCTACCAGACAACCTTAGGATGGATTTAGTGGCAGAAATAAGTAGTAGTTGTCGGTGTACTACATATATACACACACATATACCTAGTCTTATACATAAGCATACAATATACATATATAAATATACAAATATATATATATTGTGACGCTTTTACCAACGTGTAACGCGTGGAGTACTTCTTCTAAATCAACTACGGCGTACTCCACCACGTATAAAGCTTGGACCACGTGTAAAGCTTGGGGCTTTAGGGTATCCGGGTACGATAGGTGTTAGCTAGAGATGTAAAATTAAAATAGCAGGCAAACGCACTATGCAATATAATCAGGATCAGATTATTCATATAACAATTATAACTTCACACAAATGAATTATAAATACTATTTCTTGAATTATTCCGTGCACCTTTGGCACGATAGTCGTCCAGACCGTCTTCTGTCTCCCGGCGACTCCCTTGTCTTCAACATTTATTCTTCATAAAATATTTCGAACGTATTCTAAATTCGAGTTTGGTGCCACCAGTCTGTGCCTCTCGCGTAGTAAAGAGTTATTCTTCCAATCGAAGGAGTATGTAAGCTGTGCGAGAGTTCCCGTCACTACAATATCTATATATTTTCATATATACCGAAGCAATAACATGAATAATAAAATTAAATGCTAAGAAAATACGAACGATGTGGAGTGCAAAGGCATTTATAACTCTAAGTTTTCTGATGATCTTAAGAATCTCGAATGTGTGTCATGAAGGAACTCAAAACGTCCCTTAAGATAGGAAGGTGTGGAAGGGTAAAACAATATATTATATAATAAAGAAAGGATATGAGCATTCCGGCGAATGCGTATGGGTAACCACTCAAGCTTTTGACGAAATTCTGAGACGTGATCATACTTGCGTAAACCAAATATAAATCTTATACAAAGATTTTGGAGTCGCTCGAGTTTGTCTAATTGGGCCTCGTTGAGATCTAGATAGCTGACATCTGCGTAATCAAGTATTGGGAGTAGTAGCGTGTTTGCAAGTGCAATTTTGGTGACAGTAGGAAGAAAGTTGCGTAGCCGTCTCAATGATCCCGCAGATGAAAACATTTTGCGGCTTACACATTTTACTCCTGCAATTGTGGGCCCCAAGATAACTCATGGTCAATAAAGATCCCTAATTTTTTTAGTTTTTGACTGATTGGAATCGGGATACCATCAAAAATAACCTGCGGAAGTTGGGTCCAGGTAACCCTTGTAATCTTCCTAGAGCTGCCTACAATAATAACTTGGGTCTTGGTTGGATTTACGGTAAGCCCATGTGACACACTCCAATCACGGATTCGAACCAGATCAGTATTAATATTGTCAACTGCTTCAGACAGTTTTTCTAAAGGTGCTTGAGAGTATATCTGAAGGTCGTCTGCATAAAGGTGGTAGTGAGAAAGAAGTTGATGTGAGATTGAATTTATAAAAATTGCGAAAAGAAGAGGAGATAGAACGCCACCCTGGGGTACGCCGGCAGATATGTTGCACCAAGATGAATTAGTGTTATCGATGCATATGCGCTGACGGCGACCGCACAGGTAACTACGAAGCCAATCAATTGACGTTGGAGATATGTTAAATGCATTGGAAAAATCGAGGAGAGCAAAAACAGTAAGATTTCCATTTTCCATTCCGGTTCTTATGTCATCCGTAACATTCACCAGGGCTGTGACAGTACTATGACCGGGACGAAAACCAGATTGGTGGGAGTTAAAAAGGCAATTTTTGGTCAAGAATGAACTAAGTTGGTTGTGGACGAGGCGCTCAAGGACTTTAGAAAGGAAAGGCAGTATGGAAATCGGACGATAGTCAGAGTGGGATACAGGGTTTGGTTTTTTTGGTATGGGTGTGACTTGGGCATCTTTCCAAGTAGATGGAAAAACTCCGCTGGATAATGAATGGTTAAGGATATGGGTAACGATAGGAAGAATTTCGTCAAGGATAGGAAGGATCATGTTACGGCTGACATAGTCACTACCAACTGCATTAGATGCGATCCCTAAAATGCTCTTCTTAACATCACAATCCGAGAATTGATTAAAAATAAAAGGATCATAACTAGGCCTTGGAATGTAAGAAAGATTGTTCAGCGTAATTGCCTTAATAGTCCCATCAAAATTGGACAGGGCAGTGAAGTGTTGATTAAGTAAATCAATATTTAAAGTTTTTGGGGTGACATTATGCCGTGATTTTCCAACTCCAAGTGTCTTAAGAAATTTCCAGACTTTGGCTGGATCTCCGTTTTGAACAGAGTTGTGAATATGTTTGCGTTGTGTATCTCTACACACCTTATTGCAGCGATTTCGTATCGATATATATTTTTCTTTGTTACTGTCGCTAGGCCTTATCTTAAGTTTATATTTAGCTGCAGCTTTCCTGGACAAGAGTGCCTTTATCTCGCTTGTTAGCCATGGTGAAGGTGCGTGCTTTAGCTTAACAGGTCTTACTGGAGCGTGCTTGTCGTACAGATTCAGGATACAGGTAGTAAAAAAATCAACTTTATTATCAACTGAATCTGTAGCTAACAAAGGTGACCAGTCGATGCTGTTGACATCATCACGCAAATCATTCACGTCCATGCCACCAAAATTGCGCTGCATGAGTATTTTAGGTTTAGGTTTAGGAGGACGGACTTTGTAGGACAGGAATAGGAGGTCATGATGGGAGAACGCGTCGGCTGAGTCGGTCAGTAGACCGTACTTGGCGACGTGGCCTCTGGAAGAAACTAGGATAAGGTCAAGAAGAGATGGAATGGAATTTGGAAAATGATGAGTAGCATTGAGTTGGAGAGACCAGAGGTTAGTAGATTGAAGTATCGAAATAAGAGAGGAAGATCGGAAGTCATTTTTTCGAAGAGCAAAAATACATTTTTAAATAGTAATGTTGTGTCACTTCCTTGATTCTATTTGCGATATGATTTTATTCAAAAGTCATACAACAGGAGAACTTTTAGATTTAATTTGGAAAAAATAACGCGCGTAAATTGCGGGGGTGCTCCAGCGGGGTACTGGTGAAAAAGGGCTTGTTTAATGATATTTTTTAACAAGATTTGGTAATTATTATTAAAATTTTAAACAATACAATGTATTTGTGACGACCTTAAGTACACTATATATTTTTTATATGGAAAACGCACAAAGGGATTCATCTACAATCGTTTTTAAACATTTGGTGTTTTTAGGATTTGAGCGAGGGAATCCCCTTAATCAATTTTAACACTTTGCTGGTAAGTAAAAACAAAACAAATTTGGTAAGAAGCAAGGTCTTACATAACAAGTCAAGGAAAAAAATCGGACAAACCTTAATTTGTTGTTATATCACATACTTTTTTTTTGCGATTACATACTTATATTTTGCGTTCGGAAAATTGTCTGTGACGTACATCGATATATTTTTAGAATGATAAAGTTAAGTTTGTCGCTCAGAAAAAACGGGCAATAATGTTCAAGCATCTAGATGGACGAACTTTCTACATACAAGTATATGTACGGAACCCTCCGTGCACGAGTTTAATTCGCACTGATCCGGTTTTTTTATATAGGTCAACTCGACGGAATGTTTTTATTGCAGTCGATCAAAACCTTTAAGGCGTTGTATATTAATTCTATTTGATAATAAAATTATTATCTTAATCAATCTTAATATCGTTCTATAACTTAATGAATACAACGATTAGATACTTTAGCAACAACAAGGACGGTATAAATTAGTTCGTCACAATGGCTTGTTCTTATTATAGTTTAAAATAGCAAGTAATTGAAACAAAGATACTTGGACGTTTCACTCGTGATTACTAAAAATAGGCTAAATTAAGTTGTGGTAAATTAACTTCGCGGACGAATTTCCCTCAGTCAAGGTAACCACTAGGGGGCCATTCATTATTAAGAGTCCTGAGAGGAAGAAGTTTTTCTTGTGTAAGCCGGAATGTGCGTCTTCCAATGAACACTGATGGGCATTTTAAAACAAAGTGTTAGGTACTTTTTTTATACTTAAGTAAGTTTTATTTCTTTTGACATACATTTCTAACTTCTTAAATCTTACTTTAACTGTTAGTAAAAAAATACTCTGTATGTATGCAATTATGAAAATATTATCTTTTAAAAAATAAAACAAGTTATGACTATTAGGATAGGTAACCTGATCCTCTTATAATAATTTTTAAAATATTTTTTTTTCAAATTTTAATCATCTCGTTATCGCACCAAAATGGGAGCTCAGTTCAGCTTTGTGCCTGGCTTACGCATATCGCATATATGTAGTTAGTATGACAATACTATAATTTGGCATCTTGGAGCTGATCTCATGGAGGTGGATAGTGGAACTCTTCAGCGGCTACTAGTAAATCCTATGGGTTTGGGTTCTGACTGGACATGATTCGTTTTGACGAGTCCACCAGATTGGGCTTAGTAACGATGGTCTGATGATGGAGCCAGGAGGTGGATACTTAGTGGAACTCCGTTTTATTTGGTTCGCTATTGAAACGTGTTTTTTTTAGTTTTCCTAAACTTATAATGTATTAATTGATAATACTAAAGCTCCTAGGTAGTAACAAAACTGGTAATACACACGTAACCATGTCCGTTCTTTGTTCCGCCCTCAACAATTATCCATTTCTTCACCTCATGGAGACACAACAATATGCCTTTATCAGCCATGAGCAAAATATACAGTCGATTTATCCTGATTTCCATTAATTTGCAGGTCAGAGCGAAATCAGTGCTAACCATTGCAATTTGAGTCAGCCATGCGTATTGCTCGGTGTGCCTAACGAGTCTGTTCGCGTCCCTGCTGTTTGTCTGACGTTGTGTGGAAGGACTATTATCTGATCTGTGGAGAGGTATAGAAAAAAAAATATGCCCACTACCTAGTGGTCATATTTCAGGGTCGTATAAGACCCCATGAATGACGTATGTATAATGCATAAATCTTATTTTGAAACTGACAACTTGAATTTGAGAATTGGCCGCTAAAGCTAATATGTCGTAAGAGAGAGGTCTGACATTAATGAAACTATAGGTTTTTAATAAAAAAATCGCTTGATGTCAGGATTTGTCTGAAAATGTCCCATGAAAAATAAAAGCAATAAAATTGTCGTGAAAATCTATAACATATTGATAATAAATAAAATGATTTAGGTATTTGTGCTTGTGTGTCGAAGAACCAAGTTGTTCTTTTCGGAAATATAAACAAAGAACTCTGATAACGGTAATTGGGGCTGACATTTACATTACATTTGTTCGAGTTATTTTGTTTATATAATATGGTTCCATTTTTTTTTATTTCAACTACTCAGTGTCAGTACAAACAAAGTACTTACCGAATATGTAGGTGTTTCTTCTACTCTTTATATTTAAGACTGTTTCGTTCATATATTTTTAATAGATGATTCTTTTTTATAGAAAACCGCTAGGAGCTCAGCCGCTACGTATTTCTGCTCGACCTGTCTAGATAATATATTATGTATCTTCTTTTACCGTCGATACACGAGTTAAAAGCAACAAAAAGTGTTACAAATAAATATCTGACATTGAAATGTAACTTATTGTAAGTTAAATATTGTACTTGTTGTAACTACCATGAATTTAATTATGTGTTAAATAAGGTAAAACTTAATTTTGCCGCTGGCAATGTTCATAAATATTTTTATAACTTGGCAGCCCAGTTTCCTCTTCCTTTTTATCTATTGTGCAAGATGGCTGGCTATTTTCTGGGTTAATGTTTTAAATACAGCCATCTTCTAAATTCAAGACTGGCTTTTATTTTACAAAACGTTTATTTCATCAAATATTGGATTTTACATAAGACCAAGGGAGGTTTACGGCAATCTAATGTAAGCGAAAAGGGCTCTTTTATCTATGAAAAGTGGATATCTCGTCTCTGTCCATTTCTGTGGCCCTTGACAACGTCTACAAAATTTAATGATAACAAACTCGAAAACAAACACATTCGCGTTTATAATATTAGTTAGGAACTATAAAGCTGGTTGTAGGTGTGATATGGGTGCAGAGAAAGAATGTTATTTCCTGTGGTTTATTACCGTCGTTCAAGTTATGAATGTGAGTTAACATATTTAATTTTCTTTCCCTTGATGAGTATCGTTTGCGTGTTAACATGCATTCTTGATGTTACGTTAAAACATGTTGTTTAAATGAAAATAACCTACTAAAAGCAAACTGCCACGTATATAGAAAAATGTTCAGTAATAAGACTGTACATTGCATATGAGCAAAATTGCAAAATTAAAAAGACCACGAAATACCCTTTCATTTTTTTTTAAAGGAGTCAAACGAGCAGACGGGTCACCTGATGGTAAATGACTACCGCCGCCCATGGGCACCTGTAACTAAAGAGTCACAAGTGCTTTACCGCCCTTTAAGGTGGGAATAGGAGAGGAGGGGGAGAGGGGGGAAGAGTGGGAAGACGGGAGAAGGCGATTAGAGGGGAGGAGAGGGGGAGAGGGGAAGGACGGGAATAGGAGAGAGGGAAGGGTTAGGGCCTCCGGTAACCTCACTCACGCGGCGAAAAGCAATGCAAACATTGTTTCACTGCCGGTTTTCTGTGGGGCCGTGGCATCGACCGGAGTCGAGCCGCCCCATACCTGCCGAAGCATGGCTCTCCCACGTAACAATATGATCGCGGTTTTACACATCTATGTATAAAAGTGGCGAAAGATTAAAAATTACCTGGTATCGGATTTCATGATATTGATATTAATACTCGGTAGTAGCATTAAGCGCTGAATAAAATACGGATGCGTCTCTTTTCATGAACGTATATGGGAAGTGGTTGAGTTTCTACACAAAATTCTGTTTTGCATCTGGAGTTTAGGAGTACGCAAAGCAACGTACGGTCCGGATGGAACGCGGGCGCTTGCAACACAAGATTGTCACTGGCCTGTTCGACGCGAGCGCTTCTCTGCCCACTTTCAACAACTTCTTTTTGTAGTCTATTGGAAAATAAATTCATGGAGGTATTTTGGCTGCTAAGTGTAATGGTGAGCGTTGCAATAACAAAAGTAACTGTATTACATCTTTGATTATATTGCAAACATAGATAGGACTTGAAACACAAAGTGACAACTATATAAAAGTTTTATTGTTAATGTAAGTAAATAAAAAAGTATAATAATACTTAAACTACACAAGACGGACGGACAAACGGTAACCAACGGTTGGTGGAATTGGTAAGTAATTGGCATTATTTAATAATTCATGGAATATTAAATCTTCTCCAAGATAAAGTTCAAATGTAATTCTGATGATCAGATCAATACCATGAACCGGCAGCCTTATTATTAGAACAGTGAAGCGACTCACTGCAAATTAAAAACCGGGTTTAAGTCTGCAATCCCGTTTAATTAACAGAAGCGGATTTGCGATAGCTTCAGCACGCTGTTTGTAGGTCACTGCCTAATCTATTATTACAGATTTTATGTAACATTTAGCAAGAAATAAAATTCTTGGTGAGTTTGGGTATATACCTACTATATGATCGACGTGTTTTTTCTTACTTACGTATATGGTTATTATTTACGTCTTCTTTTAAAACAAAGTCGTTTTCGGCGTATTATCGACCTTCATATAGATGACTTAGTACCTTGAATTAAGTTCTTATGAAGTGGTGATTGTAAGCTATGCAAAGGAAACTTATTTTACTTAAAAATTTTACAGCACACACACATATCATTTATAGTGCCTAAAAACTTATAAGCAGAAAATTCAAGCGATTTGAACTCATGAAAATTAACTAACTTTACTATTTTGGTTTTTGATACACTGTCCTTTACACCCTGTATATACTCGGGCCTATATCCATAATTATATATTTGCCTAAGTATGTATAAATATGCTCAGAAAATCTCTTCAATAAATGGAAACCCTTACTAAAATCCATTAAAAGCACCATTTTGCAAAAGCACATTTTGTTTTCTCACAACCCATCCAATTATATGCGTGGCAACCCTAACTAATTGTACTATAAAGTGTTACAGGATGTTTTCACCCTTTCAAGTGCCATAGAAACCTTTCAACCCCATTTAACCTTTACGGTATCTTTCGAATTATGAGCCTAAATGCTTTTCATTGCCTTTCTTTTAATGCGTTGAAGTATAAGGATAAGATCACACTAAAGCGCCGAAAAGTAATCGAAGAATATAAAAAAATAATATTAATAGTAGGTGGATGGCTTAAGAGACTTATGAAGAAGTCAGTCCTCCTCGATACGGCACGCATGTCGCATAGGGAGAAGGTTTCTATCACTGGAACCCTAACCACGGGTTGCTTGGTCTCTGTACCCAAAACCGAAACAATCGAATTGCAAGAGATTTTACTGTAAATATAGAACCACAGGTAACCTAAATGCGTAATGTAAAAAAAATGTATTATTAGGGTTCCGTACCTAAATGATTCCAGCGGAACTAATAACTAAGCTATTACTAAGTCTCCGCTGTCTGTCAGTTGTATGATCAGACTTGTATCTGATGTACCGTAATAGGTAGACGGTAAAAAGTGTGTTTTTCAATTGCTGCTATAGCAAGAATAAATAAAAAAATCAAGATCAAATAGGCCCCCATATAAAAACCTGATTTTTTGGGATCCGGGCTGTGTTTAAATATATATATATATATAGTGCCCTAGCATGGCTATCCCACTGTAATATATAATAGATAATCCGCGTAAAAAGTTTGGAATATAGACATCTCGCCAAAAGTTTATAAAATTTGACTGTTCCGGTCCTATTTCTCGCACTTGTAACCTTCCTCGGTTCCTTAAACGGTCTATCAAACGCGAAAAGAATTATCCAAAGCGGACTTGAAAATTCTGAAATTGACGCATTCAAACGAACAAACTCTTTTTAGTATAGACTAGCAACCTGCCCCGGCTTCGCACGGGTACTAATTATACACCTAAACCTTCCTCATGAATCACTCTGTGTAATAGTGAAAACCGCATGAAAATCCGTTTAGTAGATTTTCAGTTTATCGCGAACAGACAGACAAACAGACAGACGTGGCGGGGGACTTTGTTTTATAATTATGTAGTGATTAAGCTCCAAATTTTTAAAGCTTAATTTTTTTTTATAATTTATGACCTATATAGTACAAACTCCATTTAGATCTTGTGTTACTATACCCACTTACATACATATATAGTGCTATTACTTACTGCAATTTGTTGTTGATATAAACGAATCAGAGATGCCTACGAACAATCAACTATATTACCGCACTGGGATTTGTAATAACACTTACACCGAATTACTCAAACGTCCTGAGAAGACATCAACCCTCTAGAGCGATAATTTCACACAATAATAATAGAATTTTATATACTGACAGCATCGCTGGTGCCATACCTTTATTTGTTATTCGAATGTCAGTGACTTTAATATTTGTTGCTCCAGCTTCACTTAAGTCTATCTCCACCTTAAGATGTTTTTGGTATAATACACATTTTTTTATGAGTGTAACATAGAAAGGCATTGATGAACATGATAATCTGGGATTAGATGCTTTGTTTTTGGTGATGGCCCTAATTTTACTTTAAAGTACTTACCTTAATATTACAAGTAGACAATAAAGTCTGTTAAGGTCTGTTAATAAGGTCAGGCGCGCACAAGGACATTTGCCGCCGCGCGGCGCACAAAAAATTAACATGCTACAGACGACTTTTGATTAGCGGCGACTGTGAGTTCAACAAATTTCTAAATGCTGCGGTGCAACATTATGCAGCAGCGGTTTTTTGCCGCGCGGCGAAAGAATGTCATAGTGTGTGCCTAGCCTAAGTGGAGAAAAATGACGTCAAATTTATTGTCCTTACAATTTTCTTTAAAATGATAGAGACAGCACGAGAATAAACGATATACTTGAGTACCGTTTGAGATTTAGCTGTCAGCTAGAACCCTAGCTCTGATTTGTTCAAGGTTCGATGCACCAAAATAACAAAGTCTACAACTTTGCTGTTAATTGGTTCTATTGCCGTATGTCCGGTCTGTTTGGCAAACGTTCCTTTGTGGGTAACATTTATGCATTGCAAAGTAATATGTAGCTAAGTTATCAAAATGTCCTAGTTATTTACTTAAGTACCTACTAGTTTTTGCCTGCGGTTTTGCTCTTTTAAACGTACATTTTTTCAATCGTTTTTCAACCCTCGGGATACTTTTTTTGGAGGGTACCCTATGTCTTTTTCTGTACCCCTTAGAACATCGTAACAAAATTTCATAATGATCGGTTAAGTAGTTAGGGCGTGAAAGCCGAACAAACAAACTCATGTTCGCATTTATAATCACTACATATTATAGAACAAAGTCCCTCCGCCGCGTCTGTCTGTCTGTTCGCGATAAACTCAAAACTATCAATAGATAGAGCGATTCATGAGGAAGGTTTAGATATATAATTTGTTTTGTGTAATTGTGTATGGTGGTTTTGTGTAAATTGGTTGAAATATGATAATGATTGTTGAAGATGTCTCTGCTACCCGTGCGAAGCCGGGGCGGGTTGCTAGTAATCTTATAAAGTTAAGATTGAATGATAGCCAGCGATTGAATAACCGAACCTACAAAAACCACCTTTACAACCACATCAAGTCCTGACCACTTTCTCCTGACGCCACTCTTCCATAATATTCATTCAAATACCTTTTTTTCAAAGTAATTGCTAATTATAGCACACTTTAGGCCTACCGCAGTGTCGTATTAGTATTCAATTCGAGATAAAGAGCGATTGAATAACCGAACCTAAATTGAAATAGATGGTTCACGTCTGATTTGAGTAGATATTAGTAATGTATATTGACGTTGAAAATCCTTGAGGCATAACTAAGTGCAAACTTTATCTGATTTCATTTATTTAATTCATGTTGATGAAGGCTTTACGAAAATTTTGTATTACTTGCGCATAAATTACGCAAAGTTTAAAATACATTCACTCAGTACAAGCAAAATAATCCATCAACATCAAAAATCATATATAGCGCCAAATATATGTTGTAGGTACTTTATGAAAGTCGACAACCTGTGTTTTAAATTCACGTCAGTCTGTTTATTTGACGTGAAAATTAAATAAAATTTAAGTTTTTATAAAATTTTAATTTGAAATTTATCGTTTTATAAAATAAACAATACTATGCCTATGCCTAATGCATCACTGAAATATATTTATAGTAACTCGATGCCAGGATATTTTGTGAAAACTTATAAAACTGTACTATGGTACGATTGAGTGCTTGTTAACGATGATGAATATTCATATAAACTAATTGTGTATTTACTTTTGAATGCGAGAATTAACAAGGCTGCCGTGCATCAGTTTTATTATGTAGTCACTTTTCATCGAAAGTTCACGAACAGAACTAGACAAATATAATAATAATATTTAAGAAACGTTAAATTTCTACAAATTTTGCGATCTGTTGTACAAATGATAGATAATCACATGATACATATTAAGGTATTATTAGTTCAAATTCAACAAAAATATGTGTAAAATATTCAAACACAGAAAGAACCCCGTAATAAATTACAAACCCAATTTCCCAAGCAAATATTTTTAGCTCGTTTCAATATAGCCAAAGTATCTACCTGGTTTTTCACTTTGCAATTTAGTTAGATTTTTTTGCGGGAAAAGTATTTTTTTAGACCCCATCGTAATATTCATATTATGAGGTTCCCGATAAGGTTTTTAATAAATGCTTTTCCGAAAATTGTTTCTGGCATTTCGCGAGGATTTAAGTCCTAACATTGGAACTTTTCTGCAAGGCCTTTTTGGATTTATTTTCTTTTAAACAAACTTTTCTTTTAGAAACTGTCCTAATTGATTAGTTCGGGGCGTGAGTCTATTCAAACTTTAAAGTGGTTATACAAAAGAGTACCTATTGTTTGATCGATTCTCATTTGTGTAATTCAACCCTCCGAATGTTTTACTGCTTTCTACTACATAAATGTAATTTATTTGAAGTGAAAACTTCTTTAGCGGCGTTGTGCACTTTTTGGGATGGGTAAAAAATGTTAAACTCGCGGAGCCGAGTTTCTTATATTTAAAAAAATATAACATTCGAAATTCAAACATTTATGAGCGACCAGGAGCGCAGAACTTCCAGTGTAGGTACCCTATTTTAGATATGTTATTACCTACTTTTTATTTTTAACCTAATTATGTATATTCAGATTACATATTATATATATATATATTATTTAAGTAATGTTTTCACTTCTGACGTGCAGTCCTACGAGGCTACGACTGACTGGTTTTTTTTCTACATTATCTCTTCTTCCATGTTCAACACAGTTTTCTAACATCGTAATCCCTAAAGTAATTTCCGCCTGCTGACATTTTTATGAACACTTTATCGTTGAAATTTCTTATCTTTTTATTACCAATTGATGCCACGTTATTATCGTTTTTGTGTCATTTACAGATATTTTGAACTCCATTAAGACATTTTATTTTATAAAAAAAAATTAACGCAATAAATAGCAATTTTACAGGAAGTATCATCTCGTGTTGCCTTCACCATTCAAAAAAACATTACTTAGTTACATTTATTATTAATCTGTAACTGTATTTCACTTATTCATATTAAAATAAATTGTAAACTTAGATTTTATGCAAAATCTTCAGTAATTACTATCCAAGATTCAAGAATAAGGTGACTTCTTGCACGTCATGGACCTTTTTTAAAAACAAATCTTGTCTTTGTTATCAAATCAAATAATTAATCGCTGGCGCATGACAGTCCAAATGATTTTATTACCTAAAATTGTGACAATATGAATCTATATCATTCATTAATGGCGTAAGAAGAAGCAAACATTCACATGTTTATTACACAAATGTAATAAACATAATCGTGAATAGCCGAATTATTGTGTTTATCACTACATATTATAAAACAAAGTCCCCCCTGTTACAAACTTAGATTCTTTTTCTACCACTAAGGTAGCAACTTAGCACATGTCCCAGGTGTACTTGTGGCAATCATAAATACACTCGTACCACCAGTGCTATCCCACCGCTAAAGATTTGATGACACTGCTAATAAGTAATAATGTAAGCTACTTAACAGTTAGATTTTACTGTCTTCCTGATTCTGAAATTCTCCACTGTTTGCTACAATAGAACACGGAGTATAGATTAAATTAATATGTCGCGATTACGTCATATCCGCAATGCCAGCGCCATCTATCGGCGTTTGACAGAGTCAATGTTTAAAGGCCGAACGGCACGCACGACACTTCTCGTGCGGCAGTCGGACGGAGCGGTCGCATATTGAAACCGTCACGCGTGCCTAGCGATATACGTCCTAGCGATAACTATAGTCGTGTTAATTGAAATGTCTATTAGTAATAATCTAGTTGGAAAGTGAGAAATGATGGGCCCTATTGAGGATAATGATAATACCCACCCGTCAAATATAATTCATATTTACCATAAAGAAGCATATAGTAAAAATACAAAGCTAAACAAATCAGACAAAACAATGCACATTGTCAACAATTTCTTATCATTCCATTTGGCTCCACATTGCGAACGGCTCGCATGAATATACGAATATTCTCGATGAATACCCACCTGACTATCTTGGCATCAATCAATGCGCCAATCTCTGTCAGCCGCCAACAATCTTCACGAACTCACCACTAAACTGGTACTGGCAGCCGGATTCGTGCCAATATCATGTCAGGTTAATGTATAAGGTACTTTTCGTTTTACTATCGTTTATAGGCTGATAGTTTTTCATTGTCTTTTGTTGTTAAACTTTTGCTAGTGTGTTAGTGATGAATGGAATTGAAATGTCTTAGGTATATAAAGAGTTACAGAGAGGCCTAAAGCTTGAGAGAACACATTTTTTGAGTAGTTAAGTATATAAGTAAACCTCAAAACGGTAGATACTGATTTATTTTTAAAGGTTTTTGTGTTGTTTTGAGTAGATATATGTACATTTTTATATAACATTTTATTAATTATTAAGATAATTTTCATGATAAGAATTCCGGATACATTCCAGATACTTTACTTATGAAATATTAGCGTTATTTACTTCTTACGTGGGAGAGCCATGCTTCGGCACGTATGGGCTGGCTCGACTCCGCTTGATACCACGGCCTCACAGAAAACCGGCAGTGAAACAATGATTGCATTGCTTTTCGCCGCGTGAGTGAGGTTACCGGAGGCCCTAACCCTTCCCTCTCCCCTATTCCCGTCCTTCCCCTCTCCCCCTCTCCGCCCTCTAATCCCCCTCTCCCGTTTTCCCGCTCTTCCCCCCTCTCCCTCTCTTCCCCTAGACCCCTTTTCCCACCTTAAAGGGCGGCAACGCGCTTGTGACTTGTGACCCTCTCTGTCATAATCGCTTTTTGTGCCCTTGCTGCCGTGGTGCTCGATACTTAGAAAATAGTAAAAGGTTATTAACTGTGTTAACAATAAAGAATCAAATTTCACACAGCTTGTTCAGAATTTTCGTAGGAGACATATTGTACAATTTGAATAGTTTTGTAATGTTCTCTTCCTTTTAAAGTTTTTAAATCAAAGTTATCGCAATCTTTGTAATGTCAACATTTTTGTCCTCAACTTTTCGCCATTAAAGTCCTGAGAGAAATCACCAAAAAGGTCTTAGCGGACCCTATTAGTTATTTAACATTAGTTTGCATGGATCGTTTCCTCATAATTCAATCTCAATTGTCTATTCTTGATCCAAACTACGGCTCAACTAAATATCTGGGGACTTGTTAAACAATGATCTATAGTCCCGTAAATTGTATAATCTGCTAACTTGCCTTGTAAATTATTGATGATATTCCCTATTCTCGTACGTTTGATTTCTGTAACAATTCTGTGGCTAATGCTTTGATGGGTCTCTTATGTTAAGGTAGTTGATAATTCATGGATCGCCGTCAATGTTCTTATGGAGAACGGGAGTTTAGAGATTTTAAGAGTCCATATAAAGAAAATGACTAAAGGTGTCCATTAAAATAAATAACGATGTTTATAAAAGTAGTGTCGTTTATTATTTTCCTGGTTGCATGCAAGTAATATAAGTTGCATTAAACTTTGTGTTAAAATATGGATATTTCGGGGCAACTAAATGCAATAGTTTCTTTACTTAATTATGTATTAACTCAGGAATTAACGCGATAACGAAATAGGTATTACATACCTACGAATTGCCTGAAGTTTCGACCAGGTTGCACACTTCTGCGAATGTTGTTTGAACGTTTCATTGTTCATTTCGTTCTACCTACCTACGGACGTACACATTTCCTCTGCGTCTTCCGTCAGAGTCATTGAACGAGAATAAGAGAACTTTGAAAAGGCTTCGGTGTCATTGTGAAAAGTTTCTGCGTATTTACAAATCTTACGTCGAATCTTTGACTGTTATGACTTATGACGTATGTTTTGAAATACTTTGACATTTGAATTTGACATTATTTTGTGTAAGGTTTAATTAAAGGCCAGGCGATTGATGGTAAGGGTCGGTTTCATAATCTGCCTAAAACGGCTCTATCGATTTGGATAAAATTTTATATCTTTTTGGAATAAACAAAATGCATTTGAATATCTGACGACGTAAACAGGAGTTTTATGAGACTTTTGAGACAACATTTAGAATGTCAAAATAACAGTTTATACGAGTTAAAAGCTTATTATCTTTCATTAGAAGGTTGGCTCTTTTTTTTTGCTTAATTGACTGGATTCATTTTTATTTCTTTATTTAAAATGATTTTCTTTATTTTTCAGTCCGTGTGTCACCACCCATACACATATATATTAGGCTTATTAGATATTATTATTTTATTAGGCCTTTCAAGTCCTTTTCTAATAAAATATTATTATGTATTATAATTATTTTTTTAGTTTCGTTAATATTTTAATGAAAGTAACAAGAACAAAAGATAAAGTGTTTTCAATTTAGTAAATTTTCTCAAGACCGTTCCATCATTATTTATTATAATATAACTAAAAAAAATATTAACGTTAGCAGATGAATTACCACAAATAAATAATTTCTTTTCGTTTGTCAGAGACATTCGCACAAACATTCGCATCTTTTTTGCGAATGCGAATGTCAAAAATTATGCGAAAATTCGCGAATGCGAATGCGAATATTCGTTACATCACTAATCCCTATAACATTTAACAACCCTCCAAAAGGTATTGATAACATTTTTATCCAATTTTTCATCAGTCATCATCATCATCTTAAGTTTCTCGTCATTCTAAGATAAAACGTATAATGCTGTCTGAGGGAACCTATCCTAAATGAACGACATTTTGACAATTTGTCACGAATACATACATAATTATGTACTTATTCAAAATATTCATCATATCATATTCGTGGATAGTGGTTATCTATTAAGTTTTTAATTAATAATTAATTAATTAATTAAGTTAATTATTTGTAAATAATAATTTGTAGGTTATAATTTCACAGCTTATGTTACTGCGACTATACTTTGAGCCATTCTTATTTCCCTTACAAACATTGACATATCGCACTGCTATTACGAGACTGTATCAACTCAAAATAGGGTAAATTTGAGATAATTCATTTTTCATACGTAAGTATCAATTCCCTACGCGTCAGTAAATATAAAATAATAATAATAAATTGTAATAAGCCAAATTTTTCAACAAAACCACTAAAAGTAATTCATTTTTTTTTTTAAATTTGTTAAGACAATAGAGTATTGAGTCAAAAATTGGAAATAGCTTGGTAACCTGCAATCTCTTAAATAATTCATTAATACAGAAATCCCTTAATTTTATCAATAATCTATATACAGTGTTCACTTTTTATAATTTTTAACAAGAAGCGAGTAATCAGTTTTCCGTCGTTTCTGAAAAAAGCTTCATTTTGAGTTGATACACTCTTGTAATAGCAGTGCGATATATCTATAATGTCTTACAAAACTGTATTTAAGAAGCAAAATTCTTTGATGTTTAATGTGAATGCCTAAATTCTTGTGGCTTGAGCAAAAACAAAATACATCAATAACCTAAATTGTTGGGCCATTAAAACCACGTCTGATGTGCCTCAAGCTATCAAAGTCGACACTGATAGATACCCTTAAACTTGGAACATAATAAATAATTAAAATTGTCTAAAACCATCTTCGTTGAGCGAAGGTTTACAAAAGCACATTTATAACCAAATTGCTCTTCACCTAAGTTCTGTAGGTATATATTTTTTTTAGAAATTTGTAAGGGTCTCGTGTGGTAAAAAGATATTTAAGGTGAGAAAACCTCTTTGTTTGATAGAACCAATTTGGAAGTAAAGTTGTTCTTTTAGCGGCCATTTATTTGAGCATGTTTATGCAAATATGAATGATGCTCAAGAATGTAAATCAGATGGTCTAGAGAAAGTATCCCTTGTTTTTTAAGTAGAAACAAATTTAAGAAATGTGGTTTTTATACAACAAATATATATTTCCTTTTTTCCAGGATCAATCATTTTTGTTGTTGGACAGTCCATTTGTTAATTCGAATAAATAAACAGATCTATGGTCTGCCAAGATAATTTTTCTTAAGAAAACGCGGACGACTCAAGATGAAATTAATATCTAATGCTATCATCTACAATCCATTGGAAGTATGAAAAATTAATTTTGATACCTACTCGCAAACTTACAAATCAATGTCCTTGTTCATTGAGAATTTTGAGATATGAGATACAGTTGGTCATAACAAAATGCATGTATAAAGGAAAAAATGCATGCAATCATTAACTGGTTAGCTATATCAATGAAATAATATTTTTGCAACAAATTTATATGTAATTAATTCCAGAAATTATATGCGGATGCGGTGCTAATATTAACAGTAATCTGTTACCCTTGGAGATATGGTTTTACTCGATACAATTTTGACATTATTATTTACTTTTTCTTCCGGAAAGTTAGTTGGAAGATACGTAACACGAGGGGAACAAAGTCAAAGTCTTTTGAAGTTCAATTACACTAAGTCATACATGACTTGTCCAAAATCCATCTTGCTTACAAAATGTTCAGCAGCATGAACAAGCAAATTCGAAACTTCAAAATCCGTGACAAAAGTAAACAAACTACAAAGATTTATTCCTCGAGTGCCGACGGAGACAAATGGTTAACTGGGGGTTCGATGCTACCCCCATCAATCAACTGAAAGAATGCATTAATGCTCCAAGTTCCGTTGCAATACGGAATGAGGACAGATGCTTTCAACCGTGGAAGTTGGCGACAATTATCTTTTAGGTTAGTGAGCGATTAATTAAAATCCGCCGCGTCTTTTCATGCTAAAGTTTGACGCGATGAAATGATATTTTCTCTAAATTCTTTGGGTTTACTTGGAGTTAGTTTCTTTTAAAATCGCACTAATCTAAAAATAATTCAAGTGGTGTTAGAAAGGATACCGAAAATTCTTTGTATACCTACTACAAGATTACTTCGCCTAAGTTGGCGCTTATGTGCGTGTGCGATCATGAGATCCGGGACTGGATTCCCTTGTCGAGCACATTTATTGGGTTTCCAGGTAGAAAATTATTATTAGCAACGCAATGTTTTAGAAAGCGATGGTATTATAAGGGGCAAGTCATTAATTAGGCATGCTGTCGAGTGTTTGCGGCTTCAAAACTAACCCAATACTCTATCGACCAAGCTCCCATTACAATCATTTAGTATAGTTGGATGGCTTAACAAGACTACTCGCAATCACCCACGTTGCTCACTAAGTTTTTGTGTATAGTCTAGATTTTGTATATACGTAGGTATATATAAAATCTAGACTAAATCATCGCACACACAATCGCGCCCTAAATCACCGTGCTCATATTATCGCATGAAACTACGAGGTATCTAATGCAGTGTTTCTATTAGTTGATTCAAGCGATGGTCGTCTACGTAAAAAAGGTTAACGAAACTAGACGGTCCATTTGCGTTCATCAACGAGTTGATCAACTAGTTAAATTCTTCGACTAGTTAAATTTTTAAACTAGTCTACGTGTTAGCTTATACAAACTTCTACGTAAACTCCGTCGACAACAATGTTTACTCCGTTTAAGCTTGACGACCTTGACGTTTGTCTATTAGACTAGTGTTATTACAATTTTTGTTTTTAAATTCATTAAGTAATTTCAAAATAAATGTTGAGTTGATATTTAAATTAAATAAGTGCAGGTGCACCTAAATATTTTTGTAAAGGTTCATTACACTATTCACTTATTAATTAATATGAATTACTTTTAACGACAATGGCTATTTATTGCTTGAACATATGCAAAGTTGTACTTAAAGTATTTACTTCATGTTCTTACTGAAGTCGGTGAGTGCATTTGATAGGGGTGTCGATGACGGTCTTTATTTTAAAGTTTGGTTATATTTCAATAAACACCTACCTTTTCATATTTCATTATCCAGCCAGAATGTCATGCAAGTGTGACATTGAGCCACGCCTGTTAATTTTTATTGTCAAGTATGACATTCATGCCTATAGCTACAAATCTTTACACATCGTTAAGCACATTCAGGTGAAAAGTGCCGGTAATAATAGATTACTAAAAAAAGGGGATATTTTTTTAGGGCGCGGTTAAACAAGGCGAAAGTTTTCTTGCTGTTACCACGCGGTGTCCACGCTTTCGTGTTATATTAATGGCGAATGTAGATTCTATTTACTATGCATCAAAATTCAAATTCTATGAATCCTATTAGTCATGTAACAGCGCCGACGCCGCAGCGTTGACGCGCGGCCGTCGGACGTCAAAGTCGCTGTCGCGTCGCTGCGAAGACTGCTTTGCTTTCTTTAATTGGAGGCGTAGTGGCTAAAAAATACAACGTAGTTGGAGGTTGTACTGCGGATTTCTGTTTGTATATAAACTTGTTAATTTGGGAGGTATAACCAGCACTGCTAAGCAATATTCTTTTCCTCGCCTTCTTGCCTACGTTACCTTTTCAATATAGGTATTCTTAATTTTCCTACCTTTAATACCCCAAAGTGCGGTTGGCGGCAATAGGCACCTGGCCCCTGTTACGTCAGTGGGACCAAATATCGTTCGCAAAATGTGGGTGTTTCATACTTTGCCGACTGTGTGTGTGGAGTGGTGCTGGTTAGTAGGGTTACTAGAGATTCATGGGGGTAGAGATACCAACAGTTTTGCAAGTTTTATAAGCACCAATAATAGCTTTCCAGAACGTGGGATGTGTGTGTTTGCTAACACAATTTTTATGAAAACGCAACTCACGCAACAACAACAACGCATTCCTCCGTCATGTTTGTATCTATAATTGCCTTATCATTAAATCCTTAATAAACATACCAGATCTATTAGGCAAATTACATCAATATTTGAACTAATAATTCTTGTTACATATATATATTCCCTATAAACTGAAATTAATAACACAACCCCCCAGGCCATGTCAATGTATTCAATTTCCCAAAACCAATACGGCGATACCCCGGAATGCTTTAAGTTAAGCGCTTCAATAAATATGCAATGAAGTGAGCCGCGGACGATCAATCCACGCCAGCGTCGAGTGAAACTGTTTATCATAATCTTCTTTGAACATGAAAATTTTCATGTTCTCCGTTTTTCGATAGTCCAGTGGGATTGATGGCTGTTTTTATGGATGGACGTCTCTGAATGCCGCTTTGTGAGATGGAATTCATTTTGCGGCTTATTGATTCCAAGTGTGTGGTTTATTTGGTTTATTTACAAAGAATTTGTGCAATATGTAGGTAAATGGTATTGAAACCTATCTTCCGCAGATATTTAGAGTAACCGTAATATATATATTTTGCGGTATTATTAGTACTAGAGTTTGCCTGGTGGTCTAATTTCGACCATGATTCATTTTTGGTTTATTTCATGGACCAGTATAACTTGAACTGTCATTGTATAGATTTACGTACAATGAACTCAATATATATGTTGGACGCGTGTAGCATGATGTTACCGTTTTCACGTAATTTTGACATTTTGTAACGTATATTGTTTTAAAGTTTTAGCTTTTTGCACTTCTTCTATACATTAAGTATTCGAAATTTGAAGTTCTTCCGTTCGCAAAATGTTCCTTCCTAATTATGCGTACAAAAATTTCTCAGATAGAAGATAAGGTAACAACGTAATTGATGAAATATCAGACATCGGATTTGATTGTTTATTAAGGGGCCGTTCCGCGCTTTGAAAGTCAACGGGAGGAGGTTCCTTAAGCATCGCTAAGTACCTACACGATCATTCTTTTTGTGTGTCAACTTTTATTGATTGCTTTAGTATAATCCAACCTGGTGCTGGGTATGATATTTAAAAGAGGTTTAATTATATTGCATCTGCGGTATAATTGGGTAGGTAACAAATTTAAATAATAGGATGTTAAAAACAAATTGAATTTAATGTTTTTAGATAAAGATGTTGGTCATCTACATTTGACACACAGAGTAAAGATTTTAAACGTCAGAATTAAAATCTTTAGAGGCCAGTTTATATTCTATACTAGGTGTTGTCCGCGACTTCGTTCGCTTGGATATTTTGGCAAAATTCATCCCAAAATTTTCCGGGAACCGTAAATTTTTCGGGATAAAAAATAACCAATGCAATATTCCAGACTATAATCCATCTCTGTGCC
This sequence comes from Callimorpha dominula, assembly GCA_949752705.1. Lineage (NCBI taxonomy): Eukaryota > Metazoa > Arthropoda > Insecta > Lepidoptera > Erebidae > Callimorpha > Callimorpha dominula. The sequence continues at coordinate 22,275,539 of OX456993.1, forward strand.
AAATTCTATCCAAATCTGTTAAGCCGTTTTTGCGTGAAAGAGTAACAAACATTCATCCATCCATGCATCCTCACAAGCTTCCGCCTTTATAATATTACTAGCAGCGCATCGCGGTTTCACCCGCGTAAGTCCCGATCGCGTTTGAATGTCGGGATAAAAAGCCTATGCTTTAATCCAGGTCTCCAGCTATCTACATACCAAGTTTCATCGCAATCGGTCCAGTAGTTTTGGTGTGAAAACATTACAAACATACACACAAATGTTTCCTCTTTATAAAATTATAATTTAGATAATATAAGGTTACTTCCAGCGTTAGTTGAACTTTAATATTTATAACACATATATGATACAAAGAAAAAATGGTGTATATTTCATGTTTAACAATTAATTCGCATCAAGAGATGCCTCGCTAATGAGATATCTTCATTACGTTTCTTTTTGTTGTAGCTTCTAATTAAAAGAAACAATGCCTCAGCATATTAAAATGGCCTTCTCTTATGTCAATGTTAATAAGGACGTTTAAATTGTTGACTGTGACCTTTCATATTCCTTTTTTTCTTATACCAGTAGGAAATGACATTCGCGTGTGATGTGCCTCAACACATAACACGCGAATGTCATTTCCTACTCCAAAAAAAAAAAAAACAGTAGGTATGCAGTCAAAACCAAAATCAACTTAATTTTTTTTTGGGATAGGGGACAAACGAGCAGACCGGTCACCTGATGGTAAATGACTACCGCCGCCCATGGGCACCTGCAACTCAAGAGTGACAAGTGCGTTGCCGGCCTTTAAGCTGGGAGCAGGCGAAGAGGGGGAGAGGGAAGGGTTAGTGCCTCGGGTAACCTCACTCACGCGGCGAAAAGCAATGCAAGCATTGCTTCGCTGCCGATTTTCTGTGAGGCCGTGGTATCACTCCGGTCGAGCCGGCCCATACCTGCCGAAGCAAGGCTTGTTGAATGATCTGTTATCGTTTTGCTAAAGTAAGCTTGCTAAGTATTGGATTGTATTTGCTAACAACTACAGGATGATCTAACTAAGATGATCAGACGGACTATATGCTTGTATGCAACATTTAATTGAAAGTTTGTATAATTATGCAATTAATTGTGTGATACAGGATATAAGTTACTATGTAGTTCGGGTTGTCTTCGCTAGATGATGTTGAAGTATGTTTTTGCTCTACGTGGAATAGTCAGCCTGTCAGGTATACAGATAAGGAATATCATTCGTCTAGAAAAAGGTACCTACGGTTTCTTAGGGATACCTGAATTGGTTGGCAAAATCCACATTAAAGCCGTGAAGCCGCATTTAAAAGCTCGTATATAATAATCGTACAGTTTCCTCAGCATTCTGTTTCTATGCAGGCTGAACACCCAATCTGAAAAAATAATACTGATCCTATAAATTAAACAGGGAATGTTTAAATCTTTGAAATGTACGCAACTAATATAATATTTCAAGACAATTATCAAGGGTTCATTATTTTAACGAGGAAAATTAATGAGGCATAAAAAAGAAGAATTAAAAAGAAGGAATATACACTCCAAAGCATATTATATATCATTCGGCAAGTTGAGCGTAGTTAGAGAATGAAATAGAAACGTCCGTCCTCTTGTTACTGTTGTTAGGCAAAACGTTTGTGTCCAGTAAAGCATAAATTAGAATTAATACAGCCGTAAACATGTTTATATGTTGCTGTAGTCGTCAATTGAATAATAATTTTATGCGCAGTTACTCGATGTCCTCCAGTACATTTTGTTTTACAACTTTCGTTACAGCGGACATGTTATTTTGTTGTTTAATGATGTGTTTGTGGTCGAGACTTCTCCAATGTTCGCAGACCTTTGTATATTTGTCATGTATTATTTAGAAACTAGCTGTCGATCGCGGCTTCGCTCGCGTAAAAGTTATTTTGCTATCCCTCGGAAACAGTCCTTTTTTTTGTGTCCCTTGGTGTCTTACCCTGTGTCCTTTTTTCGTCTCCCTTGGTGTCTTACCCTGTCTCCTTTTTTCGTGTCCCTTGGTGTCTTACCCTGTGTCCTTTTTTCGTGTCCCTTGGTGTCTTACCCTGTGTCCCTTGGTGTCTTACCCTGTGTCCTTTTTTTTTCGTGTCCCTTGGTGTCTTACCCTGTGTCCTTTTTTCGTGTCCTTTAGTGTCTTACCCTGTGTCCTTTTTTTCGTGTCCCTTGGTGTCTTACCCTGTGTCCTTTTTTCGATCCCTGGCAAGATGCATTAAAAATTTCATGATGATCGATTGAGTAGTTTAGACGTAAAATCGTAACAAGCAAACAAATTTACTTTCACATTTATAATAATATTATGTGAGGGTAAATTTAAACTGTATCAAATGTTCTCGTTTCGCTTGAATTGCACCACAATAATTTTTATCGAACACTGCTACCATGTAATAATAGTAGTGATGTGTATAATTTACAAGGTAAATCACGTCCTATTTTACCGTTATTCTGTGAAAAATATAAAAATTCTAATGAACTGTATAATTGTATGTGTCATGACTCATGACTCAATATGTGCTTTAAAAATGTATTGTATTATTAAATCACTAGTATGAAAAGAATAAACTTTTAAATAGATATTTTGCCATTTTTTTAAACAACAAAAACATTTCAATACCTATAATAATTATGATGCTCATTAAAAAGAAAGATAAAATATCAGATTACACCTAGATCATAGTGTACACCCAGGAGTGCTCGATAAAAATATTACTGTTTCTGAAATCATTAGTTTTCGCCACATCCAGGTCATGATAGTAGTGCACTATAAAATTATTCCAGATTCTGGAATGAGGAATCACGCAGGTCGAGCGAAGCGAGAACAAATGATTCCAGAATCCTCAATAATACCCTACTTGTGTCGTTTTGTTTTTGTTTAAATGTTCGAAACATAGGCGGACCTAAGACATTCTCTACCAGTCAATATTTGTGCGATACAGAGAGAAAAATAAGTTGGTATAAATAGAAAAGTATATTTACTTAACAATACAATAATTAAAATAAATGTCATAGATATCATATCTTGTTAGTGTTACTGTAGATTTCTTAAATTATTTAAGTTTGAGTCGTTTACTGAAGAATATGTAATCGAAAAAAGCCTTGTTTTTATAAAATGTCTTTTAAAACCAACCTAAATTGCGAAACTGCGGGAACACTGTCGAACACACCTAATAAATAAATAATGTTGTTGCACGTGTTTTCAAAGGAGACCAGGAAATAATATTTGATCAACGGTGTTTTTACAAGCTGTGTGTACGTTCATGTGTTAAAACTATTTTGTATTTAAACAAATACAATGAGATGATGATGTTGAAAATAAAAATAATAATTTGACACCTCTCACACGGCCATCTGATCCTAGAATAGGCAAAGTCTGTACTATGGTAACCAGACTGCTGATAAACATACCAATATATTTCTAAATACAATTACACATATTATTATAGATAAATTACACCTAGACACAACAAATGATCATGTTCATCACATAATTGTTTGTCCTAAGTAATCAAATCCATGACCTCTGCCTCAGCAGTCAGGATCACTAACCACTAGACCAACAGGCCAGTCAATGCCAGATGATATGAATTCTAACTTGGCCCAGCTCAGTTTTAAATTAGATACGTCTACAGCATTAATTCTACAACTTTTTGGTTTCTATAGCCTATCGAACTTCTACAACAACTTTTCAGTTAAGTAAACAAATTGCAGGAATACAAAAGTACATCTTAAAGTATTCTTGTACTACCCTACTTTCGATTTCCGTCTACAGCACTTTGCGACTTTGAATGACATTTCAATTTACCACTGTCTCACTAAATTGCTTCCTGTGCAAGGATCTCGCCGTTCAATAAACTTTCCTATAAAAAGAACATAAATATCTAAGGTTCCGTCTAATACAAACAGTGCAGAATAAATATCAGCTGCGCGATAAAATAGACTACGTACAGAAAACTAATGTAATCTCCTGAATTAACGAGCAATGGTGGAAAAATACTGAAAAAGTATTTTGCAAATTGGGTACCTAAAAAATTAAGCCATTTTTCGACTTTTCGTCATCCGTTCATCAAATTTGGGGACGTCCTACGCTACGGTTTCGACACAACGAACGAACGAAAACGGGCTCGACAAACGTTTTTCTGCAATGGTTATCCGTTCTTTCAGTAACATGGTCTGGCCAGGGTCATAGATGTGCGACCGGTGTTCAAACTAACTCAAACTGCTAGAGACTCTTATAATTACTTCATCTCTTAAAAAAAGGTTGGTTTAAAAAGACAATTATTTCAGCTAAAACCTGTTGGATATAGAAAAAAAAGAATGTCGGTTGTTTTCTGGTATTTGCAGTGGGTACATACATTTATTGTGGACTGATGCAAGTTTTTCCTTTGTAATTTAACCGACTTCCTGTCGTAGTTTCGTCTGTTATGTCAACATTAGTTTTCATTCGCGGTTTTCTTAGCGATTCTAAGGAAACCTCCAAGAACCGTGCATGATTGCTGGATAAACCTGGCCTCTGTCGCCTTCTGGACTCGTTATTATTCTTGTAAAGTCATTATTCTTGTGAATAATGACTTTACCTACTCCGATTATTACGAGAAATATGGATAAAACAAAAAAATACATTTTTACAAGAAGAATATTTAGCACAGGATATAGATAGATAGAACATTCTTTATTGTACACCACAGTTAGACAGAAATTAACACAGTTTAGTAGCAACATACTAAGCGGCAAGTACAATGGGCGATCTTATCGCTAAAAGCGATGTCTTCCAGACAACCTTTGTATGGAAACAACAGAGGAAGATAATCGGTAGCTGGTGGCGTACCAAAAATATTTAGAACTGTAAAAATCAAATAATAATTAAGGAAAATAGGTGAAAAGGAATACGTGAAGTATCTTCTACACATACGTACATATAAACACATACATATATATACATATAGACACATATATAGTGATATAACTATAATAATTAGTAAGACATTTTAGTGGAGTTACTTATTATGAAGTCTATTCCACAACGTGAGAGAGTTGTACACCACTTATAGTGTTAGATAGTATTCCTTTACAAGAGCCTTAAAAGAGTTTAAGGTTTGAGCTCGTCTAATCTTTACAGGTAATGCATTCCATACGGATTGCAGTTACTGTAAGGGATTTATCATAAAATGCCGTGGAGTGTGCAGGCATTTTTGTTGCAAATTTTCTGATGACCTTAGAGATCGCGGATGTGTACAATGTAGGAACTCGAATCGTTCCTTGAGATAGGAAGGTAGCGAAGGGTTGAACAGTATATTGTATAGAAGTGAAAGAATGTGAGTATTCCGGCGACTTGAGTTGTTTCCGAAATTCAGAGATATGATCGTATTTACGCAAACCAAATATGAATCTTATGCAAAAATTTTGAAGTAGCTCAAGTTTGTCTAGTTGGTTCTCGGTGAGATCAGGATAGCTGGCATCTGCATAATCGAGGATTAGAAGTAGAAGGGAGTTAGCAAGGGCAATTTTGGTAGCGGTTGGAAGAAAGTTCCGTAAACGTTTTAAGGATCCTGCAGAGGCCAACATTCTGCGACTTATTTCCTGCATCTGTGGGGCCCAAGATAAGTCAGTGTCTATCTGTATACCCAGGTTTTTTACTACTTTACTAAAAGGTATTACGGTGCCTTCGAATAGAACTGGTGGAAGTAGTGACTACTTAATCTGTGCATTTTTCTAGAACTACCGACAATAATAATTTGGGTCTTCGATGGGTTTACCTGAATATATTTACCTGTTAACACATGAAGTCCAGCCCCAATAATAGCCAAATCAAGTTACAGCTATTTTTCGGTTGTAAGGACTAAAATGTTATACCTAACTAAAGGTGTGGGCGTTACTTTACTTCATTAGCTACATAAATGGCTATATTACATGTACTTTACCGATTAACTAGTTTCAAATACCAGTGTAGTGATTTTGTAACCACGTTATTTTCACTACAACGCAGAATGCCCTTGTTTGGTTGACGCGTCATACGAGCGGGGTTAAGAGTTATGTTAGGCACGTTATCGTTATAATGCTCATTGCGCGATGCGCATGTAGTTTCTTTCACACTCATGTTTATTTAATTAGTACATGCGTCTACGACGTTAGCTTAGACTTGAGGCGGCGGCTACGTTACCTACGTAGCGTTGGAATAGCTGCCGTAGCCGTTTACTAAAAGTAGTTACGAAAATCGCGCGTTCTCCAAACTAATGACGCTTTTTAAGTAACTGGTTACGTTTTGTTTCGTGAAATCACTATAACGACCCACACCTATTATGATCGGTAAGACACCAGTAAGACTAGCAAAAAGAGAATTCATCTTTTCAGACGCAACCGTAGCTGTATTTGTGTTGACAAATCTGTTGTAAAACACACCACTATAACATTTTGGTACTGTTCACATCACTTTTAAAATTCTTCATAATATATTACTTAAAAAAATTTTGAATAAAATTTTCAGAGAGGGAAAATAAATCGATTTATTTATAATTTTATAAACCTTAACACTCATATATTTGATTATCAAATTAAGAAATTATTTCAAAATTTCTTTCACGCGACGCCGATCTCTTCGAGCTACTGCAGTCTCAGTCCCGTTCCTCACCCGAGACTTGCGGTATCTCCTAACCTAGCTTCCGTCCCCTACCCATTTTCCCTATCCCAATATACCCTTTTTTCCGTCTTAAAACGATTATATTCCCAAGAAGGATTGGCGTCAGGCAAGCAGTCTGTTATAAGAAGAGTCAGCTAAAACCTTGTGCAGTATGAGTAGTATAACAAGAAGAATTGAACATATTGCTCCGACCCCAAATAAATTTGATGATTATTTCATTTATAATCATCATCTTACAAACACACGACCGTCGCGCGGTGGGCAAAGCGTTATCAACTTTCGAAAAGTGTGCACAAGACAATTTACTTACACTTCGCTTTTGTATAGGAGTACCTAATGTATCTGTCACGAAGTAATTATTACCTTAACTGTGTCCTGCCTCCTTTATACTCATCTTATGTAGCCCTACAAGCCTTGAATCATAGAATATTTTGTCCCTTGTTGAGAGTCTCACACTCGAAATAGAGGAACTTGCAGTAGATACGAGGGCGGCACTGAAAATTTCGGGAATCAAGGAAGTGACACAACATTACTATTTAAAAATGTACTTATTGCTTTTCGAAGTATTCTCCGCGAAATTTGACACATTTTTCCATACGATGGAACCAATCATTGAAGCAAACCATTCGATTCGGAAGTTGGGGTCTCCAAAATGGCCGTTTTGTAGGCGTCCACAGCTTCTTCAGGTGATGAAAATCTCTGACCACGCAATTTATTCTTAATTTAGGGAAAGTATAGAAATCATTAGGGCTTAGGTCGTGGCTGTGCGGCGGATGGTCTAATAATTAAATAAAAAGGTTTTCTTGCTTTAAAAACTCTTTTGTTCTGTGCGCGGTGTTAGAACTCGCATTGTCGTGATGGAGGATGATGCGGCGGTTGGAGTTCTCTTTACGGAGTTTAGAAACAACCTGTGGCAAAGAAATGCTAGCATACCATTCTGCATTAACCGTTCTTTGTCCCTCAAGAGAAATAGTCGCAACATGGCCGGTTTTGGAGACAAACGTGGCCACCATTTTTTCACAACACTCCGTGAACGAACAATTTTTGTTGGCTTTAACTCATTTTCGAACACCCAAACTCGTGACTGGTTTTTTGTTTCAGGTTCGTACGCGTATATCCAGGATTCGTCACCTGATACGATGTTGTATACAGCATTTGAGGATCCTGCGTGGAATCTTTCGAGAGTTCTGACTCACCAAGTAACGCGAGCCGCTTTTTGCTCTTCACAAAGCGATGGCGGTATCCATCGGGAAAACAACTTTTTTACACATGCAAGATTATTTGTATTTGACTCATGCCAATGTCTAAAGTTGCCTGAATTTCGCGGTATGTCACATGTCGATCTTCCTCAATCAGCTTACGCACAGCATCAACGTTTTCTTGGGTGACTGCAGTTTTTGGACGACCTTGACGGGGATCATCACTGAGCTTGACACGTTCACGTTGAAATTCAGCAAACCAGCGATAAATTGTGGTTTTGGATGGGGCTTCATCACCAAATGCAGAAATCATCCGGTCAACACACTGTTTTTGCGTTAAACCACTTCGAAAGTCATAATAAATCATCGCTCTTAAATTTTCTCGAGTCAATTCCATTTTCTCAACGACTAAACAAGTTTGACAAAACCTTGTGATAAGACAGAGAATCTTTTTTTAAATAAATAAATGGTATTCGATTTTTAAAACCAAGGAGTTTTCAATTAAACAGATTTTAATATGACAGAAACAGTGGAAATATTCCATTCCCGATACTTTTAGTGCAGCTTATGTATCCGCGAAGTCATTTAATTGCTATTTTCAGAAAGCAAACAGTATCCGAACGTAATATAACGATATGGTATTATTAGTTTGGTGCATTTGACGTTCGTTGTCTAGAAGGCAACCAACGCTAAACATACTTGGTTTAAAGAGCACATATCGTACCCCTGTGACGGCGTGGTCCGACTACTTCGCCCGATGATAGTATACGACAAACCTATTAATATTACGCTTTGTGTTTCATACATTTTGAATGCCTTACCTACCACAGTTTAATTAATACAAGAGAAATCATGTTGCGAATATCAAAAGTAATTAGTCACCAACAACCTCTCTTAGTGGAACTTAATTGTAGTTTAATTTGGTCGTGTATTATTTGTAAACATACTGTACTACAACTTTTTTCATTTTCATTTACATTTTGAATATATTAAAATATGATGTATACACCTATATTAAAAGATGTAAAAAAGTCACTACTTTTTCCCCCTCCCCCTATAGTGAACCTATGAAGGCATTAACTCTATGATCGAGACATTTAGCAATCAACCCATATGAGTTTGTTCATTTTTATAAAAAGTGGAATAAAACGAACTAGGTTCAAACCAAGTCTTTCTTAGTTTTTAGATGATTTAAACCTAGTATTTTCCGAGTCATTTTTTTATACGGCGAAATATTCTCAGGAAACCTAACCATAAACGAATTGTTGTGTTAATTTAGATCATGAAAACTTTTTTCACAGTTGAGTAGATATAATAATAATAAAACACATTTATATTTAAAAAGCTACATAAATGAAAAAAACCAGAAATTGTATGTTATGATTGTATTACAATATAATATTATTATTTTGAGGTACATTTATTAAAATACATATTGTATATATACTATCATTTTAAGACGAAAGACCGATTTTCACGTTGTTACTGATCGTGGCTACAGGTCTAGACAGATATCAAGTACTTATCGTCTAATTTGTAATCAGTTCCTCATTCTTAGTCTTGAGCTTTTTAGTTATGGTAGCAGAAAACCAATCATCGAAAGTCTATATTTTCAGCAGATTTTAGATTTGAAATGAAATTCCATCACCGTCATTGTCAAGGATTTTCTCGAACAGTAATGTAAATAATAAAATGTAAACCAAAACCAATACCTTTTCTTATTTTTTAACTTGTCACCAACATCCTATAAAAACGACTGTTTTCACTTACGTCCACAAATCATTCTCCCGTTATTAACCCACAATTTTGCCAAAAATAATCTTTCATTTTTATTTCATTAACCGTAATACTAACATATGGGGCGTTTTCGGCACGTACGGAAGTGGGCAAATATATAAGTATAACAGCTTACCCAGGGTTCTCACACACTGCAATCCTTGTTCAGACAGTTTCTTTTTATTTCAAGTGACTACAGTACAGAAATCATTAAAGGACTTTATAAAGAAATTGAAATAAATAGCAGCCTCTGTATCAAAAACTAAAATGTATTTAAATGTTTGATCAGTAATGCATCTCCAGAAAATTTAATATGGTCTATTAGTGTCAACTATCTTCTTTGCTTTAATCAATGGGTCAAGATACTACGAACTAAGATCGCGATAAGTTGAAAGCCTGAAGGTAGATTTATCTATTCTCTTTTTATAATCTGTAACGAAACAAAGTCATATATCAAAGCGAGCGCGCACCATCTCGTCTTAGTTTGTGTCGTCAACGCTGTTGATTTAACTACAATGCAAAATTTCATCAAAGCTCATTAAAGAAAATGCTCTCATCTCTTTGGATGTAGGTGTACGAAATTCCTTTAGATCAATCGGACTTCATTTTGATCTTATTAAATTTAAGATAGAAAAGTAATAGGTGAGTCCCTTAATCATATTAAAGCCCAAGTAACAGCAAACTACTTACTTCGATTCTATCCATTCTATTGTTCTTTTTTGCGGCTATTAGGCACTGTATAGAAGTAGTTAGCAGTTCTTTCCTACTATACTTTACCGATACTTTTAGTGTTCTAATATTGCTTACAGTTGTTGTTACATAAATTTACTTTAAGAGCGCGAAAATATTTCAGTTCATTGACAGTCTGCTTTTTTTTTAATTGGCTATAATTGCGGAAATCTTCGATTTGAACTGAAAACACAATTTCCTTTCGATTACTTGTAAATATAAATATTTATATATACAAATAACGCCGAACATAGCATACTTCCTACGGTGTTCTTTTAAATTTAAAAAATAAAATAATTGAATTTGCGACACATGTAGAATAGTGTAGATAGCTTGAGTGGTAGCCCTAAGGCGGCCATATTTTGTGCATTTGCGAGAAATTAATACCGGCTGGGCCCACGTGAGTCGAATGTTATGAACCTTTAAATTTTCCTTTATGACGTTGGTGACCATTCTATTTGATGTTTTAAAATATATGAGGACATTTTTCTTTTAGTGTGATTTGATTCCTTGACGTCGCTAAAACCGCTTGAGAATTATTTAAACTTGTGATCAAAGAGAATATTACTTTACAGTGCTTTCTAATAATGCTAATATTTACTAAAATAAGTACATACAAAATGTAGTATTTGTTCGTATTATACAAGTACAGAAAGGTAATAAAACCGAAAACTTATGATTTCTGGAAGCCTCGCCCTTTGGGTTGGAGTCTCGGGTCGTGCTGCATTGGGTTTTTATTGATGGGCCAAAAAAAAATGAGTTGCTGTTAAATTTGGAAATGCAATTTGGAATCGTGCCCGATATTTGGCAATCAACTCGCCACCTGGGGCCTATCGTAAGTTTCCAAAATGCAAGTCTCGTCTTCTACCCCTTAGGGGAAAAGGCATAATGCTTATATTATGCTTTGCCTTGCTATTGCGGAGGATGTGGTAGATTTAGACACCCACTACGCGTTAGGTAGTCAAATTCGTGATGAAATAATATTACTTCCGAAACTAGAAATCTGAATTTTAGAAGTTTCGACTCTAAATAAGACACGTTTTCGCCGCTAGTCGCGCGTGATAGATTATATAAAAATATATATAAATTTAGGTGCCAACATGACGTTATTACACCAAGCCAAAGTGGCCGGTATTTGTATTTTATTTATGTCTACATTTAAAATAATGAGATACGATTATAGGGTATGTTGGTTTTATTTTGTTAAAGGATTGAATTGTTATAAATAATACCCCGTCTGGGTCCAATATCGGGCATTCTATTGCAAGTCTTGGAACTGGAAGGACCTAGCCACTATTAAGTTACGTAAGCTGTTATACTTTTTCTAATATATTTTATTGTTGGTGATCTATAATGAAACTAATGTCCTATATTATAAAATAAGAGAATTATGTTGTGATGATTTGTTACTGTGTGATACTGTTCTAATTAGTATTCTACTGCCGTATATCATATATTATGATTATGATTAATATGCTTATACGATTGTGTTTATTCGAATATATGATATACACAATTATTATAAAAAATGTAACAAGTACCTTGTAAAGAAAACATGTTGAAAACGAGTGTCCTTGGAGTTTCTTGCCTTGTTCTTCTCCAAGGATCTACGTATTGGAACAGGCAACTAGATTCATGACCTGCTTATTCAGACTGACTTCTTGACAATTTAAAAATACCTACAATGGGTTTACTAGAAATAAATAACTTTGAGTTTGATTTATTGTTTCTAATTATTCCTGCTACCGCCATCCATAAACTACTGTTTGTTAATAACCTCTGTGACTGTATCTAGATAATTTTATGCAAAGAGTATTATTAATCGATATATTTTATTTGAGGTTATTGACGTTCTAAGATTAAAAACTCTAACACGCGCATCTCTCGTGAATATAATATTAATTATTTCTATTGCTCAGCCATATTAGTGAGTTATCTAGGTATATAGGTGAGGTATATATTATATAGTATATATTATATTGTACGATTACATTTAAATTTACTTAGATATAAAAGTATAAACCTTGAAATTGTTGAAATCTCGTCATAATACGGCCTAAGTATAAGTTCGTACTTCAATTTATAAATTCGCAAAATGAAAATCGTAAAATAAAAACTTGAAGTAAAGTGTAAAGTACAGTCTCCATAAGATATTTCTTTACTCTCAGAGCTTGAACTTTTTACTCTTGATCTGCCTCACCTGCCTGTTCACACGCTACGGTAACTGCAAAACCAATAGAAATGTCTCGTTCAACATTACGCCTCTACGTATAGTCACTTCGGATCCGTGGAATCTTGCCTAAAGAATTTTGCTGTACTTCTAAAAAAAATGCAGGATATCACGGGGCATGACCCCTGCACTTTCTATTAAGATAAGATAATCTATAAGAGGAACACCACAACTGCGGTATCTATCCTTGCAATATTTATATGGAAGTTAATAATAATAACGTGTGTGAAGTGTTTCAAACACTCCACACACGGCCGTCTGGTCCCAACCTCGGCGGTACTATGGTAATCAGACTGCTGATAAACATACATATATATTTCTAAACAGATACACGTTAAATACAAAAACACATTCACAACTTTATTTGTCGTGGATGGGAATTGAAACGATGATTTCTGGCTCAGCAGTCAGGATTACTAACAACTAGACCAACAGGCCCGTCAAGTCAATTATGTTGTATGCATGAAGTAAGGCAACGCATATTTCGGCTCAAAATGAGTTTGAGTTCCGAAAATTACTCTATTTTATTTGCTCTACTTTAGAGAAGACTGGGGTTAAGTATTATAGCGTAGTGGTTGTATTTTTTTTGGCGTTTCGACCAGAGTTTCATGGTCGCTTTATTGGCGTCGACAATCGGTTACCATCAGGCGGTTGGTGTGCCTTTCTATCAATTTACTCGTGTAAAAAAAGCGTGTGAAAATCCAAACTATTTTTAATAAACTTATTTAATAGACGTATATGGCTTCTGTACACCGAACCTTATCTCCTCAATTCCTGAACAATAGAAATCTTATCTTTAATTATTTTTCCAAACGTCTTCTCCTTGCGTTTGACTTGAAGATCTTTAAGAGACTTTCTCGCTGTGATTTAAGCACACTTTATTCTCAAAATGACATCATGTACCGTGGTGTGTGAATTTTGATTAAAAGCTGTGCTCCATCTTTGGAGGATAAGGTTACGGACGTATAAGGTATATGTATGAAGGTACAAAATATCAGTTTTATTTTATCATGTTAATATGTAAAATTCGATACAAATGTTTTTTGTAATCTATGTTCATTATGTTCATTCTCAGAAATAATTTTGTACTTCAAAGATAAACAGTGAAAGATTAAAATTGAAGAGTTTCTGTTTTACTTTACTTAACTCATTCGCGGAATTACTTTTGGGTTTTTTTTGATAATGCCTTATTTATACTCGCTACAGTATCTTCATACATATTTATACCTTTTCAGTTCCTTCTCACTTTAATTATGTTTAGGGCTCACCGATGTTTCCCAGATAGTCTAGAACTCATTAGTAAGTTTCTTAGGTAATTATATAAGTAAAAAAATTAGGATACCCCCCCACTAGAATACCCCCCACTCAAATATCCTATCAACGAATAGAAAAGAGCTGATGATCCTCGAACGGCTGAACAGGTTCTTTTTAATTATAGCTAAGAACACTCGCTCAAGTCACCTTTGAAACAAAATGAAACTAAATTATTTTGCAGGAACTGGTGTTACTGTAAATACTCGCAATAAATTTAATAGCGACGGACAACTGGATTCTTCGAGTGGTAGAAGGATTTGAGTTAAATCCGTGGCTTATCGGATTATCTTTAATAAACGAGTTGTTAAGCCAATTTCAGTAAATCAATATTTTCAAAAATTTATGTCTGAACCACGGTGATGAAGATACATGAGAATATAATTAACGCGATGGCCACCCTGATTAATTGTAGAAAGATGTTTATTCGTTAAGGAGATCTTGGTTATTTACAATACAACTCTGAACTTCAAAATAAATTTATATAAAAATTCAAGTTTTTGTTGGGTAAAGGAAATATATTCAGAATTACGCATGTTCATCATCTTTATAAGAATTTTGTCTACACCCCAATTTATGGAAATGATTATTTACATTGCCTCAGCATAAACGTCATTCTTTGTCCACATACCGTTTCGTTTTTTGAACGCGAAAAGCTCAGGAAATACGAAGTGTACACATTATTCCTATAAACAACTGCTTGCTAAAATGAATTTGCTTAGTGTTACTTTTCACGAGAAAGCTTCTTGAGCAGATAGCGTACTTGTTTGCCACCTGACTTGTTTGACTGTTTCATGACTGGCCTGTTGGTCTAGCGGTTAGTGACCCTGACTGCTAGGCCAGAGGTCGTGGGTTCGATTCCCACCCAGGACAAATCATTGTGTGATGAGCACGATAATTTGTTCTGTGTCTGGGTGTAATTTATCTATAATATGTATGTATTTATAAATATATAAGTATGTTTATCAGCAGTCTGGTTACCATAGTACAGGCTTTGCCTAGTTTGGGATCAGACGGCCGTGTGTGAGATGTGTCAAGTTATTATTATTACCTTTAAGGTATAAAAATTATCAACTAAATAAACTTTATTAAATTAATTACTAAAGAAAATTATGAACAATCTTGCTAGTTTGCCGATTCCTAGGGCAAGACGAAAATTAAGTGGAATCTGTTATATAATGAACAGTTTAAATTTTCCGCTTGAAATTAATATCGTGCCGTAAGCTGTTTTCTGTACGCAATTTTCGCAAGGAGCGCAATTTTCTTGTTTAATCGTAGAAATGAGTTAAGTCTGTCTCGGTTATGCATGTTTGGTGGATTAATTTTAAAAATAAAGAGGGATGTGATTGAAATAACGGAAAATGAATGACTGTTTACAAAGTTGATCAAATTTTATGTTTGTTCAGCCCTCTCTCCGTTATTTATGAACTGATTTTGATTTTTCTTTTTTTGTTAGATAGGGTATACCTCAAGAGGGGTCCAATGTCAAGGAAGTCAGGATCTGATGATGGGATCCTGGTAAAATTGAGAGAAACCCTCGAAAATTGTAGGAACGAATAGTTTTTATGTTTACTTTTCATTACTTTATCAGGTAAAATAATAGTCAAAATCAAAATAAAAATCTTCGATCGATTTTTTGATTCCTTTTATTCTGATCTTATGTGAGATCTGATATGAATCTGAACTACATTAAATGATATTGACTAGAGGTCGCCTGATGGTCGAAACAATTGTTGAGTGGTTTATATGATGGCCGGTATAAATTGAACTGTCATTGTATATCCGTAAAACGACAGATCAACATATATACTAGACGCGTGTAGTTTAATGTGACCGTTTTCTCGTAATTTTTAAATTTGTAACACATTTGTAACAGGCTGGCAACGCACTTGTGACTCTTGTATTGCAGGTGCCGACGGGCGGCGGTAGTCATTTACCATCAGGTGTATAGTGGTTAGTGATCCTGATTGCTGAGCCAGAGGTCGTGGGTTGATTTCCACCCAGGATAAATAATCGTGTGATGAGCATGATCATTTGTTCTGTGCGTGGGTGTAATTTATCTATAATATGTATGGATTTAGAAATATATAAGTATGTTTATCAGCAGTCTGGTCACCATTGGTTTGGGTTCAGACGGCAGTCTGAGATGTGTAAAGTTATTATTATTCCTTTTTATTCAAGTTAAAACTTGTAAATTACAGTTTTCAATATTGACCCGTCTGCTTTGCCGCCTATAATATAAAAAAAAATGTATAACAAAATATATATTTAAAAATAATATTGTTATAGTAATAATATTTTTTATATTTTTAAATATAATTTAAGTACTGCAAAATTTGTTTAAAAATGCGTACAAAGAATTCTTTTCACTTGTGTAATGGTTTCAGACTGTACATAACATGTTCAATGATTCTAATTAAGTAAGATATATAGGCCCCATCGTTAGACCTTGTGTAAGTACAATATACGCAGAAAATCCATTTGATATTTACGTTCAAAACAATTATCAAAAAGGACAGGTTTGATATTTGTTTATAGCTTTGTGCTTAGTAATTTATATCGTCGTGGAAATTATAATTTATTGGTCATGAAATGCACAATAAAAGTGTTTATTGTTCATGTCAAACGCCTTTATAAGTACTACGATGACGTTTCCAATTGGATGTGAATGTTTGATCGTTTTTGTTTTGGAAATTATAAGCTGTGGGGAATGAAACCTCTCACTAAAGTATTTGAGCTTTTCGTCGTAAATAGTTTATTTTTATCTAAACAATAATGTATTCAATGTTGCCGTGGGTTTCTGTTAATTGAGTATCATTGTTTCTCTCTCTCTATCTCGTAATTTTTCTGTGACCAATTCTTTTAGCTGGTTAGTAGGTATGCATATAATTTAAATACAACATTTATCATTTTTCTTTACGTTCTAAAAACAATGGTTTGAACAGTGGTTCAATAGTATTCATCCTCAGTCAAAACTCACCTTGTTATATTATTTGCGGGTATCAACACAACCAACAACCCTACCTGCGACTGCAACGGACTGATGCTCTTGTTTTATTTAATAAAGATAATGTGCCTACATATTATTATGTATTAAGCCACTCAGAAAGTTTTGCGAAAGTTTCTAAGAGTTCTTCTGTACGGAACACGGAGAGATTATACTTTAATTTAAAAATAAGATCATTTATGATATAAAATTGTAAATAAAAGTCACAACTTTAAATTTTCCTTTTTATTTTTATGGCATAGGGCGCAATCGAGCAGACGGGTCACCTGATGGTGAATGACTACCGCCGCCCATTGGCACCTGTAACTCAAGAGTCACAAGTGCGTGCCGCCCTTTAAGGTGGGAGTAGGAGAAGAGGGAGAGGGCGGGGGAAGGGCTAGGGCCTCAGTAACCTCACTCACGCGGCGAAAAGCAATGGAAACATTGCTTCACTGCCGGTTTTCTGTGAGGCCGTGATATCGAGCGGAGTCGAGCCGCCCCATATGTGCCGAAGCATGGCTCTCCCACTTCAGTTCCTGCACATTTTATTACGAACTATTCTTCGTTCTTTTTAATTCCTTGTCATTGTTAGCTACACAAAAATCTTTTATTTTTTATTAATAACAGTAGAACAATTAAAAACGATGAACTATTATATACGTATATAGAACAGAACCAATAGGCACCTCATTTTCTTGGAAAAAGCGGTTATAAAATACAATTTAGAAATTAATCAGTATTTTTACACAAGCAGTTCCGATTTGATTGCAGTCCTTTTAAGCAACCAAACTTTAATGACTAGTAAATTTTGAAACCAAATGAATTAAAACTATTTGTAAAATTATAGAATAATCTAAAGAAATCTCGTTGTGTAACAGTAACGTTAAATTGTTGAGTCAGTAGCCCTAACGAGCCTGTAATTTTATCTTATTCAAGAGTCGAACACCGCGAGACGTCAACTTTCCGCTTTGTGTAGTTAGTGAAGTAGATTTCTATAGGGTTCCTTAAGTTACCGAACAATTTCTCAACATCTAAATTAGTTATAACTTTAGTTAAAAGCCTTCAACCTTCAAGCTCTTTGCGGGGTCCTTACGCCTAACTTCGAGAAACAGCGGATGATCTGGTACGAAATGTACATAAAATATATGTATGCATATTTGATTATAATTTCATGTAGGTTTATTTTCGAAAATAGTTTATTATCTATGCAGTAATATTTTAAAGTTACATAACTCCCTTCAATGCCTCTATAAATACGAACATGTTCGACATTAATTCTTCGATACAAAACCCATTTGTGCCACTTCTGAACATTTCACGCATAAATCACTTTCTATTTGTATGTTTTAATATAAGGCTTTTGCACAGAGGCTTATCAACGACGACACTCCTTTTAATAAGTCGGCGACGTTGCAGAATTTTGACAGCGGAAGGCGAGAGTGGGGTGAAATATGGATGTATGTAAGACGTTTTATTAAACAAGATGACTGATTTTGTCAAAATATTATATGAGTATATATACTGTATCATTGTACAGTAAGTACATACCAAATTACTTGCAGATTTTTTAAACTGTTTATGGTAAGCATAGTAACTGCCCGATAGTACGCAATTTCGCGTGCAATCTTATATAACTAAAAATAAATAGATGTGAAAGCAGTTGCTAAGGGTCATCAGGATGTTAGGAGACAAGACACAGCAAGTTTCTGCTAAACCTAGCGTTAATTGACTGGTCTAGTACCAAAAGCACATCTATTCTGCAGATGATCGCACTTAACCAATATTAGCGTAGTATTGGTTTGTTAATTTTTTGTGTTGCGAGAATATTCAGACACGAACGGACGGACAGGATGTGGTTCTGTTTACAAAATAAGTTATAAATAAAAAAATGACTTTATAATTTTACAGTCAGCACTGAAATGTATGATTAACTCACTGCAAGAGCTGTTTCAAGGTTACTCCAATCCCGGAATCTCTTTCTAGAGATTTCGGTTGCCTTACTACTTCTTTTTTTTCTTTTAAAAAAGACAACTCCCGCATTAGGATTTATTCCTGTGTCGCGGGGAACTTTACAAACATACAAACAACGGACACAAAGAACACCCAGACTCAGATGGGAATCGAACCCACGACCTCTGGCACAGCAGTCAGGGTCACTAACCACTAGACCAACAGGCCAGTCGAACTATGAGTACTTGTGACGGTACACCGTTTAGTTCTAGTCGGTTCGATTCCGATATATCACTTCACCAATAGCCATGGTGAGGTGATGACCCGTGGGGATTTCCCATACGGAAAAAAATAAGAAAGTACTTTGTAGATGGTTCTTATGGAAAGAAAAATTAAGAAAATTGGTTCCCGTGGGATAAATTTTAATTTCTAAACGAATGAAGTCGCGGGCAACAGCTCGTATTAAGATAAAAACTTTCGTGCGTGATATTCATATTCAATATTATTTTGGTTTTGCTGCTATTCATGTATCAAGAGTTGAAGCTTCATCTTTTGATAAAGGACCGAAACTAGTCGAGAACGTTACTAAAACCTTATATCCTTAATAAATAGAAATAGTTTTAGTGCAAGATTGTGCGAAACAGTCAAAGCCTGTTGAACGATTGTAAAGTGCCAATAAAACAGTTGTACATAACTGGTAATTTACTGAAGCATTACTGACAAGCAACAATATTGATAGTTCTTACACGGAACGGAGTTCATGTGCACGCCGATAAACGTTAGACAAGCAGTTTAGTTGTTGAAAGCTTGTTCATAGCGAGAACATAAATAAATGTCTTGTCCAAATCAAAGCGTAAACTTCCTCGCGGACAGACATATCACTGGGAAAGGAATATCTTATTTGTAAATGTTAGTATTTTATTGTGACTTTCGTGGGATTTTATAATAGATAAAATGGAAAAAACAATTATTTTTTTTACTTTTTCTATTGATCAAAGTATATCATTGTCA
The DNA here is from genome assembly GCA_949752705.1 of Callimorpha dominula. NCBI lineage: Eukaryota > Metazoa > Arthropoda > Insecta > Lepidoptera > Erebidae > Callimorpha > Callimorpha dominula. The sequence continues at coordinate 22,295,386 of OX456993.1, forward strand.
GTTAAATATGTCAATCATCGCGCGTGGCATGCCAGCAGGTGAACTAGTTTCCCGGCTAAATAAGAAAGCTAAATATGTGAAACGTGAAAAGATTGAATGCTTTTATATTTCTCGGCCATTGCCTTTCCTCGAAGAAATATTTTTCTCGAAGAGTAAAATTTTGATATAACGTACTATTTAAAAAAAAATACCCTTTGAATTTGCCTACCTATATAATAATACAGCTCATTTTCTTTTTATTAACGTAAGTAAAAGTTTCTGACTGACAACCAAAACTTATAGCACCAATAAATACTTGTAAAGTTAGACAGCCTTATTAATTTTTTATTATGAATATTTTGACAAAGCGATATATTATGTGATTTGTCAGGTAGTGGATTGAAATTGGCTTTTTTATTATTTTTTCTGTTTTAAAGCTAAGATATACCTAATAGGACCTATTAACCTATTAGGACATGAACTAGTACAATCCTGACATTACTGATACCCCAGTCACTAACGATTATAACGTATAATTAAAAAAAAGTTTTATCGACTTCAATAATATAAAAGAAGGAATGTCAGTCTAGGTCTGCACGTCAGAAGTGAAAAGACATTCACACATATATATACACACATAATATCTGTAATGTCATCTGAGCGTGATGGTCACGTGTCGGTGCTTTATCCCTATACCAAAAGTGCACAACGTTGTTAAAAAAAAATTCACTTCAAAAATATAAAAAATCTGTCGAATTGAGAAACTTCTAGTTTTTTAAAGTCGATTTTGAGTATAAAAAAAGAAAATACGTAATATCTCGCGCATATATCGTGCAAATTCACTCGCGTTTTTGGTCGCAGCGTTATTTTCTACAACTAATGAAATATATATAAATAGAAAACAAATAAAAAATAATATTGTATTTATTATTTTTTACTATATTAGTCCTGTACAAATCGGTCTACCCGTTCCGGAGATTAGCCGCAAAAAACAGACAGACAGACAAATCATTTTAAAAACTGAATTTTAGGCATAGGTGTCGTGCAAATAATTATTTTGACATTACAAACAGACATTTCAACTTTATTTATTTGTATTTATAATATAATTAAAAAAAATATGAATCAGGATTAAGTGTCGCATTATAAATATGTAGTTTATAAAAGTTTTAAGTGAAAATTGTTAAGAGCAATGTAACTATATATACTTGAATACTTAAGAAGCATCCGCCAAGACTTACAAAGTCCATACTATTGTCAATAATAGAAATAATAACTTGACACATCTCACACGCGGCCGTCTGAGCCCAAACTAGGCAGAGCCTTTCCCATGGTATTCTGAATGCTGATAAACATACTTATATATTTCTAAATACATACATATAATAGATAAATTACACCCCGACACAGAACAAATGATCATGCTCATCACACAATTATTTGTCCATTTATCATCTCAATTTTTTTATCAATAAACCTAAGCCGAAATATTTTATACATAAAAAGTTGCATTTCAATGGAGCGATAAACAAGTGAACAAAAATTTTCCGCAATGAAAACACAATTGTTGCAAACAATGTAATTTGCTGTTTTGCTGTAATTGCGTTTTCCTCTATATTTCACGGGGTCGGAGTTGACTGATTTAAAGGCAATGGTGCGTTTAAGTTAGGTTCGGTTCTTTTAGTATTTTCACAGAGAAGTTTTGTGCTGAAACGCAAAAGTATTGAGACCCGGCAAACTGACTTTGTCCTACAATATTAGATTATCTAAAAAATATTCTTTTTATATATATTTTATTACTGGTAATATAAGATTTGTAACTCGGCTTTTGTATAATCGCGATAATATTTATAAGGTGACCGAATGACACCGATCGTGGTCATGGATGGACTGACCACCCGTGACCACGATCTCTTCAATTCGAGTTATTGTATGCCTGCTAACACTCCAGTACACTAAGTAAACTTTACAACTTTCATCAACGTCAACAAGTTACAATAACCTACCTGAAATGTTATATGTCTTTGGATAACTAAGAAGTTGTCCATGTTTTATAAATGTTAACGCGATCACATATTTAAAAGGAATTAAATACCTTTGCTTTGTCTGACGTTTCGACCAGGTTGCACTGGCCGTGGTCACAGGCTGCAACCTGGTCAAACCGTTAATTTCCGTTAACATAATAATATTAAATTATAGGTAGTTAGTGGTGGTGCGTAAGTGTCACTGGAGACATTAACATAAAAAAACGCCTGAAGTGTTATTGGGACACCCGGTTGAAACGAAGTTCCCTTCGCTGTATATATATATATATATTTGATGGATTGAATAAATCGTATAAAAAAAGGAAAATATTGCAAAAACTGGAAATTAAAATTGCGCCCCGTGTGAAAGTTGCCCAATAAAACTTGAAAAATAAACCAATTCGCGGTCAGCATTTTCCGTTGCGCTAACACTTTTCCGGCTAGCCGGCCCGGCCGCCGAGCATCTGAAGTGTAACCTGCTATAATAAGGAACTTCCTTCCATCCAATAATAATAGCGTATAGTTGGGATCAACATTTTTTTTTTTCAAACCTACAAAGGGTTGTTAGGCGTAGATGGGGCGTGTACGGGTAATTGTGTACAGGGGAGAAGTGATATTTTATTTTATTACTGAGGATTTACAAAAACACTAGTTTTGGTAACGAGATTCTAACAACGACTGGTTACTGGCGTACGTGGAGGTTCGAATGTCTCGTGACGAACAACATTATACCTATTAAGAACTTACATTGTACTTGTGTCAGCTTGACCACTACAGGTTTTTAAAGATGATGGTAAAAATATACACAACTTATATGTTTATTAGTTAATATTTTTAATTCATTTAATGATTTCTTGTTGAAGTCTGTTATAATCTAAACTTCTAAACTAATATTATAAAGAGGAAACATTTGTGTTTTTGTATGTATGTTTGTAATGTTTTCACACAAAAACTACTGGACCGATTGCAATGAAACTTGGTATGTAGATAGCTGGAGACCTGGATTAATGCATAGGACATTCCCACGGGATCGGGACTAACGCGGGTGAAACAGCGAGGCGCTGCTAGTTTATAATAAAACCAGAAATTGAACTTCAATATCATTAACCAAGTTGGATAAAGTAAAAAATCTCACAGAGGACTTCAATTACCACAAATTGTGTAATTTATTTTAGACGTCGTCTGTAAGCTCGGCACAAAAAATATTGAAAGATATAGGGATTTTTAAACGGTTCTATGGTGGCACCTATATAAAAAATAAAGGAGTTTATTTTAATGCAATTTTACTAGAAAAGTCTAGCACCGAACCAAAAACCTGAGTGAAGAGGTATTTTCTAAAATATTTTTAATTCAAAAGCTTGTCAGACACATCACACATTCGGACGAGTAATGTCGACAAAGCCTTCATGATGTCATTCTCTCCTGTTAGCAAATTGCCACGTCAGTCAAACGTGTTGATCAAACCGCTGACTGACAGTATTTATTGAGAAGAAAAGCTCTTCGCAGAATTTTCATAATATATCTATTGAACATGATGTGAGTTTTCTCGTCAATAATTTAAACCACACACTATTTCATGATATTGTTTATTATGATTATAAAATGTTTCGGTTTGCCGTTAAGTTTACATAAGTAGATACTTGTCAATGAATTATAAATTTCGTAAAAAGAAATTTACTATTTATAGGTGACCAAGGTAAGCCAGTATGCAACCTGTTACATGGATACTTCACCACTGGTATTCTTTGCATATAATTAGAAATCGCTCTTAGATTTACAAAGCATAAGTTAAAACCATCAGACGATTAACAATCAGTAGCGTAATACAAGTTGATGCTTGACAAAGGATCTTGACAAAAATCTTAATTTGAAAAAGTAATCTAGCATTTATATGCCATGAAGGTAAGTTGGTAGGAATCGTGTTACAATGAGATATTGCCCATAGGTTTACAATGCATACTTTTAGATCAAAAGCATCAAGCCATAAAAAGTTACACCATTCAAGCCAAGGTTAATAAGTAGACACCCAAACTTATTTAGAATACAATTCATTTTACTATAACTATAATGAAGCGTCTAGTGAAGACTGTAAAATGTAGCCTCTCCTGTCATAAAATACAATGTTACGTGAACTTATTATACCGTTTGAAATAAGTTTTACTGTATATGAAAATAGTTATTACCATAGGTCGGAATAGGTAGAATGATTAAGGATGATTGAACTTAACTTAAACTATGTATATAAGTATGAATACGAACAAAGTTCTAATACCTCTGGCGAATGCATTGGCTTTTTCATTGCCATCTCTCATCTTAATGCGATGCTGTTTGATTGTCTCAGTGTGTTCAGGTTTTCTTCACAATGTTGTATTAACTTGCTAGATTCATAATTGTTTAGTGCCAACAGCGCCGCTTGGCTGTCTGATTTGATGTAGATGTGTTGTTGTCTCACTTTTCTTTCGAAGTCGATTTCCACGCATCTGTTTATTGCGAAGAGTTCGGCCTGAAAGGTGGAGGCCTCTGTGCCAAAATTACATCAAGACTTTTTGTAGATCCGTCGTAGTACCTAGCTTCTAGCCTCTTACCTCTCTGTGGTATGTCTACTATGTCCCATTTCACGATTTCTGACGTCATTTTCTCCGCTGTCAGGTTTAGAGATCGTCTTCGCACACGGTAACAATAAAAATGCTGACCAATATTGGAGCGGTTGCCTCTAACTCTTTTTTTTCTCAATTGTCAATTGTGAAAACGGCCTGCATGTTACGAAAGGTATTTTGTTTTTATTAAATAGGGTTATTATTTAATTAGGGTATAAATTTCAAAGCAACCGCCTTTTCATCCGTTTACCTTGTCAAGTTACGTTTTTTTTTGCATCACTCGCCATCCGGTTGCCGCTCCGATCCGAATTTTATGTGCCAATGCCTTGAATAGTTATTTACCTTTTTGTTAAAACTTGAATTAAGAGTTGCCAAATATGATAGTTAGAATAAATTCATTCTAACTACATTAGTTCTAAAGGTGAAGTTGCCAAAAAACTATTAAAATACCCTCCCCGATAAATATTTTATATATAATGTCAATAAGGATTATTTCTAAAGTTCCATTCAAAAATTCATGAAACCAGCAACCAATACGCAACACTATATTACTATATATTAGTGCCGATGATCGAACAAACATCGAGCACGATCCATCCAGCGATGCAGACATGTCTCGTTGGACTATTTAATGTTGATGCATTAGTCACACCTATACGTATACAGTCTTTCAATACTAACCAATCTTTAAATACATACACGCAAAATTCGCCCTTAAATCAGAGGTATATAAACTAAAATTCAGTGTAAAAGTTTTTAGGTAGCCAGGTAGCTACATAATGGAGTGCTATTCCATTGGGCGGTGACATGGCCGTTTAGATTAGTCCAGGGATAGCAACATGTAAAATTTTGATGAATGATTGTGCAGTTCAGTAATTCAGATATGTTTTTGTTAATAAATTAGGTTTAATATATGTGGGGTTGGAAAATGATACGCTCGAGGATTTATGCTTGGAAAACCGTGTATTTGTATAATCGTTTTTATATGTAATCGTCTTAATCGTCGTCCTCTGACACTCACTCGTTCCGTCGTTCCACGAGAGTGCGAGATCGCATCATCCCTCCTCCTCTCCCCTTTCGCTCATTCCTTTCATCCCTCTCTGTCACACCAAAATCGGATACATGCACTAAAACAATATTCACACGTTTGGATATTTTACAATCCTACACTCGGCCATCCTGACAATATTTCTGGCCTCAGAAATTATAATTCACAATTTCAACAGTTTCTAACATACAATAAACTTAGTAAGCTTAATTGTAAAAGATGCTCAAATACTGTAGTAACATAAAACAAATAATTACTTAACTTATTAATTATCCCTCAAATGCAATGCCTTATCTTAGTAAAATCAGTACTAAATAAAGAACAAAACAACTTTAAATACCAGTTACCAAACAACAAAACCTAGGTGAATTTGTATATTCAAAAGGTATTGGCACTATCAGGCCACTTTTTCATATAGTCTGTTGAAGTGGATGACTTACCAGGTCCTTCCACAGTTGAGTCAATCTTCTCCACATCATATCGATCATTGTTCTTGACTTTAACAATGCGGTATGGGCCTAGGTACTTTGGCTTCAACTTGAGCCCTGACCCAAATTGAGTGCGCTTGATTGCTACCCAGTCGCCTTCTTTGTAGGTGGTACTTTCCTTCCTTTTCTTGTTGTAGTTACGTCTGTTTTCTTCCTGTATCTGTAGAATATGCTTCTTTGCCTCTTTTCTTCGTTCTTCTCTGTCTTGTAAAAATAAATCTTTCTCTTCTTGCAACAGTATATTATAAAGCTGAATATCTTCTTTGATCCTCATCTTGGTTCCAATTAGTAGTTCAAAAGGAGTGCAAGCTATGCTTCTCTGCCAAGTACTGTTTAGTGAGCGCTGTAGTCTGCTTACATGCCTGTACCAATGATCTGGCTGTTCTATGCTGAGCTTTGTTAAAACTGAAATGATAGTACGGTGGATCCTCTCAACCTGTCCATTACCCCGAGGCACTCCTGTAGTAATTGTGCTGTGCCTTATACCTTCTGCTTCACAATATTCCTTAAAGTCTTGGCTCGTAAATGCTGTACCTTTGTCACTTATAATTCTATTAGGATTTCCATAATGTTGCTGATGTATTTTTAGTTTATCTATTGTCTCTTTGCTGGTTGTGCTCTTTGTAGGGAAAATCCATACAAACTTTGTAAAACCATCAACCAGTGTAAGTATATGATTGTAAAGTTTTTTAGTCTCAGTCATAGGCCCAAGGTGGTCAATATGAATAGTATGTAATGGAGCATCTTCTTTTTCCAAAATGTGTAAAAAGCCTTCCTGCTTTCCCTCCTTACGGCTCCCTAGTATGCAGGGGATGCATGTAACTATATAGTCTTCCAACTTTTTCTGTAAATCTTTAATATAATAATCTTTAGTTATAATCTGTGTCATCTTTTTCTTTCCGAAATGCCCGTTTGAGTGCACATTTTTGATTATCTCTGTTTGCATACTCTTAGGTATTACAAGTTGTCTTTCTAATCCCTTGTAAAGTAATCCACTTTCTAGATAATAATCAAGATATGACCTGTTCTTCAGAACTTCCATAATAGCCATCAGGCCCTCATCTTGCTGTTGAGCTCTCTTTACTTGTTCATTTATACTCCGAGTAATCACTCCAATGTAAGGATTTCGACTAAGTGCATCGACATGTTTCATCTTAGATCCCGATCGATGTACGACCTGAAAATCAAATTCTTGTAATAACAGAGACCATCTAGCTACTCTGGTTGATAAATCCTTTTTTTTCAATGTCATCTGGAAAGCCTCACAGTCAGTGACGATCTTAAACCTTAAACCATATAAGTAGTGTCGGAACTTTTTAACACCTTCAATAACTGCAAGTGCTTCTAACTCATAACTGGAATACTTCTTCTCGGCTTCATTAGTTTTACGACTCATATAGTATATTGGGTGTAACTCCTCATCTTCACATATCTGCATCAGTATTGCTGCATAAGCTACACTAGATGCATCTGTGTGTAATTCGGTTAATCGTTTTGGGTTAAATATTTTTAATACAGGGGAACTCCCAAGCTTCTCCTTTAAAATATTAAATGCACGTCTTTGTTCGTTATTCCATACAAAACACTGATCCTTCTTTAACATATCTGTTAATGGACTAGCTATTTGAGAAAAGTTTTGAATGTACTTACGAAAATAAGAGGTTAATCCAATAAATGACTGCACTTGCTTTATAGTACTAGGCTCTGGATATTTCATCACTGCATTGGTCTTATCAGGTGAAGGTCTTATTTCACCATTTTGAACAATATGCCCCAAATACTCTACTCTGGTTGTTAACACTTCACTCTTCTTCCAATTAATTTGCAAGCCATAATCAGATGCTATCTTCAAAACTTCTTGCAGCCTTTCAACTCCTTGTTGATATCCATTAGAGGGAATCAGTGCATCGTCTATAAATAATAGAATGTGACCTTTTGCAATTAAGTCTCTAAATATAATTGAGATAAAGCGTGTGAAATATTTTGGACAAATAGATAAACCAAATGGAGCTCTTAAGAATTCATACTGTCCATGGTGTGTTACAAATCCTGTATATTTTATGGAGTCTTCATGAACCCTCAGATGAAAGAATGCATCCTTGAGATCTAATTTACTAAATACTTTGGACTCGGATAGCTTGTCTATGTGATCTTCAATTATAGGAAGCGGGAACTCATCCTGAACCATCTTCTGATTTATCAATCTATAATCCACGCATACTCTTGTTGTACCATCTTTTTTTTTTACAAGCACTAATGGACTTGCATACTCCGAGAAGCTGGGTCTAATAATACCATCTTTCAACCACTCACTAACCTGTACTTCCACTATCTTCTGCTCAGCCAAGGACAACCGTCGTGGCCGCTGTGCAACAGGAAGATCATCCTTCAAAATAATTTTCATCTTAATAGGTACATCTTTAACTCTTCTAGGTTGGTAATTACTCACAAGCTCTTGAGCCTTAGCACGAATCTGTGAATCAGAGACATAACACACTTGTTCAGGTATTCCGGCGATCATACACCTCAACAGATCATCGGTAGTATGTGACAAGACAGTAACCATACCTTTGTTCATAACCACAGTTGTATCCATCAAAAATGGTTGGCCTAAAATAACTTTATAAGGCATTACACGTTGAGGCACAATATGAAAACAAACATTATAAGTAACTCCATCAATTTCAACATCAATGTTAAACTTTCCTAACGAACAAACTTTTGTAGAACCAAGACCAGTTAACATAACCTTATTACTATCGTAAGATTTAACATCAAGATAAAAGAACATTTCACATGATAGCAAATTTAAATCACTACCGGAGTCTATTAGTGAGTTTACAGGCACACCTCCAATTTTTATATATTTTAAAGATTTATTACGCGAGCAGTCTTTGTTTACATTCATCACATTATGACATTCACAGTCTATGTTCGGTACAGTTCGTTCACGTTCTTTAATGGCCGTATCATTCTTCTGGTCGGTCGCGACGCCATCGCCCTCTGACGGATAAATCCTCGCGCACATCGTTTTACGTTCAATCACTCGGTCTGTGTTCGTTCGCCGATTTGAACTTCCCGCCTGCTGGCATTGCATACCTTTGTGACCGAATGAGTTACATCGAAAACATTTTATGCCGTTAGTACATGAACTCGCCAAATGCCCTGCTTCACCACAATTATAACAAAAGGTAGAGGAACGCCGATTACCATTATTTTCAGGCCTTCTAGGACTTCGAGTTTTTTCTGTTTTATGCACTTCAACATGTTTTTTACTTTTGTTTTTAATTGTTTCGTACACCGCTATCTTTTCTTTTAAAGCCGAGTACGTGGTAACTCCATACAATATTACTTTGTTACTTTCATAGTCTTGGATACCATCAATGATATATTGTATGGCTACATAATCAGGAAACTTCGCACGTTTGCCAAGCTCTTTCATCACTAACACATACTCGTAATAACTTTCATTAGGCCGTTTCTTACGTGCCATGCCATGAGCTCATGCATCATTTTGGGGTTCACCGCATCTGGGAATTCTTTCTGGAGTGCCGCTTTAAGGTCTTCATAGGTTTTAAAGGTCTTCTCGGATTTTAGCCACAGTTCAGCTGTACCTGTTAGCGATCTTCTAGCGATTATTAGTTTTTGTTGGGGCGTCCATCCGAATATTTCCTCGTTGTCATCGACATCCTGTGCCCACTTCGTAGAAGAGTAAGTCTTGTCGACTCCGTCAAATTTGGGGATTACGTCCCACCCAAAATGCAATAGGGATGAGGTCTTCTCTTCCGACATCTCGTAATTTTGGCTCGTCTTGGTGTATAATTCAACCTCCCCACGTTGGCCGCCGGTGACCGCGTGCCGCAGTACCCAACAAATCGTATATTTTCTTCTTGATCCCGGACGAGCCCCCAATTTGTGGGGTTGGAAAATGATACGCTCGAGGATTTATGCTTGGAAAACCGTGTATTTGTATAATCGTTTTTATATGTAATCGTCTTAATCGTCGTCCTCTGACACTCACTCGTTCCGTCGTTCCACGAGAGTGCGAGATCGCATCATCCCTCCTCCTCTCCCCTTTCGCTCATTCCTTTCATCCCTCTCTGTCACACCAAAATCGGATACATGCACTAAAACAATATTCACACGTTTGGATATTTTACAATCCTACATATATATGTTAATGTCATCATGGGAGGACTTAAACATGGAACGACAAATTAGATTAATTTGTTTTGTACTGTTAAACTTTATCCCTAAACACATTTATCTAACATTACATTTTATTTATTGGTTTACAGCACTGTAACGATTGTATATAACTTCGATAAGGTAAGAATTGGTTTTAGGCCGTTGTTCGTTAAAATTGTTGTATGTCAATTTAGTATAACCTTTTTTGCTTGGGACGAAAACCAATATTGTATTGGACGCCATCCAGTACGTAAATAAGAGACTGTAAGGAACTCCATAGGCTTGCGCGCTACACACTCGCTCAACTCAATGTTGGTTCGCTGGTTATGGTATCTTTCGTAAACTTTCGCTTTCCTTGAAAATTTCTTGATGATTTCTAAAACAAAACCACTAGTCGACAAAGTCGTAAGCCTGACTTGTCAACTATATCTTTACAACTTTTCAATAAGAAAACCTGGGTCGGACAGATGATCTTGTCCGCCCGTTCGTGATTCCTCCACTGTATCCTGCTAATTACTGAATCAATGTTAATTAATAAGGGGATTAGACCACCAGATTAGCAGAGCTTACAGTCAGACAATGTGAGAGCAGAGCAGCCCAAGATCAAGATCACTCTGAACTTGGCAAAACAATCGGAACTGAGCAATGCCTCCAGCAAAGGTGCGCCGTGAGGAGGTTTGTTAATCTTTGATTATCAAACCTTATGACAGGTGCATTTAGAACGAAACAACAGGTATCGTATTTTATAAAAAAAATATTAGGTACTACTAGCGATTAACTCAAGATTTATATTTTTAATCTGATTAAGTTCCAAACATTAACTGTTCCTTATAGTATTCTGTTCATATCTAATTCAAGATGTAATTCCTGTCATGACACCTACACCGTCACCGTCTTCCAAAGACGTCGGTTGTATTATCTATTAACGGCCTCTAATAGATCCATAATGGATGACGTTTCAACTCCCGTGAGATGTGTAACCGTGAGCAGAAATAGATGTGATTAGTTTCAGTTTGGTGAGTTAGTTTGTTGTTGGAGTATCGTAGTTAGGTAGGAGAAAATACTATTGACGTGTGCCTTAGAGCTTGCGGCTATATTTACGACCCAACTTCACTGACTGGTAAATTCGATAATCTTCAACAAACATCAACGTGGTGGTTAACAATTCTAAAAAAAAATTATCGATACCTTTAAATATTATTATACATTTAATGATAAGCATAATTTTTGTATTTTGTACCGAAGTCAGGAACTTGATCTGAATCTACCTTTAATTATGTTTTAATGACATTTCTCTATGAAATCTTTATATAATTCACTTTACATCAAAACAGGTGCAAAAGATTATATCAAATAATCGTATTTCCTAACCGACTGCGCACAACATCTTGCAACAGCAGTTAATACATGTAAAGTTAAAAGGATTACGTTGATCCGCTTACGCTGTGATCTGCGCATGAGTTCTTCTCGCACCTGTTCGGTTGTCACGATTTTTGTGCGATTATTAATACCGACACTTTACACTAAATAAGGCACCACAGAGATATAAATACTGACTGATAATGAGGATTAAGATTGCACTCTAATTAGGGGATGAGTTGTACTTTTGTATTGGGTGGCTCATTGCAAAAAAATGCATGATAATTTCTGGGAAAAAAATCAATAAGTAATAATAATATTGTATTGTACTTATATTTTTCATGATGATAACATAGTAAAGAGAGTACTTGAAAAAATAATAAAATTATTTTAACAGTTAAAGGATTAAACAATTATTGATATAATAATATTATAAGTTAAGTATCGGTAAATGTTTACCACTGTGGAAGGAAGAGTGCGATCCAACACAAAGGGAGGATCCTCCGAGCAGGCTAGGTGATCATGCCTGACGGACCGCGGCCCAACAGTTGGTGTTGGGTAGTTAGATTGATAATGAAATAATCGAAAACTTTCATTGCGCGATGCAGGATCACTAGTTCTAATGTAGATCTGTTGGTCTTCGCTAGGTGGAGCTAAAGTATGGGTTTTGCTGTATGTGGATGTCCATCAAGCGGGCCGTGTACTTTCACTTGCCTTTTCTATTTTGAATATATTTGACTCCTCACACGCTTGAGTTCAGTATCTATCTTCTAAGAAATAAAAATGAGAGTGTGTAGGAGGTATATACTGTTATTGAAGGGTAGCCGATTTATTAATTATACGGTCCTACATTGTAAGCGCCGCTGTAATTATTTAGGTGCAGTTTTGACCTCTATTAACAGAGTTTAAAATGACTTATACCATAAACTGAAAAAAAAAACAAAACATACAACGTCAGAATTGTACCTTAGGCATTGTTTACCAGCCAACCGAGTAACAAGTCGATATTGATTTTATTTTTTACAAATTGATTTTTTGTTCTGTGTCTGGGTGTAATTTATCTATAATATGTATGTATTTAGTAATATATAAGTATGTTTATCAGCAGTCTGGTTACCATAGTACAGGCTCTGCCTAGTTTGGGATCAGACGGCCGTGTGTGAGAAGTCTCAAGTTTATTATTATTATGATTTACAAATTTTAATAAGTAACTTTGGTGACACTGATCCTCGCTTGTGATGTAACTTACTCTTTAGCGATGTTCTATATATATTATTATTATTTATTCTTTGTATGCATTTTAAAGAAAATTACTCGAATTTAGAAACGTGAAATTTGGAATACATAAAGTTTATATAGATATAGAAGAAGTGTAGAAAGCTAAAAAAATTAAACAATTTGTGGTACAAATTTAAAATTACGTGAAAGGCGACTAAATCAAGCTACACTCGTTTAAATTCGACTAAGCGATCTGTGGTTCATCTTAATTGTTCATAAATTAAGAAAAATCATAATAAGATAAATCAAAAAACCGCGTAATATGAAATTAAATCTTTAAATCCCATTGTTGTTTTGATACGATAATCGTGGTAAAGAAGTTGTCTAGACTGTAGATAATAGCGTTTATAAATGCTTAATATTTTCTCGAATCTCTTTCACGTCACGTGTCTGCTTTTGAAGCGTAATTAGTCGGCATCTTCGCTATATTAAAGAGCTCATTTATTCTTATTGTCTTTAACGGTAACGTCAATTGTTGCATTTTTCGGTAAGATTGAAAATTTGTGACAATTAGGCACTTTGAACTCAAGAGGTACTTATATAACTGGAACAGGATCATTGTTGCAATAACTTTATACTCCGTGAGTTGGATATCTCGAAGTAGGACAGGATTCAACAATTGGCGTTGACTATGACCGACAAAGGACATACATACATATTACATAAAGCAGACTATACTTAAAGATTTTAAAGAATTTGAGATTAAATACTAAATTTCCCGGTTATCAAACTTTTTAATCTTTCATTCTGCAGTAATTCATTCGTAGTATGAATTCATTGGAGAATATATCTTTTACAAATAGACACAGACATGAGAATAATGAATACAAAACTGGAATCTCCAAATAAATATCGTCTCAAAAGTAGTTTAAAATAGACGAACCATCTGGTATGGCAGACAAATGCCCCAGTAACCAAAATACACGTTATGACATATTCATAGATTCGAGCGAGTGCCTGCTACCTTTGTTTCTGAGGTAATTTTTTCTTAGGCCTTTATTGGCTGTAACTGAAGTTTTATAAAAAATTGCTATCTAAAGTAGATGGGTAAATAAAAATAAAAATATCTTCTGCTTTTATAATCGTCAAGATTTTTCTAAGTATAATTACATACTTAGCTTTTTTGTCATTCTTACTAAATGAGTTTTTGGCATTTCAATAACTTATTGTGGTAATTCTCTTAACTATTATTTCCTATAATTCCCTATAATTAATAGCGAACTGTGGCGCAAAACACTTACTTATTCATAATCAAATTGTCACCGTTAATGATGGTGGCGTTATGGGCTCTCGGCTTTCACGTTTGTTCTAATTGACTGGCCTGTTAGTCTAGTGGTTAGTGATCCTACTGCTAAGCCAGAGGTCGTGGGTTCGATTCCCACCCGGAACAAATAATTGTGTGATGAGCATGATCATTTGTTCTGTGTCTGGGTGTAATTTATCTATAATATGTATGTATTTAGAAATATATTATATAAGTATGTTTATCAGCAGTCTAGTTACCATAGTACAGGCTCTTCCTAGTTTGGGATCAGATGGCCGTGTGTGAGATGTGTGAAGTAATTATTATTGTAATTCACAACTGCACAAGCTGCTTTTCTCAATTTTGAACAATTCAATCACAGCTTATAGTAATTACACTGTTAATGTTCTACTGCAAGAGTAACTTTTATTATTGTCACCGTATGCGTAGGTTTGGCAAAATGTCACTTGTCGACAGCACGCAACTATGGGGAATTATTAGGAATAGTAAACCTACCATATCAGCTAATGCTTAATAAATTTAAAAAAATATTTGGGTAAAACGGTGACAAATAGATGTATATATGTTGGGTATATTTGTCCAACAGACAGATTTAAGGAGCTTTTTATGTTTCTGAATTATTATTATTTATCGCAGTATGACCCTACTATAAAGTTTAGTCACTTCAACACTTTCTTTTTACCCGACTGCCAAGGAAGGGCTATGGTACTCGAATAAAAACTTTCGTGAATGGTATTCATATTAGTTAAGATTTACGGTTTTACTCACGTTTATATTTCGGGGATGCCCGACTAGTTTCGGACCCGTTTATCAAGGTGTGAGGCGTCCTGTCGCGCCGGTTGCAGGTGCCGGCCTGGGTATCTTGTATGTTTGTAAATTTATTTATTACCTCGTATCTTCCAAATGGCTGGATGGACATCGATAGTTAAGGTATCGTTTTATTTGTCTTAAAACCCCAAGTGTCCTTAGATGGGTGTTTGAAAAAAAAGACAAGACAAAATATTGTAATATGTTAATTTAAAAAAAAATAAGCAAACCTATCGTAGGGTATCAAAATAAAGGAAATTAAAGGGGATTACAAACAATAAAATGGTTTAAAAATTTTTGATAGCGTGAAAATAAGCCATGTTTGTGTCGGACCCCGTTTGGTTCATATGCAATTTAGAATAGTTATAAATATCCGTAGCCCAATCATATTTAAAACGGAAAAAATAAATTGTTTATATATATATAATACCCATTAAGTTTAGTAGCTAGCGGGACCCATTTGCAAATTATAAACCGAAAGAAAATTAATGGGTCCCGCCTGCTACAAAACTTAATGCGGGTATTTAACTTAAAGCTCTCTGCTCATAATATAGTCTGTTAAACCGAAGTAAAGTTTACTTTGTTTTTAGTTTATTTTAGTTTTGTTTTCTATTCTCAAACTTGTTTCGGTCTTTTTAGTGCATTACTTTTGAATTGTCTTTTTTGCAGTCGGGTTTTTGATTTTTTAAATTATTTAATATTATGCCTTAGTTTAATGCGCTTTTTTTGGAGTTATTATGAAATCGAGGAGACACACACACCACACACACAGTGAGACACATTATAAATACACATGATAAATTATCCTTAAAATACATAAATATAGGTAGATAAATATATGCATAAATATTATTGCCATCGTATTTATTATTAGGAAAGTAAATAATAAAACTTGCAGAAGGGGATGAAAGTGGGTTTCCTTGGTTCTGAAGATTTCAGTTAATTAATTATTTATTTACGCAGTTCAATAAAGGATGTTAATTTTAACTATTTAAAATGTTCAAATGGTAGCGCCGACGGATGTTATATTAAATATTGTTCTTAATATTTCAAAACTGCGATCCTTGGCGGTCATCCAATCGTTCAGGTAAAGCTACCCATTCAATACGCTACAAATATGTGTGTGGGTAAAAATTACTATACATTAAGAACCATTTTTCGAATTTCCTGTGAATTGTTAGAAAATTATAGCTTGCATTAAAAAAAAATGGTCGAAAAAAACATCCAGCCGGCCTGAGAGTTTGCTAGAAGGTAGATTGTGCCCTAACCTCCCTTCAACTCAGACAATGGGGGTGCCAAACAAAACATTGTGATAGTTTATAAACTGGGCTCATAGTGATATTGAACTATGACTTCTGTTTCTAGGAAATGACAGCGTTGCTATAGGCGATTTTAAATATGTTACCTGTTAGGTTTATAATAAAATGTTAATTTTAAAATAAAAAAAAAATCTATTCTTATCATAGAAAATACGCACATAGAAAACCGATTGCCATAATTTTGTCATTACAATGTAAAATTTGTTAAGAAAATGAATCTATAAGCAATTTAATTATAGGTTAACATTTTGAATATAGGTACATATTATTAAAGAAAGGTATCCAGTATCCACTAATATAACGTAACATGATATTATTATTGCCAAAAATATTGTTAAAGGAAACCACTAATATTTTTATTAAATATTGTAATTAATGTAATAAATTCTTATGGTAAAACCACGTTACTAACCAGTTTAATATCTTCTAAATCGGAGCCCTTTAGCCGAAAACCACAATATCTACCTGACGACAATACAAACGCATCCCGTCTTGCCATTCACAGCTCAACCCGAAATCCGACAAAACACAACGCTTACATTACCGAACGGATCCGATCCTACTACAACAATCGAGCATAATTCAATTGGAAATGTCAAGACGTTGCCAGCTTTCCTGTGACGTAGACGTCTACGTATTTCGGACGTTGCCAATCCTACATAATCGTATATTTAAATAGTGGGAAGCGTTTGGTGTTCCCAAATCGTAGACGGGGATCCCTTTGACGTAATCTCATTGCGTAATAAACATCTTTTTTGTGTCGGATTGATGGTATGTGGTAGTTCCAAGTGATAGAAACTTATTTTCATATTCTGGCTTTTATTCCAATTACTTGAAGTGGACAGCATTTGTCTATTCTTAGTCATAGTTTTCGGTAAGTCACTAAAGATCATTTACAATCTCTCAAAACTCACATGCATGGGATTAGAGAAAGGAAGGGACGATAATATATAACTTGTAAACTTCGACTTCGTCATTATTTACATTCTGTCTCAACCATTTGTCTATCATGCAAAGTACTGTTATTCCATTCACTCTGACCAGTCTTGTTCAATCAAGTCCAAGTCTTTCTGTACAAGTAGATAAAATAATTAAATTAAGTAGAAAATAGAACTAAAGATGGTGGCCAACCCAGAATTCATGTCGCCATTTTATTTATTTAAATCTTGCTCGATAGCTAAAATGAGTTCTCAAACTCCAATAGTTGCTACTGTCACAAAACTTTTGCTGTTGCAAATTACTTTCAAAGAATAAAATGTTCTGTAAATTGATAATTTATTCTTTGAAAGATATTAGTAACTCTTTTCTGGTATCGCATTATTTTCTTTTAGTTTTAGAAATCTAAATATTTTTCAAAATAATAATATGAAATCGCCCTGTAAGAAGTTGTCCCTGTATAGGGTATGGTATCCTAAATAGTGTTTTCGAGATTTCCGTCACAAACTTTTAACCGAAAGATTAAACATAACTGTAGTCTTGTCAGAGATGTGTCATGTCAGTTCAGTCTTAGGGCTCATTTAGACGCTGCCGCAGCCGCGCCTACACCCATGTAGACTGGATTTTAACCGCCGCGCTGCGCCGTTACTGTTTCATTTTGCAATAAAACTGTTAATTTTCAGTAATATATTGCTGGCCACAAACATTACTTATATCTCATTATTATGAACATGTTGAAACTAAATAAAAGACTAGGTTAGT
Organism: Callimorpha dominula; assembly: GCA_949752705.1. Taxonomy (NCBI): domain Eukaryota; kingdom Metazoa; phylum Arthropoda; class Insecta; order Lepidoptera; family Erebidae; genus Callimorpha; species Callimorpha dominula. The sequence goes on from OX456993.1 coordinate 22,313,435, forward strand.
GTTTGTATACTACATATTAACTTGACAAATCTCATACACGACCATCTGATCCCAAACTAGGCAGATCCTGTATTATGGTAACCAGGCTGCTGATAAACATACTGTTAAATGTATACATACTGAGCTGAGGTTCGGGATTAGAAAGTTACACCAATTTATTTCCAAAAGAGACACAATTTATTTCAATAATTCACAAGCAACACAATTACAACTTCATCATCCTCTGCGCCTTTTCCCAACTAAGCTTCTACGATATTTTGCGTGTAGCGAGTACCATCAGACCTCCACAACCCAAGTCCTAGGGGATATCAAATTTCTGTTGTTAGTACAGGTTGTAGGACTTTAGGGCTTGCAACTACCCGTAACGAATGCCACAGATGGTCGTATGGCAACCGGGACTTACGGTTTAACGTGCTCTCCGCGGCATGAAGGGGTCTCAATGTGTTAAGAATGGTCACCTATCCTAAGATTGACCTGGCCAGTATTACTTAACTTGGTAATGTGCTAAACTACTCGGTTAGCACTTAGCCGCGAACCCCTCATCACTGATTATGCTCATCGCACAATTATTTGTCCTTGGTGGGAATCGAACCCACGACCTCTGGCTCAGCAGTCAGGATCACTAACCACTAGGTTAGTCAGTAGTTAGTCAGGATCACTAACCACTAGGTTAGTGATCTTGACTGCTGAGCCAGAGGTCGCGTTATTTATTTAATTGTTTTATAAACTCTTATTAGACTTAAGAACACATTACATAAAACAATATGTAATGATTTCATTATGATGGAATTTTTTATTTGAGCCTATGTCTGGGCTCAAAACACCTTCAATTGAACAAATACAGCGACCGTAAAGCACGTAGTGACTAACTGTTTGTAACACGCTTTTATTAGCTTTGTAACTAACTATGTAAAAAATCTTGGAAATCAATTTTAAATCAATCAAAGAGGTAATGGGAAACAGAAAAAAAGTAATACTGAACTGGTTGACTGAAGACTAAGCGTACCTGGATAAAAGTAATGAAAAAAAAAAAGATAACTGGCTCAGCAGTCAGGATCACTAACCTAGTGGTTAGTGATCCTGACTAACTACTGACTAACCTAGTGGTTAGTGATCCTGACTGCTGAGCCAGAGGTCGTGGGTTCGATTCCCACCAAGGATAAATAATTGTGCGATGAGCATAATCAGTGATGAGGGGTTCGCGGCTAAGTGCTAACCGAGTAGTTTAGCACATTACCAAGTTAAGTAATAATGGCCAGGTCAATCTTAGGATGGGTGACCATTCTTAACACCAACAGGCCAGTCATATGTACAGAAACTTTCAAAATTTTATTAAGAAGTCAAAGAGACATTTATGGGTTCATCATATTTAGATGCAAAGAAAGAAACATGGTAAAAATAATACACTTTATGAAGATCTACGAAGAGAAAGAAAGAAAGAAAATATATTTATTAACAACCCGCAACATTCATAACATAAATAACAAAGAAAGAAAAAAAAACATAAAAAAAAAAGGTACCATAAATCTAAAATAATTTTTGCTATTTAGTGCGGGCCTGAAAAGGTCACCATCTCAGCATAATGCTGCCCCTAACACAACGTGTGCAGCGCTGGTTTTCAGATGGTATTTATATTTTGATGATCCCTTAAAAACTTTTAGATTTTTGTCTTTAAGCGGTTCCGAGTTTTGTGCCATAAAACTTCTATGCCCGCCACTAAACCACATATTAGTTACCTAGTAAACTAAACTTATAAACTCTTCAAAGTCAACATTTTTCATTATTTTTCCAAGCCTGTGCAAACACGTAGTCGGCCGGTAATGGAATAACAATAACACAATATAAAACAAATCCTGGCGGTGTGATAGCGGCGTCGGTGCGGCGCCGGCGGCTGGCTGTCAACGTCGCGTATACACAGATTGCACAGCCTAGAGGCGCGGTGGCGCGGCGGTGCGGCAGCGACGTCGTCGCCCTGAGCTCTTACGACGTAGTAAGATTGTTGAATTCAATATTACATTGAAACGTATTAGGGTAAAGGTACAGGTCCAGATTTACGGTGTAGTGGAGGATTTTTTTTTCTATATTGGAAATTAGAAGTTTTTATTTTATTTTAAACAGGTGTGATTTTTTCGACACGAAAGTTACAAAAATTAATCTTAGGTGGCATTGTGGAAAGCATTTTTACAAAGGAATGAGACCGTTTTATTACAACTGATGGCTCATGGCAACTTGTGTGGTTGTGCGGTATTTTTTTGTCATCAAAGGGAATAAATAAAATATTGGAGTCGCCATTCAAAAGAGTAATTTTCTAAATCCCCACAGTTGTGATCAAAATATTTCGATATCCAGTCATCTTCAGTTATCTTTTTTTTTTTCATTACTTTTATCCAGGTACGCTTAGTCTTCAGTCAACCAGTTCAGTATTACTTTTTTCTGTTTCCCATTACCTCTTTGATTGATTTAAAATTGATTTCCAAGATTTTTTTACATAGTTAGTTACAAAGCTAATAAAAGCGTGTTACAAACAGTTAGTCACTACGAGCTTTACGGTCGCTGTATTTGTTTAATTAAAGGTGTTTTGAGCACAGACATAGGCTCAAATAAAAAGTTCCATCATAATGAAATCATTACATATCGTTTTATGTAATGTGTTCTTAAGTCTAATACGAGTTTATAAAACAATTAAATAAATAACTTGAAAAAAACTTTTAGATTTACCGTTATATCTAGTTAACTCTTAGATAATCACATCACGGAGAATATGAGCAAAAGTAAGCAGGTCAAAGTCGTTAACACTGATTATAGCAACTGTTTTGACCGGATCGACGACTGTACCTTAATATACAAGCTAGCATCAGTCGGGATAAGAGATCTGTTCAGATGGTTTACCTCATATATATCTAACAGGTCGCAAGCGATAGCTATTAATAACTACATTTTCCGTCGGATTACAGTCCCTAGCGGCGTTTCTCAAGGTCCTCTCTTAGGTCCTTTGCTCTTTACAATCTTTGTAAACGACTTCGGAAATTGCTTACAGTGTGCTAAATTACTTTGCTTCGCTGATAATATGAAGAATTTAAAGCTAACTCATCACAGACAGACGTCAAAGCTTCTCAGTCACCCTAGTGACTGAGACGCTTTCTTGAAACCCTAGTTTGTGATGCGAATGTTTACTTGTTTTAAAGATGTGAAAAATGCAAATGCAAAATACCACACCGTACGGAGGTCACTGAAAGTTTTTAGAAAATAAAAAACGGAATGATATAGAAGCCTGTTAATAGTTCTTTTTGCTTTTGGAAGTAGTCTCCGTTCCTTTCTAAGCACCGTCGCATGCGATGGAACCATAGACTGAAGCCGTGAGCCCACTGTTCTTTAGGGATATCTGCCACGTCCTTTTCTAACGCATAAGTTACATCTTCAGAATTCATAAAACGAATTCCTCTAACTTTATCTTATATTTATTGACATAAATAAAAGTCACAAGGTGCCAGGTCGGGACTGTTAGGAAGATGACTGACTAGCTCCACACCTTCGATAGACAAATATTCGATAGTCTGTTTGTCGGAGTGAGCTGTAGCGTTGTCGTGGTGGAGGAGGATCCTGCTTCTGGGGCGCTGCTGTCTAACAGTTTTCAAGACAACTGGTAGACAATGACTGACATACCAATCTGCAGTAACAGTCCTTTTATCTTCTAGAATGATTGTTGCGATATGATCCGTCCGTCCAAAGAACGAGGTAAGCTTTTTTTTCTCTTGACTTCTGCCCTTCTTTACTTTTGTCGGCAAATCTTCGAATGGAAACATCCATTGCGCAAATTGTCTTTTGGTTACGGGTTCGTTACAATATATCCAGCTTTCATCCCCTGTGACGATGTCATATACAGCATTCGAGTCACGTCTGTCAAACTTTTCAAGCATTGGTATGTAAGTATGACGGAGGTAGTGATACGTCGTCCCATGGATGGATACCAATCCAAAGGACGACGTTTTTGATTTTCCGTCAAATGATGAGGTATCCATCTAGTACAAAGCTTTGTGACGCCTAAATGTTCAAGAGTTTTTGTACTTGACCCATACCAGTGCCTAAAGCTGCCCGAATCTGTTGCTATGTCACCCTTCTGTCGGCTTCTATCATTAGCCGCGTTATCTTTATCGTATACGTTATCTTCAGTAGTTGCTTAGAAGGACGTCACGTAAAATTTTCTTTTCTCAATGTTGATTGCCCCGAACTGCTTGGGCAAATTGGGTTTAACGCACCTTAAAAGACTATGAGACATCACATACCTATTCCCCTGTCCACTGCATCATCAAATTACCGACAGAATATACTTCTCTGGCGAGCTAGCAAGGCCTTTAATAATGTCTGCAAGTCATATGATATTGACATTTTTAACACTGAAATAAAAATAGTACGACGGGTGCTAAGCCGAGATTTCTTTCTTCGGTTTTTTTTGGTAGACAAATGGCATAATTATGTATAACTAATGCGATACAAACCTACATTGTCCTCACGTATTTGTATAAAATAGTGTTTATCTGTGAATACTTTGGCTAAATGTTGTATATTACTGTACTATTTCGATATTGACGCTGTTGATTTCCTTCAAATAAATAAATAAAAAAAAAACCACTTATTCACCTTCATTTCGTGTCGGTCGTGGGTTGGATTCCCACCCAGAACAAATAATTGTGTGATGAGCAGGATAATTTGTTCTGTGTCTGGGTGTAATTTATCTATAATATGTATGTATTTAGAAATATATAAGTATGTTTATCAGCAGTCTGGTTACCATAGTACAGGCTCTGCCTATTTTGGGATCAGACGGCCGTGTGTGAGATGTGTGGAGTTATTATTATTATTTATTTGTATTTATGTTAATATATCTTGTTATAATGGCTTTGAGCGATCAAAACATAACCTACTTACTTAATTATTGTATTTTAGGTTAAGCACATTGCAATATTAAACTTAAGTTTTTAATGTAAATTTCTTAAAAAAATGATATAAGGATTAAAATTGCTTATTCTTAAAATAATTTACTTACTACAGATAACTGCTTAATCTGTAATAATATTTAAAAAACACCAAATACATTTTAAAATAGACAAATGCTAAACATAACTTTTATAGTTGTTAAACGTCACTTTTAACAATTTTCAAACAAGTATTAAATTACTATTCCATAGAATTCAGGATAACAAAATATATTTACTTTAAAAACAAACGGATTCCTACAATATCGATGTAATTTGAGAGACATAATTAAACTCGATTGCAAATAGCAAGTGGAAACGTCAAATTAAAACAAAACACAACATTATAAACCAGCAGCGGGGCATCAGCGCACGTTTGGGAACTCAATTTGTTAGATCCGTCTGTCATATTAGTGGCTTTACGTACACCAATATTGAATTACTCTGCAGCAAAGCGTCACAAACCGGTGAAAACGGGTTATGTCACTTATTTGGGTTGTCAGCTTTTATAATAGTGGGAAAATCGCAGTACATAAGTGGGCTAAGTTGCTGTTTACCAAAAAGCAACATTCTTTCTAGTAGAGTTGATGACGATGACTGTGGTGACTGCATGGATGGCGCAATGGTTTAATTGGTCGCCTCGCCACTACGCAGCGCCGAGTGATCAAACACTTGTGTGATCCACGAATAGTTGTCCCGAGTCTGGGTGTTCTTTGTATGTTTGTGAAGCCCCCCGTGACACAGGTATATTCCTAATGCGGAGGTTGTGTTTTAAAAAAGAAAAAAAGGAAGAAGATGAAGAGAAAACAAAGAAAAGAAATTCTATAAAGGAAGAACTACGTTGAGCTTGGAGAAATAAATCACAACGGGTTGTTATACTAGCACAGGACAGTACTGTCCTTTCGATGAATTTATACTATAACGAAACATATTATTTAGGTTCGGCCGCATATGGAATACTATTCTAACCAGTAGGTGAGAACAGTATTCCATATGCGGCCGAACCTGCGAGAAGATTCCATATGCAGGAGTACCCCAGTACCAGCTTCTCCCTCATGCCGCATTCAACAGAGAGCGACTCGAATCGTCGATAACCAGGATTTTTCAGATCGGTTTGACCCATTGGCGTTGCGTAGAGATGTAGCTTCACTCTGCGTGCGTCTATATCGCCTGTATTATGGGGAGTGCTCCGAGAGATTGTTTGAAATTATACCGGCCGCTGCGTTTCGCCATCATTCAACGCGACAGAACTATCATCCCCATCACTTGGATAATAAATTGGCAATCCACCACTGTGCGGTTCTCCAGACACTTTTTGCCTCGCACAACCAATCTGTGGAACAAAATGTCGCATGCGGTATTTCCAGACTGATACGACCTTTAAACCTTTAAGAAATCCAAATAAATAAATAAATGAAGAAAAGAGCGTAATCTCATCTTAAAGGCCGGCAACGTACTTGTGACTCTTGAGTTGCAGGTATCCATGGGCGAAGATAGTCACTTACTATCAGGTGACCCATCTGCTCGTTTGCCCCCTATAACATAAAGAAAAAAAAAATCAGTATGCATTGTAAAATGCCACATCCTGACCTACTAAACTATTAAATTTCAATAAATCACAACTCTTATATGCATTTCTTGATGAACATCGTTCGGAATGCAGCCGCCAGTCGTCTTGTTTCATGCGGTATTCTCATCAAGAATCGCTCGATTAAATGCCCGCCAAGATGAACGATCTGTTCTCACTTGTATGAACAAGTTTCTCAGAGATGTGCTTTTGATAATAGTTTTGGAGGTATTAAGAGACAACATTTTTAAGCCTTGTTCAGACTATATTTATTTTCAATTCTTATTCATCTTTCATGTTTTCTACTGCTTAATACTTCGAAATAACTTATATGTGGTTATGTGTTGCGAATGATTATAGGTTCCGTCAACCACTTGCGATCAGGTTGGCCATATGCTTATTTGTACTCCCAAATTATTAAAGAATGTATAAATTAACTTTTCACTAACAGAAACTTTATTTTAATCTAGAATTTTTTTAGCGTTCCACACATCTTCCCTCTTAATGCCAGAAACAAGATCCTGCTCATAGTTAAAATGTGGCGGACACATAGACAAAGTTGTAATAACTTTATGATTGAACTAATTTATCAATTGACATGAAATGTTAATGAGCCCTTGTTCTAAAATTGAATTCTAAAGATGAATGAATCTTTGTAGCAAGTCAACGGAAAATCTTTGAAGAAACTAACTTTTATCGTCCATCGTCATCTTCAGATGACGATGGACGATGACGATAGATTAGGTCATTTGTCGTCTAAACGACACGAACTTGTTCGAATAGCACCACACACACGTCTTTACGTCACTTCAATATACATTTAAAATTTATGACGTCAATCACAATGTTGCCAATTTATCTCAAAGTCGATGATTCAAGTCTTATCACCTTAATTATTTTACACGAGACTTAGTTACGAAAATTGTATTTATCTACTCATTACTCATTTTATTATACGTCATGATTAATGAAATTTAACACCATATACTTGTGTAGTAATACTTGTGTAGCCGTCTCTGTATTAGACTGGTTGTCAAACTTTATGTATATGTCTACACATCCCTTTGAAAAATAATCAGAGTTGCTACAAAAGTTACTTGATTAATAATAATGAAAAGGCGCGATAACGAACATTTTCTTTTGTACTTTAAAAATACACGACTCGTTGATGAGTCACGTAATTTGCATTTCAACTATATACAATGTAAGCAGACATAGGACTCGTATAAATTTGAATATTTTAAACAGTTTGTAAACACGATAGCGCGAGTGTACGCAAGTTTAAAAAGGTTTTACACGTTATTTGCTGTAGTGGAATTAGAAAATATTGTGTACCTTCTTTCTCCTGCGGTATGCTATTTAGCGGTAAGTAATGTTTCTTTATAGACATTTAATAACTTTTGACAATTTAACGATATTACGATATTTTCGTTTAGCAAAAGATAATATATGCTCATTGATATATGAAAATGTCTTCAATACAAACGATAATTAATTAATCAATTCATCACCCAACTAGCTAAATCAGTTTTTATAGACACGTACAGTATCTTTAGCAAAACCAGTACTTATAACGATCTTGAGACTATTTCTACCTATAAGAAACTTGCAAAGCATGCTACAAAGCTGGATTTTGGCGCGATAATAGGAGCGTTTATTCATATAACTATCTAATAATCAACTTACGGAATGTTACTGAGCAGGAAGAAGGAAGTGCAATTGTTTCTATAATTATCTAAATATTGCTTAAAATGCTCAGTGCTGTATTGTACTTAGTTATTAGTTATATGTATGTTTTGTACACGGATAGAGGTTATATTTTGTGTTGTTTCGGCTGCTTGCTATGTAATGAATAAACACAAACTTAAAAACATAAGTAGACTTTCTATTATCGATATTGGTATCATTGTAGTGCATAACTAGTGATAACATATCACTAAAATATAGTGTACTCATAGAGGAAATTATTTTAACTGTAAATGTGGACTGTAGTTTGATTAATTTTATAAGGCCCTATAAATAACACATAGCATATTTCTTGTAAAAAACTTATTTTATCAATTTATATCAATACTCGCCATGTTTAAAAAATACTCTGCATGAAGTACTAAGGCAGTAGCAGCTCCTAAGCATATATAATACTGTTCTCATCTCTACGAAGGAGCACCCCAGTACCAGCTTCTCCCTCAGGACCGCATTCAACAGACTCGAATCGTTGATTGCCAGGATATTTCAGATCGGCTTGACCCCTTGGCGATGTATTCTCTATCGCCTGTATTAAGGGGAGTGCTCCCAGGAATTGTTCGGACTTATACCGGCCGCAGCGTTATGCCATCGTTCAACGGGACAAAACTATCAGCCCCATCACTTGGATAATTGGCAATCCACCAGTGTGCGGTTCTCCAGAAACTTTTTGCCTCGCAGAACCAATCTGTGGAACAAATTATCGCCTGCGATATTTCCGGACCGATGCAACCTTCAAACCTTCAAGAAAAGAGCGTACTGCCATCTCTAAGGGCGGCGACGCACTTCTGACTCTTGAGTTGCAGGTATCTATGAGCGACGGTAGTCACGTACCATCAGGTGACCCGCTCGATGGCCCCTATAACATAAAAAAAAACTTTGTGGAAAAAATATGGTAATTCTAAAATGCTATTACTAGTAAAAGTGTCATGTAACTGTTCTACAAGTCAGTTTTGTAGCGAATTGTAAGACTGAGATAAAAACTAATGCTTTTTACAACAATGTCCTTTCTAAGAAATTTATTAGTATATTTCTTTTTGCTTTTTGGGCATTGACTCCAAGGTATATCACCATATATCCATAATCGCACTGCTATTTTACTAACACTTTATTTTATTCAAAGAAAGTCGCTGCTTATTTTTGTGGTGTCTTGTTTATTACTATCCAACTGATTGGACTTAAGACATAAATATAGAAATTGACATAAGAAACATGAATCGAAATGTGTCCAATGTTTATTATACTTATGAGAAATCAAGCCGTATTATCAGAAATTCAGTGACGTTTCCCTTTGATGTCTAAAAGCGCTCTCGAGTCCAAAACGTGGAAAATTGACGCTTTGACAGACTAAGCGTAGGTGACCTATATCAAGATATTTTAATTTTCTGGAAACTTCTAAAGGAAAAGGCAATTTTCATACCTTTGTGCAATTAAGTGTAGGTACCCAATCTCGAACAGGTAGATTTGTTAATTCGATTCGTCTTTTTAGCTTCAAAACATACAGGCGTATGCGATGAAATTGCCATATTTATTTTCATTCTGGTTTTTGTCCCAGTTCTGCTTTATGGGTGCAATTAAATTATGATTACTTTTGTGATCGTAACAAATGGACAAGTATAATTAATAAGTGTAATGAAACGAAACGAAAACGTGATCTACCGTGTCAAACCGCGGATGCGTGTTAATCATTTGTGATCTAAGCGGTTTTTAAATTTAGAGGTAGAAATTTTAGACACAGAAAAGTTGTATCCAAGATTAACACTAAGACACACGTAGAGAACATTTAAACACAAATGTAAAACAAAATTAAAGTAAAATTAAATGTATTTTTAACAAATTACGGTTCACACAGCTTCAAGTGACCAACATACTTTTAACCTTGGATATTGACATCACAAATCCTTGTCGTAAAATGAAACTCTTTTCAATCTCCACCATGATCCTCACAACAAAAGTCATTGGTGCCGATTCTATTGTACACTCGACTAAACTAAAACCTGACTTAATTTCTTCATATGAAATCAACCTTGTATTCTTCGTAATAAGGTATATTTGTTACTGACATCTATTTCTCAGCGCCACTAAATTTCACTAAAACCTGTCAACATATACTCTACTTTATTTCCACGCAGCGAGAGTCTCCATTTATTCAAACGCTGTATAATTGCCGTATAAAAACTTTTTCAAATCGAACTAAGATGACGTTATTTTAATCGACACCTACGAAGACGCTTACTAAAAACACAGAGCAAAAGAGATGGTATTCAACGGATAGCGGCTCTCGCTACGTGGTATTAAAGTTTTCTTAAGCGTATCAGACTTTAGTCGACAAATAAATTGCTTATTTCGATAGCGACATATGTTACCTACTTGTTTCAATTTGAAATAAGACGTTGTTTCGAAGTGTACAAGTTTTACATCTTATATGAAGAAAATTTAGTGAATTTTAATTTAGCGAGTAAAGTAACAGAATTGGGGCCATTGTTGTATTTTTAAGGTTTTGCACATGCTCTAAGAAATCAAGTGATATCTGCATATTTTCATATTAATTTCACATATATAAAAAATTACAAATGCTGATCAAGAACAGCAGCTTAAGGTTAACATTATTCCGCTAAGCCTATACTTTTACTTTGTACTACACACCTATACTGTACTTTGTACTATACTTTTCGGAAAACGTATAGGGTAAACATGACGTCATAACATATATATTCTTTGTCTGTAAATAAATCCAACGATTAGAAATTATTTATCAGACTCGACAGTAAATGACTAAGCTTTTCGTGTCAAAGCCCATAAACATTTATTAAAGTTATGTACATAACATAAAGTCATTATTCCTACTTCAGTGTTTGCACCTTTATTTGCGAAGCCGTATTTCAAATTAGTTTCTACAAAGTTTCATATAATCAGTTGTCACGGAAGCACTCCAGCGGTGCCAAGTGTATCGCTTCCGTACTCTATGGGAGTCATAGATTAATTACATTTTAAGATTAGAAAATTTCAAAATCAATTTAGTTTGAAATATAATGTTAATCAATATAAATAAGTTAGAATAATACAAAACTAAATAGAAAAAACAAAATACAAAAATGGTTTCTATTAATTCTATTTGAAGTCCAGACAACAAAAAGAAGACAAATGGTAATGCCAAATAGTCATAAATAATTTTAACAGAATTTTAATAATAATAAAAAATTAGGACATATTACACAACGCTTTCTAGACACAAGCTACGCACAGCCTGTGCTCTAGGACACAGTTAAACATATTTAAATAATAATTTATAATCACTTCATTACATTGTGGTCTAGTGTAGTACCCTCATAAATATTTTATGAACAAGCAAACTCAAGCAAACAACTACACAAGCTAGAACTATAAAAATCACTTAGCGTGAAAATTGATCTTACAACACTTGGCGCTTTAACGGTAATGGATTAAACATTTTAATCATCGCTTGATTTCGATTCTAATTGCCCACTGGGAAAAGTAGAAAAAACTGGAACCATTAAAAGTGAGAATCTAAACGTAACTATGGGTCACTGTCATTGACATTTTCTTCATGCTATTGCAGTTTTTTGGGTATAAACATGCTTATGACTTCATAGAATACAATACCAGAAAAAATTGCATTCATATTTATGGTCACGAGTCATGACCTTCTAGATAAACATTCTTTGTCTCCCGTGTCTCCTGGTACAGCTTATATCACTTTAACGATCCCAAAAAATATAGGAATGGCACGCGGGCCCGAGATAACTATGATTTCTTACCGATACGTGATATTGCTTCGAGTTAATGAAAATGTTTATCGCTCTACGTTGAATATTTTTGAATCATTTTGTTTATGTTTGGTCCGTTTTATTCGTAAATGGGTATATGTCCTATTGTAAAATTCTTTTATTGCCTTTGCAGTAGATAAGTGACTACTTATATTTGCTTTATCCTCACTACTTTTATTCCGAAAAGTTAACGAGGTTTCTACTTAGAATTAGTAAAGAATCATCAATTTTGTAAGAATGACACATTGAATATAAAATCAATCTTAAATTTTTAACCAAAGAAAAAAAGGAGGAGGTTCTCAATTCGACCGTATATATATTTTTTCATGTATGTTCAGCCCTCACTCCGTTATTTATGAACCGATTTTCATAATTCTTTTTTTGTAATCATCTGTTTTGCTTAAAACACACACTTTACACTTAACAGGTTTTTAAAAACAAATTGACATAAAATATAATTGAAAAAATTGGTCCATGTCAAATTTTTATTAAAGTTTTAACTAGATGAATATAAAACGAAATACTCTAACTATAAAAAGTAGTAAGTAATTAAGTCGTAAGTAAATATTTTTAAATAGCAATGCTTATCCTCTGTTCTAAGAAAAAGGTAGCCTTCTGGTCAGTTAATATTCCAAGCGTTTAAATACCACAAAAAAAATCAACTATTGATTTTAAACTACCAATTCCTAGCTATTCGTCTTTATGTTCAATCAATCTCATTGATTCTATATTCTGTCAGCTGACACAGCTTGTTTACAGGGTACCTACCGAAATATCTAGACCAACGGTAACAACACCACCTCTGTCATAACTTCATACTCTGTGACGGCTAACCCGTAACTTTATGAACGATATTCGATTATTTTTCGACTCCGTTACATTTCAGTGAAACTTTTCGTTCGACGTTCGATGCAGTGCCTTTCTGCGAACATTAAATTGCTCTATCTAGCGTTCGTGTTTCGTGGATGTGGAAACTTTGATTACAATTTTAATTTTGTAACAGCAATCGAGCAACGAATGTTTTTTGAAATTGGTTAAATGCAATTTTGTTATATTTTTTTACTTAGAAAATTAATGCCTTTTGTGATTTGAAAACTAATCGCTAAAGCGCCGCGTTCTTTTTTCAAATTATCAGTTGTTTCCTAAAATAGTTTCCCTGTGTTTCTTTTAAAATCGGATTACTCCAAACTGAATGTTATTAGATACTAACGATCGATCTGGTGGTCCAGAAGTTTATTGGTCCGAATCAGATGCACCAACGATTATATGTATTACCTACGGTTAATAGAGCTAACATAATATACAAAAATGTATATTATAGGTGTATATTTATAAAGTCCCTGTCGTAATGTACATATAACGTCACGCCACAATCGTGTGACAGGGGAAAACGGTTTTTAGTTATTCACCTCACTCATTTTATAAAAGAAATCCGATTATACTCATGTTTGTGTTTCAGAGCCTGGAATCCCGATTAGGTTCGGGGGCCTTTAAGCGACCTGTCGAGTGCATCATACGACTATGTTGTCAAATTGCAACTGTTATTTACCATAGCTGTTTATTTCTATTAAATCAGAAGTTTTTAGAAATATTGAACTTAATAAATGCATCTTTGTTACAGGTATGCAAATGGATTTCCCGGAATGATTAAGGTTGAGTTATACACAGTGTGTTAATGAACACTGAGGGCTCGAGAATTATATCCACATAGTGATTTCATTGTTTCACACGTATATACAGACAAAGGATGTTACTTTTGTAAGGTACCGCACCTGCGTTATTATTCTCCAAGAAAACACATCGAATCATAGTCGTACCGGGTATAGTAGATTTATATCCATTGACGCATTAAAGGAAAACAGCGCGTAACAGAGTCAAGATAAATGTATGGAACTGTTATAACTTACATGTTTAGGCAGCTGTTAAACAGTCAATGGAAAATGAATAGGATTTAGAAATCTAATTTTTCTCCTACCTAAAGATAATGTTCTCCTAATTTACCGTAACCAGTCTGCCATGACTTCACTTTGAAATTAACTAAAAGTATTTAGTACAGAAGCTCAACATCAAGTTATTTTGAATTACCTAAACGTCACTAAAACATGAAAGATGTCTGCCATCTAGTAATTGCTATGAAATCGCTGAAAACGTGGCAGTACCGGCGTCATTATGAACGCACTTTATTTGAGTTTGTGAGCCTGGTTATTACTGAAACTCTGTATTTCAGCGTAGTTCATTTTGTTGTGTGGCTCATGTCATAGGAGCACACGTTTAATATAAATCAATAACACTATCTATGGACATAGTGTACTTAAATAGTACAGAAAATTTTGAAAAACATAGGGTCTCAGGGCCGATCGCTGATGCTGAGGAAAACCTTGGCATGGATCGGCTATCATCTCAAATCAGTATCAACAACAAAGTGTTAAACCACTGACAACATTAATAGAAATAGAGAGTTATTCCGGTTGGATCCCCTGCCGATAGAACACTGTACTCTCTAGTAGTGTGTCTAGAAATGTCAATGTCAGGAATGTCATGCATCTGAAACTTTAATCTAATATAAATAAAACAAATCCAAGTAAAGAGGTATTTGCAAAGCGACTTAAAATAATTCAAAGGAAAATAAGTAATAACAATCCGCGCTGGTTTTCAATTCAATTCAATTTTTTCCACGGCCTTCCCCATTACACAAATAAATACAAATCATGCATTACGAAGTGAAATAATATCCGCAACGTACTTATTACACTTCGAGACGCTCAAAGCGTATGCCTTGCGTAAAATAATTACGGAGTGTAATGTTACGAATGAAATAAATGCAGTATGTACACACGTAACGTATGTACATTCAACTTAATGAAGTTATATGATACCGCGATGTGAATATTATGGCAACAGTTTAGACTGTTCGTGTTATAAATAGACCTACAGAACTCCGTAGAGAAGGGAAACTAATTTGAATACTTTGGTCTAGTTTACCTCATTAATATTAGAAACTGAAAATTTTAACGTACTTATATCTAAATATTAACAACTATTAAAACAAATTAATAGTAATTGACACGCTGATGGTGTCGATTGAATTATTTTTAATCCTTATTTTGAATTTAAATTAAAAAAAATATGTAGAACAAGTAAAAGACCTAGAATCATGCGATAATTATGAATTATACGACAGGTATAGGATATTTTTTGTCTTTTTAATTTAAATTTGACAGCAAAGGTTTAGCTTTTTCTGAAGTCTCAAATGTTACAATTACTGTTTGCAATTAACAACAAGTTTTGTTAATCGCCGTTATGGTTATTATATTACTAGAAATTAATTCAATCACGATTGAATACAATCCAATTAAAATCACTAATCTATTGAAAAAAATATATAAAAATGTCAGGAATAGTTGGTAGGTCTATTAATACTTCTCTAAGGGTGTTTCTTTAGTAGGTTATACTTTGGCCAAGGCTGTAGACAATCCATAGACATATAAGAACAGTCCGCACTAGTAACGGGACTATCGTGTAAGTGCAAGCGATAGGTCAATAAAAAGAGAACTCTGCTATACGTGGTCCAGATTTCCTTGTCTAGGGCGTGTATGTGGCGTGTGTGTGTTGATGCTAATGCTAATTGTAAAAGCTAAAAAGAGACAGACGGACCACATATAGCAGCGGTCTCTTTTTATTCATCTATATCGCGCATATCACGCCTCACTGTCTATTGATATATATATAGAACATATATATAGACAAACCGTATAGTGTGTCTCATAGGGCTTAACACGCTCGTATTAAATAAAATCTAAACTTGCATTTTTATATAAAATACGTTGTTGAAGAAAGCACATAGCCTAACGCACTTAGAAATTTTAAATATGTTTACATTCTTTTAGTTTAAAAACAACACACTTGGCTATTTTTCACGGCGCCCAACGGGTAACATATGACTTGTAACATTTTTCAAGTGCAGTGAGTTAAATGTTAACCCCTTTTTCATGTAGGATGTTAACGAGTTGGCATTTTTGTTTTAATTACTTTCTATATGCTCGAGTTATATTACGTTAGGTAGATATAGACTATCTATATATTTTTTGTAATACAAATAACATGGCGACCAAGCGCACTTATGGTAACAAGGCAAGCAATTGTATGGTTGGTGAAAAAACTGTTAATTTGTTTCAAAATACCAGTTTTCGTGTATCGGGGATTTTTATTATTATTCGTCTTCAATCACCTTAAAGTAATTAAGAAATACGTAATTTTTATTAATTACCTCGACACTAACTGTTTTTTTAATTTAATTTTAGTTTTAGCAATAATTTTAATATCATTTTATGATGTGGACCTTCATAGGGGTTCGTACGTCTGAATTAACGAACGGAACCTTAATATTAGAGAACCACTCGTGCATCTGTCTGTCCGCCTGTCATTGCTTTAAATCTGCTGGACCGATTAAGTTGAAATTCGATTGCCCCGTTTCTCTTATCTCCGAAACTACTGAACCTTAAGTTAAAAAAAATATGTACAGAAAACAGTTCTTCTTTTTTTTACTTATCGATTACTTAGAAAACCTAATAAAAAGTAGTCTCAAAATAACATGGTAAATCTCCACAGGATTTCAGCTAGCACTTGCCCGTTTTTTTATTGATTAATTTAATAACTGTACGAGTTCTTAAAATTCTACACGGTGGGAAGTTATCAAACAGACATACATAATATATTTACTCCTTCTGTTATAATTGTACCCACTCCGAACGCTACTAGGCCATAAAATATATTATTGCAATTTTAAACCCTCTTTTGCGATGTTTACATCGTCGATTACACCATAAAACTTGTTAATACACTCACGATAATACTTTAGTCTTAAATGGTAACAAACTATGTCACATGTATTTTTATTGCTTCTTTACATTGTATTGGTCACCGAGACCAGAGGGTCTACAGTGATTTGTTGGCTTTTTGACAGCTAAGTTTATAAGTGATTGCAGCTAATAGATAACAGGAGTTTACTGGACATGAGGATGGGATTTTTTTATCAATTTATTACTGTGACCGTCTAAAAATTTGTCACTTCCGATTTTTATCCGATTAAGTTAAGACTTTAAATGATATTTGCGAACTAAGAGGTCAGTTTTGTAGACATGTGATCTGTACATTTTCACAAGAGTATTCTGTTTAGATGTGTAACTCGGGACTTAATCAAAGCCGCGAAAGTTTAAAAACAATTAAGAATATTCTGCATTGGATTGTGGAAATGTACTAGAAAGATTCACACTATCGCTAATGGGCCTTTAAGAAGATTCTAGTAAGGCAAACTAAATAAGCAAGAGCTCTGTAGCTTTGTCTGTTGAAGCACGTTTAATTAGTTATATGAGAGTACATGAATAGATAAATTAACACACTCTCGATTCCTACTTAATTACAAGAAAAGTCAGCTAAGACTAAAAATAACTAACCTGTTGGAGGGATAGTGAAAAAAAATGGGAATTTTCTTGTAATCACGTGCGTTTTGCAAGCGTTTTTTACCTTACATGAAGGGGACATTGGAAACGAACCGAAAGGTTTCTTGTATTAGGGTAGGAATAAAAAGCCTGATTATTTCGTTATTCACGTACGGAAGAATTGGATCGAAGATCTTGAATTAAGTAGGTGTTTTAAGTTTGTTCTGCATACTTTTTTAAATTTCTTTTTTGTTAAGATTTCCTGCCTTGGAAGGGAAATTATTATGATAATTATTTTCGTATGTGTACCTACCTAAATATTCAGTTCACCGTTTCCTTTTAAATACAGAAGTTGAACCTTGCACTATATTCATTTATTAACCCATGACATCTGATAAGTTGGGTCGAAACTCCGAAATAAATATATATAGTAGAATGTCACGCGATTTCCTAAACATTTTGAGGTTTTAAATTATTTGCTAGAATTTCCTTGACAAATGTTCTGCCGGAAGTATACCTAGTTCGGAATATATAATATTGAATACATTTTTGCAGTCGTGCGTGACGGGGCTAATATTAAATATTTAAATGCAAGTCTAATAGATAGGTGGCTAGGTTGTTATATATTTTTAGGGTGCCGTTCCTATAGGATTACTTCTTAAAGTTTTCACCAAATTTAAGACTCCCAGTTACCTAAAAATTTGCATGTATCTAGGACCAAAGACAATAAGAGACTGAAACATAAGAAAACAAATTAAACACAAAAAACTAAAAACACGCTTTAATAGCTAATCGAACAAAAAGTAGGAAATTATTTTTAAATATGAAGAGTTTGTTTTATAAAAAAGCGTGGGTTTGAACTACATAATGATTCAATACAAAACTAAGTCTAGTATATTTCCAGATAGTAGACATTATACGCTTAAGGTTCACACTAAAATTAAAGGATCTTGTTCGAACAGTTCATACATACACTTTTTGTACGACTACGTCAAGACCGCACAAGTGAGTTTACTCTTATTCCGATATGCCACTGTTTTTTCGCGATGTTGTCCCCCGAACTAAGAACGAAAGAAAAATTAAAAATGTACTATCTTACTTTGTATTTGATTTGTTCAAATCTTTAAATGTGGAGGCTCTTCTCGGTTCAGAGGGATGCACGCGGAATATGTCGAGCGACCGTCTCGGGTCGCGCCACCGCCGTCTCGGGTTACGGTATCATACATTTTGTGATTATTTATGTCACATATTTATATAGACTAATATATTATTAATCTTTAACATGAATAGTAATGAAATTGATCTGTAATAAAGTATATTGTTAATTTAAAGTAGGTACCTTACCTCGGTAGGTAAGGTACCTACTTTAGCACACTTAATTAAGTATTGGACGGTTCCAATACTAAATTAAGTGTGCTTCATTATGTTTAAAGTTGTGAGAGTAAGTCCTTAGGTTTAAACTAGTTTTATAGGGTGTTAATGTCACCGATGTTTGTTGAATAATGTGGGCTCGTATTAAGTTACTATTGTCATTATTTCGTAGCATATTTAGTAAATTTTTTTTTACATGTTTTGCTAAAACTAATTTATGTCTTTTCACCACAGTGAGGTTGGAAACTTATATTGTGTTTTATACTTTCAAAACGGTTTTTTTTTGTGTAATGTTTTTAACAAATTTCTCTAAAAGTACTACTGTTTGTCGTCTATGTATCTTTTAATGACTTTATTTATTAGAAAAGAATGAGACATTTGTGTATCATTACTTGATAGAACTCAGAATAGTTGCTGATGCTAGGTGGCGATACTGTCTTGCACACATAGCCAATAGTACTTAAGTCATTTGCCGAGTAAACTGAACCTCTACAGTTACATCTAGCGAGTGTGTAAGAAATTAGAATAAATAGATGTCAGCCTATCATTTATTTGCGACGATTCACAATGAGTTTTGGCACGCGGAGACGCAATCTCATGCTAGATATACCATTGTTAGTTGGAGGACTATTATAAAACGATAAATGTATTTGCAGAAGGCATTCATACGTAAAAATGTTTTGAAAAATAGATTAACTGTGGCTATTAGTAAATAATATAAATATTTTTTTATTTTTTTTAAACTTTATGCACATTTGGTACATTGGCGGACTTAATGCCTAAGGCATCAAGGTTCTTGTGTTCGTTAAGTATTTTCAATGTGTTCATCTGTTCATAATACTAATGCAAGATAGATAGATAGGTACTCTTTATTGCACACCAAAAACGTATTATAGAATATAGAAATGTAATAAAAAGTAACAGTACATTTTGCGGTCTTATCGCAGTCTGTGATCTCTTACAGACAACCTTAGGATGGACTATACTGTATGGAAGTAGGTAACTCGCGGTGCACAACAACTAAAAATGATAAGGAAAAATACAATTTGTACTTTCCAAGGGGTGGATTGATACAGAGATTAGGTAGGAAAGAAACATGGATAAATTAATCAGTATGTTTATTATTTCGTTGGAAAACAGTTTATAATTATGCTAAACATAAAAACCCTCACTCTATGTTCGGAGAGGAAAGATTCGCCTCAAAACTGTACAAATGAGATCGCCGTACGGTCACACTTTTATCTTGTAGTGTAAGTTTTAACACGACGTCCGTAAAGTTTGCATAAGCCATATCCGGCTCTTGCGGAAACGTAAACATGATCCTTCCAAAGCTCTGACGTTTTCGCAAGTAAGACACTTCATACTCAATCATTGAAGACTTGTTTAACACTTGTGCCACGTAATGAACACATCTCTTTTGTCCTAATTTGATCAGCAAGAAATCATTAGTATTTATATGAAAAGCAGACAGCTTTTCCCTCTGTTCGCAATTTACTTCCTGAATAGACTCCAAATCAGCCTCGATATCATTCATATCACTAACTGAATGTAGACTTATTATGTCCTCTTCATTTTATGAAGATGATTCTACTAGACGCTCATTTGTAAGTCGTTTAGTTTTCTTCAAAAACATTTTAGCTCGCTTCTTTCTTTTTTCTTCTGCCACTAGTTCCAATCTTTCTTTCTCTGGCGTATCTGTGTAAATTCGTGACTTTCCTTGTCTTCCTCTACCAGTTTGTTTTCGTACAGGCGCCTTTGGGAACGGTCTAATAATTGCTGGTGTTGAAATACTCGTATCTCAGAACGGAACAAGTAATCCAGAGGCCGTAACTAGGTTTGTTTTTTCAGGGGGTTCTACAGTGGAGTGAAGCGGATGTGACTCAGAATTTTCTGGCGCTTCTCCAGGGTGTTCTGGTGTGGAGAGACGTAGTTGTGATCCCAAAGTTTCTGGTGCTGGTGATGGTATGGTAGTTCGATGTGGTGGTTTCTTCAGCAGGATCTGATGGGGAGTAAAGTAGATGAGCTTGTGGCGCACCAATCGCAGTGATGGCAGAGGTTTTGGGGCGATCCGTCACATACGCCGCACTGAAGTCTGCATCGGAAAAAGCCAACCTATCGAGCGGCTAAATACCAGGCTTGCTGAACCCGCTTGTGATATTTCTCATCAAAAATGCTTCAAAGTAAGCTTTTTTTGATTAAAGCCGGTAGATCATAGATTGTGAGGATGCGCTCTGGATGGTTTAGGTGCCAGTTACTAAACACCACGGACAACTTTGATTTGAAAGGTCTGAATATTGATATGTCTAGAGGCTGAAATCGTTGCGATGTATGTGGTGGAAACGATAATAGAACAATGCCGTTTTCTTTGCAAAAACGAACAGCGTTGATTGAAGCATGTGATTCATGGTTGTCTAAAAGCAATAGAATTGGTTGCTCGCGAGAACAACCACTGTGCTTTTTTAAGTGCTCTAAAACTTTCAAAAATGTTTCGGATGTCATCCATCCACTTTTTGTTGCTAACCCAAGAGATCCTTCAGGTGTGCCATTAAGAAAATGTTCTTTGTAGTGAACTCTTGGGAATACGAACGCAGGAGGAATGCAAGAGCCAACAGCAGAAACAATTGCACAAAATGTCACTAGTTGTCCTCGTTCAGCTGATACTATTTGACCTACTTGCTTGTGCCGCTTTTCTGCAAGAACTTTTAGGGTTTTTTGCACAGTAGTTAAACCGCTTTCATTTAAATTATAGATTTTTTCGCTAGTGAATGAAAATCTTTTCAAAACTGACTCGTAATTTAAAAAAAAATCATTAACCGAAAGCCTGTTGAATGCCGAAGCTCTTGCGGCGCTGGTATTCTCAGGTTTTCGGAGACTTATGCTTGGATGGCGTTTTCTAAATCCATTTAACCATTCAATGCCAGCAATAATTATTATATATTTCTCCAATTCTTTCTCTTCATCTGTTGCAAAAACCTGATTATTTGTGAACTTATTTTCAAAAGTTCGTCCTGCACCACTTGGTAATCCATTTTCTTTCTTTTTCTTTTCTAGTCCATGTTGCAGTGTTCCAGGGTTAACATCATATTTTTCTGCAGACTTTCTTATCGATAATTTTTTACTAAGAACACTTTCTGTGGCCAACTTCATATTTGCCTCGGATACATCGGGCCTATCCGTCACATTTTATAAATACGCGGCATTTTAAGTGAAGCTCGTGTTGAAAGAAAAAGCAAAATGTAAAGTATTATATTTGTCGTATCAAGCCACCTAGCAGGTGGACGATTGATACAGTGTATCAAGCCACCTAGCAGGTGGACGATTGATACAGTGTATCAAGCCACCTAGCAGGTGGACGATTGATACAGTGTATCAAGCCACCTAGCAGGTGGACGATTGATACAGTGTATCAAGCCACCTAGCAGGTGGACGATTGATACAGTGTATCAAGCCACCTAGCAGGTGGACGATTGATACAGTGTAT
The DNA here is from genome assembly GCA_949752705.1 of Callimorpha dominula. Classification (NCBI taxonomy): domain Eukaryota; kingdom Metazoa; phylum Arthropoda; class Insecta; order Lepidoptera; family Erebidae; genus Callimorpha; species Callimorpha dominula. The sequence goes on from OX456993.1 coordinate 22,335,796, forward strand.
CAATCCACCCCTTGGTTATCTGTATCAATGCTCCCCACAAACAACATAAGTAATAAAATGAATTCATATTCAACACCAAGCAAATCTAGTTGACAAAACCCTGACATTCAGCTAAAATACACCACATGGGTAAAAAACTACACTTACCTAGTTAAAATTCGTAAAAATGCACTATTTCTTGTACATTTTCCAAGCGGGAAAACAAATACTTCACACCTGTCAAAACACGAAGATGGAAAAAAAAAATCCTGGCGGCCTATACAATGGCGCCATTGAAATCAAGCATTGTGCCATTTGTCCTATTTTTTTGTATTATCTACCATACTTATACATGCAAAGTTTCCATCAAGTTTTATCACTTGGTGGTAAAACCAGCAAGTGATAAAACTTGATGGAAACTTTGCTCATAAAACCATTTTAAAAATGTTCTAATGATACACCTTATAGTAGGGGTGATTCCAGGAGCGTGCATGAATAAAATACAACCAAAAATCCTCGCTCAACCTCCATTCACACCTATTCAGTCTAGACGATACGTCTAGATCAGGATATAAAACTGCTTTTGTACGTCTTTCCTACTTACTCCCAGGCTTTTAACTCCTACGGATGTAACCAAAGCTGGCGAAGATCTGTTGAAAATTTAAGACGAAGGCGACGAAACAAATGCCCCTTTCTAAGAATAGAAAACTGTAGATGATAAAGTATAGAATGCATATGCATATAGGTCATCAGATTTCGGTTCGAGTTTGAGCCCGATGGGGAAAGCACCTTCACCGTATATACCGTGATTATTAGTATCGTAGTACCTACGATTGTTAAAGCTATAAGGGTGAAAGGAATTCGCGCGCGCGACTGACATCACTGATGTCGCAAATGTTGTAGATAAAGATCTGGATCTGATCCGGGCCCAGTGTTTGGGTTCATTCTTCCATTGGAAAAATTGTATAGGTACATATGTGCTCAAAATACAATTGTTCTGAATTTGGGTGTACTGTGAAGTTGCGACATTATTCCTTACTGCAGGAATAGTCTTCTTTAAAGAAAATATGCGGCTCTAAGGCAACATCCTCACTCTCAAATCGTGAAATTTTCTTTGCTGTAGCTTTCCACAAAAATAGTAGTTAAGTTTTCACTAAAACAAGGTTGGTTATGTACAACTGACGGCCTTAGTGTTACAATACGATATAAATAAAAACAAGGGATAATGTCAAAATCATGACACATGCTATCGCTAAGAACCACTTTTTTTTGTTTTTATTCTCCGTGGTTTTGAGCATGTATATATTTACAACTACGGTTACCACCGAGTGGGACGAATACTGGTTTTTCACTTTAGAGATGTACAAAAAATTTAGATAAAACCTAAAATAAATAACAGACAAAATCCATGTAATTTTGAACGTACGGTAGCGGACTATACATTTTAAAGAAGAATAGAGATTCTCAGTCACTAGTAAAGTGCCTTACATTTCCACCAGTCGTCCTTGGGTCATCCATCGTCTAGTGACCTTGTGCGATGTGCAGGAACATTGGTGCTTTTGTTCTCAAGCCAAAAGGTAGATTTACTGGTCAATAAATTGTGTCCACAACCCTAAGTACCGTTGGAATTGACACTTGACGGCCACCTGAATAAGACTTATGCGCAATTTGGAAAAAAACATTGACAATTCAGGTTTATTACATCTCCACAAAAATCTGTTGTTGTTTTTTTTTTTAAAATTACTCATGAAAAATCGATGTAATTGGAAAACCCGATTATATCTTTCTGAATATTGGATATAGATCACAAAGAATAAGCCAAATAAATCCTTAAAGAATATTGTGTAGACTGGTTTTTAAAAGGTTTGCAAATTCAATGGTAACCCCGGGGATAAATAGGCAAGGTTAACATTTCAGGATATTTCTTGTACAAAAATATTATTTCAATTGCCATATAAGTTGTAAATATTTAGGATCCAATTCTAAAAGATTGAATCTTCTAGATTGGACACCTATTATGAATCAGATCGCATACGACAGACGTCTATCTCTAGTTGAATACCAACATAAATGAACTCGAATGTGCCTGTTAACAGCTTATCCTCTTTCAAAGCCATATAATTATACAAGCTGTGTAATTTTCCTTTATGAATAGTACAGTTTTAGGGCCGAGACAAAGACTTATTGATTGACGTAACTTCCGTACTCAAAGGAATATATCTACCAACGGTCTCCAATGAAGTTGTAAGCGGCTTATACTATGTATAACATTATGTTCCTTGATTACTAAATTAAACCAAGGAAAGTATCATTAATTTCGTTGGTTCAATGTCTATATATTCTCTCTTATCTCCTTTTGTAGGCATATATACTAAATGCGGCATTCCTACCAGTAATGTTATGGATTGATTTCCAACCGATTTTCTGAATTTCTGATATATGAATTATTATTATATCAGGTTCAGATACATATAGTTTCGATTATCTTTTTAAATGATATTGATTTATTTTTAGGTTATCATTTATTATTTGCTCAAATTTCAAAATCAACATTATAATAATTCAAACTAAATATATGCAATCATTTCAAAAATAATTTTGCCATGCTTCTTCACGTATGAGCCGGCTCGACCGGAGTGATACCACGGCCTCACAGAAAACCGGCAGTGAAGCAATGATTGCATTACTTTTCACCGAGTGAGTGAGGTTACCGGAGACCCTTCCCTCTCCCTCTCTCCCCTCCTTTTCTCTATTTCCCTCTTCCCCTACTCCCACCTTAAAGGCTCGCAACGCACTTGTGACTCTTGAGTGGCAGGTGTACATTGGCAGCGGTAGTCATTTACCATCAGGTGACCCGTCTGCTCGTTTGCCTGCATAAAAAAAAAACAAAAAAAAAACCAACAACCTGTGATAACGTGTCTCATTTAAACGCTCTCATAGAATCGGAAATTACTCTAAACTTTTACTTGTACTAGATTCGGATGTCCGAAAGTTTCTATTCCGGTTACGAAGCTCCATAACAACCCTGATATCGACTTCGAATTTTCTTTTTGGCAGCAAAATTGTTTTGATGCCCTAGAAAATGAATTAGAAATTGTACGAAAAACGTTAATAGATGTATTTGAACTTTTCGACTTAGGCCTTTTAATATCGAATCCATATTGTATCCATATTTATTTAAACAAGAGAGCACCTTACGGTCGAATTTCGACCATGATTTTTTCATTGGCCAGTATAACTTGAGCTGTCATTGTACAGACTTACTTACCATGACAGGTAATCACAAATACTGGACGCGTGTAATTTCATTAAGCCGTTTTCACGTAATGTTTCAAGTTGTAAGACATATTGTTAAAAAAATTTAGCTTTCTACACTTCTTCTGTAAATAAACTGAAAATTTTCCAAAATTCACGTTACTACGTTCGCGAAACTTTCTTAAAAAGGGGTACAAAGAATTCTCTTCACGTATTTATATAATGAGATTCCTATAAAAAGTGAAGAAATCTAATGCCATTAGTACATGAATAAAGACATGTTATCAGGTATATTTGATAACATGTCTATACTACCTATTTACATATACATATGTAAATAGGTAGTAACCCTAAAATATGACCTCACTTTTATGTAACTTCTCTGAAATACCCACGGATAGGACGCTCATTAGCTCATCTCAATATACCACATTACTCATCAACAAGGTGGTTGGTTTTAGTTTGACGCCTTGTTATCTTAACGACTCGGATACATTTACTAAAAGAACATTTCATCAACGGTAATTTAGTCGTTATTTGCAATATAACATGAGCGCCTGCTAATGAAACAATAAAGCAGTGCTTTATAATTAGTGAACATTACTCGCCAATTAATACAGTGGCGCATTCAGATGTTGATGGTTGTTCGTGTTGATTGCGTTTAATGATGAGTTTTATATGTTTGGTGTGGATCATCATTCCTTAATTAAATAATAAAGTAACACACCTACCAAGTACAAGTTGCAAGCCAACTTAGGTACACATAGCACAATCGTTAACTAGATATTATTTCGAAGTTCAATTAAAAAAAAACATTAATGTGAGGCTGATATATTATATACGAAACTCCTTTTCTTGTAAGATATTGAACAATAAATAAGTTTTGTGAGTCACTAGCAAATCCCTAAGTTGATTTGTCAGTGATTCGTAAAACTCCCTTTTTTGTAGGTATTGGTAATGAATTAATGAATTAAAGAATTTATTTTTTAGTACATGTACTACGATGTCTGCAGTAGCTTTGATTTAATATTATAGTATACTAGTACGTATCCTGATTATTAAAATTTGAATAAGTGAACCTAAAAAAAGAACAAATTGCTAAATACGTTCCGCGACTGGCTTAAAACCACACGAGGTAAACGCTGGTAATTGTGTAGTATCCACAAAACTAACGTTGACGTCTGTTTAATTTGTTATTTAGAAATGATTGTCAACCAAACAGATGTCGTTAATACTGGTGGTTATAGAGCATTGCATTGCATTAAATTCTCTGATTGAACTCCTAACAAATTGTTACAGTAGTTAAATGTCAATACTGTTCGACACATACAGGATTAACTGACTATTTTGCATACATAAATCTTTCGGACGTAGTTGTTCTAGAATCTGGAGTATGTTGATGTTATGTCGCAGTCATTACCAAAACAATTTAGGTGAGTGATTAAAGCGATGTTTGTTTTGCGATGAAATCAAACCTACCTGTCATGGGTCTATCAAGAGTTGTTATCTCAAAAGTTACTCTTACCTTTAACTACTCCATTTTAAACTACTCCATGTAATCTAGAATAGTAATTATTTTTATATAAATGTTTCAGAATGACTAAATTGAACTTTTTAATCTTTGCATCGCGTTGTATGGAATGAACATGATTTAGATAAACAGATAGACACATAAGACTGATTGATTAATCATCTCTTTAAATATAACTAATTTTGTTTTATAAAAAATAAAGTTTTCTTGCATAAATTCAATGTCAAACAAATGCGTCCATTACCGAAAGTAACTACTGCATCAAATAAAATAGCGGAGAAATTTCTAGAGTTTTGTGTGAAAGGCTCTTCTAATTTTATTTAGATTTTTGTTAATAGAAGGTAGTGGGACTTCTCAATTATTACGCTTATGAATAACATGTACTTAATTGGCCAACATCACAGGTAACGTTGACGCTAAAATACAGACTATGTACTGCCCCGACAGTCTATGACTAAAGATGTACTGAGGCATTCCAATTTAGTAAGCATTTTTTGTTGTGTCATTATCTAGGATTTCAAACGATAGAACTTTTATTTAAATATTTTTTTGGAACTTCAGCCGCATAATCGCTTCCTGTCTGTGAACAAAAAAAAATCTATAAAAATAATTAATTTTAAAGATAGCTTCTACGCTTACTAGTATTAGAACAAAGAGCCAACATTTTAATATCCAAAGTAACGCGCTTGTAATAATTTCCAGAAATAAATAGTCGTTCCGAATATCCATCCGATGTTAGATGTGACACTTTATGTGACACGGGACAATACAATGACCGGCCAGCGTCTTTGTTAATAAAATACGAAGGTAGTTTCCTTTTCGTGAGTGGAAACATACAGGAACAGTTTTCGGCCGTGGCTGCGTTCGCACAATGGTAACGGTTTTTAAGGGAAAGTGTATTTTTATATTAGTTATGACACAAAGCTCCTGTCATATCAATGTGATGATGCATATCTAAGCTTATAGTGTAAGGGATTATGTTATGTTTTAGTCTTCAATGTATTATGTAAGTTGTAAATTTTTAAGTCATGACAAAATATGTTCGTAGTTTTATTATCATGTTGTCGCCACATCAAAACTATTATTTATTTTATTAAAACTAGGGCCAAATTATAATAGATCATAACACAGTTCACTATTTAATAAACATAAGTAAATAGACATTATTTTGACTGGTTATACCGGTAACGCAATGGTATTGGTCGATTGACAAATATTAACGAATAGTGGGATTATAAAATCTTTTTAACAAAAAATTTAACCGACGAAAAGAACTAAAAAGCAAAAAATAAATAAACCTTAAGTCTTAAGTATTGAGCTTATTTACATAAACTATCTAATTTTATATAAACTTATTTTGAGTCGGCGCCAAATAAAATTTTGATAATTAATCAGTTTGTTGTTTGGCGCCGACTCAAAATAAGTTTATATAACATTAGATAGTTTATGTAAATAAGCTCAATACTTAAGACTTAAGGTTTATTAATTTTTTGCTTTTTAGTTCTTTTCGTCGGTTTAATTTTTTGTTAAAAAGATTTTATTTTATGGTTTTTTTCATCATCATGATGATGATGATGAAAAATGATGATGATTTCTAAACGCAATACGTGATAAAGTAGTGAAAAGTAAACAGAAACACTATTCGTTCCTACAATTTTCGAGGGTTTCTCTCAATTTTTTCAGGATCCCATCATTAGAACCTGACTTCCTTGACATGGGACCACCCTTGAGGTATACCCTATCTAACAAAAAAAGAATAATCAAAATCGGTTCATAAATAACGGAGTGAGGGCTGAAAAAGTAAACAGAAACACTATTCGTTCCTACAATTTTCGAGGGTTTCTCTCAATTTTTTCAGGATCCCATCATCAGATCCTGACTTTCTTGACATGGGACCACCCTTGAGGTATACCCTATCTAACAAAAAAAGAATAATCAAAATCAGTTCATAAATAACGGAGTGAGGGCTGAACAGACATAAAAAAAAAAAAATAATAATTATACGGTCGAATTGAGAACCTCCTTTTTTTTCGTCGGTTAATAAAACGGTAGAAATAAGTGGAGATCTATTGACTTGAGTGCGAATAGAGGTACGAACAACTTGGCAGTTATTGTTAGTTAGTGACTTTCGTAGTTTATACCAGTGGTTGTGAGACTGTTTCTTACAATCATAATACACCCGAGAGCAATAAATCCGGATCACACAAAGATACTGATAACCCAGAAACTAATAATGCTAGCTTAGTGAAATAAATTGTGTTTAATAGACAATTATATACTCCTAAGTCGGGTAATAAAATATGTTGCTGCAGAAACACCAAAAACTTTTTCCCGTGTTTTCCATCTACATCTCGATTTAGAAAATCACAAGCGTAGGACACATGGGTGTCGTGAACAAAAGAAACCTGTCAATCCATATGTCAGTCGGTGAGTTGCCAACGGTAGGTATTTTTAGCCTATTTCAATTAGCTTTTAGCAGTTTTAGCATTTTAGTGTTGGATTACTCCATAAGACACATTAGCGTTAAATTGATTTTGCTCCTTTTTTCCTTACAAAATGTTGAACGTGATTTTTATAGCTTTTTAATCGTAAATGTGGAATGAAGATCTATGCACCTTATAGTTTTCGTTCATTGAATTAGTGGCTGCGATTAAATGTGATTTTGTGATTATAATTTATTGCCAGTGGTTTATTTTTTGTCAAATTGTTATCTCTTTTTTATATTTGGAAGACATCCAAAATTGCAGTTATTAATTTAAAACTATTACTTTGATATTTTATTTCGCCGTATAATTGTCATATCGAGAGTTTTTTGCTGGAAATACCAGTGGATGACTGTTATTTTTAGCGAAAAACTCTACCAGTGGATTAGTGTGGGTTCGATTTCAGTTCAACACTTATTTGCATCGATTTGCATATGTCTATGTACAATATGTGTTTATTTAAAACTAATTATCAAGACACACATACACGCACCTAAGTATTACTGTATAAGCTACTTTTACTATAGCTTGAACCATGGGTTGCACATGGATATACTTCTTTTTAAATGTTCCTACGACCGCCGTGCCATAATTCAACGACGATAATGTACGATAAGACTATTATGTTGATATAGATTCAAGAAACTAAAGAATAGCATAATAATTACTCACTTACAAGTAGTTTGGCTACCCTGTATCCAACTATTTCGATGGATGTTTTCGATTTTCATAGAGGAACCACTTTTCATCTTAAGTTTCAATCCTATTCAGAATATCCTCATTTGTATGCTATTCAACAAGTTAAGGCAAGCTTCGACGCGATTTTGTTTTTGTTTTTAAGTGAGTTCGTACGGTACCCAATTTCCCAGCTTTCTTTATCATTCCAATAATCATTTCCATAAATAAATCAGTACCTTTTTATAACTTACGTTGAATTCTGAACCGAGTCATTATCATACTTGTGTAGTTTTTTATTGTTTTGAACACTTCCTTTGTTGTACGAAGCAATAAAAATATTATGTAGTAGTAAACAAAATTGTTGCGTAAAGTTTGCTGTCAAAAACGCCTGTTACCATCATTCATACAGAAAAGCACTTTTTTTTAGTTAGCCTCGCACGTGTCCCACTGCTGGGAAAAGGCCTCCCTCTTACGCTTCCACTCCTCTCGGTCCTCGGCCACTCTTGTCTTAGTCAAATTAAAATTTAAACTAACTTGTCTCCCGGGTATTAATATATTTTTATACCTATAGGTATATCTATAGTATATATATAGGTACTTATCTACTGTAAAAGAATTTTTCTATCGCTCGGGACCAGTCTTTTTTTCTGGATAAAGGATCCGTTTCTGTACCTTCTATTTTTGTGTAAACAAGCACAAAATCCCGGGATGAAGTTAAAAAAAGAATAAGGTATCTCTATAGGTATTGATACTGAAGCTTCCACACCTACCCAGAAAACATAAGCAAGCGGTTTCCTTTAAATAGCTTTTGTTATAATTCCAGAAAACCCACGCGTTCGGGACATACATGCATAAATTAGAAAATCCGTGCCCACCCTGTTCACTCATAATTTATTAAAACAAATACTTCTTTACATATTGAGATTACACAACTTTTTGGGCCCTTAAATCTACTCTTTTGAAGGCCTTTTAAACTGATTTTGGCTACGCAGCACATCAATTATTCCTTACCAAGTTTGTTTCAAAGACGCTTGCGTCAATTCATCTTAGTATCAAAGACTCTTCATATAATAGACTTTTATGTAATACTTTTAATGTCTAGTCTGAATAGTTTAGCGTAAGTTTTTATACTGAATATTAATTTTTAAGTCGACCTTCAGGATTAATTTTACCTTACAAAATCTCAATATGACTTTGCTTTATAACTATACCAGCTGCGCCCCGCGGTTCCACCCGCGTACGTCCCAATGCCGTGGGAATATAGGGATAAAAAGTATATATGTGTTAACAGAGGTTTCCAGCTATCTACATACCAAGTTTCATCGCAATCGGTTTAGTAGTTTTTGCGTGAAACAGTTACAAACATACATACATCCTCACAAACTTTCACGTTTATAATATTAGTAGGATATTGTTACCCTCTTGCCTCTGTCTAACTAGAAAACCACGTGTTATAGCTCAAACAACACGTTTAATGAAAATGTTATATTAGTTTTTGAGTTATAAGATTATTTTACAAATCTTATAAAACATATAATTTTTAAACCTACAGAAGGAGGTAACTAACTGAAAATAGAAATAAAATTATATAAAATTTTCTGCGACGGGCGGTGGCGTATATGATTTTCGGTCCTAAATTATGGAGCTATATTTGATTCCAACAGCATAAACACATAAGCACAAATACTATAATAACTAAATTCACCTTGTGACCTTCGCATTGAAGAGCAATTTAATTGTTATACTTTATAGTATAACAATTAAATTGCTCTAGTTCACAAGATGTTTTAACATCTTGTGAACTAGCCACCCTAGAAAATGCAGAGTGTTCTTATGTACGTAAACAAGTCAAAGAGAATATTCCATATCACACCTGCTGTATTCCTCGCTCCAAGCACTTCTAGTTTTAAAGGCTTGGCCAAGCTATCAAAGGGACACCATGTATATAGCTCAGAGCCATCAAAAGCCCTACTTCGGACGGTAACAGCCTTTCAACTTTCATAATAAGAGTTTATGTCGCAACCTACCTCATTTAATGAGTTAAAATAACAACAATTTCGATGGTGCGGCAATTTGGAAGTAATTTAAGTGAAGGCGTTAAACTGTGTTGTTGTCATTTAGGTTTTTATGACCTTCGGGTCGTAGGTTATTTTATCACTTGCTTCTTTAATATAAAGTGGTATAACCAGAAAACATATTTTGTATACTGATCGGGGCATGTCACCATTTATACAGCAAAATGTACCTGGACTGGCCTGTTGGTCTACGTCTAGGTGTAATTTATCTATAATATGTATGTATTTAAAAATATATAAGTATGTTTATCAGCAGTCTGTTTACCATAGTACAGGCTCTGCTACTGGTACTATTGAGTATTCTGTGGCTCTGGCTAGTTTGGGATCCTATTATTATTATTAAATATCAGAACTAGAATTCGAATCGTTTTATAATTATATCACCTGATTTCCTAATGTTATTTTATGTTTAGATCAAAGCATTCCTTTCAGAACTAATTTTCATACATTTAATAATTTTAATTTTTTTAATTCCAAGTTTATTTTTAAGACAACGATTTTTGAACGGCCAAGGTTATTATTCGCCTTGTTTCTGAGTAGCAGAGGTTACAGTGGAATGACGTTGACGGGCGTTGCTGTTTCTGGATTTGTTGTAACCGTAGTCTAGTTGTAATCTGTCTGAAAATAAACTAGATGATTTGGTGGTGACGATCAGGGCAAACCGAAACCCGATGTCCAGGCATTGTTAAGGAAACTCTTTTCGAGAGGAGAAGTGTATCGTAACGGCTTTCTCCTGATTTCTTACCACCTAAATATAACACTCATAGCTTGTTTCCCAGTAACTTTAAAAATTATCCGTTAATGTGTAAAAAATTGCCATGCAACTCAACACAGTATAAGTGAAAGTGCGTAGGTAAATAAAAAGGCACTATAAAGTTCAAATATATATACAATGCCCTTTAACGCAACTGAAACAAAGAAGATACAAATACTGTGTACATTTTATACGAAATTACTAGATGATTTACAGACTGCGGGGACAAATTATGGTCAGTTAACTTTACACCAATTAAGGGAGGTCGGGCTGCTATATTTTTGAGTTACAACATCCGTTAAATTACTGTAATTAAAGTTAAGAGTTTTGCTATGCTTTTTCTCTTATAATGAAATGTACAAAAAAATATATTACTTCACTGATGACTAGATGATTGGTACTGCACCACTGTGCGGTTCTCCAAGCACTATGTGCCTCGCATAACCAATTAATCTTTAGAACCAATAGTCACCTGCGGTATTTCCGGATCGAAACGACCTTCAAACCTTCAAGAAACGAGCGTACTCCCACCTCAAAGGCTGGCAACGCACTTGTTACTGTTTAATTTCAGTTTTCCATGGGCGACGGTAGTTAATTACCATCAGGTGACCCGTCTGATCGTCTGCCTATACTATAAAAAAAATTGATCCCTGCGTTACATGGCCCTGTTACTACAAAACTCTGATGATTAAAATTAAACTAAAAATAAATAATCCTACTATTTATATTATATATACATATACATTATACCCTAGTTACCTATATAAGCAACTTAGCCACTGTATGGGTCAGGAGAACAAAAACTAACGACACAGTTTTTAAGATCACGTTATATAATATTACTTGAAGGGATATAGGGTATACAAAATATATGTTACAGAGCGATAGAAAACGTGCCGATCGCAGCGACGGTAACTGGACGACTGACCTATAATCTACCTTATTCTAACATACATAATGTTTGAATGATGCATCGCGTACATAAGCCCCACCCCAGTGCTGCCTATGCAGCACTCAAATTCCTATAGGAATTCTAGCGACACGAGCAACAGATCTCTTAAGACTACCCAATTGAGTTCGGACTTGAACCACTCGCACTCTACCGTCCTTACCGGGAAAAACCTCCTCTATAATACCTCGCGGCCATACGTTACGAGGAGCATTAGGGTCAGCGATGAACACTAAGTCACCAACCTGAAGAGGTCTTTGTCCGTCTTGGGTCCACTTTTGGCGTGGTATCATTTCTGGTAGCACTTCGGTAACCCATCTCCTCCAAAACATATCGGCCAACCTTTGTGCTATACGCCATTGTCGACGCAAGAACAGGTCAGAATCATCGAAGTTGCCCAATTGTGGTATGATAGAAGACGAGCCTAGCAAGAAGTGGTTAGGTGTCAACGACTCCTTGCTGTTGACGTCGACCGACACGTGACTTAACGGACGTCCGTTCACGATAGCTTCCACTTCAGCCAGCAGCGTGTTGAGTACCTCCTCTCTAGGTGCTCTTTCCTTAAGGACTACTCTAAGTGTGACCTTGACGCTGCGAATTAACCGTTCCCAAGCCCCACCCCAATGAGGACTAGCCGGGGGTATAAAGGTCCAGTGGGTGCTATGGATACTTACAGCGGTCTGCAGAGATTGCTCGTCAAGCTCCGAGGCATACTTCTTCAGCTCTGCGTCTGCTCCTCTTAAGTTCGTCCCATTATCGGAGTACAAGTGTGCAGGCCATCCACGTCGTGATGCCATCCTGCGAAGAGCCATAATCAGAGAATCTGTACTGAGGGTTGATACTGTCTCCACATGAATTGCTCGAACAGTGAGACATGTGAAAAGAACTCCATACCGTTTCTCCCGTCGTCTTCCCACCGTAACCTCCATGGGGCCAAACAAATCAACACCACAATGTGTGAAGGGCCTTTGGTGGTGAGAAACTCTGGCAGTAGGTAAGTCACCCATTATCGGTATGTGAGGTTTCACCTTTCGTAATTTACATAACATGCATTTAGTAGTTATTTCTTTAACAGTAGGCCTTAATCGTATAATCCAATATTTTTGTTTCAGATTATTTACTACCATCTCTTGATTACCGTGGCCTGCACGCACATGGTAATGTTTTACAATTAATTTCGCAGCTTGATTTCTTCCATCTAAAATTACAGGATGCTTCATGTCGAAGGTAATATCCTCGGCGGCGCCTATACGTCCGCCCACGCGAAGTACACCCTGATCATCAAGAAAAGGCGTTAGCGTATGTAGCTTACTACTTTTTTCTAAATATCCTCCATGTTTAATTGCAGATATGTCGGAGTAAAATGATTCATTTTGTGCATAGCGTATAAGTAGTCTCTCGGCGTCTTTCATGGTAGCACATTCATCAATGACCATTTTTTGACATTTTTTTATAAACTTTAACACTACCGATATACTTCTCAGAAGACGTATCTAAGAAGAGAATCGCATCGGATCCGGTACAGGCAAGTAAGCTGTAGTTACAATATTGTTTACATATTCTAAGGTACAATCTTCAACAACAGGTATAATTGTACTAGTAGGCCACGAAGGTTCTGTCTCGTGTAGAAATAGTGGTCCATTAAACCACTCGCCATCAAGCTGAAGACTGTCATAATTTTCCCGAGTGGCCAGGTCTGCTACGTTCATAGATGTAGGTATGTATCTCCATTCTTTGATTCGTGTTAGTTCATCGATTTCTCCCAAACGATGCGCGATATAAGACTTATAACACCGTGTGTTGTTACGTATCCAATGTAACACAGTTGTGGAATCACACCAAAAGTATCGGTCAGCTGTTTTAATTCGATGTGCGGACTGTAATGTGTTCGCTAACCTGGCAGCCATTACTCCAGCCTGCAATTCCAATCTGGGTACTGTTACCAGTTTAAGGGGAGTAACACGACATTTACTCGCTACAAAACAAACTCTTATCTGTTTGTTATGATCTAACCAACGCCAATATGCAACCGCACACATAGCTTGTATCGATGCGTCGCAAAAAATATGAAGTTGTAAACAATTATAACCGGTTTCGCTATAGGGCCGCTCCGTGTGTACCTGCGGCGACGCAGGTATATATGTGTTAATGAATGAGTTGTTTATCAACTGTGGCTGTGAGTCATCCTTCAAGCCAACTCCCGTTGCATTATTACCAAACATGTGTGCATTAGATCGCCGGTAGCAACGCTGTATACGAATACTACTTATTGTTTTTAATAACTTCAACCATTTATTCCACTTTACATAAATATCGACGTTTACGTTTTCATCCCATCCAATATTTAACTTCCAGGTCTCCTGAAGCAATATTTTACCATTGATAGTGAATGGGGAAAGGAATCCATACACGTCGAATAATGACATAATCACCTTCAATAATTCGCGTTTTGTAGGACATTTTGTACCAGTCATTATAACTTCAGGGATCCGTTTAAATGATGTGACAAACCCCAAAGTGTCGTCATCAGGATACCATATGACTCCCAAAGCGCGCTCACCTTCATGTTGTGCTCCGATCTTTACGGTAGCTGCCGAACTGGCGAGCGACTCCTCAGGTAAACTATTTAATACTTTCGAGCTGTTACTCAACCATTACGTATCTCGAACCCTCCCTGTTGGTGTATATCTATGATATCACGAGCGAGTTGAATGCAAGTTGTTTCGTTGGGTTGACTATCTATATAATCGTCCATATAGTGCTGGTCGCGAATAGCTTGAACCGCTGCGGGTTTCGATGACTCATAACGTTCAGCGCTTTTATTTTTAATGAATTGTGCAATAAAGGGCGCACAGTTCGCACCAAATATTAAGGATGTCATTTTGTATGTCTTTATAGGTTCTTTAGGGTTGTCACGCCACAGAAATCTTAGGGCGTCCTGATCAGTTTGTAATATTTTAACACGTAAAAACATATCTTTAATATCACCCACAACAGCGATATCATGCTCGCGGAAACGTAACAAAATACCCAATAATGACATTAACAAATCTGGACCCGTTAATAAGTAATCGTTGAGTGATAAACCCTGCGTTTTCGCGGCTGCATCAAAAACCAAACGTAATTTATTTTTGTTAGGGTTGTCTACACCAAAGTGAGGTAAGTACCATGTTTTATTTGTTTTTGTGGTATCTAAAATTTCCTCAGCGAAATTATTGTTTAACAAATGCTTTATACGTTCGCGATACCTTAAAGCGTATTGCTCGTTACAAGACATTTTCTTCTCTAAACTATGCAGCCTAGACATAGCCGTAAGTTCTGAATCAGGCATCCGACAGCTGGTATCCTTCCACGGTAAACCTACGTACCATCGACCATCGATTAATTTTGCCGTTTGTTCCAGATGTTCCAGAGCGCGCAGGTCATTAATGTTCTGACGCGGAGTTCCGGATATACCCATATGTTCGATAGAAAATGACTTTCTTACCATTTCGTGCAGGTCTTCTAATGGAGTGTCTGCCAACCCTGATAGAACCTCGGTAACATGCAGCGTGGACTTACACGTGTGCTTTGAGAGCGATGCAGGTGCTCGACCATGAACACACCATCCCAGTGGAGTACGAGTGGCACACGGTTCGTTACATTTACCGACTTTGATTTCTAAAGGTAACATTAAGTTATAATTATCCTGACCAATTAATATTTCAGGTGCAGAGGTACTACAACAAAATTCGTTTTCAATACTAGAGAGATGAGAGTACATGTTAAAATTAACTAAATTATAATTTTGTATAGGTACACTAAAGTTCTGAAGACTACGTACACATATTTCAAATTTCTCACCATTACAGTTCGATATACAAACGTTTATGAGGTCCGTGTCTCACACAAGCGCACTATTGTCCCACGCACCACGCACATGCAACGTCTCCCGGCGGCGCCCGCGCAGACCGGCTCGTGACGCAAGCGATGCACTGATAAGAGACACGGTAGAACCATCGTCTAATAACGCATTCGTTTTTATAATACCTTTCGGTCCATGTACACTTACAGGCACTATTTTTAACAACACTTTGCACTCGCTGTTTTTAACGTGATTTACAGTTTCAGGAGTTGCCGCTAACGACGGTGATTCGACTGCAGTAAATTCTTTTACACACTGACTATCGTCGTTCGTTGTTTGGCGCGTGCTATAATGCAGTAACTTATGGTGGGCTTGTCCACAGTTCTCGACGTCACACGCTGCCGCCGGACAGGTCTCGCGGCTGTGAGTCGCATCTATGCATTTATAGCATAACCGATGTCGCTTGACAAAACTCCATCGATCTTTGCGTAACGCTTTACGGAATTTCTTACAATCATATAATTTATGTGTTGAAATACGGCAATACGGACACTTCACATTATTCTCGCCGCTTTTATTTAATACCACTGTATGCGTATTAGCTTCTGTGTACTTTTTCTTGTTGTAGTAACCATCCGTTATATTTTTAGTGAATAATAACGCCATAGACGATACTTTCATAGCTTCTTCATTTAAAAACTCAGAAATGTCAAACCATGTTGGTCTTCTGCCTTGTTTTATGAATATATAACTATAATCTGCCCACTTTGAGAGCAAAACGGGTGGTAATTTTGATAAAATACACGTAGTCATGCTTATCCCGTTCAGGTATTCTTCACCGATAATTTTAACAGCAGCTACACAGTTTCGCACCTTTATGGAAAAGGGCACAATATCTTTGTGATATTCTTGGGACACAGGGTGTAATTTCTTGAGATCTGCTAAAATGCGTGACAATATGACGTCAGGATTACCAAATTGCAGCTCAAGTGTGGACATTATTGTCTCGGGCGAGGTTGCACTTATCAGCAGGGCCGAGACAGCTTCGCGAGCAGATCCTTTCAGACACTTTCTTAAGCGCCACAAATTTTCATTATCTTTGAAATTACATACCTTGGTCGATTCTTCATACGCCTGTTTAAAATGAAGCCACTCCATGGGGTCTCCACAAAACAACGGTAAGTCTTTTGGTGTACAAATTCTACTTAACAGGTTTGAGTTAAGATTGTTGCTGGTAGAAGCGGCTGCAAGATCCTTAAGTGCGCTGGCCAGGAGTTGAACTGTTCCCTCAGTGCCGACATCCTGTTTCACCGGCGCGCACGGCACGTCCGTTGTTTGACCCTTGTCGTGGACGGGCTGTGCTTCTAGTTCTCGATGGCTGCGCTCCAACCACTCCTCTACCTCCTTGTTAGTGTAATCAGACCGTACACTACACTCATCGTCAATTTCTGCTAGGTTCGCCGCTAAACGTTTTTCTATCAATTCCATTTCAATCTTAGCCCTTGCCTCTGCCGCCTCCAATTCTAATTTCTTTTTTCGTGCAAGCACTGAAGAAGATGTAGACCGCTTGGACTTTGGTCTCGAGACCTGATGAGACGTTACAGGCATCATTTGAACGTCGAATAACGGTTGTTCCGATTTTACCACACTACCTTCAAGCTTTGTATTTCGTACCGATTTTTTCTCATTTTGTTTAAAATGGTCTTCAATTACATCTTTCTCTTTACTAGGTAGTAATATTGGTGGGTCTTGAGCTGAAGACTGACCTTCTCTTGCTTCCTCATCCTTCCTGGCTGATCTCCTGGAGCTCACCCTACTTCTCGGCGTATGGTACATTTTACTGTAGATCCGGATCGAAGTGACCAACTGTATGGGTCAGGAGAACAAAAACTAACGACACAGTTTTTAAGATCACGTTATATAATATTACTTGAAGGGATATAGGGTATACAAAATATATGTTACAGAGCGATAGAAAACGTGCCGATCGCAGCGACGGTAACTGGACGACTGACCTATAATCTACCTTATTCTAACATACATAATGTTTGAATGATGCATCGCGTACAGCCACTATCTCTTTGATGTGTAGCCTCTTAACATTTAACAGCCATGGCTCTAAATAGTATTTTTGCTTATTGTGAATGCTCCTCTCAAATTTGCGGAGAAATAACTAGTGGGTTTAAGAAAATATTAGATATTTTGTCTCTCTGAGGTTTTTATGTAAAGTGAGCATAATATTTCCCTCAACCAAAAACTGATATTGTACAACAATACAGACATTTATATTATTGCTTTAGCGGTCTTGATGCCAAAAATATATATTTAATCTGTGACCCACATACCACACTCCAAATAAATTATACAATACAATACAATCCTTTTTATTGTACACCATGAGGAACAGTTTAAAACATTTACAACGACAAAAAAAAATATATATTATTAAAAAGATACGTCACAACGGCCAGTAACGTTCCAACCACATATGTCTATACTTGACATGATACCGTGAAATCTAAAACACCGTTATAATATTTAACGATCAATAGCGAAAACACCATAAAATGTCTTCCGGGATAAAGTTCCAAAGTTCACGCCATTATATTATGCAAATGAAGAGTAAAACGTGTAACGGTTACCTACCAATATTTGAAACATAAGGAAATAAATGGCAAAGTTACATTTCCACAAGCGCTGTTATTTTAAATGCGTTGGCTCACGGAGGTTGTATAGTTACTGTAGAGTTAGTCTGTTACTGTTAGAACAGTCTTCAAAAGCTTAAGGTCGAGAAAAATTGTCAAGCCCATAAGAGGTACTTAAAATGTTGGGCAAAGTTATTTTTTTCGTAAATAAATTGTAACAAAACTTTTAAGGCGACACTTAATCATGTGTCCGAAAACAGGGCCAACTTAGTTTAAAAAACCTTTGTTTAAAATACTTTGTCCTATTGCACCCTCAATCTTAGCGTCGCTTTAGCTTTATTAAGCTGTTGTAACCGTTTTGTACTTGTTTTCTCGCCTAAGAATTCCATTATCGTACCATGGAAGAACTTCTGCCGAAGACCGCTTGTCTAACTTTATACAATGGCAAAAACCGTGGGTACGTGTTTCGAAACTCCTCTTTGTAATATCTGAGCAGAAAATGTTGTTAATTTTTCATATTGTTGTTGAAGTTTTTCTCTTACTCGTATTTCTGAAGTATGTTTTGTACGTTGTTAAGCTTCAGATTTTTCCCGATCCATCTCTGTATTCTGACTGTGTTATAAACTCTGGATGGTTACACTTCGCTTATGCAATAGTTAAATGTTAGTTAAACCTACAGTTGGTCTAGTGGTTAGTGACCCTGACTGCTGAGCCAGAGGTCGTGGGTTCGATTCCCACCTGAGTCTGGGTGTTCTTTGTGTCCGTTATTTGTATGTTTGTAAAGTCCCCCGCAACACAGGAGTAATTCTTATTGCGGGAGTTGTCTTTTTTAAATAAGAAAAAAAAAAGTTTTTTGAAATAGTACGTATAGTACCTACTCTGACGGATATATTAGCCAACTTAAATACAACTGCTGTTTAACTTAATATATTCAGAGCAATCTTTGTTACGAATTTGTGTTGCGTACAATAAAGCTATGAGCCACTGGACAAATATCTCTGCCAATCTCAACTAATTAAATGACTGATGGTCTTTATTAGTTGTGGGTCGTTACGTGAATTTCACGAAACGTAACGTGACTAGTTACTTTAAAATGCGTCACTAGTTACGAGGACGCGTAATGTTCGTAACTAGTCTCATTTCAGTGTGCGACTACTTACTTAGTACGGCTACGCTATGCAGGGAACGTAGACATGTCGTAACTCGTAACGTCTCAAGTCGAAGCTACGGTTTTGTGGTTATAGTTACATCAGTAAACGTCTAAATCAAATGAACTTCCCTTCATAAGTTATTCAGGCTTAGGACTGAATTACTTATGCATTAAATGAATAGTCTATTTATTTTTTTGTTTAACTATGATTATTATAAATATGTTGAAACAAGCGCATTTAGAAGTTCAATATTATATATTTAAAATATCTTTATATTTTCCTTTTTCCTGCATTTTTTTTGCGAAAGCTGAGTGTTCTCACTGAAACGCACCTTAGTTATCTTGAAACTCCGTTTGTATGACGCATTAACAAAATGAGCGACGTCTCAACTTGTAATAGTTATATAGTTACTAAGATCGTGTGTGTTGTAGCGAAAATGACGTAGTCACAAAAATCACTGGTGTCTTATTTGGCAGATACTAGTTATGAGGTTACATGTTACGTAGCCAGCTACTGTAACTAGTGACGTGAAATAACGCCCACACCGTGTCCTTATACACAGGTTGTTACAACAGGTTGTCACAACTTATTTATTACCTTACCTACCTACCTACCTAAGGCTTACCAATAAAACCTTAAGATAAACAATAGTTTATATTCTAAACTTTTTAGTATTTTTATTTATTTATTTTTTTTCTTGTAAGAGAATCTGCGATCAGTCGACTTGGACTATAAGCAGGTGGGTTGCAGGAGATCCAGTTTTAGCGAGGTAGGACCATTGCCCTAGCTCCCCCCATTAAATGAGAATGTTGCTCCTCTTGAGTCTCATAACCGTATTTGGCTGCAGTAGGGACTGAGATAGTGGGTTCGGATGTTCTGCCAAGCGGCCTTTGTAATTGCTTGAATAGCGTTTCGCCTCTTCCAGGATGGTTGGTATTTCCAGGTATTCGTGGATTTCAGAGTTGTGGCCAAACCAGGGTGCTGACGACACAACCCTAAGAATGTTGTTTTGGGCTCTCTGGAGGCTCATGATGTTTGACTTGCAGGCTGTAGACCACAGTTGTATACCGTAAGTCCAGATCGGTTTTATTATCGAGAAATAAACTCGGAGTTTGTTGCTTAAGGATAAGGCTGACTGCCTGCCCAGAAGCCAGAGGTTAAAGCGAAAGTTAATCTCATTTCGCTTATTCCTTATGTAGTCCTTCCATGTCATCCTACGGTCTAGGTGAAACCCCAGATATTTGACACAGGTAGATTTTAGTAATTATAAAAAATAATTATTATATTCGATATATAATAATATAATAATTTGAAACATCTAACTCACGGCCGTCTGATCCCAAACTAAGCAGAGCCTGTACTATGGTAACCAGACTGCTGATAAACATACTTATTTATTTTTAAATAGAGAAAATTACACCCAGACACAACAAATTATCGTGCTCATCATACAATTATTTGTCCTGGGTGGGAATCGAATCGACCTCTGGCTTAGCAGTCAGCGTCACTAACCACTAGACCAACAAGGCCAGTCATTATTTATATCATCAATCATTATATAGATATTTATCTAATACTCATTTCATATTAAATGTGAAGCACAGCTAAGAAAGATTATTTGCATTCTCAGTTCCCTGCTCAATATCTACAAACACTTATTGTAATTTGCAGTAAAATTATCAAATAATCATGTTTCCTACTTTTATAAAGTCGGCTGCCATATACCAAGGACGCCTGCAGACATTACCGAGACTAAACATTTAGGGTATTCTTATATTCTTCTTCTTCTTAATCTAACCTAGTAACTGAGCTAGAAAGCACCGAAAAGATTGCCTCTTGGTGAGCTTTTAGAAATTCTACTTTCTGCTAGAACTAATGAAAGCTATTTGTAAACCACGGAATTTAGGTACTTTCTCAATGGGGCTGATTTGATATATAGGATGTTTTGTATTTCTTCTCTCCCTCTTTTTATAATAAAAGGGGAGGAGGCATCGTATGACTATAATATTACGTTATTTGAAACCTTAAATTTGCCTACCGCAAGCCGAGTTTGGCAATAAAATTACTATAAAATATTTAATTTAACGACGTAATGAAAATGTACGGAAAGAATAAAATGTGCCCACAAAGTAAATTATTAAAAAAAATCGTGAAGGTGCCAGAATTTTTACCAAAATTTCAACATGATTGAACATTAAACAAGTTAGTGTTTCATAACAACTTTTGATACTATTTTTCCAACTAAAGCACGAGGGCGATATAGGCGTTTATAGACCCAGAAGGCACACACACACACAACAAAACTGCGAAAAATGTAATTGTTATTTATTTTATGAATCAGTTGTGGCCAGCAATATCAGGTTAGAGTGAATAGAATGCTAGGTCGATTTTAAATATGTTTCGCCAATTCGCTGGTAGTTCCTGCAACTAAGCAACAAAGAAACACACAAAAAAAACTCCTGAGAATTCCAGTATTTGTGGCTAGTGATCCTGACCGCTGAGCCAGAGGCCGTGGGTTCGATTCCCACATAGGACAAATAATTCTGTCATGAGCACGATCATTTGTTCTGTGTCTAGGTGTAATTTCTCTATAATATGAATGTATTTAGAAATATATGAGTATGTGTATCAGCAGTTTGGTTACCATAGTACAGGCTCTGCCTAGTTTGGAATCAGACGGCCTTGTGTAAGATGTGTAAATTTATTATTATTTATCTGACGCTCAAAAAGATATCACAAATAAATTTTTAAATGCGAAAGTAATAAACAGACAGTACAACATAATATGTCTGAGGATACCAATAGGAATAAACTCTCCATATTGGTAGGGCCAAGTTCGGCGTGAAAACCGTCCGACTAAACAGTCCAGTATGATAACCTCATGACACGCGATTAATTTGTTTATCAAGCTCTCAACATGACATAACGACAGAAGCCAATATTACTACCGAACAATAAACTAGTTCTTTAATGTATCAATATTATTAAGCTCATAGGTTCGTATTGTAGAAAGGAAAAAGATAGGAAGCCCCTCTCCTTCAAGTTCCTTCCGTTCAAGAAAGAAAGGTAAACAGAAACGTGGAATGAAAATGTGAAATGCCTAGCACTAGGCATTAAAATAATCACACTAATATTATAAAGGCGAAAGTTTGTGTGCGTGTGTGTATGTTTCTAACTCTTTCACGCCAAAACTACTAAAGCGATTGCGATGAAACTTGGTATGTAGATAGCTGAAGACCTGGATTAACATATAGACTTTTTATCCCGATATTCCCACGGGATCGGGACTTACTTGGGTGAAACCGCGGGGCGCTGCTAGTATAACATAATTGTAATGTATCTAAGTCTAAAAAAAGGTTGTTTTGTGAGGTTATCCCCACGTGTCATCATCTCACCGTAGCTAACGGTAAAGTGGTATGTCGGAATCCAACCGACTAAAACCACAGCTTTCCGTTACAATTGAGTCTATTGCAAGTGACCCGGATAACCCCTAAGAAGGAAGCACACCCACCACACCCACCAATGCCTCCGGGAGACATTAAAATATAACATATCTAAAAATGTCTAAAAAAGGAAAAGTATATTTAAAAAAATATTTGCTCTACAAGAAATAGTAACAATATCCCTTTTTAAAAGTAGCTTATATAATTATCTTTTAAAAAAAGTATCACCGACTTCAATGCGCCTCAAAACACCCAAATCGCTTCAAGTGTGCCTATAAAATTTGAAGAGTTCCCTCGATTTCTCCAGGATCCCATCATCAGAATTTGACCTGATGACTAGTGGACCACCAGGGATATACCCTTTCAAACAAAAGAAGAATTTTCCAAATCGGTTTAGGCGTCTTTAAGTAATCGGCAAATATGCATTAAAAAAAAAAAAAATACTCTTTTATAGGAGTGCAGTTACGATTATTATAAATATCATAATAAGTTACTCGCCCTCAAGGTGTATGTGCGACAAATAATTCGCTACGTGTATATTGAGCTTTATACTACAGTCGTTTCGATTCTGGTGTGGTCCGCCTGATGGAAAGCTGTCACCGTAGCTAAGAAACACCCTCTACAGTAGGCCTCATGTTGCCACATCTGTAACTAACTTAACGCCCTTGAAATCGCCTTTTTAACCCCTGACGCAAAAAGGACAGGTGTTAGAAGTTTACTACGTAACTGTCTGTAACATAGCTCCTTAATGGATGGACCCATTTTGATATAGTTTGTTTTTGTTTAAAAGTTTGAAAGGTGACTTTATGGAGTGTTCTTTTTTAGCTATATATAGCCGTTCGAAGATCATAAGCTGTTTTATAATCGTTGTAGGGATTTGTTATTCGGGGCTATTGTAGATTTTTTAGTATATACTTCTTAACATGAAATTGTAGCATTCTTAATTCAAGTTAATTTATTAACCAGCCAGGTAATGACTATCATAAGTAAGAAGTACACCCGGTTTCTGAAAGACTGATCAAAGTATTGTTTAACTAACAGAGCTGTCAAGTTAGCAGTTTTGTCTAAACAATTCAAGTTTCTGAAATGTTGATCAAAGAAAAAATTTATTATCAACATTCGAAAGGTACTTTAAATAAGATTTGCAGTAAATTTTGACAGCACTGTTAACTGATCCGATGATCAAATCTAAGAACCGCATTATGTTTTCAGCAACTCCTACTACTTACTTTTTACGTTGATCAGCCTATTCAGAAACCGGTAGTGAAACAAGTAATTTATGCCTAAAATCCTACTAAACACAAGTTAGACTGAACGGTACCTCTTTTGAGACAATTCTTCTTCTAATACGTAAAAAGAATATTTCGTACGCATTATTGAGAAAATTTCGTGAATCGAGGAACTTGAAATTTATGATACTTAATGTTTCTGTACGAAGAAAGAAAGTCTACAACGAGGGTTAAGTAATACTGGCCAATAAAATAAACCAAAAAAAAAAACTTTAATTAATTATGTTCGAAATCCGACCATCAATTCCGTTTGTGCAAAACATTTTGTTCTTCACAGCGCTAACTGGATTCCTTTTATTGAACTTAAATATAATTATTTATTAAACCAAATAAGGAAATGATTTCCCAACAAAATTTACAAAAGTTCCCAATGGTTTCACTTCAAGGGCTGTTTCCATGGAGCCACCTGTACCAACAGCATGTTGCTAGGACGTTTTATAAGTTGAAAGTCAGGGTTAGTCGATTACAAAACTTAAGAACAAGTTCTTATACTTAGTTATAAATTCGCATTTTACGGCTTCTTCGAGGTTGAGGCAAGAGTCTCGAAGGTTCCTTTATCGTCCCTAGTGGTAATACTTTTATGCATATTTATGGAATAAAAATATTTTGAAATTTAAATGAATAAAATTATTTTCGATCTTAGAAATCAAGATTTTTCCCAACATTTTCAGCGCCTTAAGTTCGTCTTCTTTCTGAGTAAGTCTATTACTTAAAGTTAGTACAACATCTAATATTACTTAACGTATATCACCTTGTTATCAGTCTCTCCAATCATACGCAAGTGTAAGTTACAAAGCTAGTCTCAATCAGATAAACACAAAGGGGCTGAAGTCAAACCTTTGCTTGCAACTTATCCACATATCAGACTTTATTTTAGGTTCGAAAACCAATAACTGTACCTAAAATTATGATACATACCTAATACTGAGTAATGGGGGCTTTTCTTGTGTTGTGAGGCGATAAGATGACGACCTTCTTTGATTTCAACACTAAACGATGGCTACCAATACTTATTATGTGCCAGTAGCTGGTCCAAGAAAACTTAATCTATTTATCAAATGACTTAACATTTTCAGTTTGTACCTGGTTTTTAATTCGCTATTATTACCGAGAAGTAATACTGTGGCAGACATTTAGCGATTAGCTCCGCACATAAAATTGATTTATGTGTTAGTTCCTTCTTGCCCGTAAGCAAATCTATACTAATATTATAAAGCTGAAGAGTTTGTTTGGTTGGTTGAACACGCTAATCTCAGGAACTACTAATTCGAATTGAAAAATTATTTTCGTATTTGATAGCCTATTTTTCGAGGAAGGCTGTAGGCCATATAACATCACGCTACGATCAATAGAAGCGGAGCATCTATGAAAAATGTCAGCTAGTTTCTAAATATAACGAACGCGAAAAAAAGTCTTTTCATTCAGGTCACAACTAGGCAGACCTAAGAATAAAAAGTAATGATTATTCTTTTAATTGTCATTAACAAAACGTATATCTATTGTCTAACAAGTAAAATCAATCAAACAAAAGTATATTATGCTTGGTACGACGCTAGTTAAACCCATCCCTTTAGAGAACAAGGCGCCTGGCCTGTTTCTGTTCGAAGTTTGAAATTAAGAACTCATCTATTTCAGTCTAACGAAAAGCCTGTCTAGTTGATCTTAGAAAGTGCCGCTCTTAGCGGTGCCTTAATAGGATCACATGTCGAACTAAACCGTATAAGGCAATATGTCTTTAAGTTTTATGATGGCATTAACGCTTATGTAGTAATTACTGAATGTATCGAAAGCAAGTTAAAAATCATGCAAGCAAATCCTTTTTCGCAACGAAGGCGGTTTTAAATCTGTTTGTGTGTGAATCTCTTACAAAGATGTAACAGTAGTACTAACATTTTATTCTTACACGCCAACTTAATTCTGACAGTCTACTAACTTTATAATTACTATGGTCAAATTGTCTTTCAAATTTTTTTTAAAACAGCATAGCAATCTCAACAGTAATGTCTTAGGTTTTTGTGCTTCGGGAATACGCTGATATCGAGCCAAATTTAATTATCCCAGACGTCGTATCTGATGGCCATTAATTAATTTAATAATAGGAACTGAGGTTAAAATTTGATGAATATTGGCTACAAATACATTGTACCTTCGTTTATAATGACTGACAGGTTATTTGATATCTTTTAGTATACTTCTGTTGTAACTCTCTCTAAACAGAGTATGGTATTTTTAATTGAGGGCTACTTTTATATGAGTATTGTTTAGTTGAATTTAATGCAAATCTGAACGGTTGTTTTAACTTGTGTTCCTTTATGAAATGGAAAGAGAATTTTATAACCTACAGAATATTTAATAAACTTTTATTTAACGTAAATATTCTCAGTAATTTTAGTATAATTGAATTTTAAATGAACAAGTATTACTTTACAGAACACCTAATTAAATACGTTTCAAATAGCTGTCGAGAAATCGCTTAATAAATACTGACATTCACGAAATTTTAAGAACCAGTACATGTCATTTGGTTTAAATTAGCCCATAAGATCTACTAGCACTAAATAGACTCTGTCAACACGAACTCCTCTCCAATTTTGCGGTGTATAAGTGTACCTTGCTCGTGGTTTCATAACTTTTGAGACTGTATAAAGTTAGCAAATTCAGTCTAGTTTGTAGGCTTCAAATATTCTCGCTTCTCGCTTTGAAAGTTCGACAACCATTTTGACGGCCTGCGGGACATAATTCTTGTCATCTTTTGGAATATCTTTCTGTATTTTAAATCTATGTTTAAGCCTTGACATAAAAAAGGCAATAATGGTCCTGCATGAGTAGAAAGGGATCTCTCCCTTTGTAGTGGATAAGAACATCACATCACATGTAGTGGATAAGGAATTAGTAATGTGGTAATCGTTTTCTATAACAATGCTCTTATTTTATAATTCAAAAAGCTTCAAATGATCTCTGGTGTCTCAAGATTTAACATTAAACAATGTGAGGAGTCGGTTATGTACTGGGTTGTGTACAAACCCACAACCATTCGATCATAAATCCAAGTCGCAACTATTACTTTAAAATTCTATTTTAATATAAATCTAAAAATAACTGCAATAACCTTCTTAGCTTTTTTTTAGAGGCCTACATTTAGTTCCGTCGAAATCTTTTTATCTTAATTAATTTGAAGTCGTTAGATAGATAGTACTCTTTATTGTACACCAAACACATGATATATATACATATAATGTAAATATACAACGAGGGTTATTAAATTATGGATTAGCCGTGAAATAAAATATGATAATAAAATACCTTTAATTTCCTAAAATGTTAAAACGCACCAGGAAGTGTTCTAACGATTCATGTTGTACAGAAAATTCTTGACAGTCACAATAAAACTAAAAATAGTGGCACAAGCTTGCTGCTTGCTAAGCGAGCACTCACTCGTCATTATAGATTATATTGCTCTATCTATGTAAGGTAACGATTTTAAATTTAACACAATCTGAATTTTATAAAAAAGGAAACAAAAAACTGAGTCAGTTTTTTATATACTACATTCTATATTCTAAACAAAAGGATTCACCTACGTAAATACTACGACGCGAAACCAAAATGATTTATAACTCGCCAACGCGACGTAGTCTGAGATTAATTTAATTAAGAATCATACGTGACATGTTTAGGACTGTCGCATATAGAGGGTTCTCCGGCTGGACTTTTGTTTTTTTTTTTTTATATTTTATGTTCAATACAATTGTTTTCAATTTATTGGAAGGAAAAGATTTTTCAAATATTAATTCGTGTGTGTTGAGTATTATCCTCAATATTTCAGAGATTTCAATAATCTCTTAGAACTCCACTTATTGAAAGACAAACGGTTAACAAACATAACAACAAAAAAAAAAGAAAAGTTCGTCAGCCACAACATAACGTTTAGTACATTATATAATATCTAAAATACTTTTAACAATGTGTAAAACCACGATGTGTACGTCAGTCCTTATAAATATGACACGTCATGGTGTGACGACGCCATCGCCATAGCAAAAATTAATATTACCGTTATGTGTAGCTCTGTAATTAAATGCCTGTTACAATTTCAAAAGGTTTTATTAAAATATCTTTTGGAAGTTATTTTTGCTTAACTAGAATAATGATATATCACGCCAATAAACTAATGACGTCATTGGTGTAATTCATAACATCTATTTAATTGCTGACTTAAGGTAGCATAAAAGTACTAAGTATATGTATATAAAATATGAAAGCTTTTAACTGTAGAGAAAATGTATAGAAAAGAGTCCATCCGGAAGCCTGTGAAAGTGTCCTCCAACGTATATTATATGTATATTGTATGTATATACTAAACGCTTCGAGAACTTTCATTGCGCGATGCAGAATTAGTAGTTACTCCTTAGTTCGGTGTGTCTTCGTTAGATGGAGTTGAAGTATGTTTTTTGCTGTATGTGGAGGTCGCCACAATGACATGACCAGAAATAGTAATGATAAGCATATTCTGGAGCTTACGAAACAGCGCTATCTAGACCCAAATTAAGCATAGCTTTAACTATAGATTCTAGAGCACGGATAAACATTCTTACATACACTTATTTTGTGAATAAATATAGTATATGTCATCTGTACGTGTCGTAGAATCTGTCGAGCGCCAACAGATGGTGCTTGCGTCACGTGTTGACAGCAAAGTTTCCATGTTAGCTACTTATTGTTACCGATTCCGACATATAAGTATATTAAACGCGGTATCACCTAGATGAATGCAAATTAAAATATTCATGCAATTATTTGTAGCAGAGTATGGTAGTTGAGTCAAAGTCAAATCAGTTATTTTTTATTAAATATCAATACGGTAAGTTCTATAGTAATTTGTATAAAATAACAATTTTGACAATAGTCATCGTCGCTAGCTCTCGTCAAATAATTTTCTTTAAATGTTTGGCTTTACATGAAAAATAGTAACAAACGTGAAAATAATAACGAGTAACATTTTTCAAATGGAGGACAAGACTTTATTTCAAGAAGACTATAATCTCTACCGCTGGGCTGCATAGTTCTACATACTGAAGTAAGTTCCGCGATCACAGCCGTATGTAATTGCGCAGACTCCCAAATTATTTTCATAAAATTAAGAAGATTTAATAACGTAATGACATGTTGGCTAAAAACGACAACTAATTAAAATTCCTTTCGTATTCATTGTTGAGACTGATGATTTAACGATGCTTATAATTGCGAGAATGATAAGTTTTTTGCTTCAAAGTTAATTGAATTGAACCATGATCCATTCTTTTGGAAAAATTAAATGAATGAGAACCCCTGTCAAATAGTATTTAGTCCTCCTTTATATTAACCATTCTTGGCTGTGTGTGATATATGTCCAATGTTGTAATAAGGAAATACTTGTAAATCTACAACTTTTGTTTGAAAATTCAAGAGAGGGAATTTTTAAATAACTAATATGACATTTTCAAACTAAATTTAATGATAACAACCTAGAATGCGCCTTTCATTGAATTTCTTATTATGGACGTCAGCAAAAAAATAAAATTTAGTCTTAAATAAATTCTCATATAAAATTTATGAGAATTACCGTGGGATATCTTGCTTATTGCTTGTACCTAAATTGAGACGGAATCTCTTTAATTCCCAATGGTGGTAACTATCTGATCAAAATTAAGGCTAGTTTTTAGTTTTGAAGTGACAACTTCTTTAGGCACGTTGGGCACTTTTGGTATGGGGAAAAGGCACTGAACTTGCGTGATCGTCTCGCTCAGATACATATATACAGATGTGTGTGTGTGTGTGTACTTCTACATATAAATATATATGTAGGTTATGTTTTCTCTTCTGACGCGCTGTCCTGTGACTAACAGTTTTTATGACTAAGCTTGTGTTGAGATATTCTATACTTAAACCAGCGAGAGAGATATAAATCCGGGCGACCGGGCAACGAAATCATACGTCAACTAACAAAACAGTTAAAAACCTAGATACGTGTTTAAATTAAGCAGTTAAATTCTTATATGTTAGAGATTAAATGGGCAGGTACTGGTTAACTTAATGAACTGAGTCAAATGTTGCTGGTGTCATTCTTTAAAGTTGTAGACCGGAATACTCTTTTGGTCTGTGAGCCGGTTAATATATCGATAGTTGTAAAATATAGCCCAAAGAGGAAAAAATATATTCATTAAATAGTATAGCGTAATAGTCAATGGGAAATTGAAAAAAAATTAGGTAGTCAAACTGAAAAAGACTAAATTGACTTGATAAGATTGGAAACGCGAATAATCATCACTACGCTAGTGAAAATTGATTTTGGTCCCTAAACATCTGTATGTAATACTTCCTACTTGTTTGGTCGAGTAGTGTTTTTCTATTTAAAATTTCCTCAAACCTAAATTGTAAGTAAGTATACTTCAAAAAGTTACTACATTATGATGGGTCAGGCGACATTTAATGGTCATCACAAACTATAACGGATCTGCAATGGCACAGCTTACAACACGGCGCCGCCTGAATTAGAGGCTACCGCTAGCCGGCAGCGTGCTTACCACGCGTCGCCGGCGAGGTGCAAGCTCGCAGCGCCGCCACGAGGTGCAAGCTAATTTTTTTATCGTCTTCATGTGCGACACGACGCGAAGATTTTTCGCTGGCGGCTCGCAGTCGGCGCGCTTACACTTAGCGCGAGCTTACATCGCGCCGACTGCGAGTCGAGTTGTATGGTTCCAGCAAGCGCGCTTACAGCCCGCCGCTTGGCTTTTTCATTTTGACATTATGAAATGTATTATACAACCACGTCTTAAAGCTCATATTTGAATGACAACTTAATTGCAGGGGTGGAGCCGTGCCGTTACCGTGACGGTAAAATGATGATGAGCTTCACATTAAAAACTTTTGCTGTAAAGACTATTTAATATATTTATTTATTAATACTTGATGCAGAGATTGTACAAAGGCGGACTTAATGCCTAAGGCATTCTCTGCCAGTCAACCTTGGGGTGATACAGAAATAAAAGTGGTAGGTGCAAAGACACGTTAAAGAGAGAAAACAGAGAAATATACTAACATGTAAAAAGATAGCTTCATACCAATCATACCCCTTTTAAACATATTGCGCGCACGAAAAAATATGAGCTTTAATAGTTAAAACAATAACTTATATTATATGATACGTGTCAAAAACAAATAAAATAAATGATTCTTTGTTTAAGTTCATACCACCCATTTCAGACTTATAGAAGAATGAGAAACAAGAAAAATACCGAATTATCACAGATCCGAAAAACCTGCATAACTGGGATCGGTAATACGCTGATATTTACTTGCGACTACTAACTTATATTAAGTTTCCTAGTGTAACATTCCATGTGTGTTGCATTGGCATGAAACCAACCCATTAGGAACCATAAAACTTATTGGCATATAAAATGTTATGTAAATGGGAAACTGAGAACTAAATCGCGTGACGTCTCAAGTAATAATTTCAACGTACTGAATCATGTGAACTCCGAAAACATTCTAAAGAACCAATAGCAAACTTCCTTTTTCCAAAGTTGAGGAATTTTTTTTCGCATGCGAAACATCAAATTTAATCTCAAAAGTTCCATCACTATAACATCCATATATTACAATTTTATCATAAGGTATTATTTTAAACAATTTATATATATATATAAAGACGCTATAGACAAATACCTTTTTTTTTCTCTGTTGCTAAAGCCATTGACGATCTGAGAAAAAGAATATTACAGGATAATAAAATAAGTTCTGGTGTGGGGGGATACCTTCATTCGTACACTAGATCGCAGCCTGTACCAAACTATTATAAAAACGTCTCACTAAATATAGCAATATGAAGTTAGAAAAGTCGGTGTGACAATA
This sequence comes from Callimorpha dominula, assembly GCA_949752705.1. Taxonomy (NCBI): domain Eukaryota; kingdom Metazoa; phylum Arthropoda; class Insecta; order Lepidoptera; family Erebidae; genus Callimorpha; species Callimorpha dominula. The sequence continues at coordinate 22,367,765 of OX456993.1, forward strand.
TTGAGCTTCAGATTTAATATTGTAGGTCCTCTAAATATCGTCACAATCGGTGGCTCGTCGCTATAGTCTATTGTTAAGAATTAAGGTATACCTTGTCCTTCATTAGTCCTTCATAGGGTTTGCTCGCTAATATGTTTTTTTTCTTTTCATTTATGTTATACCACCATACCAACACCACTTAAATCACTGGCCCATCCGTGCAGTAATAAAGCGTACCCCTTTTGCAAGTTTTGTCTTATTCTATTGCCACCCATAAATATTACAATACATTTGAATTAAATATTTAAAAAAACATTTATATAAGTTTATTCATAACACACTTTTTTTCTGTTGGAATACTTTTAGACGGCCTTTGAATCCTACCCTGCCTTTACTTAAACCCAATGGTAAAATTCTTTACTCGTTATGTTATACATATTTTGTTATTTATTTATCACGTTTGATTGTATTGTATTTAATATCATTTAATTATTGTCATGTAACAGTGGTCTTTAAAATAACATTTGATCAGCAGTGGCAGTCCTATTACCGCCCTAAAATCGAATGGCGTTGCAACAGCTAAATTCTAATAGTGTATGGATTAATATTAATAAGTCATGTCGCAAAAGGACATTACTCGCCACGGGAATGGTACCATTGCCTTGAGTGGTAAGTAACATTCGGTGTGGTCGCCTTTCACTAATGGATGAAAGGGGGCAACCCCTTTCAGTTCGTATTGTAATACTGTGCAACTTTCATTAGATCTGTACAGCTTTCAAGAGTGAATTGTTAAAGAAAACTGCAGTTGACGTTTCATTTGTTGTTTAAATTGAGTTCACAAAATAAATAGTAGGTACTTACTGGAAAGAAATCCTGCAAATTAGTAATATTATGATTGTAGGGATTGTGAATGTGGATTGGTGTTGAAATATTAAAGGTTTAAATTACAACGGTTAAGGATGTTATCTAGTTCGCCCGAATTCTTTTAACCCGAGTTTATTTGTGTAAGAAATAATACAAAGAAACAATTATAAAATTCTTCATCTTGATTCCAAGCGATTTGGTCATAAACAATTGAGTAAATAAATGACTATGCACATCGATTGTCATTTGACAATTTTTCAGAATATTTGCTCCTTACATTTACTGTCATAGGAGCCATACAATAAACGTACATCACAACGCCACCTATGTGGCATGTATTTTGTAAGTAATTTCTTTTACTCTGTCTTGAAGCAGACCAAAGCAACGGTTTTTAATTGATTCTTAATCTGTGTGCTAGTGTTTCTCTTATAGATTTAACCAGACTGCATAATTTTGCCTTGTGCGCCGCAATCTGAAGGCTAATTTTTCTAAGATCCCATTCTCGCAATCTGATAAAAATATATAATCCAAATACCATATGGGTAAAACCGCGGGCCACCTAACATTTAATAAAAAAACCTCAAAACATATCTCAATAAAACTATGCTCTATAAATTAAAATATTTCTAAAACATTTTGCTTGTTACATAGTTTGCTTTTACATCAACATTGTGAGTAGTTCTTGTGGGTACCACAAAGCCAACGAAACTTTATTTTTAACGCAGAAACTAGGGTTGTTATAAGTTTTAGTGAATTTGTTTTACTATATAAAACAAGTTCACGACGACTGGACGGATGGTGCAATGGTTTAAGTGGTCACCTCGCCACTACGCCGCGCCGAGTGTTGTGGGTTCGAATCCCACACAGGACAAAAATTTGTGTTATCCACAAATAGTTGTCCCGAGTCTGGGTTTTCTTTGTGTCCGTTGTATAAATGTTTGTGAAGCCCCCCGCGACACAGGAATATTCCTAATGCAGGAGTTGTTTTATTAAAAAATAAGCAAATTTTTAAGGTCAGTTAAAGCTATGCTCGAGGACTAGGTTTATTCTTCAATTGCGTTAAATGATAATCATCAGGTCAGCTGGTCGAGCTACCGATGAATGGATTCAGTTTATGATAGTGTATTGGATCTCCTTCAACCGAGTTAAATATTAATTCAGTAGTTAAGGTTAGTTGGACTAGTAAGCAGTGGTGGTTGCTTTCGTTTGAGTGTCCTTCAACTACCTCAGTTAGGGGAGTTTACGAAGAGTGTATTTGCTACGGCAGTGTGCTGAGTGTGGTTTAAATACGTCACTCTAAGCTGAAGTCTTATGGCTTAACCATTGCTCTACCTTTTAAATATTTATTTTTTGTCGAAAATATATCCGAATAGTAAAAAATCACCAGGGCAACCATAAAGGTCTGGTTAAATCTCGTATCTCGCCACTGAACCGACTACTACCACACGGCCTCGGACCTTCTAATTAAATAGGCTAGGTTAGGCAGAATACTTCGCGGCATCGTCTCAGACTAATTTCTATCAGGTAGGTAATCTCCTCGCCTCTTGTATCTTCTTGTGCAGGATGAGTGGTCCTGTCCCGCTCGCATTCTACCATTCCTAACACATAGTGATAGCAAAAAAAGTATATATTCCATTTAAGTAAATATCCAGCGGTGAAGTAAAAACGAAGTGCTTGTTGGATTTATAAACAAAGTGGACGTTACGAATCGTTCGCAGCCAAAAGATCATTCAAATATTTTCTAAACACTCGGCTTAGGGAATTCAATAGTCGAAAAATTTGTCCTTTATTTCACAGACTTCTCTTGTAAATGAACAATTTCCATTAATTCGGATATTGGTTATTTCCTAGAAGCAATAGATTGGAAACGGAAACGGTAATGATTTTAATAAAAAAAAAGTGTGTTTGTGCAATACACACACGGCAGAAGTGAAACATCAAAAAAGTAGCCTACGAGAGAATGGGAAATAAAAGTAAAATCAGCACCAATAATTGACTAATGTTAATAAATTTAATTATAGATCATTTATATAAAAGTAAGTGGTCAAATTAACACAGATGTGTTAAATAATTAACATAGATTAATTAACCAACGAATTTTAATACCAAATCTCTAGTTAAAAAGTTTAGTAGAAAAATGGTCAAAAAAGTAAATTTTTGAGCTTTTGGGAATTTTGGAGATTTAATTACACTAAATGTATGTATATACATAATTTCATAATGATCGGTTGAGTAGTTAAAGCGTAACAAACAATATAATATTATTTGGGATCTACTGATCAAATTTAAATTATTGGACGGGCCTGTTGGTCTAGTGGTTAGTGACCCTGAGTGCTGAGCCAGAGGTCGTGGGTTCGATTCCCATCCAGGACAAATAATTGTGTGATAAGCATGATCATTTGTTCTGTGTCTGGGTGTAATTTATTTATTTATTTAACAAGCTTGGGAGACTTACAGCTAAAATATCATTGTAGTAAACTAAATAATAATGGGTCAGCCAATGACAAGTCTCCACTTATAGACAACATTATAAGTTAGTGTGTGTGACAGACAGGGTATTAATTGCTAATTGCTTATAATTTCTTAATTAAAGTATAAATTAAATCTAACCTAAAGATAAAACAGTTAAATATCAACTTTCAAAAACTTACTTTAAAACAAGAATAAAAATAAAAATAAAATGTATATATAGGTACATATATGTACACGCATATTAAACGTTACCAAAAAAGACCTGACTTAGACAACTTTTGACTGAAGTCAATTTTGTGTAAAAACTATCAAAGTCATATTGTTTACACGAATTATTGAAATTGCGGCTCGCTCGCACTATATAGCTGTTCTGTCTATAGTTGGTACTGGCAGATGCTACTCTCATCGATGGGTTAAAGCGTGTGAATTTGAATGGGATATTGAATGAGATTTTAGACAAAAGTTCTGATCAGTCGATATCATTGTTAGTAACTTTCATTAAAAATAGACAGTCAGCAATCTATACTATCTATGTATATCTGTATATCGGTAATCTGGTTACCATAATACAGGATCTGCCTAGTTTGGGATCAGACAGCCGTGTGTGAAATGTGTCCAGCTATAAAAAAAAATTATGAGTACGTGTAAATACTCTTTTTTTTTTCATAAAAACGATGTCTTTCGTTTAAAATAGACGAAATATCGGAGAAATCTGGCACTTTTCATAAAAAATTGCAATGTTTAAAAGGCTTCACGGCCTAGTTTACCCAATTAGAACATGAGCAACTCCCCATTCTTTTGTAGAGTTGATATTAAACGAAGTTTAATTCTAGCAAGAATGCACCGGTTTGTTGAGTTTCATTGGGAAATTAGAATTGTGGTTTAGTCTAATTCCTGAGGTTAATTGAATTCTTTGTAAGAATTTAATTGTAGAGGATATTCCTGAGACACGCTGTGTCAGTGTCAGTACTGTATGAAGGTTGAATTGACTGCACTGATGGTGCAGTGGTTAAAGAGGATGGCAGTGTGATGAGTTTTGTTGTTCACGATTTTTTTTCAAGGTATCGTTTTATATAAAAAAGTATTTTATCTGTGACTAAATTATGATAATTCTTTGATAAGAGCTCTCGAAAACAATGGATGGTTTCATTGTTTTACAAATTATTATTATTAGAGGTTCACTAAACTCTAATGCAAGTAAGTAATACTTTGTGTTTAACATCGAAATATAAAACCATTTACGCGCTACGATAGTAATCTGAAAAGTTACGCTAAGAGAAATGGTTTATTCAGATTAGTCACGATACTTTCATGTGCTTTCCACCCCCATAAAATAACTATAAAAGTGATACTTTAGTGATGGGCCACATCAAGCAAATAATTAGTGGCTCACTATATGTAATGTACCTAATTGTTACAAGGAAGAGAATTATAGATCTTTTGTCAAGTGAGTATGAGCTTTCGGTAATAATTTATTAAAAGTACTTCATCCCATAAACAACCGGCTAAAACCTTTACAGCTAAAGTAAGCTTTTTAAAGCTTTTGTAAATCTTAAAAAAAAAAAACTAAGAAAAAACTACCTTTTACATGTTTTTATTAATTTGTGCGACTTTAGATTTGTAAAACTTTGCTGGTCATACATTACTTCAGCTCTATTCGAGTCTGATATTATTTTTTCATTTTAAAAGGCACGACACCCTATACTTTCTGTAACCAATCATCTATTAAACATAAACACGACTTTGAATTAGTCGCAAACAGTAAGCTGCAGATCATTTTTTTAATGAGGATATTACTTTATACTGGTATTTATAGTCCAAACAACATGGTACAATTAGTAAGAACATTCGTATACCCTTATTATTTAATAGCAATGCGTGACGTATTACAGAATTAATTTATGTAGGAAACTTCCTATTGTAAGATTTTAGTAGAATTTGTGTTGTGTGTACTCGGATATGGTTATTAATTCCGTGATATTAAATGTACGTAAATGTATGCGTAAAATAACTAAATATTTTATTGTAGAACAAAAACACCGTAGAGTCGACAAAAACGTTTGCGTTGTCATAATCACAAGTAGGAAGATAAAAGTCATGATGAAAGAAGATTTCAGAAAAGTAATAGAAAAACAAGAGAACAAAAATTATATTAAGAGAGTAAATTATGTAGGACATTATATAATAGATAATAATATAATTGGATTAAAAAAAAGTTAAAAGAGGAGGATCGATACAAATTCGTACAAAAAACAGGCAGAGTAAAAAGGCTTATACAATGTTAACACTAAAAACCACCCCGACAGCCGGACTCAGGCTCCCTGCTCCATGTTATTTCAGCCCCCCCCCCCCCCCGGTTCGACGCCGCGCCTAGCCAGGCCCTATCCCAGGGTAAGCATGCTTCCCTACACCTATTGGCCTAATCAATGTGTGTTGCGGCCCGATCGACTAACAAATAAATAAGTACACAACACAAAACATCGGATAAGATCTACATTACAAGGAGAACAATAATAATTTTTTTACTTGTACAGATTCAATAGTGCGAGTACTCGCTGTAATTAAATTTATCAGTGGACAGTCACTCAATACTTTACTAAATATTTGTACTTGTGTGTACCCTATGCGAAGTGCTGGGGTAGTATATTGTTCACGCGTGAAAATCGGTCAATCTCTCCGGGACCAATAATGAAATGGCACATCGGAATCGAACCTACACGGGATCCCATAACCGAGGGTCAGTTAAATAAACGACATATTAGTCTTCTTACATCCGTTAAAGATCATTATTTATTCACTACGCTCCCCAGTATCATCTATTGTGGTCATGTTGAAGCGTATCTCCTCCTAACCCAATTGTCAAAGGTGAACCAAAAGAACCTCTTTGGTATATACTTTCTTTAACTTTTAAAAACTATTTTTTTAAGAAGAAAAGTTTAATTTTGTATCCGTTTTAAGATTTCCTTACAAACCGAGGTAAGAGATAAAGCGCTTGCTTTATAAACCAAGACATTATTCTTGGCGGATTTCTTTTGACGTATCTAATACTACTAGCCCCACACGGGATAAACGTGGGCGTACTACGTGATCTTGCTGACAAGTAACCCGCTTGTATCTTAGATTAGCGCTCTATCTCAGATTCCTAAGCTTTAAGAAAAAAAAAAAAAAAACACAGCATAACGGTTTTTTTAAAGTGAAAACTTCATTTGGCACACTGCACACACATTTTTTCGTAGGTAGTAAGTTAGGCTGATCCGTCAGGCTCTGAGGTGAAAGGCTCGTCGGTCGAACTCGTGACCGCCGAGTGTAGCCGAGCGAGAAAGATACAGTCAGCTGCTCTTCGCTGTTGTGTCGCTGTGTTTAGTATATTAAATTAATACGTAATAATTGTCATTATTAATTTAATAGTTTATATTAATTTTTTTTAAAGACAACTCCCGCATTACAAATTACTCCTGTGTCGCGGAGGACTTTACAAACATACAAACAACGGACACAAAGAACACCCAGACTCAGGTGGGAATCGAACCCACGACCTGTAGCATGGCAGTCAGGGTCACTAACCACTAGGCCAACAAGCCAGCCTGCTACCTTGGTGGAGCGCCAATATATTTATAAAATGCATACATAATCGCACCATAATATATTTCGTTATATTATTAATTTCATAGTCTTTATGTAAACCACATTCTGTTTGTCGAATGCAATTAGTGCTGGTACTGCTGTAATATTGCCAATGTACTCGACGATCTCAAGAGATGGCGTTAGCAGTCTTCAAATAATGTAAACGCGCTGCACCTGATTGGTGCAAGAAAAAACGGACATACCCTGCTCTCATCGCTTTTCGCTAAGAAGACGCCTTTAATATAAAAATTTTGTTCCGCCACGGACATCAGTTATATTTCTCGTGAAAAGAAGCTGATTTTCCGTTAGTCCTATAGCCGTGTAGTGTTTGGACTCGCTTGTAACCTTCACAAGGTGTATGTGGAGTGCTCCAGTCTACGATCGTGACCGGCCGGTCAATACCTTGCAAGAGACCGTAGAAACCTCGCCGCTGCTCGCTGCCTTCTGGAGGATCGGGACTTGGTCGGTGTTGCAGGTTAGTGCTGGCATGATTGTTTTGATCGATAGAAGTGGTTTACTTCCCTACACCTCGTACGCTAACTGTTGAGCAATCACACCCTGGTTGGGCTATTTACACGCCTGACCATACAATTTGGTCCTTACGAGTACGGATAGGCCAGTGATTCACGTAAATATTGGTGAATTTACTTTTCTATTCATATCATAAAAAAGATTCACGTAATTCTAGTGAATTCTTGCCGCCATTTTTCCTCGCTCACAGATTTACGTAAAATTGGTAAATTCTGTGTTTAAAACGCACGAGAACTACGTAATTATTGGTAGACTCGTATTTAAATATAATTAATTGTTAGATTTGGTGAATTACGTATTAATTGGTAATAATATCCATTATACTCAATTTAGTTGAACTTATTTATACCTACCCACTTATTAACCGCTCCACCACTGTACTTTACGCTAAGTCATTTTAGGATTTAAATTTAACTTGTGTTTTTACACTAACTAGGTAGATATACCTATCACTTTGTAGTTGTATTGTGATATTATTTTATAAACATGACGGAAAGCGAATCAAGCCGCGAAGTCATGTTGGTTATGTTGAATCAAAAGAAAGAATTATTATTTCAACGTATTAATCGTATGTACACATCGTCGAAAGGTATAATTTCTTTCGATTCATCAACGCGAGCTAACGAGAATTTTCTGGCTGAAACGGAGATGATAGATGAGTTACGCTATAAATTTGAGTCCATTGTTGATAAAATAAATAATATAAATTTGTTATCAAAGATTACGGTCAATCCCGAGTATTCTTGCCTCGATTCATTTGATGATTTATACTCGAGAGTTAAACGCGTTAGAAATAAAATATTAACCACTTCTAAGGTGCGTTCACTCGAGACCAGTAGCTCGATCAAGTCCGTAGTGAAATTAGAACCTTTAGTAATTCCGAGTTTTGACGGACGCCCTGAAAACTGGAATACCTTTTATCAGTCTTTTAAAGCTAATATTCATTTGAATCAACAGCTTTCTGACTCGCAACGTGTACAGTATCTAATTTCTAAACTCACCCACGACGCACTAAAATTCACTTCCGGTATTATTCCGTCAGGTGAAACATATAAAATACTGTGGGATAGTTTGGTTAAGAAATACCACGACAAACGCTCATTAGGTACATATTATCTCAATAATATACTGGACTTAAAAACTTGCTCGCACACTGCGAACGCTCTTGATACCTTTGTTAGTAAATACTCCGCTTCGATTTCAGCTCTAAAAGAATTGGGCATAACAGATCTAACTGATTTTATTTTTCTTCAATGCGCTTTGAGAAGGATGGATCCTCAAACCATCCAAGCCTTTGAACTTTCGATTCGGGATGTGGAAGTGCCTACGACACAACAGCTTATCGCTTTTATACAAGATCAGGCTAAGATTTTGGAGCGCTCAAACCCGCGAAATTCGTCATATACGAAACCCGCTGATGTTGTTACGTCGCCCTCACGCGACCGGCGCGTTCATCACACCTCCAAATCTTTTGTCGCCAGTGAGTCCGCTAATAATGCAAATACTCTCACATATTCGGCGCCCGCAGCAGTTACCGCGAATTGTTGTTTGTGTAGTGGTAACCATCGACATTTATATGATTGCGCTCAGTTTAAAAATATGCGAGACGCAAGGGCTAGATATGAGTTTATTAAATCGAAGTACGGTTGCGTTAATTGTTTAAGCACTTTACATAAACTTCCGGATTGTAAGAGTACGTCAGTCTGTTTCTGTAATAAAAGACACCATAGGTTATTGCATTTTGATAGTAATAATTCGCAATCGCATGCGGCTATGGTAAATACCGCCGTCGCGTACTCGCCGCCGCCCGCTCATCGAGCGACCGTTACTTCGCCCGCGCCTTCTCATCGCGCTCACACGACTTCGTCATGCATTCGAGCGCCCCCGCTTGCTACAGAACCAGTTACACATACACAGTCTTACACTTCTTGTCATAAGGGTGATATACTTTTGTCAACCGCTCAGGTATACGCGCGCTCTAAGGGTAGCGCTGGTATCAAATCTGTAGTTAGGTGTTTGATAGATAATGGCTCGCAGAATAATCTAATAACATCTGCTTGTTCTAGTTTATTAAATTTACCGATAATACCGTTGAATAATTCCTATGTTAAAGGTGTTGGTTCCGCTTCAAGTCCGATAATCGGTTATGTTCATTTAGACATTGAATCCCGTATTTATCCGGATCAGAAATACACTATACATGCGCTTGTTGTAGAATGCATTACGGATCAATTGCCTTCGAAATTTATCGATTGTGATCGCGACCTAGATTTTCGTAACCTTCCGCTCGCTGACTTAAGCTGGAATATTCCGGGCAAGATTGATTTATTGTTAGGTGCCCAGCTATTCCCATTTATATACTTAGGAAATATGGTCGAGTGTGGGCCGCGCGCACCGTGTGCTTTATCTACAACATTTGGTTACGTACTTATGGGAGATTACCCGCGTAAACATATTTTACCTACTGCCGCGTCTTTTTCTGCGTTAGCGCTTAATGATATAGTGCAAAAGTTCTGGGAACTTGAAGAAGTACCCATGAAACGCTTGTTGTCACCAGAGGAGACAGATTGCGAAAATATTTTCACGGCTACCGTGACCCGTGACGACGTAGGTCGTTATACAGTTGCATTACCGTTCTGTAGGGACCCTTCGGAATTAGGTAATTCGCACGCTACCGCTTATCGCCGTTTCGTTTCACTCGAGCGTAAGCTCCGTCAGGCACCGATAGTGCGCGAAAATTATAACAAGGTTATTCAGGATTATATTGATAACAATTACCTCAGTCCTGTTAAAGAATCTGAGCTGTCCTCTGATGGTTATTATATACCGCATCACGCAGTAGTCCGACCTGATAAACCGATGCCGCGCATCGTATTGGACGCGAGTGCTAAAACGCATACAGGACTTTCGCTTAACGATATATTACATATTGGACCCAATTTACAGGCCGATCTGTTTTTATTATTGTTAGGTTTTAGATTATTTCCTATTGCAATGAACGCTGATATAAAACAATATTATTTACGGATTGGTGTACCAGTAGACCAACATAAATACCTACGCATTTTATTTAGATTCAACGAATCGGAAAAAATTCGAACTTATGCCTTTAATAGGCAACCTTTCGGTCTCAAGTCAAGCCCTTACATAGCTATGCGCACTGTGCGACAGCTGGCTACTGACATGAGTCCGCTCTATCCTGATGCCGCGAAAGTGGCAGAGACCTGTCTGTATATGGACGATTTGGTTCTTTCTATTGCAAATGAGGATACTGCCACGCAATTAGCTCACAACTTGATTAAGTTTTTCAAATCGGGTGACTTTGACTTAGTGAAGTGGTCTAGCAATTCACCAGTGCTACTTGACTCGCTTCCCGACACGCACCGCAAGTCGCTTGATTTTGATGTTGACAATAATGTCTCTAAGGTCTTAGGTCTCTCATGGGAACCATGTGAAGATAATTTTCATTTCACATGCGCCGCAATTAATGAAAGGTGCACCAAGAGAAACATACTCTCGATGGTTGCACGACTATTTGACGTGCTCGGATTGGTCGCGCCTGTGATTCTCTATGCCAAGTTGTTAATTAAGGAACTGTGGCTCAGCAAGTGTGATTGGGACGATCCTGCACCGGAGCACATACGCACCCGTTTTTTCGCTCTTGCGCAAGAACTTCAAATGCTTGACACTTTAAGGATTCCACGTCATGTAGGCGTCGAAGTTGGTTGTGAATTACGTCTTGTTGCTTTTTGTGATGCTAGCATGAATGGTCTGGGATGTGTCATTTATGCCCATTGTACCTACCCGTCTGGCATTCAAACTCGCATTCTTTGCGCTAAATCAAAGGTTTCGCCAACAAAAATCACTACGCTCGCTCGCTTAGAATTATGCGCTATTTTACTTATGTCAAAATTAATAAAAACTGTGCGAGACACATATGCAACACGTATGACCATTGCCGGGATATACGCATTTTCTGATTCCACTATTGCTTTATCATGGGATCATTCTTCACCACATCGTTGGTCAGTTTTCGTCGGTAATCGCGTCGCTCAGTGCCAAGAAAACTTGGACTCTAAACATTTTTATCATATTGCCGGAGCTAGTAATCCAAGTGATTGTCTTTCGCGTGGTATGCTTCCATCGCAACTTTTGACCCACGATTTGTGGTGGAAAGGTCCTCCGTGGATTCGCAGCTCATCTGAGAAGTGGCCGATTAAGCCATTCTCGCTTAATAATTGCTCTGTCTTGCCTGAACTCAGGGCAAATGTGTTGGCTGCCATTACTCACACAGAGCCGCCGTTGCTGTGTACGTTAGCACAACGTGTTTCTTCTTGGGAAAAGTTGCTACGTATCACCGCATATGTATTAAAATTCGCAAGACCTAAAGTTAAGGTCGAACCTCGTTCTATAGCAGGGTTGACAAGTGCTGAGAATGCGTTAATTCTCGCCGTTCAATCTGTGCACTTCTGTGAAGATATCAAATTGATCAAGGCTGATAAATTACCTTCAAAAAAGCTGCAAAGCCTCTTCGTCTTCTTAGACAAACAAGGGATTTTACGCATTGGAGGAAGACTTTCTGGATCAATGCTTCCTTTCGAAGCTAAACATCCGGTTCTTCTCCCTAAACGCGATCATGTCGTTGACTTAATAATACAGCATTTTCATGTTGTTAATTGTCACACCGGACCTGGACTTCTTATGTCTATTATACGACAACGCTACTGGATCTTGGATGCCAGGACTGTTATCAGGTCTAAGTTGCGAAAGTGCAACACTTGCTTTAAATGCAACCCAACGCATCCAACGCCTATAATGGCTGATCTTCCTGATTACCGTGTTTCAGAGGCCAAGGCATTTTGTCACACTGGTGTAGATTACGCTGGTCCGATAAGGACAATCCATTCTCGCCGCAAAGGTCAACATGCGCAAAAGGCGTACATCGTTCTTTTTGTTTGCATGGTCACACGTAGTCTACATATTGAAGTGACCAGTGATTTAACTACTGAAAACTTTCTAGCCGCTTTTAAACGCTTTATTTCCCGTCGAGGACCAGTTTCATGTCTCTATTCCGATAATGGATCTACTTTCATCGGTGCGAAGGCACATTTAGATGAGCTGTATAGTTTTTTATTGAACTCTAGCTTCAAAAACGCGCTGTCGAATGAGTTGCTCTCTCGACGCATAGAGTGGAAGATGATTCCCCCAAGATCACCAAATTTTGGTGGGATGTGGGAAGGGAATATAAAGAGCATGAAAACGCATTTATATAGACGCTCTCATCGCTTTTCGCTAAGAAGACGCCTTTAATATAAAAATTTTGTTCCGCCACGGACATCAGTTATATTTCTCGTGAAAAGAAGCTGATTTTCCGTTAGTCCTATAGCCGTGTAGTGTTTGCACTCGCTTGTAACCTTTACAAGGTGTATGTGGAGTGCTCCAGTCTACGATCGTGACCGGCCGGTCAATACCTTGCAAGAGACCGTAGAAACCTCGCCGCTGCTCGCTGCCTTCTGGAGGATCGGGACTTGGTCGGTGTTGCAGGTTAGTGCTGGCATGATTGTTTTGATCGATAGAAGTGGTTTACTTCCCTACACCTCGTACGCTAACTGTTGAGCAATCACACCCTGGTTGGGCTATTTACACGCCTGACCATACGTAATAATAATTATTTGGTTTACATTGAGAGGTGGTTTATCGTGCTAATATTAGAATGATGAAGTTCATACTGAATTGTGATTGTAAACTTCACTAGCCGCGTTGAGCGTTTTTTGGTAGGGGCAAAAGTTATGGGTTCGCGTTCGGTAAATATGATGAAAAATACATACAAGAACAAATATATACTATTTTTATAAATCTCTTTACCATTTCACAGATACTCGTAAATAAATAATTAAGTGTTTATAGGCACCGGTAACAAACGTGATTACGTAAAATATATATTACAATAATAATTCTCCCTGTTAGATCTATTGTTGCCAATTAACCTGATATAGTGGTGATAGACGCAATGATTGTTGAGAGGAACATTGATAATGTTCCTCTTGACGAGAACCCCGTGAAAGTTGAAAATGATAAACAAATCAAATATTTGGATTTGCCTCACGGATAGTCCATATGAGGAATGTTGATTCGGCGATCATAGTGCCGATTGTAATATCTGCTCATGGATTGATAACCAAGAGCCTTGATTAACACCTTAAGAGGATCGCATTAGGCGGCTGAATAAAGGGACTGATGCAGAAGGCAGTTCTCCTCGACACCACCCTTATAGTGCGAAGGTTCTTGTCTTTGGAGCCTACCCACCGGTGTCTTGGTCCCAGTACCCGATGTCGGTGGTCTACTATTGTTTATGTTATAATAAAGAAAATAATAATACAATATCCTTTGAGTGAGATGGGTAACCCGGGCTAAAACCCACGACTGGTAAAAACCCGGGTGATTACCCATCTATACCTGAGGCACATTACACATCGCTATCTAGACCCAAACGAAGAGCTTGTATTATAAATATTAGAACACGGATAAACATACATATATACCTAAATTTAAAATTGTACATAGAAATACCCAGACCAATGCCAATAGACATTCATATTTGCATTGAGCGGGCATCGAACCTGCAACGTCCAGCGAGGCTATCGTATACCCTACCACCGCGCCACAGAGGTCGTCAGCTATAAAATCTATGTAGGTAAGTGTTTTGTAACGATTTATCATTAAATTATGCCTTTATGGTGTTTTCCTGATCCTGAATATCTGTCACTAAATTTAGGGCGATGGAACGAATATTCAAACAAAAAGCCTTTGTGAAAATGATTTAATAACGTTCGAAAATCAACTGCAAAAGGGTCTTCTTAAAGTTCGTTGGTTACTTATTTCAATTTAATAGCAAAAACACCTCGAGTTACCAAAAGAAATCCAACCATAATTATTTGGCATATGGTTGAAGTTTCAGCCGTTAAATAAATATAGCCCCTTAGTAATCTGTTTATAATATTTCGGACAGAACAGGTGCATTTTATCGTGACCAAACTTGGATATAAATTTAGTTTTCTCGCAACGAACTACGTAATAATGTTCAGTGTGTACTCTACTTACAGTTTTGTTGGAGTAATAAAAGTTGCAACAGATATGTATAGTAATATTTGTACGATTTCTATTATTTATTAGATTAGTTGTCTGTTGGTCTAGTGCTTAGTAATCATGACTGTTGAGCCAGAGGTCGTGGATTTGATTCCCACTCTGGACAAATAATTGTTTATGAGCACGATCATTTGTTCTGTGTCTGGGTGAAACTTATCTATAATATGTATGTATTTAGTAATATATAAGTATGTTTATCAGCAGTCTGGTTACCATAGTATAGGCTCCTAGTATAGGCACCTAGCGTGGGCTCAGACGGCCTTGTGTGAGGTGTCAAGTTATTAAACTTACGTTAACCCTCAAACTGTAGGTACAGTAGTACTAGTACTGATCCACATATCTATTTCAGTCAGGAAGGTCTACCTATCTACGTTTTAATACGTAATAATTAATATTTATTTTCTAAAAAAGATTGTTTGTCTGTAAAGTCGGTTTACGGACAATAATTTTACGCGATAACGTCATAAGAAAACAGTGGAAGAGAGGTAGATGTTTCACAAGCCGAACGCTTAGCCGATCGTGCCTCTCTATCGCTTGTTCCGCGCTCTCGCTTGCATGCTCGGCTCAGGCGGAACGTGACAATGAGTCATTCTTTTTCGTGCGTGCAGTCTGCGTTCTCAATTTATAAGACGTTACCACGTCAAAAAAATACATTCCGTCCTCCAATTCTCAGCGCAGTCGATAAACAATGATATTACATACTTACTTTTTCAATATATAGTTCAGATACTTCTTACGTGTAAATTTTTTCAAATTCAGTTCCGAATTTCACCATGTTTCCAACCGAAAATGCAGACATCCAATCACAAATCCATCTCGTATTTAACATTGAGTTTGGTGGATTTTAAATTTGTCGGCCGAGCCGGGCTTCGGTTAGCAGTAAAACGGCCGTAAAATCACCTAACACGACGCCTCTCGCCTACGGAAGCCTTATTCTATCTACTAATATAGAAACGGATATCTGTCTGTATGAAACTTCTTATATTTTAACTTTTATCAAAGAAGCTATTTAATAACATTACAAAGATTTTAGCGATTTTTAATGCGTTTGTTAAAGTCATTATTCACTATCCGACTTTCTTTCTAAAATCAGTTAAAGCAGTGTAATGTATACAAAAATACACGACAAACAAATCATAACTAAACTACGTAGATTTTAATTCTTTAAAATAAACTTGGCTTGGGCGGTGGCATAAGATTTTTTTTATTTTTTTTTACTATTATAATGAAGTTTTATAAACGATCTTACATATATCACAGTCGCTGTTCAGAATTATATGTATATTTTATGTGCTGTGTACATTTTAACAATAAGAAAATATCATTCCTACCATCAACAACAACTTTCAAATCAATTAACATTCACGCTTCTTAAAGTAGTATCTTCTTATAGTAGTAGTACTTTTCTTTTTAATAATTGCCAATTTTCCCATTTTTACCAATTTTCCCAACGTACCCGATTGACGGCAATAGGCTTGCACCCTATTAAATCAGTGTAAACAAATGATAGTTGCCGAAATGTGGGTGTTCAATACATCTCTATCTACCCCTACGGGGAAATAGGCGTGTGTATATGTATTATGTTTAACGAAACATGAGGTTTTCTAAAATATGTTATCAACAGTCTCACCACCACTGCTATATACGAGTATAAACTATCAAAATCACTAACGAATAGTAACTGCCATGTTGTTCGTACCTCGATCCGCACTCAAGTAATTGTTATGAACTTATAATACATTCCTTTTATAGACTTTTATAACCCCACTATAAATCAATATTTCTCAACCGACCAATAGCATTGGTTTACTGGTATAACTAGTCATAATACTGTCTGTTAACTAATTTTTATTAAATAGTGAACTGTTTTTACATTTATTATAGTTTACCCCTATTTTTAATAAAATAAATAAAAGTTTATGATGTAACGTGAGTTACGATTATGATTTTTGGAATAGGGCAAACAACGCTGGCGGACAACATCTAGTGTCTATAAACACAGCTAGTGTTAGCTTGTTTATAGGGAAGAGTCGCAGCTCGAATTTTCCTCGAAATTGAATAAGACTTGACGGTGATGGGATTGTAAAAGGTTATACAGTTGTTCAGTCTTTTATGGTAATCTTACATTGAAAAGAACATGCTTTACTACTAGGCAGAATCCTCTTATTAAAAATAATATATATATATAAATATTCTGAATGGATGTTTATTTCTGCTATATCATCAATATGTCATGAATATATTTTATCGTGGGAGAGCCGAGCCATGCTTCGGCACGTATGGGCCGTTTCGACCGGTGTGATACCACGGCCTCACAGAAAACTGGCAGTGAAGCAATTTGCTTTTCGCCGAGTGAGTGAGATTACCGGAGGCCCTAACCCTTCCCTCCCCCACCCGTCTGCTCCTTTGCCCCCTATTCCATAAAAAAAAAATAGAAAGAACACTGGGAGACATTAGTATTTGAATAGTATCTTTGCTTATGAGTAGATAGGTTCCGGTTTACTTTATTCCCGACATACCTTGTCCCCATTGTACCTCATCCTAAAAAGAGAGAGACAAAACTTATTAAAGTCAATAAAATATGTTTTCTTACTTTACGTACTATTTCAGCACATGTGCCCCATCTTAGCGAGCGGAACTTATCATCATGGATTGTTCAATGGGGCCCACACTGCCCCCCTACTGTTGTAAACATATATTATATAGTATGCTGATTGGCCTTTGCCGCCGGCCTGCTGTTTTCATATTGGGACAATGTCGTGGCACCACGTGCCATGGGGAGCAAGCCTTGGCTCGGCTTCCAAACTCATTAAAGTAAATAAAACAAGTTACCATAGTTTAGGTACTAGCTAAACCCTAGTCTGTCTATCACTTTAACCGTCGTCCTTGGATGCACGTATGCACCACCTGTCATCAAATATTGACACTCGACTTGATACCGTATTGCGAAAATCACAAGGTTTAAAACTCGTTTCTAGTAAATAACAACGCATCAAAACTTGATACGTGAACTCTGTGAACTTCATAGCAAACTTTACTTATGATATGAAGTATTAAAGTGAATCACTGAAGTTAGACTGAATGAGGACCGTGCTGAGAGAATAGCGATCTAGGTATTTGTGGAAGTTTACCTTTTTAATACATTGTTTCTTTGCAGGGTTGCCAACACTAAAAGCGTAGTGTTATAAGTAAATGTGTTTTAAGTAGTTAAATCGAAAGCTGACTTCGCCGGTTCGGTCCCCATTAGGTATATATTGCTGAGTTTGGGTGTACTTTGTGTATTTACGACAGGGATTTTTCGATTTTTGACTTCCGTCTTTTCTTTTCTTAAAAGACAACTCCCGCATTAGGAATATTCCTGTGTCGCGGGGGCTTCACAAACATTCAAACAACGGACACAAAAGAACACCCAGACTCTCGACAACTATTTGTGGATCACCCAAATTTTGATCCCGAGTAAGATTTGAACCAACAACACTCGGAGCGGCCTAGTGGCGAGGTGACCACTTAAACCTTTGCGCCATCCGTGCAGCCGATCAAGCCTTTCAAATGTACTTACTATTAACTAGATCATGTGAGCGAAGCGAATAAGCGCTACAAATATATTTCATTAAATAAGTATTAATAGCTGAATAAAAATCAATGTACAATCTCAGAAGATCCATAGGCCAGATCCATGATGGATCTAATGACGGTTTTTTTTCTCATTGGATCCTGATTTTGAAACTTTATACAACGTTAGATTTTATTTTTTGTAATATATTTTTTCTTAAATTTAAAAATCAATGTATGTTTGTTCGTATTTTATGCCCTGCCGTACCGTTCATCTGATCATCATGAAATTTCGCATACACGTTTCCAGGGATATAGAGAACGACCTTTTATCCACAAAAAAGTACTGTTGACGAGGGATGGGAAATTTACTTTAACGCGAACGAAGCCGCGGGCAAAAACTAGTACCTACATAAACAAATTCGTCTTAGGCTGGACTCTTAGTGCGAGTGAAACTGAAAGGCACATAGAGATTCTTTTGTTCTTAAATTTTAAAACCTGACATTTCTCAGCTTCGTAGTTAAACCATAAATTCAGTATAGGTAATAGCGTAGTTAAACACAAAGCAAGTATTTTATTCCCGTTACTGTAATGCCTTCATCATAATTATGTTTACTACTAATTTGACCCACACGAAGTCGTGACTAACTTCTATTAAAATTTCTACAAAACATTCAGATATATTTAATTTTAATTATTTTGTAAAATAATATGAATTCACTTAAACCATTTGCAACATTCAGTAATAATATATGTATGTATTACGGTTATACATGTTGACACTTATTTTGACAAGTTTGACAGCCGGTTCCATGGTGTAATGGTTAGCACTCTGGACTTTGAATCCAGCGATCCGAGTTCAAATCTCGGTGGAACCTTTCACTTTTTGCCTTAATATTTTATTTTCTGCGATCAATTGAATAAATATGAACATTTTATTCTTTATATTCATCATCATTATTTATAATTATGTGGTTTTTTTAATTACTCAAAAATAATGGTGCATACTAGTTTTGTACCCTGGTTATGCCTGCCTATTTTTGTATATCTTCTTCAATTTTTTGTGTGTCAAGAGGTTGTTTCATGTATCATTAATGCATATTATGCACATACAATCCTGCTTTTCAATATAAATAGTATTTATATTTTTTAACTGTGTTTTCGAAGGAATAAACCCATAATGTGAGTATACTCGTATACACACAAAAAGAGTCCTTCAGTGTATAGAACTGAAGGATTTAAAAAAATTAGTGAATTTGACAAAAAATTAAAATCTGGGAAAACTGAAAGGGTTCTTTTCATGGTCCTTTTGTTGTAATAGGACAAAATAACGTCTGTCGGGTCATCTCACAAAATAGAAAGTCATGTAGTATCGAAATAATTGTCTGTTCTTTACTTTTAACGAGATTTATACAAATTTCAAAATAATCGAAAATGTATTAAACATTTTTTTCGACGCTGTAGCAGTTGTTAAAGAACAAGTATTACGCAGTCATGATAAGATTCTAATGTTCTCATCCAAAGACTAAACCACTTTACTGCGCAAACAGGGCACACATGCTCCACAAACAAGCGTGATGGCGGAAGCGTATTAGATTGATTCAGAGTCCATCACTTTAGATGTGACCAATGAGTTAATATGAATAATAGCAATTTGAATTTTTTCTCTTCATTCCAACCCTTGTAGTATTGTATAAGTGTGTTGTAATTTGTATAAGCACACTTGACTACCTAAAAATAGGGATGTACGTAGTATATCTACTCTAGAATAGGTACATCGGTATGCAGTCGCCGACTGATGTAGCGCTCATACTCTTAGTGGTATTCTCATTATTCTTTCTGGCACCATGGTACGCAATTTGTTTTTGAACATGTTTAAAGGATTGTTCATTGACCGTGTGTTGTTGGTAACAGCACCAACCACCTTCACCAGGTTTCCTATCTCTCATTTGACGCTTTATATTTTTATTTAAATGTTCAACTAAATCTCAAAGCAAAACTAAAGTAAAAAACACGTGGTGCGACGAAGAATTCATTTCATTTAAAACCAGTACAAATGAAATGATGTCGTTTTTGCCTGATTCGATCACCGCAGCTAACTTTCGAAGTTATTTAATTTCAATTGATGGCTGGATTAACACGATAATGACGTATTATTATGTTTCTGCAAATATGCAAATCCAACAATATGTAATATGCCAACCCTAGCGTTAACACTTTCAGTGCCAGTGACACTAGTCTTCTAAATTTCCTCCAGGAGCCGATGACACGCCTGGCGTGTCAAACAAGTTTTCGGCAATATTTTAGAAATTAAGCAATTTTATATATTGAAAATAAAAGTGTAGCTTAATTATTTGATAAGTTAACCAAATTTAAAGTGGCCCCTATGCTACATTGAATTTTATATTCTACAAAAAAATGTTGTACATACAATGCCGAGAACACGCCGCGCGTGTTCAGCCGCATAGATTGTCAACTATGGCAAGTTTTACTTACTAAAAACGTTGATATGAGTAAAAGTTAGCCTTGGCCTAAGTGTTACATTTAAAATCATACTATTAAACGAGCAATTCTTGTTAATATATATGTATATCTTTTCATATATAAGAATATATCCGCTGGACCGAATTTGGTAAAAAGAAAAGGGTGTGATTGGGTTTCTGGATGGCTTAGATCTACGATTGGACCCAGTGGGTAGGTGGCGCTGCAATTTTTTTACCAATGTTGTGGTAAGAGGAACAAATCGGGTAAAAAATGTGGTGAACTATTTGATGCAAGAAGTTTTGAATGTTGGACATCATTCGATTGTAAAATTATACTTTGATATTTTTTTTGTTTCAGACTATTTAATGTAATGTAGATAATAAAATCAGCCTTCAGATGATTCATCTATACATTTTACATATGTAAAGTGAAATAAACAGTTATTAGATATTTATGTGGGAAAATGTTGATAATTTCTGCCATAATTACGAAATTTGTTTATCCTTGTTTATCCTATTTTGTGACATTTTTCTAAATTCAAACGCACTAAACTACGGTAAATCACTTTTTATATACCCTAATCAAATAACCGATGTATGTAACACCGGTAAAACACAGAAAATGTCAATTTTAATAATTTGCCTTTGTACAATGCCGGTGAACACGCGTAGCGTGTCGACTTATTTCAACTTCCACTGCCGGTGACACGCCTGGCGTGGCGGCCGCAGTTTGTTCGCGGCATAAATTGGAGTGGCACTGAAAGTATTAACTGACCACAAATGCAGTCGGCAGTATTTAGTCCATCTCTATTACGTGACATATAGTAAAGTATGTATAACTTATTATAAACACACGATATTGTGTTCAAGAGTATAAATAACAAGTGACAGGTTAATATGAAGAGCAAATAATATATAATAATAAAGGTCAGAATAGTATCTTCTGGCTTAGTGAAGATCCACTCTGGTTAAATAACTATCATAATGAAAGAAATCATATCTATAACGGTGTAGCTACTTATGAGTTACGATGCCACACTAGACATAGGCGAGGCGGAAACTTCTGTTATTTTAAAAATGGTTTTCAAGAGCTGATGTGGTTAACAAAATAGTTCTAAGGGTACAGGACATGCTTTGCAGTAAGTTAACTAAGCAATATGTCTTATAGTTAACCGTTTGCCACTTTTTGTGCTTTACTTCTACGAAATACACAACTAAAATCTTATCAGTGATTTGTTAGGACTAATATTTCTAGGATATCTCTCCAACACTACTTAAATGTAGCTTAAACATCGTTTAGTGATCAACAAAAGAAACTTCTATTTCTGTACAAAGCATGGCGAAACGGACCATCAACAGAAACGATCACTAAGTCCGCTTAAGGACCCATAACTTTCTCCTCCGCTGTTAATTTTAGAAATTGGATAACAACTGTAACTACGTAAAGCTGCAATTAACACAAATTATTCCAATTGTCTGACTGTATTGAAAGCAATTTGTTTAGTTTTAGTGTTATTGGTGTTTTTGTATACACTACCTATTTCGTTTGGAGTAATTGGTTTGTTATGTGTCTATATGTAACGGAATTGTTTGCTTTTAACCCCCGTCGCTAATAGCAAGCCTTTGGATTTGACGTCATATACGCCTACATCTGTGGCTGCCTGTGCTATTGTAGCTTCGAAACAGATGGACTAATATGAATGTAATATTTTGGGTTGCAAAAGATGTACGATCAAATCTATTAAAACGTTCATTGGCTGTTTTTTACGGACGATTAACAGAGCTGCCAAGGTCCTTATTATTATTTCAATTAGCTTTTAGACGTGTTGTATCGGGCCGAGAACAAATTCTCAACTACATACAGATGTAGCTGGCGGCCTGGCACCGGCCAGGGTTTGGACCGACGGTTATAAAATGAATTACTACATATAAAAGTATGCTATAAATTCTTCATCATCCTTCCCTGCTCCGGATTAGGCAAAGCCCGGTCTCGTTGTAATATGAATCATCCCTTTTTCGTGGATTCAATCTACCCAAATAGTAATCTTTTTATTAATATGATATTTCGAATAGAGTAAATTGCGGATCTTTAAATAAATATGGTGCATATGAAAATATTCAAGTATTATATTCTAGCAGTTAATTAACGTGAGTTTTAGCAAACCGAAGGCACAGGTTTGCGCGTTCACCACCATAAAGATACCGTTTGTTGTATCACCTCGCTTTGAGAACACTTCCCTAACTGCCACAGCCAGCATCAGAATCCTTGGCATCCATATATCGAGCGGTCCGTTCTAAGTATCGAGCGAATTATTTTACGGTTAATTAGAGGGTAAGACCAAATAAGCTTCAAAAAAGCTTGGTGTGCTGAAAAGATTTATATAGACTGTATTTCACTCCGGCCCATCGCCTACAATACAATACTTAGCGTACCGGCATTTAGCAACAGTCTACTGTACGTGCTCTCTGTACGTTTTAAAGTATGATTCAGTCATGCCTTTGCAGAGCTTTGAGATGTAAAAAGAAGCTGTGGTCATCATTTTTACCAATTGGGTATATACAAAACACAATATTTTAATCAATCTGTAGAAACTGAATTTCTAACACACATTGAATATGTGGTTTAAAAGTGACGACCAGCGCATAGTCTGAGCGAAGCCAAACCTATTTTTATAGTTTTAGTAGCCTTTGTGTGTAGGCTTATCAGAGTTTCTGCTTCACTTAAGCCAGCATTATTTGAGAATATTAGGCTAATATTTACCATTTAGGAAATCGGTATAACTTGTATTGAGAAGAGAGTTTTCAAGTGTACAAAGACGTGTAAGAGTGTAAGACAACTTTCGAAATCCAAAGGAAAATAAATGAAACTTAACTTATAGAATCCTTTAAGGTCATATTTAAAATCTACAATATTCCATCCAGAACGGATCTAAAGTTAACATCTTTCGAAGTGGGCCGCTCACCTCATTTTAACAAATTCCTTTGACACTGGTATTTCTCTCGAATCGACTTGCAAATTACTCAAAGTGGACTCTTGATTTTCGTTTTAACGTTGTTGAACGAAAACAAGAAACGTTTCCAAAACATCGTGCATTTGAAATAATAATTTAAATATTTTAGAGAGAAAATGCAAATCTGCCAAATCTTTGTGTAAATATTGTAATAGGAGAGTGGATTGATGTCGTCAATATCGATTCGATATGGAGCTTTTACAAGATTAGAAACATTGGAAGATATGTGTGGTTTTCCATTCAATACTGCGCTATATTGAATACTGTTTTCATTAATTATCTACTTGCTTTATTCCGAATGACATTTTTTATAAAAGGTAATTACTACATTTGTGTATGAATGTTTACACCCGTTTGTACGGTGATTATTTTATATTCGATTCTATGGATTGGTCTTAAACTGAAGTTGATTAAAACTGTACTTTGGCAAAATCATATTTGTAAATCATTGTTTTTTTGCTTTCCCCTGAGGGACCAAGACCAAGCCATAGATCATCATCGTATCAGACGAAACACAAAGAAATTCATAGTAACTACAATTAAAAATGGCACTTGTTGAGGATAAACCCAGACAAGTGCCATTTTTAATTGTAGTAATTATGAATTTCTTTGTAAATATTTATTGCCCATAACTTGGAATCGTCTCTTTTTATGTAAGATCTACATATCGAAGCTCTCTTTATATATCCACATTAATTCAACTTAACCATCAAATACATTCCTAAATTTGTTTTTACTAAATAAAAGATATTTTGAATTAGACTTATATAAAATAAATATGAATTACAGAGTGTATAAAACTGTAGCCTCAGCAAAACACAATTTCGATTGAATATACGTGTTTAAAACTATACATTTTTATAGGGGGTATTTTAATTATTTTATTTAAAATACCTCCGGCGATCAGATCAAAAACTGATAACCATAGAACGGCTGAACAGATTTATCTATTAAATTTTTTTTTCTAATCCTATCTTATTTTTTAATTGCGACAACGTTCAAAGCTTTTACTTGCTGTCCCGCAGATCTTTAGGTTCGTCAACACGGCAGTGGGTTTAGCAATCGGCCATATAATGATTTTACACATTTTTCTTAGAGTCAATTTTCCGGATCTTCGTAAGAATGCCTTTTACTGTTGTTATCTCAGCTTACTGTGTCTGATATTATAAGCGTCCGTAGGATGTTAAACGCTAAGTCGTTTTCCGTTAACGTACGTTCCGTAACAATAGATATACTAGTATTTTTCTTAATTATAACTTGACAAAAAGGAGTACAATCCGTATAAATAAAAACATTAAAACCATAAACTTTTCGCATTTTAATAACCGTATCATATAACACACAACGAAACACAACAAATGGAACATCAGTAATGATACACACCGATTTATCATGATACCTTCATATAAATTCAGTGGGAATATTAGTCCCAAACTAATTTAGATAATGGCTGTGGAAATCGGCGCATATTTCAGCACAGCGGAGCGGGACAAGGTACGAACCGTAGAGGGATGGCAGGCGTTAAATTTAATTAAAATGAATATAAGGTATGAAGGTACATTTTGATAGATTTCAAAATAGATATAAAAGAATAGAATATAATGCTGTTTATTGTACCCCATATAAAATAACAATATGTCTAAGTTTGTTACTAAAGTTACAATATGCAACCTTTAGGTGGATTTAGTGACAGAACTGACCGGTAGCTGACGGTGCACTATATATAATAACTAGCAACCCGCCCCGGCTTCGCACGGGTAGCAAAGCTGATATTAGTTTTTACAATCATCATCATATTTCAGCCATTTTACATAAAACCTTAATGAATTATACTCCTAAATCGTCCTCATGAATCACTCCGTCTATTGGTGAAACCGTATGAACATCCGTGCGGTAGTATTATGTTTATCGCAAACAAACATACAGACATACATACAGACGGATGCGGTGGGAGACTTTGTTTTATAATAATATATGCAGATTGTAGTGATACATTTAACTAAACATAATACATACAGCAATAAAGTTTGTTTTGTAACGTGTAGGAAAAGTAGCCCTTTTTTATATTATAGGGGGCAAACGAGCAGATAAGTCACCTGATGGTAAGTGACTACCGTCGCCCATGGACACCTGCAACTCAAGAGTCACAAGTGCGTTGCCAGCCTTTGAGATAGGAGTACGCTCTTTTCTTGAAGGTTTGAAGGTCGTATCGGTCCGAAAATTCCGCAGGCGACAATTTGTTTCAAAGATTGGTTATGCGAGGCAAAAAAAACCTGGAAAACCGCACAGTGGTGGATTGCCAATTATCCAAAAAAGGTAGGTTAGCGTAGTAGTCAACTACAGACAAAACAGCTTTTCACCGAGTAACTCTTTTTAGTAGTTTATGGGTTCCCATGGATGAGTAGTTATCGTGGCGACGCTTTGACTTTTATTAATCGTTACCTTGCACGAATGGATCAATGTCACATCGGACGCGCATGTGTTCTCTTCTCAGTAAGAAATAATGGTGGTGTAATGTTTTATGTTGTCTGGAAGAGATCACTATGATCGCCAACTGTTAATCACAAATGTTTGTAACTGGTTTGTTGTAAAATAAACCAATAAATAAATAAGCAAATTCCCTGTGTTTTTTGGACATCCACCCATTTTCGTGAAAAGCCCCGTAATATTGTCTGTATCTAAGCCATACAAAATGAAGCATTAGTTCCGAAATCGAAATTTCAATAAAGCCTCTATGCAAAGTTTACACCATCCTCCGTCCGCTTAATATGAAGTGAAGCCGAAATCTCCCGAAAACACCCGAAGACGACCGATGCAGTGTTCATTAACATCAAAGGGACTAGTTATCGCGACGGGCTCAACAAATAGCTTTGATCTCAGCGATTTGTAATGAATAGGTGTTGCGTGCACGATACCTATCTTAGATTGTGTTGCGAATGCCGTACGAAAATAGAAATAATCTGATTTGGGAATATAGAGAATAATTAGCAATTAATGTTCTTTAATGTAAATTAAGAAGCTTCTAGATAAATGGCTGACGACATTTTAACGCAGTTTATGTGCTAGACACATTATGTTTCTACAAAAGGGAATTGTATTAATTTTACATATGTCTGCTCGAGTTTAAGACGATATTATCAATTACCTCGCTTCTTTTAAAATAAAGTATTATTAAACACATACGGTTATGCTTACGTGTGCAATTCTGAAACGCCCGACTAGTTTCAGGCCTGACAGGGGGGTCCTTAACAGAGGAGTGAAGCGGCCTGGCGCTATGGTCTCAGGCGCCACACAAAGACAAAATTGAAAAAAAAAAAAATCGTCGAGATGTGCACTTGCCTAAAAATGTCTACAAGCGGTGGGCTTTTTACTATCTCTACATTCATTCAAAGATAAAGGATACAGTATCAAGCAGAAATCAGGTTTTCGGCGGCGTTAAAGCGACGGTAGCGTAATGGCTAAGGCGTCGAACTTGCGATTAAGTGGTTACGGGTCTGAACCCCACCCAGTGCACTACTGACGTGAACCCACTAAATAACACAAGCGTTTAACTTAGCTGGAGGGGTTAACAAGAATAATAGTAATGTGTGACCCACGCGTTACTAGTATCCTTTAAAAATAAAAAAAATCACTGTCTTTGAGTTTATACCTACATGAACCGTCCAGCAAACCTTTAACTTGAATCTAAAACAGATGAAGAACTACTCTTCAGTGCTGCCGAAGAAAAGAAGAAACCTTCTGTAGGTAATTTTCGAGATTTATTAGTTTTGTCGAGTAAAGCAGCCCGATTACTAGGTCAGAGGAGGCAGTGTATTCTTTGTCGTGTAATGTTATACGCATATCAAACATCACAATTTATTTCTCGTGATAGCAGATTACATTGTTAATTATCTCGCGCCTTATTTGGTATCTTGTAATTCAATATTTTCTAAATTCAGTCCTGAACGTGTCTCATACCTTACATTTTGCACACTGTTTGTTGCAAATGTAACTTATTTTCCTGAATATGCAATAAAAAGTTAATGAGTTAAAATACAATTATTTGTGTTGGACAATTGAATAGCTTTCGCATTGTTTCGCCATGTCACTGTGCGTTATTGCATTAATATGCCACCACAGACAGGCAAACAAGTATTTGAAGCAATTATGTGAAAAAGCACCTGAATTAAAACGGTAAGTTGAAATTTATTTTGGACTGCAGATGTGGTGGATAAACTGCTGAATGTGGTTTGTACTGCAGATGTAGTTTTCAGTTTAACAAGACTCGGTTGCATTAAAAATTCCTTAAGTGTGCTTGTTATATTTTTTACTTATCATGGCTGAGTTAAAGATAATGATAGTGGTCATTTTGTAATTTGAGCTATCAATCATCATACCTGCTTTATTCTTCAAATATACTATAACAAGTATTCTTCTTCTTTGTTATGTTCTTTGTTCTTGTACAATTAAACTGTCTTAGATTTCTTAGTTAGTAAACAAGCAAGCAGTCCACCTGATGGTAAGTGGTTTCAAACCAAAATAGGATACTTCGCTAGAAATATTGATTAACCGTGGTCTTTTGTAGGATACTGCCAATTTTCCCATCTATAATTCCCGAAGTTGACGGCAATGTTGCTCTTATAATGTGAATTATAAGAGCACATTATATTTGCCAAAATTTAGGTGTTAAATGCATACCTCTTCAGGAATGCCGGCGTAAGTATATGTATGTATGTTTCGTAGGATGGAAGTAATTTTCTACTAGATCGACTCTTTACAGTAAACGAAATGTAGATGAGTGGTTCTTCTTTGCCATTGATACTCCTTTGTCTCCCCATGATTCCCTAACGCAATAAATAAGCCTTTAGAATACCTCAATATATATTATATTTTTATATATTTTTTAATAATATCATATTATGAAATTGTGACGGGCTGGAATAAATACGACTAGATCGTATTCCTTTGTGCGACTTTTGGTTGCTCAATGCTGGTGCAATGAAAACCTAATAGTTTACATAGGAATAGAAAAAAAACGTAATTGTGTTAAAAATAAGAAAGAAAATCGATTTTGTGAAGGAGGTGTTTAATGGAGATATAGCCAACCAAAATACTTCTAAGATAAAAAAAAAAGTATTACAATTCCCATTTTATTACCAATTTTTTTTTTTTCATTATTTGCGTGCTCTCAGAACCCGCCCGATATCAAACAACAGAACCAGGTATTTAACTTACTGACGTAACTGATGATATTCTTATACCATAAAATAAATTGTAAACTACAATAGAAATGGATATTCGATAGCTAGTGACTCACGTTTAGGTTTTAATTCACCTTCACGACTTGCGAATCGTACGAGTAACTTGATAAGACTAGAGAAATACTAATCCCAAAACGTCCATATCCCCGTACTATACGTTTTAAATTTGCACTTTATCTTGACAAAGCTAAGGTTTAAAATATTTCAAAGACAAGTTAGGCGGTAGCTTTTAAATTGTAAGGTGTATTAAACTTAGCGTGTGACACGCGAACTAAGTTGCATAGGTTAGCTGCATCGCAGCGCAGTTGATGTTGGCTAGTATAGATTCAGTTCCAACGATATACGCAATTAGAAGTTTTTTGCATTAAGTGCTACTATCGCGATCGGTGTCATCTCCCTTGAGAATAACAATTAATTATTATGACCCTTACTTTGGCACAAGTTGGTGTTTTCTTACAAAATCCATCGAGTACATTTAAACTATCTTCTAAATTGATAGCACACACGTAAGATACGATGATGTGAAGTTTTCTAGAAGACGCAAAGTGCCATATTACTTATGAAAGTAGGTAACCACCCACCCACAACAACACCCATCAGAATATAGCATCCAAAGCATATGTTTATGTTTTATGAGAGGGCTCTTCATAGCACTACAGGAGGCCAAAAACCTGTCTATTTACCTAAGCTGTCTAATTATGCACCAATTTTACTTAAATAAAGCAAAGTTCTGATATTAATGGACTAATAAGTAGATGTAATCTAATATTAATATTCTGAGAGTAAGAACTAAACACAGCAACAAAAAACATCAAACGTTTTTTAAATAGATATTAAAATCGGGGTCGTAATATCATCTTAAATAACTAAAAACAATTGAATAAGGATAATTAAAATATCAAAATTGATTTTTATATAACATTAATATACTTTTGAATAGAAATGAAACAGAAGCCTCACCATTGGATTTTGGGAACCAATTGTAGCGACTACTTTTATTAAATACCAGCTATGCTAACGACTTCGTAAATACGTCAGGGATAAAAGTAGCCTATGGGCTATTCCAGTCTATAATCTATATCTGTGCCAAGTTTCATCTAGATCCGTTCAACCGTTTTAGCGAGAAAGAGTAACAAACATCCATAGCGAGAAAGAGTAACAAACATCCATCCATCCATCCATCCACCGCTCCTCGTAAACTTTCGCCTTTATAATATTAAGATATAGAGAAAGATTTCTAGGCTGGTCCCATATAGCTTTGAAAAATTAAGAATGAGTATGATTACAGCATTGACATTACTTTAAACCGACTTCAGCGACTCCCTACTTTTTTTAAATTTAAATTACTTTTGCGCATTCCTGGAGACGATCACACCTATATCTAAACAGGTACCTATTAACTCAAAAAAGCAGCAAGATTAAAAAAGGCGAAAATCTAATTACTGTGTCCCTGAGCACTCCATGAGTTTTGGAGTTTTATATGCAGCTAGGAGAAAGATATTGTAGGAATCTTGTGTTTTGGGGCTGAAAATTGGGTTTTTGTAGTTATTTCCCTTTTGCTTAACTATGCTTTGTATGTATATTTGTTTTATTATTTTGAGTTGATCCCGTGTTGGTAAATTTAGCGTCTAGCGTCGAGTAGTGGTGATGATTTTTAAATCTGGTTTATTCGTCGGCAGGTATTGAGATAAGGAATTCGATGGTGTGCATAACTGAAAAATTTATGTTTGAGTTAGCTCCGTTTAGATCTAGGTGCGATATGTAGTTTTGTCTAAAAGAACACCATACGGCAGATTTAAACTAGATTCGACCTTTGATCTACTCTTAAGTATTCAATGCGAAAGAGGTATTCAAAATTGTTATGTATATTATTGGGTATCTCCTTCACAAATCGATTTTTGTATGAAAAAGGTGTATGTTAAGGAAATTAGGCCTTTTCGGAAAATCTAAAGTCTTCAAATTCATGAATTGGTTTTTATACAGATGACAGTTAGTTAATTTTATATTTATGGATCATAATATGTTGTATTATTAAGATAACTCGTAAAAATAAAATGTATCGCAAGTTTTTATTAAGTGTAGATTAAAATACTACTATTTTCACCTCTAATCTATTAATCGTAATAAAATGTATGCTCTCTATCTCATCGATTTAACAACAAACCTCGATTTACTAGAAAATCTGAACGTACCCCTTCATAAATCCTTCTTACAATAATACTACTATCGTGGCAATTAATTAGTTCACTTCCCCCGTCCCTCCCCTTGCCAGTGCACCCTCGCATCAGCCCCTCAATTTATAAGTGGCATTAGCATACAGATTGGAAAGTTATCAGCCGGTTTCACTATTCGTAGTGAAACTTCTATTAGAGCTAGTTATGTATCTTGTATCAAGATGTTGTTTCACTGAAGGGGAAGACTTCGAAGGTACTGTTGAAGGCCGTCTACGAGACAGATAACGAAGTATTTACATGTTTACCTTATCTATGTATATATTTAAGCGTAAAATAAATATATGCATAGCATTGTTAGAGTTTTACTTTTTAAAAATTGTTAAATAAATGCCCACTCTCGCTTCCATACAGCAAATAAGTGAAGTGGCTTTATTATAGTTATGTACGTTTAGTAAATATCCACGACAACTTCTGGCTGTGGCCTGTACTCGTGGGCTAAGGTAAGAAATGGTAATGATTATTAAACGAAAGACTGAAGAGCCGCTGGCGGGGACCATGCAACTCCGGTGATACTTGGCATTTTTTTATAGCAATCATCACGATTAACACTTCATCGAATGCACACTCAAACCACGCTGTATTCCGCTTAGTGTTTACGGTCGCATGTGAAAGTATACTCTAATGGGATTATTACCCAAACACCCGAAAGATTTCGACCGCCAGTTAAACATTCTGGCGCCATCTGCGGGGGCCTTGGCTCACATCTTGGAACACCGGGCTGCCCGACTTACCGCCCACATTTCACTTTTCATTTATAATAACGATTTACCATTCTAATAACGATTTACCATTCTACACTATAGTTCAACAACAGTCGTACTTAAGTTTCTTGAAATCTACTAGAGAATCCCGATCCACGTGGTACACCTATTTATTTTATCCTAAGTTCTATAGAAAGTTAATGTTCATCCTTACATTTTTGTAAGCTAATGAGCTTAAGGGGGGGATAAATTCATCAAATTTTATCTGCTGTTATCTAATTAGAAAATATTAAAGTAAATCAGGCGAAAGTTCGCTTACTCTGTTAAACAACATTTTAAGTTAAGGTTCATTGGTCTTCACAATAAGTTTGCTCCAATAAATGCTTTAAGACTCCATCATTTTTTCCATCACAACGTGTAGACGTGTCTTCTATTTGATTAAAAGTACGTTATAAATTTTCTGGCATTTTACTTTTGTTTGCGTGAGGTTTGATTGGATTATATTTTCATTGATACCTTTTTGCTTGTGGTCATATTTTATAAATAGCTTTTCTATTTACTTGATAATCTATTGTATGCCTTGTTAGTTATTTTTGAATTACAAGTCTTATAATGGTCTTATGTTTTAATTAAAATATGAATGTTTGCTCTGTTTCTAGAGGACAGTACTTAACTGGAAAATCTTGTAATTTCGTGTCTTTTATTCTATTATATCTTCTTAGTTAATAAGCTTTATACTATACTAAAAAGGCTAAATTACTTTCCAAAATTAAAGACATTAAAGTCAACTTTCGGCCTTTACCCCCCGAACCTCACACCCCTAACACAAAAAGAGCCTCTCTAAATTTCCGTTTCCCAAAAATCTCAAGAGACACTTATAATTCGTTCCCTCAGATAATAGGTTTCGGGGACCAATTCCTATTCATTACAGGAACAATGGCCCGGTAGCCCTTGCGCCATTGCCGTTTGCTTGCTACTAAAACAATTAGCTACATCGGTAGCGAACGCTTCGGAAATTGAGATTATATCTATTCTATATTTGGGTTCAGTAACTCTGTTCGATACCGTCGTTAAGGCAGCCTTGTTTAAGCGTATATTAGCTATTCAAAATTTAAGTTAGTAATAACTTAATCTTGTTATTTTCTTTGATCCCGTTGGAGCATTATCTAACTACTTGTAATTTTCGTTTGAGGAACTGTAAGATTGAAGTCGTAGCATTTTCCCTTGGTAACTTGATTGTCATCATTGAAAATCCTTTTATTTAGATTGAAAGAAATTAATTATATAAAAAAAGAAAGTTTTCTTCGCAAAATGCTTTTCTGAGTGTTCTAAATAACACACTGTGAGTTTTCATGTCACTTTCAATGATTTTGTTTTTGTTTTTCAATGTTTTATGCAGATTTTTTTAGAAAAATCTGGATATTATCTTTATATATTATTATTATTAGGATATTATTATTAGGATATTATCTGGATAGTAGTAATAGTTATTAAGTAGGTATTTCCGAATTCCTGAAATGTTTGTAACTAAATCATATCTGATTAAAGGTTGAAGTCTTCTCTGTCAAAGAGACGCATGGTTTAAGTTAGATAACTAACTTATCAAACTCAAACAAAATGATCGAAACTGGCCATTTATCTTGTAAATTAAATTACCTTACAAGTTATTGCCTATGTCGATTCAATACCGGAAACAAACTTATCGGGAAAACTGAACTCTGTTTATCATACGAGACAATTGAAATCCTTTTGTATTTTAGTCACGGTAACAAAATATCGAAACATGTCACTCTCGGGGTGTACCGCGAATCCCTCGACGGGTCACGTTCGGGATTGCTGTGGCGTGTCGCATTTCTGTCGCTAGGATTTCTTAGTGTTATTATTTGCTAGTCTCGATGAAGTTGACTTTAACTTAGTGACGTACTTAGTAGATAGTGGTATGATAGTACTAGGATTTATTTGGAGAAATATCTTTGAACTCCCTTCAAACATAAGTAGAGCTTTTTTGGTGATGTTTTATGTTTAAAAAGAGACCTTTGTAAATACGAATATATCTACTAGAAGAAAAAAACATGTAACCTGAATTTCCAAAACATGGATAGTATAAAAACTTTTATATGTATTTTTACATTATATTATTAAGTAAGTACATCTATATTTTATTTGATTGACCCTTTTTAGTTTCAAAAACTTTATCTCGTGTCTCATGTCGAAGCGGTAAGTTTGAAAGCTTGAGTGAGGTCGTGGCAGCAACACAGTGCGAATGTCAATGATCTTTTCTAGTATTCCTTAAAAGGAATAAAGAAACCCTTATAGGATAACTTCGTTGCTCGTCTGTCTGTCAATACCCTTTTTTAAGAACGCGTGGAGGTATTATCTAAGTTAAAATTAACGTCAACTACTTATGTCTGCGGTCCTTGAAGCTTTACAAAAATCAAGCTTCTTTGTCAACACAAACAAAAGATACGGCCAATTGGATAAAATATAAGGCTTACCTAATATTTTAACAATTGGTTCTTCTGCGCAAGTAACTCAAAACCTATAGGGTACTTTCTTAAGTTATACCCTTGTTCCTTGCAATAGACCCACTTGTGTCGGAACACCGTGTGGTTTCAGTTTGTCCGATGCCGATATACTACTTTACTGCTAGCTCGGTCTCACAGTACAAGGAAAGGAAATAATTCAACAGTCGTTAATTTGTAGTTAAATCACTTTTTTTTGCGATTGCAAACTTTTATTTTGCACTTGGTAAATTTACTTTATCGTATATAGATGTAAGGGCGCGTTTATATGTCTACGCTTACAATCCGCGTGCACGCCGCAACCGCTTTCTCACCACATACGCGCAGCCACCGAACAGCTGCCCTTTAGCCACCACGCATTGCCCGCTCAGCTAGGGCTTCTATAAACAACGCATACTACAGTCCACAAATTCTACATAAGTGCATATAAATGTTATTATAATAATTTTTATTGCCATATGGAAATTCAACACTTTTCAAAGTAGCAAAATCTAGATCTTCTAGACTTGAATTACATTATTATATTATAATTTTATTAAAATAATACATACCTCGATCCAGGCCTGCAAAGTTTTGTGTTTGTCTTTGCATATATTTTAAGAGTTTTGTCCCACAAGATATCCGTCTCTTCTATTAACGAAATTAATGTTTCTTAGGATATCTTACAAAGGCAATGGGCACCTGTGTCGCAGCAAGAAACGAAATGATAGACACCCTAGCAACGTGGAGGTGACGCGTGCGCTGAGTGTAGACTGTGCGGTGGCTGCATGGCGGCTACGCGTACGCGGTGTTTGTGGAAAGATTTTAAAATAAGCGTTATGTTATTAGCACGTAACCCAAAGTCGCAATAACCTTTGACAGAACACGATAACGCGGGGAATCCGCGCGTGCAGGAAACGCGTACGTCTGTACGGGCCCTAACGGGAGTATTGCTAGAACTGCAAAGTTATGCGTGTCTTTAGAAAAAAACAGACAATGGACGAACTATTTACATACAAGATTGTACGGAACTTTATCGCGTTTCAATTCATGTAACATTCAAAAGTGTTATGACATTTTAAACATTCATTAATATCATAAAATATATAGCTAGTTTGTGTTTTAGGTTAAACAACACATAACGTTTGAAAGAAGAGACAAAACTAAAATTGAGATTTTTTATTTATTACACATCTCTACCGATTCGATGTATACTTTAAGGTACATACTTTATGTAGGATATAAATATTTAGATATCAAATTAGATTCACCAAAACGTGAACGGACGAACTAGGCATGCTAAGTGCTTCATCGTGAATTCAGTGTTTCACCCATATTTGAGTGTCAGACGTAGCGTGATCTAAGTTCTTATTTCCGCAACCCATGGCTCAGTGGTATACTTGAATTTGAGGAAACTAAATCGCTTGCCAGAACTTTCTATGAAATCGTAATGGGTTGAAATATATTTACTACAGAATTGACTGTTAGTGCTAAATAATTATCTGACATTAGATATCTGCTTGAATAGAAGCTACCAAGTGGTCCAACGGTAACTCCACTCTACAGAAAACCACCTTTAGATAGTACGTAGGGTACGGTCACCAGAGCTTCACAAAAGGTTAAAATAGTGTTTGTTAAAACAATAATAATAAGCGTCACCAGGGCGTATGTATAAAGGTATTACCGAAGGTAAGTGCTTACTATCAGATGGGCGGTGTATTTGTTTTAAAACTTAGTTCAAAAAAAAGTATAGAACAGTCTGTCAGGGATAAAAACAGCGGGTGATATCATAAGAACCGAGTGACTTATTTCATATATATGAGACCTTCGTATGGTATAAACAAATAATGTTTGTACCTACTTGTTTAATGATTAACTACCGACCTCTCTCTGTACTCCCAACACTTTCCAAAATATTTGAAAAACTTATCAAAAGTCGTCTAGCTTCTCATCTTAATAAAAACAATGTTTTAAATACAAGACAGTTTGGGTACCAAAAAAGTGTGGGTACTACAGATGCGGTAAACACCTTAATAAATGACGTAGTGGAAAGTATTAATAATAAATTAAAGGTAGCTGGAATATTTTTGGATTTGAGTTCCGCTTTTGATACCGTGGATTATAGGTTGCTATTACTAAAAATGGAACATTACGGTATAAGAGGCAAGGTATTACAAATTTTTCAATCATATTTAAACAATAGGAAAATGTTTGTCGAGATTAAGGATATAGATGAAAATTGCTGTCAAAAGGTACACCGATCACAGATTCTCAAGGTCACGACAGGTGTACCGCAAGGTTCCATTCTAGGGCCGATTTTGTTTATACTTTTTACAAATGACTTATTAAACTTCATAAGTAAACATAAGCCCGATATAAACCTTGTAGTTTTTGCAGATGACACAAATGCGGTCAGCGACAGCAAATCGGAAAATTTAAATTTGAAGATAAACACAGCACTATTTAACAACTGGTTTAATTCTAATAAACTCATCTTAAATACAAAAAAAGACAAATATAATACTTTTTAAATCTACAGCCAACAATGCAGATACCTTAGAGATAATGCTAAATGGAGAGAAAATAGAACTAGTTAATTCAGTAAAATTTTTAGGAGTTCATATAGATTCGTTACTAAATTGGAAGGGACAAATAAAATCAATTGATGCATCTGTCTCATCAGCTTGCTATGCAATAAGAAGTTTACGAAATGAGGTTACTGTACCAGTTCTGAAAACAGTATACCACGCTCTAGTGGAGTCAACACTAAGATACAGTATACAACTGTGGGGTAATAGTTATAAATATAATTGTGACAGGGCATTTATACTACAAAAAAGGGCCATCAGAACTATGGTCCGAATTTCACAAAGAGATTCGTGTCGTGAATACTTCCATAGGCTTCCAATATTAACAGTACCTAGTTTGTATATATTAACGAAGTTAAGTTACTTGTCTAAATACATACACGAATTTGAAACCAAGGATGAAAGATTAATAAGAGAAAGTACTAGAAAGAAACATTTGAAATCAAAAATCAGCCCTAAATTAAATATTGTTCAGCACTGTGTTCAGTACTAAATGATAAGGCTTTTTAATTGTTTACCGCTTGACTTAAAGGATCTTGTGTATAACACGTGTACATTCAAAAGAAAACTTAAGGCCTTCCTGCTAGACAACACTTATTATTCAGTATCAGATTTTATAAATGCCAATATAGGTAATTAATTATTTTTATTATTATTTATGGTTACTGGTATTTATGGTGCTAATTATTATTATTATATTATTATTAACGTAAGTTTTATTTAAATTGTTTAAATTAGTGCTCAAATCATATGATGTAACTAATCTATTTAATTAACATATATTGTATTAACATTCAAACACAATTGTAAATTGTTTGTGAATAAATGAAATGATTATTTCCCAATAATAATTTAATATCATGTCTGCCCCTCTTTTTTTACCATCGCACTCTAATGTTTATGAACTGTTTACATGTCACATTCGTTTACAAATAAAGAAAGGAAACATGAAGTACATAAATTGTAGCAAGATGATAATGAATGAAAATTGATAATTGCCAGTACATAGACAATGAAAAAACTACTTCGTAGAGTCACGAACTTAATATGTTCTTCTAACTTTAGTATCGGCTGTCTCATAAGCGGAAAGTGGCAAAATTTGCATACACTTCCACTTGTGAGGTTTTGTGGGATACGTTTATTGCGCGTGCTGCTTTATTGCCATCTAATGCGATTTTATAGCACACCTCTCGTTACACACTCTTTATGAGGGGAAGATGGTGGAATGGTATAGTTTTTGGGCTATTTTGTTGCCCAGATTTTCAAACTAGAACGAAAATATTTCGATTATACAACTATTTTGTAGTTCTAGAAATAGAGGTTTCTGTTTATTCAATCGTTGACTTGCTGACTTCGATTTTTTATTTTGTAATAGCATAGGCGTTTGTCTTCCAACTCACCTGATAGAAAGTGATGATGAAGACGAAGATGGTAAACGCCTATCCAAGAAAAACCTGTTCACTTCTACCCTTGACCGTTCCAAGATTATAATTGATCAATTGAGCTCCAAATTTCTTTTACTAGAAAAGATGGTGTGCAGGCTTTTTCGGAGGGGAAGAAGGGTTCGGAATTATTTCAGGTGGAACGTAATGGCAAATAGTGGCTAAGACCGGTCGACTAGTAATGGCTTAGTCCAGATAGCAGCTACTTTTATGTAGCAACCTAAGCTAAAGCCGTTTGAACGATAGAGCACAAAACTTTTTCTTCATTTATAATACAAAAATACATATATTTATATATGACACACAATACATCTATTGCTTTAGTAAATTTGTCTATCATTCTATTCTGCTTCTACATGCTCCAAAATCACTGTTCAAACGACCAGCTACAATATCGCGTATCATTATACGCGATATTGTAGCTGGTTCGACATTTCGAATGGCAGTATCGACATGATGGCAGCATAGGGCAGAATTGACCAATTTACTCGCCCGCTTTCCTACAAATGTCTTTGAGACAGACGTTCAACATTGACCTATAATATATTTATAACTTTGTAACATACTAATATAATAATTTTACTCAATAAATAAGAGCAATCTATTGTAATGTTTAGTCCTCCGCGCCGCTTATAACCTCCTTTGATTGCATTGATCCGTGAGTGATCGTGCATCTATCTTTGTATTTACACGAGGAACACGCAGACACTAGGCTAATAATATTGCACACTTGTGATTTGAGAACAATAAAGTCTTCTTTGGCGGAACAGAATATGTACCATTATCGATTTGGTACACTACCGTTTAAAAACTACGCAGATACACAAGTGTTTTTAAGTTACTGTATTGTACTTCCACTCATTCTGAGGCGTTAAACTTCTGAAGACGGCTTGCAACCAAAAATTTAAATCATGAGTTTCGCTCTGACTTAATTAATGTTTATGTAGGTCGTGGTGTACAATAACGCTATATTTTGTCACAGGAGCCGAGTGTGGGCAAGAGATAGCCGCCACACGCCGTTGACAACGATGTAGCGTCACTAGAAATGAATATCGCGGGTTAAAGTTTCACCAACCATTTTTTTTAATCTGAATTATCTTATTTTTCACGCTCAAGGCGTTTTTACGTCTACGTGTAATAAAGAAAATTTAACTCCCTTTTGCTTGTTTGAAACAATAATATTATATTTTTGGAAGCGGAAATTTTTGAACTACAAGACACTAATTGCTACAAGCTTATAAGCTGTCGAGATGTCTTAGAATACCTATGCATAATATAATCAAGTACATAGGTGTCTTGTATGGTGTGGCGCAAGAGTACTGGGAGGGCTGACCCTAAATAAATTAGGATAATAGCCAGGAGAAAGAAGAATACCTCAGTATATTTACGTTATATATATATATATATTATTTAGTTTTAGTTACAGAGAAGATATAAAATAGATATACTATACATACAGTTCTACAGTATATTAAACAGATAAGTCTTGTTGGGTAAATGTTAAGAGGACTAATATATATAACCATCAGGTGGACTGAGTGCTGGTTTGTCTCTAGTGGTATACAAATACATCCAGCCCGAACAAAAACAAATGTTAAGAGTTCAGATTGAATATCCTACAGTGCTCATCCAGCGTTCCTACATCTCAGATATAAGAGACGCACTACGGTTACATAGTCTACACTCGGTAATAATTAAAATGGTGGCGTGTGTCAAATTACATACTTTGTGTTGTTTCAGGCGCTCTTACTGCACCTAATTTTGTAGGACAATGCATAAGTAACAAGAAAGAGTTCACTTCAAATTTGTTTCTGTATTTGTAAATTATTATCTTTTTGTTGCTTTCGCTCGTATCAGTTTTTTTTTACTATTCTGATTGTCTGCCCTAAACGCCTAGGCACTAGCACTAGATAGATGGCTTATATATGGTGGAGGTAGTTACTAGGATGCAAGGTATCCCCCTTTATAATATAATAATCTGCCGCGCTGGAGTAAATACAAAA
Source organism: Callimorpha dominula (assembly GCA_949752705.1). Taxonomy (NCBI): domain Eukaryota; kingdom Metazoa; phylum Arthropoda; class Insecta; order Lepidoptera; family Erebidae; genus Callimorpha; species Callimorpha dominula. Next base: position 22,408,136 of record OX456993.1, read on the forward strand.
ATCCCTTAGTGCGCTCCTCTACTACTACGTGCAAAAGTTTTTCGAGAGTTTTATACTAACATATGTTGTGGGCGCGCATAGTGACATCGCACGTCAACAGTAAAGAAATACATTAATGCCTCACTCCTGGAATATGGTTGGCTATTGTACCTAAAATCTATATATTAATACGTGAGGACAATTCTTTGTACGCATTTTCAAGCAAACGCGCTTAGACAGAAATGTAAAATTTGAAATATTTTATTAAAGAGAAAACTTTTAGACAGTATGGTACTCTAACATTAAAAAATAGTATTATATGTATCTAGTATTATATGTATCTACGCATTTTAAAACAACTCAAGCTAAGGACGATGTATGATAAAAATCTGTTCTGTTGTATTTTAATTTGCTTATCTATACCGCTATCATATGATCTTTATGTGCTTTAATCAATATCTTTAATAGTAAATCAATTAAGTCTTTTATCGACTTTTTTTCAGCCACACTGCGAGACCACCTCACCCTAAGACTAACCTTAAGTGTCTTGAATATTTAGCGGGGTAGACATAATATGTGGAGAAATTGTTAAATAATCTGAGTCTCGATATTGATATTTTTCAAATTTAAACTAGTTTCTAGTATTGAATTGAGAAATGTACAAAATATCTTACAAAACAAAAATCCTACTTTGGTAGGATCCGATTTTTTGTTATAACGTTACTTAACCATAATGACACAAAGGCTGATCTCAGTATTCGTTTGAGTAAAAACGTATTTTTGCTTTTGGTACATAATTCCCTTAATTTAACCTACGTTCTGAAATGACAGCACATTATAGCAGTACCTTCATAGGCCAGGAAAAGTGCTTGCGACCATTCCATATTAAGTTCCATGTATGAGATACCACATAATCCGATAAAAATAAATATACTGCAATAAAAAAAGATACAAAACCATTTCATTTCAAGCAACGTTTATTTCAATGACTTTTGCCTAGTGTAATATTTTTATGAAAATGCAATTTCGGCGAAGCGAAATTTCCATCAAAACGAGACGTCTGGTCGCTGGTTGTTCACATTTGCAGTTTCTAGAAAATTTATTTCACTTATTTCATTTCATATTTCTGGTTTTGAAAGAGACCGGGCTTCGTGATTAAATGTTGTATAAGTGAGACAGATTGCAGCGATTTCTGAATTTGCAAGTTTTAAAACAATTTTATAGTTTAAAACAGACTTGATTGGTTAAACCCTGGATATTATGCTGGACTAATGTATGAGAATTATACCGACTGACTTCAAAGAGTTGGTATCTGATTGAGCTGAAATTTGGCATACTTGTGTTAGTCCGGTGACAATTTTTATAATAAGCATTATCTGATTCTGCACTCAGGGTTAGCTCCAGACAAAGGCACTGCTCAACAGTCAAGAGTACAAATACGAAACTTTATACATAAACGCATTGAATTATGAGTCTGTTCTAAAATTTACCATGGCCTGGCTGCTGCGCAGGATTGCCTCCAGACGAGGGAACTCCTCAACGGTCTATAGTACAGGCACACTTTAAACACGCATTGAATTATGTATGTTCTAAAGTTCACCATATACAAGTGCCAAGGCCTATAAAATTGTTTTGTTTTGTTTTTAAAAACCATTGTTTTTACAATATATTTTTAGAGAAAAGTATAACCTCTTTTCCTCTTAAGGAGCATGTATAAGACTAGTACACAAGCTACTGACGAGGGGCCTCCTTTCTTGGGGCTGTCAGCTACCATCTACTAGCGGCTAAGGTCATAATAAAAACCACCAAAGCTATTAATAGATGTCTCCTTTATCGCAGTCTTGAAGAGGCTCTGATCCTGTCCCTTTCCGGAGGGGGTTACTTATTCGCCGTATTTTGGCCTGTGTCAGAGCAAAACCGTAGTTTTTTAAAGACTTTGTAGAGCCACTTTTACTGTCGACGAAAACAAGAAAAAGAGAAACAAATGAAATAAATTTTATATATTTTTGTAAAATCCTTCTCTGTAAGGAAAGTAGTTGACTGTCAAGTAAAATTAGAATTTTTTTACAAAATTCCAAAACATACAATTTTTATGAAATCCCAAGACGTAACGTCAGACCTTATTATTGTCAAATCATTTACTTTAATTGTTGATTGATAAATATAAAATAAATAGAAACCATAAAATAAAAATAGACAAAAATTTTCAGAGTACCTATTATAAGCTATTATGTTTTAGTCGCAATAACGTATTTTAAGAAAGGAAACTACCCAATTGTTTTCGGCTTCCCTTTGGAACAAACTCAAACTCACTTGCTCGTTTTAAAATAGATAGATTCCATTTTAAACGATTTTACAAATCTGAAGTTTAAATTCCATTTTCCATAGAAGTACATTGTTTTGTAACAATTTAAACGCGTAAGTTAATTCAGACAGTTAAAAAATATTTGTATTGGGAAAAACTAAGCAGCAAAAACTTGTAGCCTATTTATCGCTGGACAACTAATTAATTAATTCGTATCACAACTTTCCAAATCGTGATTGTTTTATCCGCAGGCCCGCTTTGCAAATTAATTCTTCTAACTTTGCACTCCAAAACCTTAACTAAACGAAAAGTAAGAAACATAATGAATAAATTACCGTAATTTACAGTTAAAGAAGTTATATGTTGAAGCAGGGGGAAGTATTTATAAATCTGTCCCTCTATAAATGGGTCCGAGGTGACAGTGGGACGTGTTTCTATGGAGGAACGAGGAAGCGAGGGGGGACAACATTTAACACCCCTCAGAGACGGGGCCTGCACAGGCGGGCCAGCACCGCCAGGGACGTGGACGATTGTGACTTCCGTGTCCCCGGCAAAAGGTGCGAGATGGAACACACTGGTGGTTTTAGCCGGTAGGAGTCCGGCACACCCCTCTGCCGCACCCCAGGTAGAGGATAGTCCATGATGAATTTCCCCAGTAATAAAAAAAAAAGGGGGAAGTATTTACTATACGTATGTAATATGGTAGAAACGCTTGTAATAAAAATAACTTAAGGCACCGCACATACGGCCGTTTAATCCCAAACTATGCAATATGTACTATGGTAACCAGACTGCCGACCACTAGACCAACGGGCCCATCATTAGTAATATTAGTTAGATCCTCGAATAATAAGTGCAGTAGGTATTAGACCTATCAAGAATAAGAACACGCACTATGTGAAAACGCACAACTGATTTTTATTAAAAGTTTTTTGTCCAGCCGAGTTACCGGATTGTTAACCAAATACTATATTTTTACAGTTAAATCTATCTTTATATATACCCGTATTAACCATTCTAGCTCTTTTAAGACGCAATCCATCTAGATTTAGACTTAGACTTGGGAAAAGACGTTATTCTAATATCACCATGACCGGTGTTTTAATTCCGAATAAAAACAGTGACAAACCAATGTTATTTTCTCACGTAAAATGACATTATACTTTATTGAATACTCTTTGAAAGTGTATTTTGTAAACATATATTCAGATTACCTAATAAACGCGTCTCCACCATTTTTCGGTTGTAAGGCGCCAATTACACGGTAGGTTTTGCTGTCAGTTTTGCCACAGTCAAAACGGTGATTGACGAACAACCTATCGTCTAATGCAGTGATTGACATGATGAAGTTTTAATGTCGATATTATTTCACCAATCAACAACGAACATCTATCAATCATGACTTTTGGTAATGATTGACGTTTGCATGAGCGTCTAAGGCCTCGGACACGGAGTCAGCGGGAGCGGGGCGGCTGCGACGGCGAGCGGTTCAGCAACGCTCTCTAACGCCGCTCGCCGCCCGCTTCCCGCGCCGCTGCCGCCCCGCTCCCGCTGACTTCGTGACCGAGGCCTAATGGACGACGCCTAATGAAATGCCTAGGTACCTTTAATAAATATTTACACTATTTAAATAAAACTGCCTTCAAAGGTGTTAGATTACACAGAGCGAAAAAGCTTCTACTACTTTTTGACAGAATGTAAGACTTTATTCAATGAAGTCTTAATGAGTTTTTTTTAATAAATATAAATGATTCTGAGGGATTTTTTGGATTTGTCTGGCTGCTTACAAATAGCATTAAAATTGTTCTCTAAACATCAAATATAAAAATCACGACTCAGACGATAAGTAAACTAACGTTATTTTTTCAAATTTTAACGACAGGCGTAATTAACCGCCCACGGAACTGTCTGGCAATATTGATAATAACTTTTTAATGATATTGTGTTCTGTATATAAAAATCAGCACTCAAGATTTCAGAAAAGTGACCAATGATTTATTTATTTATCTCTTTATTGTACACCTTCAATATAAGATACAATCAAAAAAATAATACAAACATTCAGGCATATCAATTGGCGGTCTTATCGCTCACGGCGATCTCTTACTTTATTTATTTATTTGGAATAACAAACAGTTTCACATTACATAATACAAGGTAACATGAACAATTTAAATATAGGCAATTGTGCACTCACACTGTTATCCACAAAATACATAATGTAAATAGATTTATAAAAGCCTTTACTAATGCTACTCAATACGACACATTTTGTTCATCAAAAAATATCTAAGGTCTGGCGGCCCTTGGATATTGGTCTATTACTGAAAACCCACGATGCCTTCTTCGAATTAGGTACCAACTGACGAAAACTTAGGGGTGCCTTGACGGTACCACAGATGATATTATTAAAGTTGTTCATTAAACCTTTTTTCATTTATATAATAATTTATGTCTTTTTTACAACTTCTTTCATATTACTCTTATCGCATGAATGTCTAAGATTCGATGATTTAAAGTTATTCAAGGCAGAACTTATTGATATCCTGCGGATAAAGTTCCATTTTGCCGGAGATAGATACCAAAATAACCTTAAGTGCTGTACTGCTACAATACCCGACTTTTACTGTTGTATTACCGAATGTCCATAAATATAAACGTTATTAACTAAATATGTTAATTTCTAAACAGTTTTTTTTACTCAGTATTACTTAATAAAACTACATTAAACGATATTGTTCTTAGCTAAGTTTTTTTTTGTTCCGCGTCATCAACTGCGACGCGATAGTGCCTTTATTTAAAGCCCCTTGTCAGGAACGCAACTAGCTGCCCTTCGTCTAAATACACACGAGAAGACAATCGTATATACAATCGGAAACAAAGAATAATTATTAAAATAGGATTGTAATACGTACCGTACCGTACTTACTACCCCAATACTAAAAACAATTTAGATATGTATCTAACTCGTTTTCCTATTCGCGATATCAGATATAAACACCTCTAACCTAACCTCAGTAGTAAAATACAAAAAGATACAATTTGAAGTTCCTAACGAATATTATAAATGTGTTTATTATAGTTCCGCATGCAAATTTTATAATAATAATAATAACTGGACACATCTCACGCACTGCCGTCTGATCCCAAACTAGGCAGAGCCTGTACTATGGTAACCAGACTGCTGGTTTTAAGTGGGTAGTTGTGACAGCAACACTAATTTTAAAGTGCTCTGTTTTCAAAATAAAATTAAAATATATTTACACAATTATAAAGCTATTAATGGTCCAAATCATTAACTAGTAATAGTCACCTACCAGTTTGAGTGTTATCTCCTTAAATAATCACCACTCACATATTTCAACAATAACATAACTATGGATACTAGTCTTCAAGAGTCTCTGATAAATTTAACAACTATGTTTCGGGATCAAATGAGCAGCTTCGAGGCGAGGTTAGAGAAATCTTGCAGCACCGCACCAGGAGGAGCAGGCTTAGCAGCAGATTTTGCAGTCTTTAAGACATTCACGATGACAGCCCTGAACCTGCTACAGCGTCAAATGGAGACACTGGCTCAACAAGTAGACACCATGGAAATGCGCGGGCGTCGTAAAATGCTCCTATTGCATGGCATAAAAGAGCAGACTTCTGAAGATACGGCTGTGGTGGTTGCCAGACTTGTCAAAGAGCAACTTAAATGTGACACCTTTATGGCAGCAGATGTACGACGTTGTCACAGAATGGGACGTCCTTCAGCTCTGGTTTTTAAAAACTAAACTCAAGGGCTCTGGCATTACTGTATCGGAGTTTCTTACAAAGCCTAGGCATGACACGTTCATGGCTGCGCGAGCAAGGTTTGGAGTTAACAAATGCTGGACCAGAGACGGATTCATCCACATTATTGGCCCTGATGGGTCGCGTCACAGAATCACTTCACAAAATGAACTGGGCAATATTAAGGTTCCCGAGACTGCTGCTGAAGGTACTGAGAGTGCTACTACAGCTCCAAAGCTGCCAAGTGGGAAGTCCAGACGCGGTGTCGCATCCAAAAAGTAGTGATACTAGCTTCATTTTGTATGTAAATTTTAAGTAGTTTCATCATCCGGGTATATATATATTTAATTTATTAATCACACCCTCTTTTGTGTGTAAAATATATACTTGTTTCCTTCTCTTCATTAATGACTCATATTACACTTTTAACTATTTTTGTACACCGGCCCTACAATTTGTTTATTTTCTATATTGTTAAAAACGTCACGTCAAATGTCTGACATTTCAACATGAGAGTAATAACTGTCACGTTCCATTTCACTCAATTGTTTATTTTATGGCATAAAATATCTGTGAAGTCGGATACATATTCTATTAATATTGGCATTTATGTTAATTTTATCAGTTATCTGTTTTTTTGCCATTTCTAATTTATTCCTAATTTTTAAGTCAAATTTACAATAAAACATATAAAACTATATAAATAACTAAACTTTATGGTGTGATATAATTACTAATGCTCACCCGTACCCGGAAGGGAAAGTGTATAAGTGTGAATTGTGATGTATCTTTAGGTGTTTAACCAGCAAACAGTAATTTTCCTCCTTAGTTGTGATTAATTTGTTATTTTTTTTTTTGGTTTATTTAATGTCTGTTTTCTTTTTGGTATGTAAATTCTATTATTTTCTTTGTCTTAGACAATATATGGATTGTTCTTCCGATAAAGCACTTAACTGGTGGGTGAACAGGATTGTACGATCTTTTATAGTTAGTATTATTATTATTATCTTGATTTTTTTTTTCATTATATTAATTACATAGACATTTTATTATTAATATTTATTTGTATATAATATATATCATAACTATGTCAGATACCTTAGACAGTGATACCGACACTTTTTTAACTGCAAATAGCCTAAATGACAGCTTCTCAAGCATTCCGTCACTCGCAGACGTGCTTCAGTCGCAGTTTTCAGATGTTCCCAAGAATTTTAATGTAGTCCACATAAACGCCCAGAGTATTCCTGCCCACTACCCTGAGATGCTGGCCAATTTCGACTGTAAGAATATCCAAGCTATTCTCGTTTCAGAGTCATGGCTTAAACCATGTCTCCCTTCACTTTCGTACTCTCTACCAGACTTCCATCTAATAAGAAATGACCGGGCGGTTGGTGGTGGTGGCGGTGTTGCTATATATCTACGTAAGCATATTCCTTTCAATATTATTGATGTATCAGCACAGCCGCCGCCATCAAATGCGGGGGAACATCTCTTTTTAGAAATAGAACTTTGTCACACTAAAATCTTACTTGGTGTGTATTATTGTCCTTCATCAAGAATTGACTTTTTCCCTTCCTTTGAACACATCCTGGAACAGTTTACCGGATCTTACAGTCACACAATTATAATGGGAGATTTTAATACATGCCTTTTAAAAAAAGACTCCAGGTCGACCTCTTTATGCAACATAGTCGAATCCTGCAACCTTAATGTTCTACGTTTAAATGCTACTCATAACTTTCCTAACTGCACTCCTTCCCTTCTTGATCTCATCTTTGTTTCGTCGACTGAGCATGTGGCCAAACACGGCCAGTTCTTGGCTGATGTCTTTTCCTATCACGATCTTATCTTTCTTTCTTACAAAATTCGTCCCTCCAAGGCTAAGTCAAAGATACTAATGCAGCGTAATTTTGGTAGTATGGACGTTGAAAAGCTTTGTGAGGATACTGCTAAAATTGACTGGGTACCTCTCTACAACTCTGGCTCTGTTGATGAGAAAGTGAGCATTCTAACAACCAACTTAGTTTCTTTATTTGATGTACATGCACCTGTACGTGCAATAAAGATAAAACATCTACCATCCCCTTGGCTTACTGTAGAGATAAAAGATTTGCTGACAAAGAAAGCCTGGCTTTCTTTGTCAGCAAATCTTTTATCTCAAAAACAAAGTTTAAGTGCCGACCAAATCAACATAATCACGATAACTATGTGGCAATACGAAATCTCTGCAATAAGACGTGTAGGAAAGCGCAACGCCAACATATTCAAAAATCTGTCGAAAATGAAAATGCTTCCAAAGTTTGGAAATTTCTTAAAACCCTGGGAGTTGGGAAGTCAAAACAAGAAATCAATACAAAAAATATTGACCTCGATGCCTTAAATAGACACTTCTCGTCCTCGTCTAGTTTTGATGATCGTACCAAAACTAATACTTTAAACTATCTTTCGCAGCTTCCAGCTCCCCACTATCCACCTTTTGTATTTAATCAGTTCACTGATTCTGATGTTAAAAAGAGTATATTGAGCATTTCTTCCAATGCTGTCGGTAACGACTGTATTAGCCGAAAATCGGAAGGTATGATCCTTCCGATTTTAGACTTAATTCTTCCAATAATATGCAACATTCTCAATCACTCTATCTCCTGCGGTACATTTCCATCTACGTGGAAAGACGCCCAAATTATACCCTTACCTAAAAAGCCTAAGCCTTCCTCTTTTAAAGAATACCGACCTATCTCTATATTACCATTTCTATCAAAAGTCTTGGAACGCCTTGTATATGCCCAACTTAACTCCTTTCTATCAAAAAACAATCTTTTAAACTCCTATCAATCTGGTTTCCGTCCTGGGCATAGCACGGTTACAGATCTGATTACCATTACCGACGACATTAGAATGGCCATGGAAAATGGAAATCTCACACTACTTACACTTCTGGACTTTAGTAACGCTTTTAATACTGTAGATTTCCATATCCTGCTCGGTATACTACGCTCCATTAACATATCTCCAATAGTGATTGATTGGTTTCACAGTTACCTGTCTGGTCGACGTATCCGCATTGAGGAGTCAGTTTCCTCTTGGTGTGATATCACGCTTGGTGTGCCACAGGGTGGCGTTTTATCCCCTTTACTTTTCGCAATATTTATTAATACCATATCCAAAGAATTAGTTTCATCCTACCACCTTTATGCAGATGATCTTCAGATCTACACTCAAGCTCCACCAAATACAATTCACGAAACTTTTCTAATTATGAACCGTGATTTGGAACGCATTTGTGACTGGAGTATCAACTATGGTCTACAGGTGAACCCCTCAAAAACACAAGTAATTATGGTGGGCAGTCCCAGGATGATTTCCCGCATTGAATGGACACAGCTGCCACAAATAACGTTTAATGGTTTACCGCTACTAATCAGTAATAGCGTCAAAAATTTGGGACTATACATAGATAGAACTCTGTCATGGGGCCCACAACTGCAAGAGGTAAGTCGCAAATTGTTTGCTTCAGCGGGGTCCTTACGAAGACTGCGGAATTTTCTACCGACCGCTACAAAGATTTCGCTTGCACAGTCACTTCTATTGCCAATACTTGACTATGCTGATGCCAGTTATCTTGATCTCACAGAGGAGCAACTCGATAAACTTGAGCGCCTTCAAAATTTTTGTATTAGGTTTATATTTTTATATTTAAATATGACCACGTATCTGAATACGGCAAATTGCTCAAGTGGCTCCCGATTCGCCTTCGTCGGAATACTCATATCCTCTCTCTACTTTATAACATATTGTTCAATCCGCTTACTCCCTCTTATCTCAAAGAACGTTTTAGGTTCCTACGTGACACACATTCAAGATTGTTGAGATCATCAGAAAACTTACAACTTCAAATACCAGTGCATGCAACAAAGTTCGCTGATAAATCTTTCACAGTTGAAGCAGCGCGTCTCTGGAATGCCCTACCACTTTCTATCAAGCAAGCACCATCGTTAGGATCTTTCAAAAAAAATTTAAAAGAATACTATCTGCAAAGTTATGTCTAAGATAATCTATATATAATCTAATACTATGCACAATTATTATGTATGTATTTAGGTGTATGTGTATATATATATATATAAATGTATTTGTGTATGTGTATATGTATGTATTTGTGTATACGTATGTAGTTGTATGTATATGTTTGTGTAAATATGTATGTGATCATACCTATACTAGTAGTAGGTACATATTAGTTCAATTTGGTACGTATTATATATTTTACACCATAACCACCCACACTAAATCATTACAGTCCTGTCCATCCAAAGGTTGCCTGGAAGATATTGCTTGTTGTGATAAGGCCGCCCATTGTGCATTTTATGTTTAAGTTGTTTTTTTATATGTATATATATCATGTGTTTGGTGTACAATAAAGAGTACTATCTATCTATCTATCTATCTATCTGATAAACATACTTATATATTTCTAAATACATACATATTATAAATAAATTACACCCAGACACAGAACAAATTATCGTGCTCATCACACAAATATTTGTCCTGGGTGGGAATCGAACCCACGACCTCTGGCTCAGCAGTCAGGATCACTAACCACTAGATCAATAGGCCAGTGTCTTTTTTGTTTGTTACGCTTTGACGCCTAAGCTATTCATGCACATAGGGTCCCTATCATCCCAAATAAAAGGACTGTTCCCGAGAGATAAAAAAACTAGTAACATGTAAAAATACATTTTTGTTTCCTTCATTAAAACAAATACCTGATAGGTAGCTGTATACCCTTCGCTACCCTGTTCTCTAATCAATCTACGTGTAATCTACGGAGGGTTTCTATTAAACATCCATTACACCAGCTGCTCACAACATCAAAAGGACATTAGCTTCACTAAATATATTATTCTCGTGTATCTAAACCTTGGAATATATTTGATTAAGTTTTGGATGAAAACGATGCAGTATTAGGTGGAGTTCTATACGTGGGTCACATTGGAACTCTTTAGGAATCTGTAGATGTTTAATGATTTTAAATATGTCATTTATTTTTACGAATTGGCGGCAATATAATAAGTGTCTGTCGTGGATCAAACTGGATTCGACTAGAGACAATTTTCGCTCAATGATTTGTTACGACTTTCGTTGCGGTCTTACTCAACAACAATGTTACGATAGACTTCGATTGGCATTTTATTACGAAGCCGCATCTCGTGCCACTGTTTACCTAAAAAATCTACCTAAAAAGTGAATAGATATTTTTTCAAATTGATTAGGAATTGGTATAACATTTTAAAACGCCATTTTCTCTAAATAAAGTATGTGTGGCTTGACACTATATTGCTTATCAGCGTCTAACTGGTTTAATGAGTTTAAACGTGGTCGAAGCTGATGATTCTCGAGAAGGACATTCTTCTACGGCAACTACTGAAGATAACGTATACAATAACGCGGCTAATGATAGAAGCTGATAGAAGGGTGACATTCAAACCAAATATTCTGCAATCGCAGTATTATATTAAAATAAACATTGGTAACATTGCAGCTAAGAATTAAAATTGTTTTTATTTTCTTATTAACATCTGGCGCTTTCAGCCTTTAGTAACATTGAACAAATTACTACTCAAAAAGAAAATCTAGCACTAAGCGCCAATCGAGTGAGAAAGGAAGATAGTGCTCAAATGTCTTCTAAATTAATTAAGTATTAAATGATATATCAATCCCTCAACTCGAAGATTAAACAAGTTTCGCTAAAAGAGACATGCTCTAGGTAAACTGAACTAAAAGCCGGCCAGCTCTTGAACTGCACTTCAAGATTAACTTCAAGTAAATCATCTACGTAATGGTTTACTTCCCGACCTACTTCGATATTTTAAGAGTATCAAAGCATTGGCGTTGTACCGAATTTAATTAAAATTGACCATGTTATTTTAAGACCATAGACTTCTAACAGATTTTCCGGTAATCTATAAGTAATTTTCTTATACCTATACCTTTCAACTTTAAAAGTAAAACTAATAATCATAAAATTAAAAATATACCAGCTGCACCTGGCATGCGTTGCAATGTTTTATTTTTCTTCTTTTAACGAAAAAAAAAAGAGGGGGGGGAGGCGGATGAAAAATACTTTACGACCTATTCTCATATATTTTTTTTTAAAACATTTATATATTTGATATGTCACACGGTGCAGTTTGCAAATATATATTGCATTTTTGTAATTTTCTCGTGTGTGTAAAAAGTGACTCCGATATAAAAATTCATTTATTTACGTTCCACATTTGTTTCGGTGAACCCTCCGTGCCTCGGAGAGCACGTTAAACCGTCGGTCCCGGGTGCCATACAAACATCTGTGCCATTCGTTACGGGTAGTTGGAGCCCTAAAAAAGTTCGACAACCTTGTCTAACTACAGAACTTCGATATCGCCTAGTACTTGGGTTGTGGAGATACTTGAGTTCACGTAAAATATCAAAGTTCGGCCGTATCGTAGTTAGATTGAAAGCCGACCCCAACTTAGTTGGGAAAAGGCGCGGATGATGATTTGTTTCGGTGACAGGAATTGATATGGATACCAAAATTTAACTTTATCGGTCCAGTAGATTCAAAATCAATTGGCTGTGACAGACGGACAGACGCACGAATGATAAGGGTCCCGTTTTTTCATTCGGAGGTACGGAATCTTACAAATAAACCAAACTAATTCAAACAATAACATTTTTTTTATCTGACATTCTGTAACGAATATTATATGTTCCAAGTGCATTATCTGTCACTATAAAACTATATTTAAAATATGATGTAGACATTATTTATTGTGTATATGTGTATGTCTATTTGTGGGTATATATGTATTTTTATTTATGTATATAAGAGTACTTGACTAGGTATTATTATTGAGTATTTTTTTTTGTTTTGTTTTTTTTTCGTCTTTTTGTCGAAATTAGGAATTACTCCTGTGTCGCAGGGGACTTTACAAACATACAAACAACGGACACAAAGAACACCCAGACTCAGGTGGGAGTCGAACCCACGACCTCTGGCTCAGCAGTCAGGGTCACTAACCACTAGACCAACAAGCCAGTCTTTCTCCGAGTATTGTATGTATGTAATAGATGGTAAGCATTAACCACATTTTAATTTAACGTCAACGATTACCACCTGTTTAATAAAATAACTCCAGTCCATCCCAAGGTTGCCTGGAAGAGATTGCTTTTAGCGGTAAGGCCGCCCTTTGTACACCATTGATAAGATACATCTCCTGTTACATATTCTTTGTAAAACCCTGGTGTACGAATAAAGTGTAATCTATCTATCTATTCTTTAATTCAAAGATTTCGTATTTCTGATATCAAAATAGACTGTTAGTGACCGCAATATAATTCAGAATAAGCTTCTACCAACACAATAGGTCCAATCTACAACCTCTTTGACCATCCCATTATGAAATATAACTACTCTAAAGATACCTTGAATATTTACTATGGAGATAGCCCATATTGCTGCGTGGAAATTGGTGTATAGGCTTTCAGACCTCTCTGTCCATCTACTGCTGTGAAGCCTATAGAGTCAAATATGCTAATGAAAGCACCTTGGAAATGTAAATCAATGTTTTGGTTAGTTGCGGCGGTTGTAATTAGTGTCCTGCTCGAAATATGGCTTTCGGAATTAAAGTGAATGACTGCGGCAAGAGATACTGTAGCTATTAACATGTCCAAAAGGCTATATCGCGAGATTAATATTTGAGGCAATTAAGTACGATAGTACGATTTCGGGTATACTGGCCAGTACTGGCGACGTTTTAGTCTAGAAAAGTGTTTTGTGTTGCTTCGGGTATACTTCTAAATCATCTCTGACTAGAGTTCATCAAAATCGTGTTATTTCTTCGGACCCTCTTCCAGGATAAATTAAAAACAATTGAAAATTTCTAATAAATCTAACTTGTAATTTGTTGCACCCAAGGATATTGTTATGTTTTCTTAATAAATGAGGAGGTGCACGTTTGGAAATGGTTTTAAATTTCATGATTTATTTACAATTTTATTGTAGTTATTAATTGTCATTTACATATTAATTAAACACATTATTGGTGTTTTATGGACCTATGTAAACTTGAAAAGCTTACATAGGTCCATAAAACACCAAAATTATGTTTGTTACCAGACCTTTTCTCTAAAGATAGAATTTGTTATTTCCTTTATATAACGTTTATTTTATTATCTGTGCAAATTAAGAAAATCATAAATTAGCATTGAAAATTACTAAGTATGTTGTAAGTATGTTGGTCACTTAAATATAAATATCCTGTTTATTATAATACGTTCTACTAAACCATTTCTTTACATTCCAAATTCCAAAAGCAATGGTGCGTATAGCGTTAATAACAATGTATTTTCACCATTATCCTGCCTTTAGACGACACAGCAAGCTCTAATATTATTAACATTTAACATAATTTTGCGTGTGTTCGCAAATAGGGGTTTGTTCTACTGCCACGACATAGCGGCATCTAAAGCATTATTTACTTTACAACAACATTAAATAAGTATACATTAGATTACACATTTATTTATACTTTATCATATTATCCAGTCTACATTTTTTTGCGTGCGGAAATACAACTGACGTCATCTAGGTAAGTTGGTTAATGTTCAGACTATAATCAAACTGTATTATGTCGCAGAGTAGAACCCAGATACATAAAAGTGAATAATTGAGTGTTTGTTAACCGACTTTAAAACTGAGGAGTTTCTACATACATGTATACAAATACAGATGTTCGAAGGAAGGATTGCATTCGATAGATACGTCTGTTTTTTATGTATCCAACAATTTCATCGATAAAAAATCTCAAAGACAAATCTTTGTCTTTGAGATTTTTTATCATGTTTCTTTATTTGTTCGATGCAGAAATCTTTCCGATAGATCCATTGTTAATTCGGCGTGTAAAAAAAAAGTCTGAAACTCTATTCAAATCAGAAAATTGATTTCTAAATTCAAATATAATTTCACTTGCTTCCGCTTCGTAGCTACAATTATGTACCTAATAGCCTCCCTACACTACTCGCGAAGTTGCTTCGGCGAATTACTTGTCGAAATTTACCGAAGTCTCGAAGTATGTCACTACACACTCGTGCAACCTCGTGGGGAGCTCAGTCGGTGTCCTAGCAAAAACCGACAACGATCGGAAGTCGCCCGAGACGAGGTGACGTTGCATGAAGCAAAGCAAAGTGCCTGTCTACACTCTCGTATTCGCATAACGTCGAGCAACTTCTCGAGTAGTGTAGAGGGGCTTTTTTACATTCAGTATTTTTTTTTGTTTTTAAATGAAATTTTCAAAACGAATTCAGTGACTAACTGGCTGACTATTAACGACACAGCCGAAAATACTGTTACTAGAAGCATTAAAAGTTGTTTAAGATTTTTTTCTGATGAGTTTTAAGAAAGGATATTTTGCAATGGAATTGCAAATTGTCTTTAAAGGGCTTTAATAGGGTTGAACGTTTATTCAATCAATTCACTCACTGATTGTTAAAACGCAATTAAGACCAAACTATAAGGTACTAAAATATCAATTAAATTTCTATTATAATTTAATTTGGTCGCCTTAACGACATAGGCCCTTAATACTTTACACTCGGTATTTGTGCGCGCGACTTGATATTCCACATTAAGTAAACATTAGAATTAATTCTCGTTGTACCGAAAACCGATGGCAGACTAACCATTAAACGGAATTGCTTCGGATTCGTAAACGGAGTATTTAAGAGATGCGGTTCATTCGGCGGGTATCTGTCTCCGTACCGATCCACGAATCCTTTACCAATAAATGCGGCTTTCTGTAATGAGTATTCGAGGAAAAGGTTGTTTAAGTAAAATAAAAATTGTCATAGAGAAGTATAATTTAATCTGAAAAATACAGTTGAATATTTTCGTTAACGTATTAAGCAAAACTGTTTATAGATAAAGTTTTACAATGAACTTTGGGTACTCGTAACATTCTCAAGATTATCGTTATCATTCGTATCGAATTATCTACTAACGACCTTTTACAACGCACATACGACCATTTGCTTTTATTTTAATTTTTTTTTTTATAAAAATATAACTCTCGCATTAGGAATGACTCTTGTGTCGCGAGGGACTTTAAAAACATACACAGTACGGACACAAAGACCACCCAGACTCGGTTGGGAATCGAGGAACCCACGACCTATGGCGTAGCAGTCAGGGTCACTAACCACAGGTCAACAGGCCAGTCAAAATGCTGTCATCTCTGAATTGATAGCAAAAAACATTATTGTAGTCAATCAATAATAAACAAATTAGACGTAATTTTAAAATGCCTGTAGTTTGTAATTTCTGTTGATTGGCAATTTTATTTGTAATTAATCAAAAGTAGTATCCATGCTTTCCATACGAATCATTATCAGTTGCTTAAATCATTATCACCCCCGCGTTTCCCATCTAAGTTGGGGTCGGCTTTCAGTATAACTACGATACGGCCGAACTTCAATATTTTACGTGAAGCGATTTTACTTAACCTTGCAATCTGCTAACCTACTCGGTATCAGTAGTTTAAATGATCACCAGTAATTTCGCTGTAAAAATAAAATCTCTTAAAGCTTTCCATTACGAAGTAGGAAAAGTAGTTCTAAGTAATGTTTTGCAATTTATGTATACGGTACTTAAGATTGGAGATTTGGGAAGGTTAAATGACTCCAATAACCATTTTCATAGAAGCTAGACCTGTCAGAAAGTTATTGTAACTATTATATGTATAATATGTATGTATTTAGAAATATATAAGTATGTTTATCAGCAGTCTGGTTACCATAGTACGGGCTCTGCCTAGTTTGGGATCAGACGGCCGTGTGTGAGATGTGTGGAGTTATTATTATATTATTATTATTATTATTATATAGGGTAGTTGTAGACAAACATCCTGGCAAAAATTTCGGATTTTTTTTCAAGTCAGACAAAATTCTACATTTTATCATATGAAATGATTACAATAATATAGATAATAAGATAATAAATAGCCTTTTGTCCTTCTCGATTCCAATTTTTCTGAAGATATTAGCTGTGCTTATCATAATGATACATTGTGTAACGGTTGTCTGTGTATGCAATACCAGGGTTTTTTTTTCTAGGTTTTGTGTAAAATGGCTGAAATATGACGATGATTGTTGAAGATGAAGAAATTGAAATTGAAATTGAAAAAAATTGAAGAAAAAATCAAAATATGCTTTGCTACCCTTGTGAAGCTGGGGCGGGTTGCTAGAATAGTATAACTACGAGTATAAAGTTAGTTCTAAATTTACATTAACTTTTGGATATTTTAACATCTTAAAAGGGTACAGTATTTAGTGTAAAACTTTTTATGCTTTTAAGTATGTATGTACTTGTAGGTACCCGCTTTAGGTAATGATCTGGTCGAGGTTACCTAATTAATAAAATATAATGAGTTGGGATAAAATATACGTGTTAATTCAAACTGCATTAATATGCGACTGTTATACTTAATCGTTGGCGCAGCATCTAGACCCAAGTTTGCCCCAGTTGGGCGACGCAGCGTCGGGCCCTCACTGCAGTCATCGGAGTGGATCTGTCGCTACCGGCTGTCATACGCTCCATGGCCGGTAGCGACAGGAATTTTACCGCGGTCGCAACCTTCTGTGAGGAAGTCATCTCGCAGAAAGAGGTGGCGGAAAGGGTCCGGGAGGACGACCACCACTCGGACCTAATTCGCCGCCACTCGAACCGGGCGGCGGAGGCGCGCTTACCAGCGCCTCATGCCGCCCTGAGTGTGGCCGCGGGTGGACGGGACGGGTTTTCCCCTTCACCCGCTATAGTGGCCCCCCGCGAGGAGGCGGCGTCCGCGTGTGCCTGGACGTCGCCTAATTGAGAGGTTTTTTACCCGAAGGTGGTGCCCGCGCTTTTGCGGGCAGGCGCTAGGAGGGTTCCGAATGTCTTAATAAAAGCTGTTCCCGGGTCCCTCCTATTTAAGGCGCAGTACGGCACACCGTGTGGTTTTAGTCGGTTCGATTCAGACACACCGCCCCATCGTAAACCCCGGTGGGGTAACGGCCCGAGGGGGTCTCCACACGCACAAAAAAAAAAAAAACATCTAAGACTGATAAACATACATAGATGCATATTTTGTATATATACATAATAATACATATACATATATATACATAATATATATACATAGCAACACACAGACAACTTTCGTGCATACAAATATTTGCACTTAGCATGAATCGCACCCTGCGACCCCCGGCGTTGCAGTCGAAGGCACTCCCGCTACGCCACAGAAGTCTTCAAATGAACTCATATTGTGTAATTCCTTGACCTCGTCATTTCAAATTATGTACATGTAATAACGTCATTCTTACCTTACCTTACAATTATAAACACACTCAACACTAGCTTTGGAGGTTATAACTGAGACTTACGTGTTGTTTGTTCACACTGCGCCAACACTCTAAAATTGATCATCCGTGTATAGAAAGTGGCTTTAAGAGTGGTAACAAGGTCTCGCTTACTACTCCAATCGATCGGTAGAACTAGTCTCTTCTGCATTATGAACTACAGAAGAAGAACAATTCCCAACATAGGCATTAAATCAAGACTAACATTAAAAACTTGGGGCGAGTTCCATGTATTGAGTTCGGGAAGTTTTATAACAAAAGTTTATTTCATATAGTCATCAAAACAACGCTGTATTAGTATTCTGACGAAATAAATGTCAGTGAGTCGAGATTAATTTATGAGAGCCCATTTTGTTTCCTACTTGAATTGAGTTTTAGTGACGAAATGGTAGATTTTATAGCGTTTTAATTGTTTTTGTCTGGTATGACATCGTTTCTTTTATTTCATAGCAATTTAAAGGTATTTATTAGTGGCACATGTAGTGTATTTTTGGTTAAGGGATCATGATCCGGATGCTGAATTGTGTTGTAAAAAAAACAATAAGATAACTGTCTAATCAAGTATAACAAGTATAATATATGTTTATTAGTTAGTATTTTTAAAGATGTCGGGTTTTTTTTTTATGACAAAGTTTATTTTATATGCTACTAATATTATAAACGTAAAAGTTTGTGAGGATGTATGGATGTACAGATGTTTGTTCCTCTTTCACGCAAAAACTACTTAACCGACGAAGTGACCAAGAAAAGACAATGGTAGAAGCAAAGATCCGTGAATAGGAAGATTGTCGTACAAAAAGAACTTTGCTAGTTTTTAGTTCTGTTAGAGGCTATCATCTATATGGTTGTTAGTGTTATACAGTTATAACTGTAATCAGCTCAGTTTTAATAAAAATATTTTCAACACAAACCTTTCTTTCATAGCAAACACAAAGTTGATTTTTAATTACTCACCCTGGAACCTCATTTTCATGAATCACGTGCAGTATCCTTTATTCCTTCCATTTTTACCCATCCGCACCTACTGTGACGACGGACATTGAATATAAAAAGCTATTGTGATAAAACCGCTTGCCGTTTTATTTTGCCGTCGTAAATTCCTCTGTGGAATATATGTCTCAATTCATAAAGACGCTACTGAATGGATTTCATTAAAATATTTGTAAGAAAAGTGTTATGGTGTAAGTGTTCTGTTATGGTGGATTAAAGGCGTTACTGTGTTAAGACCAGCTAGGTCCTTAAAGCCAGCACTACTTTGACAGGTTAGTGCCACCTTTGAAGGTTTTGGACTACCTTATTAAATAATGGCTTATTTTCAACTTGTCCCACAAAAACACTGGGTGCCTTACTAACATGGTTCAAACCCCAAATCTTACATTAGCGTGCTTTGTTGAGCTCATCCATGACATGTAAATTGACGAATGAAGATGAATTTTTTTTTTTATTTACATGTACATGCATGCACGTGTGTACGTGTATGCACACGCAAGTGTGTATTTTATGTTCATGTATCAATAATACGTACGCATACATTACTTACACGAAAAAACACATTATCAGGTTGGGGTGGAAAGACATGCGTTTTTATCGACCCATTGTGTTAGAAAAATTACAAATTTCTCCTGCTCTATTTGTAGTAATAGCAGAAGTAGTATTCCCATTTCCCTCGCCATCGCGAGTCTGGTAACTTACTAAATTACACACTACATATTGGGCACTTGCAACACAACTCTAGGAATCATTTACCAATTTAATTATATTTATATCAAACTAAAGGACCTAACAAAAGTAGTCCTTTTTTTTGTACGTGTGGAAACCCTCTCGGGCCGTCACCCCACCGGGGATTTTGGTGGGGCGGAGAAGAATTATATATAAATACTAGCGGACCCGACAGACGTTGTCCTGCCGGAATGTAAAAAATATTATTCCTGTAACCCTATCGCAACGCCATCTACTGGGTCCAATTGTAAATCTAAACCATTCTCGAATCCATCTGAAGCCACACAAAAAATTCATTAAAATCGGTCCAGCCGTTTAGGAGGAGTTCAGTGACATACACACGTACAGAAGAAATATATATATACTTATATTAAGATAAATACAAACAAATATTAAGCACTGCATTATATACCACCAGCAATATTTTATAGCGAAAGTTTTCTTTAGTACTCAGAGAACATTACACTTTCATAACTCCAAAACATTTTAATTAAATATACTATAAGCGTCATTTCAAATTAATTCAGACATCGTCTACATCATAAAAAGTAATATCGATGCCAACCCAAAATAACCGAATACATAAAACATGCAGCAACAGTTTGCCGCTTTTCAAACAAAAAAGCAAGTTAAAACTGAAATAACACGATTTCGCGATCCCTCAACCCGTACACATAACTTCGACAAGTAAAGGACAATTGAAATAAATCGCCCATTCTGTTTCTCCTCTTATATTATTCAAGATACGACTGTTTAGGGTCCGTACAATGGACATGTCCTGCCCAAACTGAGTCTACTTTTTTTGTCCGCAGATTTATTGAGGACAAGCGACTTATGATTCTATTAGTTAATTTGTCTCTTGAGAAGCATTATAGTGTTATACACGTGTTGTGATATCTGAAATTGGAAGTTAAATATTGATAACGGAGAGCCTCCAAGGGAAATAAATAAAGAAGCTTTTGTGCTGTGGTAGTGTATCCTGTGCAGTTCATGAAATTTATTTGTTGCAGTTCCGGGAAATCTGGACGGAGGTGTTATATCACTGCGTTCAGTGAGTAATGGTATTTTGTGTGGTCATCATGATACCGTGCAACTCAAAATTCACTGAACTAGCAGAAATCGTTATTTTTTTAGCGAAAACCATTGTTTTTGCTTTTAAGCATTCTTGTTGCAACTAATAATCGTGTGGTATGAGCTAATTTTATAAGTTTCTTGAGTTTTAAGAATATACCACGGTCGGTGCAATTCGATCGAACCGTGTCGGGTGAACAACACGGTTTCGGACTTTAATAGGAATAAAAGTAATTTAAAAAAAAACAGTCATTCGTAGGACTGCACGTCACAATGTATTTGCATATACACACACACACATCTGTATATATATAATTAGGTTAAAAATAAAAAGTAGGTAATAACATATCTAAATGTATACACTTGGGTACACTTGAAGTTCTGCGCTCCTGGCCGATCATAAATGTTTGAATTTGGAATGTTATATTTTTTTATAGAAACTCGGTTCCGTCTTACGCATTTTCGATCAGGATCACGTGTACTGACGCGAGTTTAACATTTTTTACCCAACCCAAAAAGTGCACAACGCCGCTAAAGAAGTTTTCACTTCAAAAAACAGCTACACGTAATTTTAATTAACAAATTTTACGATGATGTAAAAGATTATCTTAATGACAAAGATATGTAATACTTACTTTTGTACCACACTGCAACTACCATGTACGTAATATAATATAAAAATTTTATAACCTCTAATTATTGACATGCATGTTATTTACTATGTTTCAATGACATTCATTAAGGACAATATTTTAACAAATAAAGTAAATAATATTTCTACACCGATTAACGGTAGAATATGTGATGTGTTCTAAAATATGTGTGTTTTAAAACATAACACCTTAAATGTCCCATATTCTGAGAAATAAATATTTTTTTTTATTATTATTGTACCGTATAAATATTATCTCGAGATAAGTAGAACATGTTGAAATAAAATTTAGAATCGAAATAGGATAAAAAGTAGACCATTGCTGGTGTACATCACTCTTTAAAGACGAACATTTTCGCCCTTTCATACATTTTCAATGCTATACTTATTATATATCATATTTTCTGTAAAAGTTTGTGTTCAAATAAAGTATCATCTATCTATCTAACATTAAGTACCCGTCAAGATTATTAAGAATCATTATTACTTTATCATGCTATTGTTGTATGTATAAGACTTTAAATACTTTAAATAAATTCTGAGAAACTTTAACAAAAGCCTTCACTCAATAAAAACCTCAACTTATAAGTGGCTTCAAAGTCGCAATATTGCCCATATTCCGTATATTTCAACCACTCCGTCGCTCTCTTCGTTATAAGCCTGACTAATAAAAAAGACCACTTTCACCTCCAACGTCAAACGTTGTCGGGATCTATCGGCGTTGGTCGTGTTGGCACCCCGCTGAGCTTTTAATGGCGCTCTAGATTCAACCTTAAGTAAGAAATATTTTGTATTATTTTCAAGGTATTGTAGATGGTAAGTTGCTTTGATTTTTGTAATTATTTTTCCTTGTATTACAGCAATATTATAAGGATTATTAATGACTAGATTTTCGGCTCGGATTTGTAGATCTTGACTTTTGTTAGCCTTTTTTTAGAATACAATCTATTTCCTTTTTTGTTTCAGCTGGAAGTGCTAAAGAGAGAGTGGGACAGCTAGATCCTCATGATTATGATTAATTAATAGCCTCACGTTTTATAGTTAGAAAACCAGAATTAACAATTTTGGTTTTTGGTGTTACTTTTAATTTTTACTTACACTTGGAGGCAATTTCATATTTATAGTGGAGAAGGTTTCCAAGTTTATTTCTGCTGGCGGATTAACGGTTAATAGCAATTAAAATAAACTTTGATCCTAAACTCCAACCAAAACCAAACCAAGTTTTAATGTAAACTCAAAGTTAGGTCGCCAAGGATAGCGAATGCACCAGTTTCTATTGCAGCCAGGGTTTGACTGCGTATATTGGAACCTTGAGAACATACAACTGTATTGTACCAACTCACGCTTCTTACGGTTGACTTATTTTCAACACCCACGAAAATATTTTGTTTATTATCGAACTTATGGCTTCATTTTACTTTCATTTAATTAACAATATTAATTTTTTTTGCAGGTAATCTCTTCATGATGCTGGAGACCGTAATGAATTCCAGTAAGTTTTTCATCTTTACAAAGGTAAACTTTTTACACACATCATCGTGGGAGAGCCGTGCTCTATCGTGGGAGAGCCATGCTTCGGCCGAAGTGATACCACGGCCTCAAAAACGGCAGTGAAGCAATGCTTCATTGCTTTTTGCCGAGTGAGTGAGGTTACCGGAGGCCCTAACCCTTCCTGTCCTTAAAGGCTGCCAATGCACGTGCGACTTTTGAGTTGCAGATGTCCATGGGCGGCTTTAGTCATTTACCATCAACTGACCCGTCTGCTCGTTTGCCCCTTATATCATAAACAAAAACAAATAATTATAATAGTTTAGGTATATGACTTATCGAAACATAAGAAGAAAATGTATAGTACAACGTAAATGTTACTTATTTGACACTAGCAACCCGCCTTGGCTTCGCACGGGTAGCAGAAGCATCTTCAACAGTCATCAACATTTTTAAATAAATTTTTACAAAATCTTAACAAATTATACACCTAAACCTTCCTCATGAATTATCCTGTCTATTAGTGAAAACCGCATCAAAACCGCTCAGTAGTTTTTCAGTTTATCCCGAACAGACAGACAGACAGACTTTGTTTTATAATATGTAGTGATTACCAAGCTGTTACAAAAAGTGGTATTGTGTGAGGACCAACTCAAATATGTTTATCAAAAGGAATTTATCAGGAAACTCTCAGTTTTGTCTAGGAACTGTGTATGACGCAAGGGCCAGTTAACCGATTTATTCCGAAATGAAGCATATTGCTGCAATTATTTATCATCAAACTGCTAAACCACGATGATCAGTTGTCAATAAGTTTAAAATAAATAACCATCATAAATACTAAAGTAATGGTAATAAAATAATAGCTTTTGTTTACGTTACTTACGAAGCTAGAATTTTTTACACCTCCAATTAGTTTCAAGACTAGAGTCTTAAAAAGAAGTGCGAAATACCGTGAGGACCCCTCACAGTATTCGGCACGTCTTTTGCGTTGACAATCCTTAAGAGTCATATTTCTTCTGATTCAAAAAGCTGTTATTCTGGTGCTACCGTCCATAGGTAATCTATATATTAATACGTGAATCTTTGTACACATTTTTATGAAAATTCCGCGAAATTTTTAATATTATAATTTTATGTATAGAGTTAGTGCAGAAAGCTAACATTAAAAAAAATACGTGAGTACGACTACATCAAGCTACACGCGTCCAGTATATGTGTTGTTTTACAAATTTACTTAATTTACCATCAATCAATAAATTAATAAGTTCATAATAAATAATTTAATAAAATGTTATAATTAAAATATGATAAAAACAGGTTAAATTCGTCTTTGATATCCGGCCTCCATGAGCGCTGGCCCGGGGGTAACGGGTCGGGCTGACCGTTATCCTTGCAAAAGCAGGCCCAAGACGGCGACGCGACGTGTTCCACGCGCACATCTCGAATCTGGAGAGGGGTAAGGCCCCCCGTACTCCATGGTGTGGTCGCTTGCTGAAGGCGACCAAGGTCTGCAGGATTTCCCGGAGGACACCTTTCTAGGGTATACCAACAATAATAGACCCACTTGTGACGGAACACCGTGTGGTTTTAGTCGGTTCGATTCCGACATACCATCTCACCGCTAGCTCCGGTGAGGTGATGACCCGTTTGGGATTCCACACGATAAAAAAAAATGGTTAAATTCGTCTTGCTTATATAAGTAGGTATTGATGTTAATTATTATTCTCATTTTCTATGAACCGCCTAAAGCGGTAAAAGCCTCCTCCATCTCTCTCCATTTCTCAGTCTCTGGTTAGCCTACTCCATGGTTTATTTGCAACTTTCGCGATATCATCACTCCATTGTTTATAAGGTCTTTTGTCCTGCTTAGTTTTAGCATTCACTTAATCACTAGGATTTTTCGTATTATGTTTTTTGGAGTGAAAGCTTCTTTAGGCACGTTTGGCACTTTTGGTATGGGGAAAAAGCACTGAACTCGCGTGACCCTCACGACCAGATGACATATATACAGATGCGTATGTGTGTGTGTGTGTGTGTGTGTGTGTGTGTGTGTGTGTGTGTGTATGTACTGGGCAGGGTTCGATCAAGCTACCACTTGATCGCAAGTCCGACGCCTTAGTCATTACGCTACCGCTGCTTCTACAATTGGCAGCGGGATGCTACATACATTTACATAATTCTATTTATGACAATCCCAGCCACAATATGATGAATTTATCATCACAGTACAGAGGTATAGAAACTTTGTAAACTTCAAATACTTTTCCATTATGGTGCACTTGAAATATGCGTGTCGGCGGCCGTATAGGATCACAACATAAATCATAAACTTTTAAATGACATTGAATACAGTAGAATATGAAAACTTATGACAGTATTAGGGTGACGTGGGTTGTACCTTTCAATAGGATATGATGTCTTAAGAACAATTTCTGTTATACATTTTTAAAAGTAGGTTGCTTTTATCAAAAAGTCAGGATCAAGATTTTCAAAAATCCGAAGTTCTATGCGATTAAGTAATATTTCAAAATATATACGTGCATGTTAAATTTCAATATATATTTTCTTATTTGTAACATTTGAAGTGATATTTAATAATATTGTGATAACAAAATTTATTTACAGTATTTATAAGCATACTAGTGGACCGGACAGACGTTGTCCTGCCCGAACTCAAAAAAAAATATTATTCCTGTAACCCTATCGCAGCGCCATCTACCGGGTCCAATTGTACATCTAAACCATTCTCAAATCCACCTGAAGACAGACAATTTTTTTTATTAAAATCGGTCTAGCCGTTTAGGAGGAGTTCAGGAACATACACACGCACAGAAGAAATATATATGTAAAGATAAGGGAAAGAGGTGTACAATATATCTTTATATTATACACCTCTTATACATATATAGGTATAATTTAGATATTATTTAGCATATTTTAGATTACGCCCAAGTAACAAAGGGCGAACTTATAGCCATCTACCGGCAACGTTTCTAGACTCCATTCTGCTATTCCGAACTGAAAATTATCTATTCCACGTACCCGGGGCTGAAAACGCCATCACAAACATACGCTTCGGACACCTACAATGCAGTCACTATTTGCATGCTAAATTACTATCCCTTAGGAAAGTCACATCAATTTTTGCTTCGTTGCTGCTGAGAAAAAGAATAGACGAAGAAATATAACTTTTTATACATAAAAAGTTAAATTAAATATATTTTAGGAAGCATCGTAGTAAGTATGTGATGTACCTAACCACATTTGATGTAAAAAAAAATTGTAAAAGGACAAAACGGTTGTACCAAAGATATGTGATTTGATCGAAAAACCAATTGTCGCTTGGATATCATCAAGATGGACCGCACGACAATCATCTAGAGCCGCGGGAGCGTGTTAAGCCAAGTTCAAGAACTGGCGACGCAGCAGCCGTGTGTTACATTACACGAACCATTTGGAGCTACTTTTGACGTATAATAATATATGTAGGTATAACATAAATACATGATACACATAACACAGTATACCACCAATGTAGCCTAAGAAATCATTTTCAATCTTATGGACACTCAGCAATATTTTTACTTCGTAGCAGTTTCTTAAAATATTTAAAACGTATTTAGAGACGCTTCATACTATTTAATATTGAAAATACCAACTCAGCTTTTGTGAAATTATACGAAATACTTTGGTAACTGTAATAAAATGTATTTTCATAAAGAAAACTTTAAAGTGCTTACATTCAGAATTGCCTCTTTATTTAGGTAACATTTAGAGTGAGAATTTCATTTTTTTGCTTATACTGTAGGAACTGTTCTCCACTTACTATAATTAAAAGACTTAAGTATCAATATGGTAATATGAATCCATTAACAACGCAAGTCAAAATGGTTAGAATTTTTTTTCTGTTTTCACTCTGTTCAAGTACTTTTGACTAAAAATATATTTTATTTGTAATTATTTTTAAACGTTCCCGACTATGCAAATTAGATGTGTAAATCCGGATTGTGTAGTGTCAATTGTCCCATAACTGTACAGATTCATGGTACCCCTATACTAAACACTAACTCTATTGCTGCCAAAAGTTTTTGTCTAAGAAATGGTACTCAGTGTGTTTACATTATTCTTTTCCCAGTTTAGGTAAGCAAGATTTATTACTAGAAAGAATAACATTAGAATAAAAATTCTTTCAACAGTTTCTAGGTTTCTAGGTAATTTGTGAAAAAAAAGGGTCTAATTTTTTTTTTTAATAGCTCAGTGTGGTTTGAGCAGACGCACGGCTTTTAAAAACCGTAGACCGTACCAACTTATTTCTTATATGGCTTCAAGTTTAGGTATGAAAAGTGAACTTAGTACTGATTTAAGCAATGTAGGTACCTACCGCCTTTGAGACCGCATATTGGTACATGCGAGGCTTTTTACCAACTTCAAAAAAGGAGGAAGTTCTATGATATATATGTATGTATTTTTATTATGTATGTTCACCGATATTTACGTTATTAAACATTCTTATTTTGTTTGAAAGGGGAGCATATCCTCTAGTGTTCCCATTCATTGTCACCAAGTCTAGATCTGATCATCACCTCAGAAATTAAGTTGATTTCCTTGTAATTAAGCAACACTGACGATGTTTAGAGTGACGAATGGTATAGTTATTAACCGACTTCAAAAAGAAAGAGGTTCTACATCCGGCTGTATGTATCTTTTTTTATAACTTATTCAGTCAAATGCAGCAAGTTGCTAGACGAATTCAAAACCTTAGCATCTTATCTAAATAGAGTATCGGGCTTATTAAAGTTACTATAATGCAGTTCGGCACCCGCGCTTTTGCGGGCAGGCACCAGGGGTCCGGACGTCTTAATAAAAGCTGTTCCCGGATCCCTCCTATTTAAGGCGCAGTACGGCACACCGTGTGGTTTTAGTCGGTTCTTTTCCGACACACCGCCCCACCGAAAACCCCGGTGGGGTGACGGACCGAGGTGGTTCCCACATGCACAAAAAAAAGGGGTAGGGTGGAAGAGAGGGAAAGGACGGGGGGGAGGTTAGGTCCTCCGGTAACCTCACTCACTCGAAAAGCAATGCAACATTGCTCCACTGCCGGTTTTCTGTGAGGCCGTGGTATCACTCCGATCGAGCAGGCCCATACGTGCCGAAGCATGGCTCTCCCACGATGTGACACTTTTAAAATAATAGTAAGCTAAGGTTTGTTTTGTTGACGATGCCAAACCTAAACCGCAAAAAGTAATACTTAGGGGTTTAACAGCTTAATTAAGAACGGAATATAAATGTAATGGAATATCTGATATTGCTGAAACCATATTTACGTACGTCGCAACCTACGTATTTGATATCAGAGCGAGTTTAGCTTAGCCTCGGAGCGGCATTTGGCTGCTTCGTCAGACATTAATTGATCAAACGCCGATGTGCTCGCTTTGTGATCATGTATGTTGGATATGTGTACCTACGATTACGGATGATTTCAAGCGTGAAAAGGGCTGCTTACAGTGTTTGAAAAATATTTGGAGTATAATTATATACAATGTGTTACAACAAGGTGTGGTCATATTTTACGAGCGTTATGAGTCGGCTAAAAAAAGTTGGTTCAGTCTAAAAATTTGATTTTGAAAATGCTTTTCCTGGCGTAGGTTTACATTTCTAAACAATTTCAACGTATTATTTTTTTTTCTGGACACAATATCATTGAAATATATAAATTTTGCTGATAAATCCGGACATTAAAATCCAAAGGGATTTTGGGGGAATAATAACCCAGTAGGCAACACTGCAGTAAATATGTAGGCATGGTTTGCTGTGGTAAGAGCACTATTGTCAAAGACAATTCCTTCCGCTAATTTGTATTACACTTTTTCCCCAAAAAATTCACAAGCTTAATAGTCTTTGTCTGGCAATGTTTTTATGCGTGTGCATTTCAATTTAACAGCGACCTGACTGTATCTATGTCTTATTTTATATGATAAATTAAAAAAAATCTTGCAGTGCTATTCAACTTAGAATATTACTTTAAAACATTAATCTTGGGGAGCCATGCTTCGGCACGTACGGCCGTCTTGACCGACTTGACTTGGCCTCAAAGAAAACCGGCGTGAAGCAATACTGATGTTGTGTTAGGCCGAGTCCCTAACTCCCCTCCCCCTTTTCCTACTCCTACCTCAAAGGCCAGCAATGCATTTGTGACTCTTGAGTTGCAGATGTTACTTACCATCAGGTGGCCCGTCTGCTCGTTTGCCCCCTAACCCGTAAAATAGAAACTGCAATTTTGACATAAATTCAAGATCTCTTTTCCACACCTGTCTCACGCAAAAAATCTCTTAATACTCCATTTGTGTAACTCTATACTCGTGTTTTGTATTACAAACTATGAACTAGCTCTTCTCCTTGTCTTCGCTTACGTTAAAGTTATTTTTCTATGAATGAGAAGTCCGTATGTCCTTTTTTGTACCCTTGACAACGTGTAGCACACTTCAGTTCCTAAGCGTAACAAAAAAAGAAAAATTAGCATATAATATAATATCACTAAGATTTTTTTTTTTATATTCATTAAAGCATGTGTATACTATATAAACGTCTACACATAATATGTGCGTCTAAACGATCCTCAGCATTCGTACGTCAGTTGCATTCTAATTAAACTGAGCCGATGTCTGATGCGCCTCCTGGCTGCTGGATTCATATTGTTTGTGTGAATACAAGCATTGCACATGTGTTTGCGGTTTACTTCTAATTGTATCTCGTAACATTTCCTGAATACTAACACATGAAATAATATTTGAAGCAGTCCAGATTTTATTAAACTAATTGTTTTTTTTATTTCTAGTATTGTTGTAAGTTTAATTTTAGGTTGAGTTGCCAACCTTTTACCTGCCACATCGATCTCTCGTGACTGCCTTGTGGTGTTTTTAAACCAACATATACTTTGGTATTACCCTTCTTCGAATGAGTATCTGTCGGAACTATCTGTGTGCTTACCACATCGAAGCTCTTATCCTCTTTGCCTTATGTACAGTCAACTTAAAAAAGAATACTCAGGTATTTATTAAACCAGTCAGGTGGCAAAAAGTTTACAGTCCTAAAAATTTAAAGGGGTAACCTTAGCCTTATTAAAATTGGGTTTACTATTTAAAGTTTTGATGTTACGTAGAATATTTCATGTCAAAGTCATATAACATACATACGAGTATATAATGTTTATTGACCATCAGAACTACAACAACAACCTTTTTTATTTGATAGAACATAATTAATAAAACGACATAATTAAGCAATGCGTCTGTCATGGTCGCGTACGGTTTCAGATATTAAAAGCACAGTTGAATAGAACAGAACTATGCGAGACGAGTTAACTAGTTTGTTTCGAGTTTGAGTTTATTATTGAAAACTATTGGTATATAAAGCTCTCTAAACTTCGATATTGTATTAGAACTTCGTTCTACATAAGCATATACATAACCTCTTTTACCCTTTGGTGGGTGAGGTGTATGATTTGTACGTTTCACAAGCTATGTCCTCTATGTATTTGGCAAGTTTCTCACATTACATCTTGAACCTGAGTTGACCGGCTTGAAGTTAGCGGCAAGTGACATCGCTGTGAACGTTTTTGCACCCAAATTGTTTAAAGAGGAAAGTTACTTCAAAGTTTTCGTTTATGCTAATAACACTTTGTTATTAAAACAATTTTACAGAAGCAAAAAGACATAGTTTTGTATTTGTTTTAGTTGTAGTAAACTCAGGAATAACAGAGAAAATCAAACTATCCCTACCAGTGGGGATAACTTGGTAGGGATATATGGAACAGGCGGAACGGATAATTTCTTAGTCTTATTTACTCCGCACCCACATGCCCATTATTTTTATTATATACACACTCAAGTCTTAAAAAGAATTAGGCGGTTATGTATAACAATTAATAAAATGTTTTACTATATATGTTTTACAGTACCTACTAAGTTGGCAAATAAGCACATTCCCTACCTGCAGATAAGCTTAATTTGATTGATTGATTACCCTCAGAGCTAAATGTGAGTGCGCTCAGCGAATAGGTATCTTTTAATGGTTCTAGCGACTGTAAACACTTCAATCAACCAATAAACTTTACCCAGGTTCATCTATAGACACTTTAATTATATTCAAATCCATAAAGTTTTGAGGCTTGTACTCGTAAAAATGTAGATAGGGATAAGCGTTTGTCTATAACTAAAAATGTAGATAGGGATAAGCGTTTGTCTATAACTAAAAATGTAGATAGGGATAAGCGTTTGTCTATAACTAAAAATGTAGATAGGGATAAGCGTTTGTCTATAACTAAAAATGTAGATAGGGATAAGCGTTTGTCTATAACTAAAAATAAAAATTAAAAGCGATGCATTTAGTAATGTTAACGCAATCAAATCATAATGACTTTATTATCAAGGTTGAAGATTAGCAATAACACTATAACAAATAACATATAAACTTGTACAATTTTAATACACAACATGTATCTGTAAAATGATTTGCATTAAGTGAATGTGAAATCCAGACATGTTAGCTAACACACGCCACTCGCTGCAATTTGACCTGCATAGCATTTACATTGGTATTTCAATTAAATCTAATAGTGCTAGCATTCACAACAGATATTTCTCTTTGATTATATATCATATATTTCCGAATTTAATGCTTTATAAGTTATTATCTATAGTGGGGTTGTTGCTACTCTGTATTTTTCAAGCGTTCAGGCAATTATTATTAATTTCTACTCTACTATTATTACTGTTTTTGTAATAGGTATCTTTAAGTCTGTAGTTTAACCACCACTGATGATGATAATTCAGAAACTCTAACACTTCCCTACACGATATCGTTTTATGCTAATAACACTTTTTTCAGACACAAAAATACATAGTTTTGTATTTGTTATAAGTTCTTAAGTTTCTTCTTTCTTTCTCAAGTTTATTTGATACTATTCGAGGTCTAGAAAATATGTAATATAAATAGTTGAAAAGTAAAACTAAAATTTAAATGTGAAGAAAAATGTTAACAGGTATGGTAGAGACGTTTGCACACGTTTGAAAACTACCCCTGTATCTCTAACACGATTCTTACAGTTTACATATACGTTGAAAGAGGTCCAGACATCCTCAGGAACGTTTGGCGTTTCGTTTGCTGCCGAACTGTTCCTGCGGATGCTTCGTACAGAGGCGAAACACGTTTCGTTATCGTTGGAGCAAACGAAAGATTGCACATTACTGGGTTTGAGGTACCTGCTACACTTGGTAAGCAGACTCGTTGTGACTGTGTTTAGTTGTCTTACGTTCTCTGTCTAACGCTTTTTGTTGACGTTTATTCTTGTTGATAAATCGAATGTAATTGGGCGGATTCCACTTCAATTGAAATTTTTCAAATTAATTGATAAGCCGGTTATTACCTAAGTATTATCCGTTATGATTGGTCGATTACTGTGGTATGAATGTATACAGTATAAAACAGTAATAATACAAGTTTAAAATGTTACAATTATAACGTACGCTGGCAGCTATAGAATATTGCGTAGATGAAGATGTCAAAATAATATTCCTCAACATATTATGTTCGATCTATATGTATTTCGATAAAACTTGAATATTTTACTAGTTTAGTCTGTATTTTTACTTGAAATGAAATATGTATTTATTTGTACAGGTCCAAAAGTAACTTTATGAATTTAGACAGTTTTATTAACATTTATCGTCAGTCCTGAAAAGCAATAAAAGATCGGACGAGGCAATAGAAAGATTACGGCTATTTTGCAATCATGATTATTACTTACAATAGTTGTGTTTAAAAATATCAGTAAGTAAGATTCTATACGCAATGCAACATACGTATGTATATTCAAATATAAATAAAGTCAATATATATAAATAAATAAAATACCAAATTAGTTTAAACTTCCATGGGTAATAGTGCATTCATAAAAAATATTTTAGACAGAGTGGCCAAGCGATTGAATCAATAGTTGTCAAATTAAAAGTTAAAGAAAATATCTTTATTTCATAAAATAGTTTGAAAATGCATTTTTTTTTAACTAAAAATGTTAGATCACAATGTCACCGTAACAATAGGTTGCTTTGTGGAAACTACTATAACAAATAATATATAAAATTAAATAACACCGTGTTGCAAATAAGTAAGATTGCTAGATAGCGATCTTACCTATTTATTTCCAAGTAGGTAAAATAAAGAGCGTAAGAATAGGTCAAGAGCTTCAAGATCTCTGAATATTAATAACGAAGTAGAGATTGCCTCGGTCGGGCAGACGGGTCATCTGATGGTAAATGACTACCGCCGCCCATGGGCTACTCAAAAGTCACAAGTGCCTTGCCAGCCTTTAAGGTGTGAGTCGGGAAGGCGGAAGAGGGGAAGAGGAGGGGAGAGGGAAGGGTTAGGGCTCCGGTAACCTCACTCACTCGACGAAAAGCAAAGTTTTCTGTGAGGCTGTGGTATCATTCATGCATGGCTCCCACGAAAATTTATTTTAGCCTTTTTCATTCATTTTTTTTTACCTATTCATTTGCAGTGTAAGTTGAACTGTCATTTGACTTTCTGTACCAGGAGAGTCATGTAGATTGATGTGGTCGTTTTCACGTAATTTTCAGCTTTTAATTTTAGCTTCCTGCACTTCTATAAACTTTAAATATTCCAAATAACTGCACGGATGGCGCTATGGTTTAAGTGGTCGTCTCACCACTACGCCGCGCCGAGTGTTGTGGGTTCAAATCCCACTCGGGCACACGGGATAAAATTGTCCTGAATCTGGGTGTTCTTTGTGCACAATCACTATTCAATAAAATAAGTTAATAGATATTGTTTTGACTGGTTATACCGGTAACGCAATACTATTCGATTCGGTCGATTGATAAATATTAACAAATAGTGGGATTATAAAAGGATAGGAATATGTTTAGAACGATTGACTTGAAAGCGAATAGAGGTACGAACAACTTGGCAGTTACTGTTAGTTACTGATTTTCATAGTTTAAATCAGTGGTTGTGAGACTGTTTCTTACAGTTTTGGTAGTCATTTAAGTAATCCCGTCCGAATAAAGGTTCTTTTTATTATAGTGTTAGGATCATTCTTTTTTTTAAATATGGGATAATTTATTAATCATTCAATAGTACGTTAGCAGTTGGTGGCGATGTTGCAAGTAAATACGTAATAATATATTGCTTTGGTTATGTTTTCACTTTCTACTTACTTAGATTAATACAATTAATAATTTATATTAATTAGCAGGTAGTTTTAGTATAAAATATTTATATAATGTTTATCATACAAATTGTTTATATACCTATGTTACCATACCATGAACAGATCCTTCTTGACTTGAATTCACAACAAAATGTCATCAAGTCCTGCCCTATCATAACTTTGTCGTATAAACTCCGTGCAATTATGCTAAACCCGTACACAGTACACACCCGTCCGCACATGAACAGCAATTAATTCGTCATTCTGTGCATATTGCGGAAACGTCGACGTGTCGGGGATCGGTTAGGGACCGTGACGTCATGACGTGTGTATTGATAGATCTGGCTCTCGTACACGGTTCGCTAGCTTTGAATGCCTGAATACCAGGCCTTTATAGGTTTAAGGAGGAAGGAAACTGATTCGGGAATGTTTTGTGACGGGCGCACTATTGTTTTAGGTTGTACGAGAGCACTATCTAAATGCTGGTCACTTTGATAGGACAGGTCAGTCCGAGTATTGGTTGATTGTAGAGATTTATGAAGTGTGAAATGCGTGGACATAGCTATATAATAGAGGGGTTGATGATAGGTCTATGCAGAGTTAAAGACGAGAGAGATTGATTAGTTTGACACAACAATTGAATAGTTTTTGCAAATATGTTGCAGGAAAGCAAAAAGCCGAAAACTAGTTTGCACATGGATCGAAGCTTCTAATGTGCTACGCCAGGGGGTCAGAGTAGCATTAAAAAACCAGTAGTTTAAAGTTTACTATAATGATCTCCTTTCTAAATCAAAATTCAACCCATGTGTTAGTTTAAACAAAGGTGAGATAGAGTATTTAATTTTACTAAACCGAGAGATTCAAAGAAGAAAAGAGCCGAAGACAGAAGCAGCCATAAACTTAGTTTATGGAAGCAGCACATACTAATCATAGTCATAATAATACTTATTTCCATATATATCACTCAAGGATGAAATTTATTTCAAGGGAGCATTCATATGCAGGACATGGTGACGTGTTATAAATACCTTCGGTATGAAATTTGTACGTTTGAATGTGATTTATCCTGAATGGGTCCGTAAAATTTATTCAAGTAAAGGGTCACTTTTGAAAGAGAGATTTTAAATTGAATTTACGGTTTCCGACGGTTTTGTGAGTATGATTTAGAATATTTTAAAGTTGAAGTATATTAAGCGGTTGGACGACGAGAAATCTTTGAAACTTTAAACTTATGCTACATAATTTTAGTTTAGTTGGTACAGACAAAATTATGAGTTTGTGTTTCTTATGTTCCTAGAAGTATTTTGACCATATAAATATGTAGGAAAACTAAGCTCGCAGACAATTCTGGCTGCTAAACTATCATAATACTACAGTTTGAGATTTAGACTTAATTGCGAATTGAGTATTTATAATACTGCTTCTACTTGACTTAAATTAATCAAACAATAGATATTTAAAAGGTGAAAGAAAGGAATTAATACAGTGGATACAGTTGAATACAGTTATCATTGTATAAAATAGATATATTCGAGGGATCATAGATATTACTCTCCGCACAAAATTCGTAGCTGTTATCTTCAACCTAGAACTCCATTAGTATAATCCAGAAATATAAAACAGAATATTTTAATACTGTACCATTTAGGAAAACATGTGTATAACTGCAACAATAGTATTAGAAAACAGTAATAAACAAAGAAGTACATAATGGTTTGTAGCATATAAGATCATACGCCTTCATCTTTCGTAATATCGCGGCTGTAAATTATAATAAAACAAAATCATTATCCTCCTTCTGGGTCGATTTGGTAATAATTGTTGTAATATTTGCTTAAAAAACACGAAATAACAACGAATTTAGATAAAAAAATCTTTTTAACAAAAAAATAAACCGACGAAAAGAACTAAAAAGCAAAAAATAAAAACTATCTAATTTTATATAAACTTATTTTGAGTCGGCGCCAAACAACAAACTGATTAATTATCAAAATTTTATTTGGCGCCGACTCAAAATAAGTTTATATAAAATTAGATAGTTTATGTAAATAAGCTCAATACTTAAGACTTAAGGTTTATTTATTTTTTGCTTTTTAGTTCTTTTCGTCGGTTTAATTTTTTGTTAAAAAGATTTTATTTTATGGTTTTGTTCATCATCATGATGATGATGATGAAAAATGATGATGATTTCTAAACGCAATACCTGATAAAGTAATGAAAAGTAAACAGAAACACTATTCGTTCCTACAATTTTCGAGGGTTTCTCTCAATTTTTTCAGGATCCCATCATCAGATCCTGACTTCCTTGACATGGGACCACCCTTGAGGTATATCCTATCTAACAAAAAAAGAATAATCAAAATCGGTTATTAAATAACGGAGTGAGGGCTGAACAGACATAAAAAAAAAAATATTATACGGTCGAATTGAGAACCTCCTTTTTTTTCGTTGGTTAATAAATAATCTTTATTCTTTAAAAAGTGCATGACAAAAAAAAACCATATTATTACCTAAACTCGTACAATTTTATGTCCACCCGCAGTCAACGGCACGACAGACACTCACTCCCGAGTTAGGAATGAACCTGCATTACGGGTAGTCAGAGCTGCTGCGCCGATGTCCGCACAGTATATCACAAAATATTTTGCTTAACATGTAATAGTGGTGGTATTGAAATTTGGCTCCTAAACTAGGTATGACTGTTTATTAGCAACCAGTAGTAAACTAAAAACTAAAGTAAAGTAAAGTAGATTATACTCTATATACACCTAATAATGTTAATGATGTTCTTAGAAATCAGAAATCATATTTGACCATCAATTGTACCTATGTATCACAATGAATTTCAGTTTTCTGATTTCTTTTTTTTTACAAAATCTCAATATCAGTGGTGTCAGCAGCGGCAGCGGTACTTACTAACACAAAACCAACATTACGCTAGAAGTACGTCGACTTCGCTCATCTCTGAGCGAGCTGCTACCCCAGTGTAGCGGCCCCACCGTATTACATAATAGCTTAACGCTGAAATGCACTGAAATGATGTTTGCATTCACTGCACTCCCCAACGTTATTTGATGACGTTTCAAAGGACTTTTGCGATGCAGCTACCCATACATATCATTCAATACGCCGAACGTGCACCATTGATTCGACTGATCGCACACGAGGAACGCTTTACGTTCTGAACTCTTCTTATTTGTAACCGACTCATGTAGTGTTAGTAGGTGTGAGTTATACGCGGAGAAAATACTGATCTATTTGATTTTCTGAAAAGCTGAAGAGTTTTTTGTTTGTTTAAACGTGCTAATCTCTGGAACTACCCATCAGATTCATAAAAATCTTTTTGTATTCGATAGAGTATTCACTGAGGAACATTATAGGCTATGTAACACCACGCTACGACCCTTAGGAACGGAGTAGTAGACCATAAAAAGTGGTAGAACTACTGGGAACGGTTAGTAAACACATATTACTAGGACCATCTCGGTCACACGGTTCCAAATCAAATCAAAATCATTTATTTCAATTAAACCACTATAGGTATTTTTGAATTTTCAGGAGTAGTAGTCAGTCAGACTAAGTCAGTAGTGAAGCTATCCTGTTCCAATACGTAGATCCTGTAGAGAAGAACAGGCAAGAAACACTAAGGACAATCTTTTTCAATATGTTTTTACAAGTCTCTGGTACCATTGCTTATATGCGCAAATTGTTAAATGTGAGGATAATGTAAAGTATTAATTTAAACTATAACAGTCGCGCAAACTAGTACTATATGTAAGTAATAGCAGTTCGGAGATGACCAGCCCCAACCAACGGCACTCGTTCACGAGCATGACGCACGTGCCAGC
The DNA here is from genome assembly GCA_949752705.1 of Callimorpha dominula. Classification (NCBI taxonomy): domain Eukaryota; kingdom Metazoa; phylum Arthropoda; class Insecta; order Lepidoptera; family Erebidae; genus Callimorpha; species Callimorpha dominula. The sequence goes on from OX456993.1 coordinate 22,446,637, forward strand.
CATCGTCCACTTCAGCCATATCAAAGGGACCGAACGACCCGACACATACGCATCGGCAGAGTGCCTAAATGTTGAAATAACAAATCTTTCAAACGATGCAGGCCAGAAATTTATTTTATTTTTGGGTTTATAAGGTCTTAAGTCGTTTAAAAGTTAATTTACCCGCGAAATCAGTAACAAGAGAGTGAGAAGGATTAACGAGTCCAATTCACTCTTTTGCTATAATGCATGTTCACTAACAACTTTGGAACGCATCTGGTTACACAAGAGCCATTCAAACACCCTATTTATCAATATAATTGCTGTGATTATGTGTATTATATTAACGTAAACTTGGAGCTAATATGGTAGGGTATATTAAAGTCAATATCCACTGTGTATAATGATCTAATTTTAGTTAATGTGGCTGCAGCATTTTTTGGTAGCAAGGTAGGTACTAAATAATTCTGCTAAACCTTCTTACATAACTGTATACTAATCAGAAATTCATTCAGTAATCACAGGAACTATCTCTACAACTATTGTTGTACAAACACTTGACCAATTTAAACGCGGCTTAAATCCACCGCGCATTCATCACAGAATATTGGCTAACATGAAAACATTGTATTTTAGATTTTATTGCTGTTAATAGAAGATCTATAAGTTCCCATGATAACGAGTAGATGATCACTGCGTATTCGAGCGTGTGTTTCATTAGACACAATTAATTTGTAGGCGAAGGGGTGAAGCAAGTAATCAGCTCGTCAGTTACCAAATATGACAGGCCTTATTGCAGTTATCTTAAGGTTCAAAATTCCTATGACAATTTAGACTTGATTTGGAGACATCGCGTAATTTGTCTAACGGTGTTGATTAGTTTTTGTTTACCTATTGTATACATTTTGTTAATGATTTCACATTATAATAATAGAGAAAATTCTGAAAAAGCTCAAAGCCTATTAAACGGCGTTTTTTTTTTCGATTATGCTGTCCATTATAGTAATATGCTATGCAGTCAGTATAATCGTATGATGACCCGTGCGCCATATTAATTCCTCGTAACCATTTGTTTTAAGGAAATAAGTAGTAAACAGTCGACGTGACCAAAACTTAGCTACACGAACTCGCAACCTCTATGTGCAAAGAAAAGAATAAATATTTTCAAAACAACATTTAGTACCTAGGGCTACAATAGGAACAGCTACCTGTTCCTATTGTAGTCCTACCGCATATTATGTGGATGACTTAAAATATCCATAATTTCGGATGTATCTACTGTAAAGTCTGGACTTTACAGTAGTCACATATACTGATATACAGTATATATTTTGATATTCTTTCAAACACTTTGATCATCAAATTCCTACCATACGGAAAACCATTGATTGTAGATTATTATTATTCTACCATAACATACATTTTTTTTTATGTAGGTAATACATTCACATGCGGGAGAGATGTGAATGTATTGTTTATATAGATATAACATCAAAACTGAAATTAATCACTGCCATCACAACCGGTTAGCGTACAAAGAAACCCAAAGCTTACAGAAGTAATTTTTCATACAAATGTTTTCACAATATGTCGTAAATTATAAGGGTAGGTAATTGTTTTTCTCGTTTCTTTTACTATTATTCTTCAAAAATAGTGCGTACGTGGTCCATTCCATTTGTAAATACACTTAGATTAGTGAAAACAAGATAAGAAGTACATTTTCTGCGAAATAGCTGCCAAATATTTAAAATACATAACAGTCATGTGGAATGGATAAATGCTTTAAATACAGAAAAGTAGAGAGGTAGATTAAATTTTAATTATCTGATTTTGTAACGCAATATTTTATTAAATATGTAAATCCTAAAAACGAATTTAAAGTAAATGTATGTGTAAAAATGTAACGACCTACTTCAAGTTTCCATTCTATATTAACTTTCGTTCGCGGCTTCGCACGCGTATTTGTAGATTTATGCCCGGTTCCTATAATCAAGAAACGATTCGTTTTGCTTAAGGACAGTAATTAAGCCATAAGGAAGGTAACATTAGCCAATTAATTTATTATCCCTCGATAATACTACTTTTTTTCGAGATCAAAGGTACTCATATCCTTTTCTGTACTCCTGACTACGTGTATGCAAAAGTTTATGATACGAGGGCGGCACTGAAAATTTCCGGAATCAAGGAAGTGACACAACATTACTATTTAAAAATGTATTTATTGCTTTTCGATGTATTCTCCGCAAAATTTGACACATTTTTCCATACGATGAACCAATCATTGAAGCAACCATTCCATTCGGAAGTTGGGGTCTCCAAAATTGCCGTTTTGTAGGCGTCCACAGCTTCTTCAAGTGATGAAAATCTCTGACCACGCAATTTATTCTTTATTTTAGGGAAAGTATCACTGCAACACTCCGTGAACGAACAATTTTTGTTGGCTTTAACTCATTTTCGAACACCCAAACTCGTGACTGGTTTTTTGTTTCGGGTTGGTACGCATATATCCAGGATTCGTCACCAGATACGATGTTGTATACAGCATTTGAGGATCCTGCGTGGAATCTTTCGAGAGTTCTGACGCACCAAGTAACGCGAGCCGCTTTTTGCTCTTCACAGAGCGAATGCGGTATCCATCGGGAAAACAACTTTTTTACACCTAATTGTTCATGCAAGATTATTTGTATTTGACTTATGCCAATGTCTAAAGTTGCCTGAATTTCGCGGTATGTCACATGCCGATCTTCCTCAATCAGCTTACGCACAGCATCAACGTTTTCTTGGGTGACTGCAGTTTTTGGACGACCTTGACGGGGATCATCACTGAGCTTGACACGTCCACGTTGAAATTCAGCAAACCAGCGATAAATTGTGGTTTTGGATAGGGCTTCATCACCAAATGCAGAAATCATCCGGTCAACACACTGTTTTTGTGTTAAACCACTTCGAAAGTCATAATAAATCATCGCTCTTAAATTTTCTCGAGTCAATTCCATTTTCTCAACGACTAAACAAGTTTGACAAAACCTTGTGACAAGACCGAGAATCTTTTTTTAAATAAATAAATGGTATTCGATTTTTAAAACCAAGGAGTTTTCAATTAACAAGATTTTAATATGACAGAAACAGTGGTAATATTCCATTCCCGATACTTTTAGTGCAGCCCTCGTAATAGACTGATTAGTTAAGGCGTTAAAGCGTAAAAAACAAACAATCTCGCTTTCGCATTTCGAGGGCCTCGTTTGCCACAATAAAGAGTATCCTATGTTAATCCGGGTCATGAACTATCTATGTGACAAATAACATCCAAATCCGTTCAGCCGGTTTTGCGTGAGAAAGGGATTGGGGTTGCGGGTTTATAATGTTAGTAAGATTAGTAAGGATAATTCAAAGACTAAGGGTATAATGCATCCGTTTTTCGTTTTTTTAAAGGCAACTCCCTCCCGCATTAGGAATATTCCTGGGTCGCGAGAGGCTTTACACACATTCAAATAACGGACACAAAGAACACCCAAACTCGGAACAACTATGTGTGGATCACACTAATTTTTGTCCGTAGTGGCGAGGTAACCACTTGAAACTTAGGTTTTTATTTATCGTTTATATTGTAAGTATGTTAAAACGTTTGTTAAAGATACACAGTTTTAATCACGTGTGTATTTCGCCGATGCCCGATTAGTTTAGGACAGAGACCCTTTTTCAAGGAGTGAAGCGTTGTTAATAACTACACCGCAACGGAAACGCAACCATCTACATCTGCACGTTACGAAAGACAAAATAACTTGAACTTGACTGGTTTGAATTAAAACCTCCTCCCCAAAAGAGATTCAATATTACAACAAAATTTAATAGTATAAAAACTATACACCAGACATTGCCAATGATTATTCAATAACATAGACACGTAATGTCATTAAAAATATTATTACCAATAAATCATTTACCTATTTATTCAAAACTGTGTAACATTATCCAGATATTGCGTGTATATCAACAGACACGATACCTTTACGTCTTAATCAATATACTGTAATTGAGTATTCAATGTAAATTGAATTGCGTGCAATTACTAAATGGAAATTGAAACTACCTTACTGAGTTCAAATAGACGTGCGGTGTCAGGTATTAACTGTCACTGTTATATTATCAAATGTACAACAGGAGCTGTTAGGTATACGATTCAATTTACATGGAGATGGTTTTGGTGAATATTACAAACCCGATTTACAATACCTAAATTACAGTGTTGGTTTATAATATTAAGAGTCTGTTCACGTTATTACTTCGAGATTTCTAGGTTCAGGTTTATTGCCATCTTAAGTATTTGTATCTTGCGGATTAAGTAGAAAACGGTATACTAATGCAAAGGGTTTGCAACTCAATCACAAACTAAACACGTACATCCTTGGACTATAAAAAGTACATTTAAATAACACGTACATAAACAAAGGCTCTGAAGGTAGGTGTCCGAATTTTCTAAGATGTAGGTGCCGTGCTTATCCATATTTCTTAAATCTAAGTATGCGGTCTGTACAGTGTTCGCGTCTGAACAATAACTACGATAAATCCAACCTTTTGGCACAATGTTGGAACGGGGTATTAATAAGCGGTTTATTCGCTTAGGCTTTCGATAGCACTGCGGTTTGTTGTTGCAGTTAATTGTGATACTTTTTGCGGTTTACTTAGTTATGTTGGTATTAATTCGGTTCGCAATTTGTTGAAGAAACAGAGATATACGATTATCTGTATATCTTTATTATAAATAGACGTATGACGACTACTTCTTCCTTCTGATATCACTACGTTTACGACTATAGTGGGTTCATCCACAATCTTTTAAACAGGTGTAAACTTACCTGTTTAAAAGATTGTGGATGAACCCACTTTTGGATTTTAAAAGAAAATTCCCTTTCACACCGCGTAATTCGTGTAAACTTTTACGCCTATTCTTTCCCAGTTTTAATATTTATTCTGTATGTAATATTGAAATCGAACAAAAAGTATTTTAAAAAGTATCTTATTTCCCGTCACTCAACACCCACGTAAGTACTATTACAGCTGCGGGGAATACATTTGTGTCCTTTTAGTAAAAAATGTGTCTAAATGCGAAGTGACAACAAACAATGAGAAAGCTTTTAAATATAAAATAGTTATTCAACAATAAATTTACATCATTTTTTCTACAAGTAAACCTTCTACATTGACTGTACTATATATTATTATAACTGTACTTATAGCGAGCCATTCTCTAATGCTGCGTTCCAATAAACAAAAAACTAAATTTCGTTGAATTTTCAATGAAAATTTTACCGTCCGTAAGAATGTATTATTATTTAATGTCCGTCGATTCTTGTTTATTGGAACGCGGCATATGAGAAAAACACAAACGACTGTTGCTTCTTGTTTTGCATCTTCGTCTTCACTATATCTTAATAATAAGAGTCACTCTCGATATATTCGGTCGCTCGTTCGATAGTAAATTGAATGTGAAGCGAGTGGTCTGCCAAGATCTAATTATAATAGCTTTTGTTGTACGATCGGCTATCGGGTCTAATGAAAGAGGTCGAATGACTCGACCGAGGAGAGTACTCCGCTGAATCAGTCTTTATTACTTGTTGAAAGATTTGTTTAAGATTTCTCCAAAGAGACGGTGACGAGAAGATAGACGATGATGTGTACTATTAGCTATTATTGTAATATTGCTCTTCGCACTGTCGTAATATAGTCATTTGATATATTTGTTCTGGGAGGTTGCTTCGGTCGTAGGATTCGCTTTCATGATTTTAGCTCAGCAATTGTGTTATCTCTCGTGATGATGTAATCTTACTCTTCGGTCGATACATATGGTATTACAAACAATTCATAAGTTAAAGCCTTTTGTCTCTTCAGCAGGTAAGCTTTTAGCACCTTAAGTTTCGGCCATTCCTTAGAAACCTAAGAAATGTCACGTCATCGCGTCATTTCATCGTCTTAAATAGAAGAAAGATGTGATGAATGCCTTTAAGACAGTAAGTTGGTTTTCCATCCAAGCCATCGATCAATAATAGAGTTATAGTTATAGCTCCCTATATTTTTTTAAATTGAAAAGAGATCATTGAAAGCGTCTACCGATTGCAGACTAAATTATATATGTATGAGTTTTGAACTGTTTGTGTTAACTTCTGACTACACTGCAAGTTGATTCTTATTTTAATGTTTGTTTTTTTTATTTAAATAGGTTACGTCTATTGTACATCGCAAGGTTGACGAATAAGTATAAATAAAAAAAATAAAATAACCCCGACTCAAAAATCACTTCAACGGTTAAAAAAGAGCTGATGACCTTAGAACAGCTGAACAGATTTTCTTGAATTATAGCTAAGAACACTAACACTCTGAAATCAGTCACCTTTCAAACAAAACAAAACTTGAAAAAAATCAAAATGGGTTCATCAGTTTAGGAGCTATAATGCCACAGACATACATACACACACGTTAAATTTAGAACACTTTTTGCGTTGCGGATTAAAAATATAGGTACACTGACTGTAACGTAAATATTCCTAACGTTTTCATCTCCTACCAGATGACGCAGGTACTTACCGGATACGACTGTTTCGGGAAGTATCTGTTGGATAGGCCGGTAACCAACGCCTGCGTGCTACCACTGCGGGGGCTGCCGCGAGGATAGCACACTCCACGTTCCAGTTGAGTGTCCTGCATGGACCTCGCAACCGCCGCAGTTGTAGGTAACCTCTCGACGGAGACCATGATTATGTCCATGCTCCAGAGCGAGAGCGTGTGCGATTCCCCCGCCTCGTTTTGCGAAGACGTAATGTATGCCAAAAAGGTGGCGGAAAGGGAACTGGAGATAACAAGTACTAATTATCTCGCCTTTTTCTTCATTTCGTTGTTGTTTTTATCTACATTTCGTATCTCATGCGGCTAATTGGCAATATAAAAGAATGAGGGCAAGTAGAGTTATGTGTATCGATAATTAAAATTAGCCATGAAAATAGATTGATATTCCTAAACCACTTACAAATATTCGTTTTTAATTGCAACCTTTTTTTACCCTACTGCGCTTCTATTGGTCGTAGCGTGATGTTATATAGCTTATAGCTTTCCTCGATAAATGGGCTATCCAACGTTAAAAGATTTTGTTAATTCGAACCAGTAGTTCCTGAGATTAGCTCGTTCAACCAAACAAATAAACTCTTCAACTTTAATATATTAGTATAGATACTATACAATTGTTAGGACCTACACCCATCTCATGGAAAAGTATTTATAGTAAATTATATACGAATGAAAATGTGTTGTTACAGAATTATTCATTAAAGGGTTTCCGCAGTATCGGCCGATCCCATCTGGAGTGAAAGGGTTCATTTGTACTTCGTGCCAGATAACTGAAGTTCATAATTTTAATCTACTCACCATCTTTGTGAATTATTTTGTGGGTTCATTTTGTGTGTTTTATTTTAGGAGTTTTGTTTAAAACAGACTTTACAATTACATATGATTCACAGCCACAGACACGCGTGGTCGGGTAGCTAGTAAATATATAAAATATACTTGTAGTCCGGGCACCAGAGCGTTTGAGGGTGGCGGTCTTTTAAAACAATACGATAATTGACTTAAAATTTAAAGAAAAATACGTAGAATAACATACTAAAGTGTCTACTTCGACGGAGATACGCGTCATTGTTTATTATTGCAAAATAACATGAAAATAGGTTTTTTTTTCGGTTTTCATTAAAAATCTAGAAAAGTATTGCTTTTAGAGCAAAATGTTAAATGCAAAAGCTGTTAAGCCGTCGATTCTGAATAAGAATTAGGCGGTAAAAAAAATTAGAAAATTGTTTCCATTGTTTAAATAAGCGAGAAAGATGAAAAATGCAAAGAAATTAAAATGCCTGAAAATGCACGTTGCAATATTCAAAATTGAATGAAAATCGTATACGTTACAGACATTAGCATGTTTTTCATTGTACGCCAAGTCAGATCGCGAAATTTTAAAATTGTAAAATTATATATCGTCGTATCTTCGTTGAAGTAGACACTTTATGTCAACAGAAAAATAAATTTTTCTGGGTCTATAATTCATGTGTTTAGTGACACCATTCCCCGTACAAACTCAACCATGTCTAAATCATCATCGAGGTTTCCATTTTCGGACATAATTGTGTTATTTTAGCTTACGTTGCTCCTTCCTCCTTCTAATCAGTTTAAAATTATCAGTATTGTATTTAATTCAACATAAATAAAAACCGGCAAACGATCATCTAATATTTATCTAAATTATTTATTAATAAATAAACATTTCAGTTTTGTTTACCTGCCGTTTAATTTCATTCGCTATTCGACCGAGTTGGCACGTATGCCGATTGGCACTGGTTCGATTCCTGAGATGTTTTATAGGCAATTGTTTCAGTCTGGCTCTCTGCTAAGAACAAAGTCTAGTGACGACGGCATAATTAAACAAAATAGTTTATAGGTACGGGTACTTTTAACTTTTGATAATTAAATGATTGTCATGGTTAAGATAATTATTCTAGTTATTAACACTATTGTTAAGGTCATTTTATAATAAGTTCTGTAACGTCAGATTTTGACAGGACAGGCACAGTAGATTTCTTCTAATTTCTACTACGATGTGCTCACGATTAGGGAAATACATATTTTTGAACATCGTATTAAAGCCGCTTGTTTATCGGTCTTTTTATAGGATTAACATTGGTGAGTGTGCGAAAGCTCTGTTCTGACTAATTGAACCCTCAGCATTCCTTCATCGGAAAACTTGACGCAGACGGACAGACCACCCTTTTATTGTCGATGCAACAAAAAGTCGAACTAAACGCTTTGACAGCTCCTTTTTGGTTCGGGTCGCCAAAGACTGGAATGAACTGCCTGAATCTCTTTTTGGAAGACAACTGCCTATTCCATTACCCAATAAAAAAAAAAATGGAGTCACCTGACCACCTTACAAAAGACTTCGGTTTACTAGCATAGCTAGCATTGTATTTCTGTTGGTGACTAGGTCACCAGATTTTAACGAAAGGAATAGAGTAAGGCACGCGCTAGTTACACCCAATGGTTTGCGACTATGCAGAGGCTGGTAAATGCTTAGATATAGAGTAGAGTCTCCTTTGACTGGTCAAAGTATACTCTACTGTCCATTTTATTGGTTATGGGTGACAGTACCGCGTCACAAGGGTAATCCACAGTGCTCGACTTCTGTTGTTGAATGAAGGGTAGGTTGGTAATTCGCCACCGAACTCGCTCCACGACCGCGGCGCTGGCGCCGCGACCTGTAGCTATATTTCATGGAGGCGAACGGACGTTCCTTTAGACCCGTTAACATTTTATAGCAGTGTGGTGATTGTGGACTTAAAGTGCCTTGCACGCCTGGATTACCCCCCCTGACCTGCGTCATCAGTCTTTCGAGGTAGGGGGTGTTCTTTTACCCTCCAGAAGATAGCAGAGACGAGTGTATTCCACCCACAACCACTTCACAATCATTCGGGTTCACAAAATCCGCTAGCTTAAATTATACACACAGTGTTAACTAAAATTGCAATTTGCGAGTATTTTGTATCAAGAATATGATAATACTACAGCCAAGTGTCCACGAAATAGATAAAGTTATTGTATGTATCGATTGTTGCGAAAACAGACAACAGACATACTTATTTTATATACAAGGTGTACAATACATGTTTGACTACCCCTTAAAGGTTAGGGCGCATGTAGATATGAGATCACATCGTGTGTTTTAAGGTAGTCGGACCATTTGGATAGTGAGCTTTGTTTAAAATCTATCGCTTGGAAGTACCAAGCAAATACTACTAAAGCACTTTATTTTCTACTGTGCTCTATGTATATACAGGATGGAAACGTTAGATAAGTGTGTCTAGACGATTATTTTGTCAAAATTAAAGTTATTACAAAACTTTAAATTAATATGGAATCCGCATCATCTAATGTATAAAATAGCATAATATATAACGACGGAGCTTAATAGTTATCATTTATTTAATGAATTACTGTTCAATTTCGACCTCAGGGGCTATCATCACCCTAGCTTTAATTGTGAAGAATATTAAGGATACCAGCAGCGCCCTGCGGTTTCACCCGCGTGAGTCCCGATCCCGTGGGAATATCGGAACAAAAAGTAGCCTATATGATAAGACAGGTCTCCAGCTATTTACATACCAAGATTCATCGCAATCGGTTCAGTGGTTTTGGCGTGAAAGATTAACAAACATCCATCCATCCATCCATCCATCCAAACTTTCACATTTATAATATTAGTGGGATAGTGATTAATTAGATGTTTTGTTTCTAAATCATTAATTCAATAGATTTCAATGAACATGATCATACAATTAATGGCATGAATTGCTTTGATGTTATCATTGATCGAATATTATTTCAGCATTAAGACATTTATTCACAAAGGCTTATAATTGGCCTAGTTTAGTATCTATCATGGTTGGCATAGTTCTACTCAAATATTATATTATATTATTGAACTAAAGTTCACATCGCACTTAGCTTGCCTAGACCTTACCTCTTGCTTATAAAATTAGGTTATATGATGTCAACCCTTGTTATAAAAATACGCCTGGATAGAGTTTTCTTTTTGTCTTTTTACACATATTACTGGTAATATGGGTCACATATAAATAGCGGACCGGTTAAACCCTTCATCAAAGCTCAATACTAGTACAGTCTCTCTTAAATTTTATGAAATAACTCTAAAGTGCGTCTTTAAAAATTACCTTATGTAAGATTGTGGGTCAAGAATGTAAGATTGATGAACTAATGAAGTGAAGAATGATTAAATAAAAAAACGGTGTAGTGTCAAGAATTTGCAAAGGAATGTTACAATGATTTAGGCAAGTAAAAAGGATGGAAGAGCGAATGTCTAAAGGAATTAAGAGACCCTGTAAGTGGGAGTTCAGGTCAGCAGTATACTGAAGAAGGGCCAAGTTAAAAGCACCCTTAACAGGAGAGCTGCAATGAAAAGTCTAATGAATGTTAAATAGACGCAAGTTATATGTCAGGATCGTGACAGGTAAGTGGCGGTCTAACGTCTTTGCCTAGCCCGGATGGGAATAAAGCGTGAAAAAATGTATGTAAGATTGTTTTCTTCGTTAAATACCAAGTGTCTAGCGGATACAGAATTTATCAATAATTGTGACTGACATGCGTAGAGATAACTTGACGTAATTTTATTAATAAGAGATCGAGAGATTATCCCGCTTTGGTCTACCACTATACCCTTCCCGTAGTAAAGTAAATCTGAGGCTAGACATTTTGGCTTGAAGCGAATACAAGAAGGAAGTCTCCTTCCTGTATTCGCTTCAAGCCGAAATTACAAGTAGTCACTTGTAATTAGCACTATTATCATTATTATCTTTCTGTTCGTCAGCACGGTGAACAGAACTTCATAGATAAAGGATAAGCAACGCTTGGGTTTTTTATACCACATCGTTCGCAAACAAGCATACGGCCCGCCTGATGGTAAGCAGTTACCGTAGCCTATAGATGCTTGCAATTCCAGGGGAATCCCATGCGCGTTGCTGACCCTATAAAATGACCTCATACTGTAGTTCCTCGAGAATACCTCCGCTCATTCCACAGCCAGAGCGTTCGTGGGATGAAATTCCTCTGGAACCGTACCGTTCGCGACCATTTAGGTTCCAAGGTGTGAGGATTAAACGCCCTGCCAACGGCGAGCGGTGCGGCTATATGATACGCGTTATCCACAAAAATACAATAACTTCCAAGTACTCAAAAGAGCTGATGTGATGAAAGCTATGAAAACTAAGTAAAATCTATAAAATAGTTTCTTTATCCGCTCATTACATTAAACTTCATACCTCGGGAAGGGTCCAGTAGAGATCGTATTGGCGATAGGAGCGTCATTTCAATAAACGTCTATTCCAGTAGGCCCGAAACGCCTCAGACCTTCTATTAGATCGTATCTACACTAACTTGTTATTTTAAACTCGAGAAGTCGAGACGTTCCGGTCCAGTTTTTTCGAGGTATTTTGTGAAAAATGTCTGGTTCGTCTGGGTGGGCTCTAAATAGTATGCATGAAACTATAATGTCGTAACCAATTAGTTTATACTGAAAATCGCCTGGTGGTCGAAATTTAACCATAATTCATTAAATTTGGAATGTTTTATGGTAAATGAGTACCGCCGCCCATGGACACTTGCAACTCAAGTGTCGCAAGTGCGTTGCCGGCCTTTCAGATGGGAGGAGGGGAGGAGGGGGGGGGAAAGGGTTATAACCCTTCAGTAACCTTACTCACTCAGCGAAAAACAATGTCATCATTGCTTCACTGCCGGTTTTCTGTGAGGCCTTGGTATCACTCCGGTCGAGCCACCCCATACGTGCCGAAGCATGGCTCTCCCACGATCAACTGTTTTCACATAATTTTTAAATTTTAAATACATGTTTTATTAAAATGTAAGCTTTCTACACTTCTTCTCCATATAAACTATATGAATAAACAATAAAAAAATACTATATTTTCAATATAAGTATTTTAAAATATGCTTGAAAGGTTTACAAAAAATTATCATCAAGTATCAATATAATCTATACTAATACTATAAAGCTGAAGAGTTTGTTTGTTTGCTTGAACGCGCTAATCTCAGGAACTACTGATTCGAATGGAAAAATTCTTATAGTGTTGGATAGCCCATTTATTTAGGAAGGCAGTAGGCTATATGACATTACGATATGGCCAATAAGAGCAGAGCAGTGACCATTAATGCAGGTGAATCTGCGGGGACGGCTAGTAAGATATAAATTTATAAAGACATGCTACGTAAAACATGTTACTTGCTGTCCACGCCAACGTGATATATAATGCAAGTAGTGTTGATTAGTATTCATTATTTGTATTTAAAATGGAAATCCGGTTGTATTTTTTTTCTCTTTTTTTAAACAAACATAACTTTTTTTTTATGGTATAGGGAGCAAACGAGCAGACCGGTAACCTGATGGTAAATGACTACCGCCGCCCATGGGCACCTATAACTCAAGAGTCACAAGTGCGTTGCCGCCCTTTAAGGTGGGAGTAGGAGAAGAGGGGGATGGGGGGAAGAGTGGGAAAAGGGGAGAGGGGAAGGACGGGAATAGGGGAGAGGTAAGGGTTAGGGCCTCCGGTAACCTCACTCACACGGCGAAATGCAATACACGCATTGCTTCACTGCCGGTTTTCTGTGAGGCCGTGGTATCGAGCGGAGTCGAGCCGGCCTATACGTGCCGAAGCATGGCTCTCCCACGTTACTATGGGCCTCTATGCATATATTATGGAGAGGCGATCGCGGTGGCTTACTGACGCTAACAACTTGATTGTTGAAATACTTCATGCCCTTTTTGAAGAACAGATTGAAATAAAATCACTGTTCTAGTCAAGAACTATTATTTTTATTGTTCGTAAATTCGCAATCAATGGCGAAGATCAAATAGAGGAAGACACCAAGAAAATCGCTAAGAATAAACCTTGTTTTTCTTAGAACATCGTAGACATGTATACTGAAGTTGTTGGTTAACTTTAGTATTAATTTAAGTGCTTATCTGAGATCAGTGTGAGGGTAAAACTTTTTAATTGAGATTATCAGGATGGAATAAAAGCTAAGTGTGTATTACTTTGTTCACCCAAAGAAAAAGAGTACGAATATTACTTAGAGATAATATCAGTTTATTTTTCTGTGGTATTTTTAGTAAATGGTATTTGTGGGCGTTTTTTTTTTAAGAATACAAGTGACGCGGGTCAGACATTACTAGTATTCCTGTTAACCTCTCCCACTAAGCTAAGTGCGTGTGTTTGGAGTGTGTTCACGTCGGTAATGCACTGAGTGGATTCGAACCCTCAACCACTTGATCGCAAGTCCGACGCCTTAGCCATTACGCTAACCGCCGTTAGGGTTTGTTTACGTAAAAATATGTTTGGAAAGCCTATTTCTATTAGAATAGATTAATATTACACACTACAGTAACAGTACTAGTAGAGTATGTTATATTCATTGCCCACGGTAGTGGGGTGAACGTCAGCCAGTATCGCGTGAGCCACCGGTGAGAGCGGACGTATCAGCTTGTATATTTATACTGACTTGTCGAGTTGCAAGTGTGGTACAGTACCTAATACGCTACAATCATAATAAGATTAATTAGCTACCCACGGGTCATCACCTCACCGGAGATAACGGTGAAGTTGTGTATCGGAATCGAACCGACTAAAACCACACAGTGTTCCGTCACGAGTCTATTTCAAGGAAACCGGGTATACCCTAAAAAGGAAGCCTCCCAAAAAAATAATTTTCTGGACGTGTTGATAATCACCCTTATATTCCAAGCATTCATTACCTACAGCGACAGTCTTCCATCAAATGGACTATATGATTTTTACCAGCACTAGGTACGAGTAAAGAAGAATAAAGAAATTGAAAACACTCGTGGAATATTGCTGCGACCCGCTAACCCAACCTGACGCCCCATTTAAATCAGTAGATTTGAAGGTATAATACGAATTCTAAGTCTTATGTAGGTAGTCTATCGATTTGGCAAACTAAAAAGCTTAAAAATATTAAAATAAGTTGGTCGAGGTTACACAAAATAAAATAATATCCATGAAATAGCAACCTTACTCTTGATCCACGAAAGAGAGGGATAATAAAATCAAATATTAAGGGTACTATCCCAATTTCCTTTTGAGACGCGGGTCACCATTCCAGCCAATGTTATTAACTCCTAATGTAAACCCAAAGCTATCAACAGTTGGAAATTTAAGGCGTCTGTCAATACCAGGACACTTTCAATAATAGCTACGATCTGAGAAGGGACAGTTCGCATTAATTTGTTTTGTCCAAATTGTTCCTGATAAAGGTGCTTATTCAGGGTAGTGAGGAAATTGGTTCGGTGGGTGAATTTGCCAATATTGATTGAATAATATCAGCAATAGAATAATAAAAAAGAAGTGTCATATAGTACACAGCAGAAGTTTTTTTTATTCGTACACCCTTTATCAGGGTGTACGACTAAGAAAGAGGTGGTTGGTGGAGTACTGGTTCGGACCGCCTCTCTCGCGATGTTTCCCTACTTGGTACAAGGTCTGTTA
Organism: Callimorpha dominula; assembly: GCA_949752705.1. Lineage (NCBI taxonomy): Eukaryota > Metazoa > Arthropoda > Insecta > Lepidoptera > Erebidae > Callimorpha > Callimorpha dominula. The sequence continues at coordinate 22,461,738 of OX456993.1, forward strand.
ATCGGGTAAGTAATCGCCCTCTGGACCTTTTCCCTTCCATCTGGCATTTCACCATCAGACGTCCAATAGAGTTCTCATTTCTAGATATGTGCCCGAAGAACTTAAGTACAGCAGAAATAGCAGGTAGAATTAAAACTTTCGTGAGTAGTATTCATATTAATGAAACATATAAAGGCCGACGGTATCAGGGGCCACACTCAACTGCCGTCTGCTACTGACGAGGAAGGTCGCTTTATCTCTTGATAAAGGGTCCCCGTTGGGTTCGAAACTGGTCGGCCGGCATCCCCGAAATACACACGTGAGTAAATATCTTTAATTAATAGCAGGCAGAACCGCCTGACTTTAAACTTCTATCAAATACCGCGGTTAGCAGTACTAGAGCTCCAATGGAATTCAGTCAACTCCAATAGCACCACTGGTATGGCAAGTGTTTATAGCCCAGTCAACTTAGCTGTTTTATGATAAAAATTGACATTTCGATTACCACGCATTTTTATTTTTGGATAGATAGTAAAAAAATGCGCTGATTAAGAATTTTGATACCCACGGTCACCACAAGACAGTGGGATGACATTTTTTTTACAATTTAACGAATATAAAAGACTTCTTTTACATTTCGTGTTATATCTCGTTTCCAGTACGTTTTTCGTCATATATAAAGCTTTTTTGTTTTCCATATCTACAAAATGAGACCTATTCAAAGTCGCACATTATGAAAATGGAACCCAGAAGGAAGCTGCATCTGGCTAGCTTACTATATGGACTAATTAACAAACACACCCCTACCTACTTATATGAAAAAATAGACTGGAGACATAACCACTTCTCATACTCCATCAGACCCTCAGCCAGAGTAGTTTTAGGTTTGCGGCGACACGATGCTGGAATTCTACACCTCCGCCAATTAGGGACCTAAAAAGCATATTATCTTTTAAAATTCATTTAAAAAAATACCTTCTTGAACAACAAAAACACAGTAACAAATTTACTTAACCTTATTGATATGGCCCTAAGATATGTACTTCTAGTATTGTGTATGCTGCGGGCTACTACTAGTATTGTGTCGCTGTGGATTTTTCTTCCTTTGTTATTTCTTCCTTTGTTGTTCTCCGTTAGGGACCTGAAACGGAAGGTAGTGATTATTATTGGATATAATGATTGTATTTACGCATTTAAACATGTATATATTGAGTATAAACTATGACTGTTCGCAAATGTAAATTACTTTTAATTTTCGCTTACCATGCTGGAGTTGATCCAAAAGTAGGAAAGGTTAATATATTTATATTTCATCATCAGATGGCAACTGCGGCTGTTGGCGTCAAGTCGACAAATCAAAGGTGGGCACTGAAAATCAGTACTGAGGTCGCATTTGTCCATCGCAGTGTATACTGAGGGTCCACCTATTTTCTAGGGCAAGGCGTACAACCCTCAGTAACATAAAAAGTTATATTTTATTTTCTAAAGAAACGTGGTCGGGTACGGGGCATTGACGCGTCATGTCACATGTCAGTGTCATGTAACAAATGACACGTCAAAAAATGTTACCTGTTTATGAAGTTTTAATTGTTTTTAGTTTTTTCTTTTTTTATATTTTCTTTCATATGCTTTTATTTTAATTTTTGTTGTATGCTGTGTTTTAAAAAATAAATCATTTTTTCTTCTTTTTTCTTTTGTTTAACAGCAAATGAAGGTCAAAATAAAAAATAAGCTCAATACTTAAGACTTTTACATTATTCGACTCTAACTTTCACTTTATTCAATATGACTAGACCATATCTAGTCTATATGAGGTGTCTAAAGTTGAAAAAAAATGTTCTTACTGCATATTATTGTATAAACACAGTCTGTTCGCCTTTACAATAACGTAATATAATACTGCATTCTCTCATGATAAATCATGAAATAAAATATTAAAACTTTTAACTCATTTCAGATCAATGTCTTGTTATAGTCAGTCAATATTTGTAAAAAAATATATAAACAATTTTTACTTTTGTTGTTGAATGTTAAATGTTTGTCTCCGCCTTGGCAGACGGCAGATTAGCCGGCAGCAGTAGTCTTTAAATCTAGAAATTTAAGACTTTAGTAAAGGTGATTTAATATTTTAAGTGTACCTATTTTGTTATAATACCGGTACAAATGAAGGACATTAATTAAAACAACTTTTAAGTTTCTAATTAATAAAGTATCTTGACAACAAACTTTATTTATATTACTTTGTAGCTTATATTTAAATTGCTATTTGTTTAATTATTCGTATAGAAAATACCTATTTATTTATATAAGATTTTTGCACACAAACAATGTACAGTGGTATACATGCGTGCATGGGTGCGTGAGGTTAAAAAGGTTATCCAAATTTCAGGTGTCATGTTTGATGGAGGTGTCAAGTTATTATTCAATTCTAAATGTCATATATATAATTAGATAAAATACGCAGTAGGGTATCTAAACGTCGTAGTTAAAATCTTTAGATATCCGATCGTTTTATTATTTGCACCGTTCATAAAGAACCCAAGTTTTCACTTCCTTTCCTGTTCATAAATAATATATTTGTAAATATAAAACAAACAAAATAAATGTAATAAACACGAGTTTCGAGCAGTTCTTGTGAATCAATAAGAAATTTAATTCCCACTAACGGAGACGATGGTCTTCCAACTTCACGAATAACTTCAGATGTTTCTTTTTTTCTGTCTTATTCTGAATTCCTGGACACTCGAGCACTCGGAAGAATGTCTGGGCGATTCTCAGCTCTCTTATTGGTTTTTCATCTTACAACTTTGAGATTACACGGCAATAGAGCGGACTTTTAGTTGATGGTTTTGTTTTAAATGCCTTTTAGGAATGCCAATTTAAAAGGTATCTTTGTTGGACTTAAGTTGTGCTCAAATTTTTGTTATTCATAAATAAATACTGACTTAGTATAAATCCATTAGAGTGACAGCCATTAGTTATGAAGATAACATTGGTGGTAATATGCATAATAGCTTGGAGTGCGGTTAACTTGATTAAAAGAGAATTATTTTTAAAGTGGTCTAGGACTGAAATGAATTGGAAGAGGTCAAATTAATATTCATTAGTAAGGATAATAATATTAGTATAGGCAGTATTAATAAGCTTCTAAGCAGGATGGTAGTCACGTCACAAAATACATCCGGGATGGATGTACATAGCGTTTCATGCCAAATATACACGTAAATAAAATCATTTTTAAACCCGGGTAAACATTTCAGCATACTTTTGTATTACCTAATTTATTTTACTATGAATGGCGGCCGTGCGTACGTGTTGGTATACGGCCCCGAAATATTGGTTTGTAGTTGTCCCCTGATAGGCTCCGGGCCATCAGTATATATTTTATCAACCAATTGGCTATCCCTTGGGAATAGATCTTTTTAATCTTCGACGCTAATAGGAGTAGTAGGAGTCTGAGTATCTGTGTGTGACATCACAGCTCCTAAACGGATGAACCGATTTTATTTGTTTTTTTTTTTTGTATGAAAGGTGACTTGATCGAGTGTTGAGAGCTATTATATTTCAAGAAAATCTGTTCAGCCGGTCGAAAGTCATCAGCTCTTTTCTAATCACCCTAATCGGTGTATTCCCGTTGTCTCCATCACCCGATTATTATTTTATTTTTTTGATTCATACTTGTTTTATATAAAAGGCACCTTTGACCTTTTCTGTACGTACAACGAGTTTGGTTGTGATCGATTGAGTAGTTTAGGCGTGAAAGCGTAAAACACAACCGAACTCACATTTAAATTTGTAACATATTCACCGAGGCACGCATAGACTGTTTTGATGCGGTTTAGCTTAAGAAATGTGCCTCACTGGCTGCGCAGGATGCGCGACAGCCCTAACGGCAGTGACATCTACGTGTGGTTGCCGATCAGGGTACCTCATATTCAAAATGTTGTGGCTCGCACAAGTCTTTTCTAGTTATTAGGTACTAACATAGTTCTTAAGATCAATCTTTACTAACACAGTGGACCTTTTTGTTGTCTGATGAGTAAATATATGTAAAAAAATAATATAAGTTAAGAGTTAGGATTAGATAGAAAAGAAAAAACTAAGGGAAACTACAGGGTGTACTTAATTAAAGTCTTGATATTTGACAAAGGTGAATAGAAATCGCTTTATTTTCATGCCTATATGACACCGCATTGATATTCGTCTACATCGTTTGAGTATGAGTATAATATTTGCCTTGTCTGGATGTTTGTATGTTATAATATGTAAATCTTAAAAGAAAAGTATTAAAAGAAAAAGAATAAACACGTTAAGATAAAGCATGTTTACACGTGTTCTAAAACCCAAATTACAGCTACTCAGTTTGGCTTCAAATAGCGCTGTGTAATTGATGTTTCAGAACATTTTCTTCTGTTCCTTTTTCAAATACATCCTGATTAATACGGGGAAAGAAGAAAGAAAAAAAAAAATTTAATTGAATAGAATCCCAGCATACAACCAAAAACAAAAAAAAAATTTTAATAGGTATCTAATATTTCAAGTGTCATTTTCATATGACAGTGACAAGACACGTCAATGCCACGTGTCCGAAAAATTCCTTTCACTACCATGTGAATGTTATATTAAAACAAAACTCATCCTATTTTACGTTATATAAGCAAGCACAGATTACTTTTACAATACTGAAATACATAAGTTCAAGCCTTCAGTTACTGAGGGTTGTACGCCGTGTCCTAGAACATAGATGGACCCTCAGTACACACTGCGATGGACAAGTGCCACCTCAGTACTGATTAGAGATGAGTAATCACCCGGGTTAAAACCCACGACTGGGTAAAAATCCGGGTGATTACCCATCTATAGTACTGATTTTCAGTGCCCTCCTTAGTTTTCACCTTTACGCCGACAGCCATAATTGCGACATATTTTTAAGTTAATAAAAGTAAAAGTAAAAGACAAGTTTTAAAAAATATAAAAGAGAATTCTTTGTACGCAGTTTAAAGAAAATTCTGCGAATGGAGGAACGTGAAATTTGAAATACTTAAAGTTTATGTACAGAAGAATTGCAAACGTTAAAACTTTTAAACAATGTGTTACAATTTTTTTTTTTTATAAACAGCTACATAAAGCTACATTCGTCCAGTATATATGTTAAGCTGGCACGGTACGGAAGTCTATACAATGACAGTTCAAGTTATACTGGTTATAGAAATTAACCCAAAAAAAAACTTAATGAATAATGTCGAATTTCGACCACCAAGCGATTTCTATTTTTTATATATTTATTGACAAGTGCTTAGTAGTTAGGTGGTATATAAGTATAAATATTTACTCATTATATTTACACAACCTGTATATCACGTACCGACAGAATACGATAACCAATCAATATAATAGTTAAAGCAATGGCACGTCACATCCGGATCGGAGAGGCAACCGGATGGCGAGTGGTGGTAATCTAGGTCTTGAAGTGATACTGAACCCCCTCATATCGTCCAAATGGATCCCAAATGGACGGGGGTGGAGATATGGGAGAAGAGCAAAACGTAAAATTTTTGACGACCCAACCGGGTGAAAATGCGGTTGCTTTGAAGTTTAAACCCTATTTAAATAATAAAAATTTTATGAAACACGCAGGCGGTTCTCGCACTCGCTAATTCAGAAAAAAAATAAAAAAGTTATGAGTCAAAAGCTCCAAAATTGGTGAGCTGATTTAATATGCCATCCGATCCTGCTAGGCAATTTTTGAGAAACAACCCTTCAAAGTCGCTAAAATACCATTTTTTTATTGATGAAAAGTTTTTGAAATCGGAAGGCATTTTAGCTTTAATAAGTGCAAGGAATTGTGTGTAGCACCACGATCCGGTTTTCCATAATTCCTTGCACTTAGAGCTCAAATATTTTTTTAATTATCACTCAATCCGGTTGCCTCTCCGACCCGAATTTGACGTGCTATTGCCTTGAATAAAACGCTCGCCGTGTTTTAGACCACGTGAACATTGTAAGAAAATTGAAACATTTATCTTGTTTAAAAGAATTTATATTAAGTTAATTAATATAAGTTAGTTGTTCGAACAACCTGTAACTAAATTATACTAGTACTTTTTGAACATAGTGATAAAGAAAAATGAAGTACCTATTAAGCAATGACGTGTGGTTGGCACAACACTAAGACGAATGTACCAAAGCCTTGCTAGGAAATTTTCTTTGGCAAGCGGCCATTGCAAAAGAGCAATCCTTTGACTCATACCTGGCTTGATTAAGGGGCTTCTTTATGCTTACAAACATATAGTATTCTTTTAATATTTCGTATTGTATACATGAACTATAGTTTATTATGCCCCAAAACGCTATTCCATCGGTGCCAAGTTCTGCATTTGTTGAATATTAATTTACTACGTTAACGTAGTGAATAGCTGTCCCGAGTCTGGGTCTTCTTTGTGTCCGTTGTTTGAATGTTTGTGAAGCCCCCCGCGATACAGGAATATTCCTAATGCGGGAGTTTTAGGTTTAAACCTGCTATATTATTATTGTATTTTCGAGGCTTCATGCATGTTTATAAGTTAGATTTTACGTTGAATTTGTGTTGATCGGTTGATTATACGCATCTGTTGAATAACATTTTTTTTTTTAAATAAAGACAACTCCCGCATTAGGAATATTCCTGTATTCCTTCACAAACATTCAAACAACGGACACAAAGAACACCCAGACTCGGGACAGCTATTTGTGGATCACACAAATTGTTGTCCCGCGTGGGATTCGAACCCACAACACTCGGCGCGGTGTAGTGGCGAGGTGACCACTTAAACCATTGCGCCATCCGTGCAGTCAGACTTTACTGTCCAGTTTCCTAGAATATATTTACAGATAAATTACTACGGAAATCGTTATCAAGCCTAACTTTAAACGTACAATCCTACTAATATTATAAATGTGAAAGTTTAGATGGATGGATGCATGGATGGATGTTTGTTACTCTGTTACGCAAAAACCACTGAACCGATTGAGATGAAACTTGGTATGTAGATAGCTGGAGACCTGGATTAACGCTAGGCTTTTTATCCCGATATTCCTACTTTATCGGGACACCCGCGTGGCGCTGCTAGTTTAAAATAGTTAAGTAATCACCTTTCAAAGTTTATATGCAAAAAATAATTAAAACCACAACGGCCCAAAACCCGCCATACTGAGTTTTTTTTTATTTAGACTGTGTCTAACATACATCAAAATCTGATCGGGCATATAGAAGTTATGGTGGCATTAAGAAAATCAATATATACATACATAGATGAACTACGAAAACATTACACTTGTTTTTTGGGCAGTCGTGCAAAAATAATGAGCTCCACCACAAATATAACTTATGTTATATAATATAGTACCTGGGAGACTGAGCTTAGCTCGATAGCTTTTTGTAAAATCATATTTTTTTTTTGGAAAATTACATTTTTACGGGAAATATAACTAAGCAGTTGAACTTAAAATGCAAAAGTCTCTGTATACAAAATTTCATCAAAATCGTTGGAGCCGTTTCCTAAATTCAGATTATATATATATATATATATATATATATATATATATATATACAAGAATTGCTCGTTTAAAGGTATTAGATAAATAGATAACGGACTTTAATAAGAAGTTTATTGTCTTCATAGTTCGTCGAGCCTGAAGATTAATTTTAAAATATAGCAATTATTATAAAAGTAACACCAAGTTTGAACATTAAAATACAACATTATTTAACAGAATGGCGTATCTTTTATTCTTAACAAAGAGTGTTTCTCGTTTCTCCCTCGTTTCAGGAAACTAGAAGTTTTTAACGTGTCAGGACACGATCCCGCACTCTCTCTTTTGAAACTTTTCATTGTAAAGTTAATTATATTTAAAGATGTTATTTAAAACTTCATTTTGTGTTTTGAAACTTATACGTACATCAGTTTTTGACGATATGTATCTTGCAGAAATGTTTCTCTTTTCTTTTTTTTTAAAAAGACAACTCCCGCATTAGGAATTAATCCTGTGTCGCGGGGGGCTTTACAAACATACAAAGAACGGACACAAAGAACACCCAGACTCGGGTGGGAATCGAACCCACGACCTATGGCATAGCAGTCAGGGTCACTAACCACTAGGCCAATAGGCCAGTCATTCTGTCCAGTGTCCAGTGTGTATTATATTCCAATAATGAAATCGACGGTTTTGAAAAGATGACCTTTAAAACATCGATTTTAATTTCAACCCGCATTAGCAAAAGAACTAAGACTGCGAACATTGATATAAATATAACACAAAAGTTTCAAATCGTCAATATGTCATCTTGGTCATAGAAGGCTCACTGACGAAGATATAGGCGTAATGGTTACTGTAACCCTTAAAAAGGATTATACTTCGAAACTTCGGTATGGGGGTGGTGGCAGGGTTGTTTTATTAGTAACTAGCAACCCGCCCCGGATTCGCACGGGTAGAAGAGACATCTTCAACATATTTCAATCAATTTAAAAAAATAAAAATAAAATAAAAAATATAAAAAATTATATAAAATAATTTACACAAAATCTAAACAAATTATACACTTAAACCTTCCTCATGTGTATGTCTATTAGTGAAAACCGCATGAAAATCCGTTCAGTAGTTTTTCAGTTTATCGTGAACAGGCAGACAGAACAAAGTCCCCCACCGGGGTGGACTTTGTTTTATAATATGTAGTGATATAAAAAATATACAGAAGTTTCGCAAGACATCGTTTTCAAAAACGAATGTAATTGAAATTAATCGAATCACGTAATGAAAAGTACGAAATCCCCATAGCGGTTGATTTATTCTTGATTGAAGGAATACTCAAGAAATCCATATAATTAATACGTGAAGAGAAAAAAGCCTTTTTTTTTTTAAACTTCGCCAACGAAGGAGCGTGAAATTTAAAATACTTATAGTTTATATAGAAGAAGTGCAGAAAGGTAAAAAAAAATAACAATACGTGTAACAAACTTAAAAATAACGTGATATCGGCTACGTCAAGGTACAGTACTCTCCAAACTTATTGGCGTAACCGCAATCTCGCGCATAGTACCATCGAGTGGAAAATTACTAACCCAAATATGACATTGATGTTAATATAGTATTAGATCAAAGTTCCTAAATAGATTTTAATTTTATTCCATATGAATAATAAATGTATTTTGCATTCTGATTTTAGGTGTTATAACATATATGTACACAACTTGTAAAAGGCTTTGTAAATAAAATTATTATTATTCTCTTTATTCACTTAAATATACATATAAATTACATTTTTAAATACATTCACTATAAAAAAAAAACAAACATATTTAAAAATATAAAAAATAGTGTCTTACTGGTATCGAGCGCAGGGACCAAGCTACCGGTGGTTAGGGTTCCAGAGACAGAAACGTCCTAACTATGCATGCCGTATCAAGGAGGACTGCCTTCTGCATCAGGCTATTATTATTATTCTCTTTATTCATTTAAATATACATATAAATTAAATTTTTAAATACATTCAGATTATATCAAAAATACATTTAAAAATATAAAAAATAGTGCCCCACCGGTATTGGGTACAGGGACCAAGCTACCGGTGGTTAGGGTTCCAGAGACAGAAACCTCCTCACAATACGTGCCGTATCAAGAAGGACCGCCTTCTGCATCAGGCCCTTAGTCCAGCTGCCTAACGAGAGCTTCTGAAAGTGTTGGTCGAGGCTCTTTGCAATCAGCCCATGGGCTGATATGACTATCGGCACAATGATTGCTGAATCCACATCCCACATGTCGACCACCTCGTGGGCCAAATCCAAATATTTCATTTGTTTTTCTTTTTCAGCCCTTAAGAGGTTGTCGTCAGGGGGAATGGTAATAATTATTATTATTATTCTCTTTATTTACTTAATATACATATAAATTACATTTTTAATACATTCACTATAAAAAAATAAAACAAATATATTTAAAAATATAAAAAATAGTGTCCCACCGGTATCGGGTACAGGGACCAAGCTACCGGTGGTTAGGGTTCCAGATATAGAAACCTCCTCACTATGCGTGCCGTATCAAGGAGGACTGCCTTCTGCATCAGGCTCTTAATCCAGCTGCCTAACGTGTGCCTCTGAAGGTGTTGGTCGAGGCTCTAACCCATGGGCCGAAATGACTATCGGCACAATGATTGCTGAATCCACATCCCACATGTCGACAATCTCGTGGGCTAGGTCCAAATATTTTATTTCTTTATCTTTTTCGGTTTTTAAGAGATTGTCGTCATGGGGAATGGTGATGTCAATAATCATTGGTCGGCGCTCTAATCGGTCTATCACCACTATATCAGGCTTATTGGCAACAATAGTCCTGTCAGTGATGATAGATCGATCCCAGTACAATGTTGCACGACCGTTTTCGAGAACTGGGTCGGGCACATACCTGTAGTACGGTAACTCGACAGCCACAAGATTATATTTAACAGCAAGTTGCTGATGGACTATCCTGGCCACTTGGTTATGTATATGCAAGTACTCGCCGTTGGCAAGACGAGAACAACCAGAAATTATATGCATGAGGGTTTCTCCGGGACGATGACACGCCCCACAAATGTCAATTGTGCCGTCCTTCAGGATATATCTCAGATAGTTATTCGTCATAACAACTTCATCTGTAATTGCACAGACAAAACCTTCAGTTTCTCCGAAGAGGTCACCGAACCGTAGCCAGGATACTGATGCTAATAAATCTATATCGGGCCCATTTAAAGCCCGATAAAAACATCCATGCAACGCCTTGCTCTTCCATATCTCCCTGCGGTCTATAATAGTAAGTTATTATTATTATTATTATATTATTCTGCGCACCGGCTAGCGGCTAACTTCAGCCCGGCCAATATATGTACCGGGCATGGTCGGGAAGTTACACATTGACAGTTCAAGTTATACTGGTGACTGATATGTTCAAAGCTGAATATAGTAACAAATTGTGGTCGAAATTCGACCTTCAGGCGATCTATGGTACCTACACATTATAAGTAGACGTTTACGCACATCACGCAGAGTTGTAGTGTACAGTTACCGGCAAGAGTCGTGAGCACACTTTTTATTGGTTGATATGTCGTTTACCACGCTGACGCTGCACGTGATTAGTTCGTCAGCCGATGCGCGTCGTATCGGGTTCGCAAGGATCATTCGGCTAACGTATACTTTACTACTGTATTGTACGGTAGATTATTTTTGTTAATTTTTGAAAATTTGTGCTCACGACTCGTGACGGTATCTTTACCTAAGCTCTAAGACTACAAAAGCTACAGACAGTCTAGGCAATACGCAAAAATAAATACTGCCTGACACATACCTATGTAAGATAGGAAGTTTTGTTTAGTAGGAAAAAAGCAATCCGACTTCGGGATTTAGTTCTGATCGGTATAACAGATTCAAATTAGAGTCTGTCAGGAGCATCCCTATTCTATATAAAATTGGAGGCAAACAATCCTTCATGCGTAATTAAGTTTTGTTTCCGGTGAATAGTGTCAGAGTTCTTTAAAGATTGGAAAAAGGGGAGAAGACAAACACATCTTGTGTTTAAAGAAAAATACTGCTTTTATACACTTAACCTAAATTTTGACCGGCTTGTTGGTCCAGTGGCTAGTGATCCTGACTGCTAAGCCACGGAATAAGTCAAAACGGTCTGGGATTCGGTTCCTACCCAGGACAAATATTTGTGTGATGAGCACGATCATTTGGTCTGTGTCTGGGTGTAATCCATATATAACATTCATGTATTTAATAATATGTTAGTATGTTTACCAGTAGTCTGGTTACCATAGTACAGAGTTCCGCCTAGTTTGGGATCAGATGGCCAGTTTGAGGTGTCTCAAGTCATTATTATTATTTTATATTTTTACACAGTAAATTAAAAAAAAATTAAGGCTGGTCATAAGATTAACCCAAAGCGTAAAGCAAATTTTTCTGACTTGCTGTCAAGTGGATGCTGATATGAACCCTAGTACTGACGTGAATCCGCTCCTAATAAAATAGCTGAGAGGGTTAACATAAATAATGTGGTCTGTGGTCGCCAGATTAAAAAACTCGTATTTATTTCATTAATAATAGGACTAAACTATAGTAGATGATAAAACAGTTTACTGTTTCATGAAAATGGGTTAATAGACATTATTATGACTAGTTATACAGGTAACGCTACGTCATTGGTCCGTCTGACATCGGGCAATGGTGGGGTGATAAAAAGGCTAGGTGTTCATTTTATGTTATATAACGGTCACTTCAGTGTGGATCGAGGTACGGACAACATAGTGGTTACTGTTATTTAGTGAACTTGATCGTATATAACAATAGCGGTGAGGTTGTGGCCCACAATACTAGTACCCACTACTAGTTTTCACCAAAAAACAAAAAGAAAACTATCGTTTACTTGTTTTTAAAATTTTGCGAATTGTATGCATCTTACATAATGTACTCGTATATCGGATCTTGAATCGCGGTACTTTATCTTTTACAATATTCAAAGTGTTAAACACGTCTTGATCGCAATATTTATATAGTTCGAAACCTTTTCCTTTACTCGACTCTTTGTAAGGTAGTAGAAAGAACAGTAAGTTGTCGTTCTACATCGTTAGCAAAATACACTTGCTTATTATACACGCAACCACAAGAACTTGGAACAATAAATACGCTTGCGTGATTATAAGGAGTACAGCACAGTAATCGCGCCTTCTAAGTATTTCTAAATTTGTACTTCTGATTGATCTCAATGTTGTATGCTCCTCAATCGAAACTGTTGGAGCAAACTAGCGGAAGCAATAAGCCTCTTGTATATAACCTGTTTGTAACTCTTGATAAACAATGCCTTTGTTTCCAGAATATTCCTACCTACTTCTAGAAATTTCGACACAGTTATCGGAACAATAGAAGTTGGAAATTTCCTCCTGTGCGTTACGATTCTCCGGAGACGGCTGCAGATCCTAACAACAGCAGACCAACATTATGTACCTGTAGTTAGTACATCAACGAAATGAACGGTGTTATATTGACTGGGGAATAGTATCACGAGGTGGGCTACCTTGGTTTAGATGATAGGTACAGACAAAATTTTCACTTAAGAGCCTTGAGCACGAACATTCACCAATTATGTCAAGTAACTGTAAGTAGCCACTTTATTGAAAACGTACTAAAACTCTGTTGGTAGCATGAACGCTTGAGTTTTGCTTCTATGGAAACTTTTATATCGTAAGGCTATACCAAGTACCTAATCACTATTAACAGAACGAATGAAAATTAATGATACCTTAAGTAATGCTATTGTTGAATTTGTTAAATCGTTTTATAGAGCTAAAGAAAGTAATCTATCTTCTAATTATACATAAAAAACAATGTTTGAGAACGTCTCGTTTAAAGTAAAAGGATAGCCCGAATGTTGAAGAACGTTAAAGACGTCTTCGATGACGACGAATGTTTCTCAATAGTCGGTCAATAAGATTTTCTAGTTAGTCCCATAAGACCCACTGGTATAATATCTTTTTAAAGGTCGCACGCCCTTGAAAACTAAGAGACAAATCGTTAGAGATTCTTTTCTCTCTTTTTCTTTTTTTAAAGACTGCTCCCGCTCTAGGAAGGATTCCTGTGTCGCGGGGGACATTACAAATATTGAAAATAACGGACACAAAGGACAAATATTTGGATCACACAAATTTTTGTCTCGTGTGGAAAGTGGCAAAGCGACCACTTTAACCGTGCAGTCAATCTGTTTGACCTAACATCTCTTCCCCACCTTTTAGGAAAACACGTTTGAACTAATGACAGCACTAACAAACACTGGACGATTCAATATTACACTCCACAATGGAGCTACGGACGTATATTAAACTAATAAATAATCCATTTTTCATCAAAACTTTCACGGCATAATTCACACCGTTAAAAGTGTGCAGTTACCACAAACGATGTAATTGTGGCCGTCCATCAATTTTTATTACTATGTTGCGTGCAGCGATACTATCGCGCTGGAACATTTTAAGGGTGCGCAGAGATAAGTGAATATATCCTATATTATTATATAGAGAAAAGGGGTTATAAAAACAGTATTCTTTTAAAATGTTATGTTTGTTAAAATTACCACTACGTCTTTAACCGGCCGGCTCGACTGGAGTGATATCACGGTCTCACAGAAAACCGGTAGTGAAGCAATGATTGTGTTGTAGAGTGAGGTTACCAGAAGCTCTAACCCTTTTCTCTGCCCCCTCTCCCTCTCTTCCCCTCCTTCCCCTACTCCCACCTTAAAGGCCGGCAACGCACTTGTGACTCTTGAGTTGCAGGTGCCCATGGGCGGCGGTAGTCACTTACCATCAGGTGACTTTGTCCCGTCTGAAAACGACTGCATTCCCAAGGAGTGTTGGCGTTAGGCAGGCGGCGGACCATAAAAGGAATATGCCAAAACCCTTTGCAATGTTGAAAATAAGTAACGTTTAATTACCAAAAAAAAAACTATTATCTGGATGAAATGTCTATGTATGTCCTTGTCTGACAAGGTGTATGCCAATCATGATGTTCGATTGAGTAGGTAAGGCTTGAATGGGTAACAAACAAACTTACATTCGTATTTATAATATTAGTTAAGATCACAATTCACGCAAAGTACCACACAAACTTAAGAGGTAAAGTCTGCAGCTAATATAACCTTGTGTTGTGTTTTCTAGGTGGGTAGGCACTTAGAGGCGACTAGGAAGTTGGCAGCGAGTAGCCTACTACCGATGAGTAGCTGTTAAAGATCTCCTTAAGGCGACGATAAAAGTTTGTGGCATTTTGCGAGGAAAGGTTCCTCGTACGTCACATAACTACATGTTATTACATAACTACATGTTGGCTATTTTTGTAGGCTTGCTTGTATAAATAAAAATGTATATAGACTTAAAATAAATATTAAAATATCTGTAAAATGTGAAAGTTTATTAGACTTTGCAGCGATATAAAGAAGTTTATAATTTAAGACCATTTTCAGTTGAAATAAAAATATAAAATATTCACGGTTTAAATGGTGAAGCAAATGTTATAATTTTCAATGTATCCTTTTAAAATGGGATTACATGCGATTTAAACGGGTAGCTATTAATATCTTTCCCCTAATTCATAAAAAAATAAACTTAAATTAGTTCATACAATGACAGCTAAGCAAGTCTAACCTTTGGCGTCTCATGACGGGGGTTCAAGTGCGATCCGCCACACCTTTGACTTTTCGAAGTTAATGTGCGTTTTCATATTAATGATGGCTTGGTTCAACGGTGCACGATAACCTGCTTACATGGTTTCTCCATAATGTACTCCAAGGCCTGCGAAGTTTACCAACCCGCATTAGGCCAGTCTGATGGAAAGGATAGTTTACAGGCCTAATATCGATTGTATTTATTACTACAGCAAAGTCTACAACTAATACTCGTAAGATTCAATATACCTATCCCGCTAATATTATAAATGTGAAAGTTTGGATGGATGTTTGTTACTCTTTCACGCCAAAACTACTGAACCGATTGCAATGAAACTGGTATGTAGATAGCTGGAGACCTGGATTAACATAAAGGCTTCTTTTTATCCCGATATTCCCACGGGATCGGGACTTACGCCTGTGAAACCGTCAGGCGCTGCTAGTTAGTAATAAAATAATATTTTTCATTTAATTTTAGAAAACATTTTGTTTTCCCCTACTTATTATGACAACTACAAAAGATCGGCTCGATAAAGAAATATACATAATTACACACAAAGCAGTGCCTTTACTCGACCTTTGCACATTCTCTTTGTCCCCCTTATACAAAGAAATGGTTTTCTCCAATCCATTACTGAATCACACAACGGTGGTCTTATGAAGCGATCAGGGTGGAACCCCAAATTCCCCAATCAAATACTAATACACGTAGGCCGTTTACCGTCTTTCGTCAAGGCGCCCGGCCGTTCTGTGGTGTTGCAAGTTAAGGGTAAAATTGCGTAAATTAAGGGTAAATTTTGTCACTCTTACTATTACAATGTTCGATAATTAGTGTTCTATATATTAAGGATCTAGTTAAATGTCTGCGTGAAGGCTTTTCGCCCACTATTGGGTAGGTTGGGAGCTTATTTGCTGCGTAGTAAAAAGTAGATTACTGATATACACTAGTTTGTTAGAGTGGTAAAGTAAATAAAATATAAAGTTGTAATAAAATTATAATATTGCATTTTCTTTTGTGTGAGATTAGTACAATATTAGTTTTAATGATTTAATAAAAAAATATGCTCCCGTCTGCACTTGCACCCCAATGGATAACAAATATCGCGAAAAAGCTTTTGTCTATCCTTAAGATTCTAGTAATAACTTCACCACATTTCATTACTACTTTATTATTTTTAGACGTGTAATCGTAGTAGACATTATAATCAAAAATTTAAATTTTAAAATACTCCCGACTCGAAAATCCCTTCGACGAGCTGATAATCTTCAAACGGCTGAACAGATTTTCTTGAATTATATTATATAAGAACACTCTTGATCAAGTCACCTTTAAAAAAAACGCACTCAAGTCGGTTCATCCGTTTGGGAGCTCTGATGCCTCAGACAGACACACAGACACGTCAAACTTATAACACCCCTCTTTTTGCGTTGGGAGTTGAAAATAAATGGGTTTTTATAGCACTTTTTGAATGACTAAGGTGTAAACATTTCGACGAATTACAAAAAATAAAAATACATTGTGAAGTTTCATTTGAAGTTACTTAGTATTATATAAAAGGATCTACCGAATATATATCCTTCGAAAAAGAACTCATTTGCCTCACTTTGAATACGGTATTTCAGTTTTGTATCTAGTTAACGTAATAATACGTGAAGAATACTTTGTACACATTTTAAGAAAATATTGCGGACTTATAAACATCAAAAAAAAAAAAATATTATCACTCTAGCATACTTATTAAAGCCTACAACGCAAGAAATCAACGTAAAGACAGATACTATTTATCTCAAAGCCAAAGCCTTTGCGATTAAGTATTATTAAATTAGTTACTCATATGTCTTAAACTATCTACCCTCATCGTGGCCCATAATGATATTAATACATATGAGTTACTTTATTTACTTGGAATTTAGCAATACACCCACGCGAGCAAGCTTTTCTTCCCCGAACCCTAAACATGCAATAATAACATAATTCGCACTTCGGCTGGCAACACCGCCGCCCGCCCTAACAGTGCCGGAGACACCACAGCCCCGGACGCACGTCCGCCTTGCCAGTCCACCGCGTGTTTGTGACGTGAACGTGCCTGTTTGTGTGTTTGTCGTTGTGTTTCGAGCATATATTACTACTTTAAGGTCGGTATAAACTGTCTGTATTATCTGTGTATTTAATAAAATTATTCAGACTTTTTGTTTACATTGTTTATGGTGCCAAAATATGTATATTTTTAATGTTGGAGATATTGCAACCCTTAAGTCGTCGGGTATCATTTTGGTATTTCTGTTGAAAAAAATATATTTTTTTCCCTTTTGAAACATATGTTGAATATACGATAAGCGTGTATAATTACAAATAACTTTCAAAATACAAAACATAATCATACCGGTTTACAATAATATCGTCAACATAAATCAAGTGCTATTTATGTTTGATGACAGCCAGGCAATCGACTCCTTTGAAATGTTTAAAACATAAACTGAAAAAGTTATGAGTGTTAGTTTAGGACGAAGTAACGTTGACGACATTCGCAACCGTTTATTATCTTGGGGACCAAGTTCACTCAAGTTATTTACCTTTACATCTACTTGGCCATTTAATATAACTTGTTGTAACTTTATATGTATACTTAAGTAGACCTATTAGTTTAGCTCAAATATTTGTTTACACATAATCAAAACGGATAATAGCTGATGATTTTATAATACCATAAAGGCTCTAATCTAATCCATTGTAGCGTAGTGGATCTACAAAAAGGTATGGTCAACTTGGTACCGTAATGGTTACCCACATGAAAGGTAATATAACGTCAAGAATATTGAAATATTAAACTAAACAAATTAATAAAAATAAATAAAGGCGCCGACTCAAAATAAGTTTTTATAAAATTTTATAGTTTATGTAAATAAGCTGAATACTTAAGACTTAAGGTTTATTTATTTTTTACTTTTTAGTTCTTTTCGTAGGTTTAATTTTTTGTTAAAAAGATTTTTATTTTATGGTTTTTTTTCGTCATCAGCTCAGCTACATGATGTGATGATTTCTAAACGCAAATTTAAGTAATGAAAAGTAAACAGAAACACTATTCGTTCCTACAATTTTCGAGGGTTTCTCTCAATTTTATCAGGATCCCATCATCAGATCCTGACTTCCTTGACATGGGAAGAGCCTTGATACCCTATCTAACAAAAAAATAATAATCAAAATCGGTTCATAAATAAGTGAGTGAGGGCTGAACAGACATAAAAAAAAATATATAATACCGTCGAATTGAGAACCTCCTTTTTTTTCGTCGGTTAAAATGACATATTTTCACTAACTTTCAATGAAACCTAAACATTAAATTTAGTATCTAAGATTTATGAATTGGATATTATTTTAAAAATCTGTTCATTCCTCAACAAAGTACTTTATCTAAATTCAGTATCTCTTTTCTTGATAAATTTTAGCTGTAGTAGTTATTGGTTTTTACACTTAAAGAGTCTTCATCCGAATTCTTCATCAAATTAATACAGTTATGACACTACTACTATTTGTTAAGATCATTTTAAAGCGCAAATAAAGCCTTACTCACCCCTTATTAACTCTCGACAGTTCTTTGTGGAGACTGTTTCTTTCGTCTGTAACCTTTTGACCAAAGTGGTTTAAGCGCTTCTTATTTAAAAAAAAATTTAAACTGACAAGTAGTCGTTTGATCTTTTTTTCTTTTTTATATTATCTTTTTGTATTAAAATCTAAGAATAAATAATCAAATTCAAATGGTTTTTTATCTTGTTAATAAAAATAAAATATTATATATATATTTACAAATAAATTGTGGGTTATTAAATCGCCTTGGACTTAAAGTTACTGTTCCCTTAGATCCCTTTTTTTTCGGTTGTTTGTATAACTGAGTAAAATGTCAATATTCAAGCCTAAAATAGACAAAGACCTAAAATAATAGCGCGCCAAATTCTCCAATTTATAATAAAAGTAGATTCTTATTATTCATGATATCTTTCCTATACATTTTAAGCACTATTATATTTACTAAATCATTATACTCCCTCGCGGGTCACATTTCATATTCAAGGCTCTTTTTTATAGACCTCTGAGAAACTTGGGCCTGCATTTTCATTAAATTATCTCTCGAACAAAAGGTGGAGACTTTACTTTATAGTAGAACACTGGTGTTTAGTTTCTTGTTGAATTAATAGAAATTTGAAGACAGAAAATTAAGAGTAAGTATAGAACTTTCATAGTTTTCAATGGCAATTTTTCAATTCCTAGGACTTGATTTAAATAAGAAATCAATAGTGGATTCAAATTCCTAGTATCTAGTATTCTCGGCAACACCTTCAACTAACCTATATACTTTGGTTGGGTTTGAATTCGCTATGCTTGGCCGTTATTCTGCGGCCGCTTCGGATTTTTATCTGTCCCTGAACTCTAAGTAAGAGTCTTAAATGGATATACTTTCTTATTTGACAAAATAAAATTATGCCTTATAGACTATATTCACCTAAAGTTTTCTGAAACGCTATGAATCCACACGATCGTATTTATTATGTTCAAGTCTTTGAAGTTGACGTGAGCAAATAAATGATCGCAATCAAATTTTAACGATTCTTCGTGAAACTTCAATTGATTTACTCAAGGTTAGAGAAAACGACAATTGTTCATTTTTATGCATACAATATGAATGTTGATACTTTAGTTTCCTATCGGTAACCTTTACGATTAGTTACTAGAACACCAGATGCAACCAATGAAAGACCAACGTATCTTTGAATGGATGATTAGGTAGGAAGGCAAGGGTTAAAATGTTTCAATTCAGGTTATTCATAATCTAGATTCAAAAGAATAAGTATCAAGTCGACGTATCGCTAAAATAATAACAAACTCAGAAATTTGTTCGTATTATTTTTTTTGGGAAACCAATCGTGTACGCCTATTGACCGTGTATTCCCAGATGGTGTACAACGAAATGATATTGCCAATAGGCTCGCCCCGAATTACATACGACATAAACACAATTAACTAATGCGGTACTTTAGTACAAACAACTAGTGTTTGTCTGTTTAGTTTAGTTGCTTGCTATGTAGGTGTATACTCTGTCCATTCTTTTAATAATTTCCGACGCAAAAAAAACGATTGTTATAAGTTTAACGTGTGTATCTGTGTAAGAATTTTCTTAGCTATAATCAAAGAAAATCTGTTCACAGATAATCAGATCTTTTCTAATCGTCATAAAAGTTTTGGGTCGGGGGTATTTTTTATTTATGCATGTCGAGGTTTTTGTTTAGTTTCCCTGTCCACGGGCAGTTTTTTGAGGTTTATTCTTGGCTGTTGCTGCTAACATTGGGGTTTTATAAACCAAAGGTAAGAGGTAGGGTTTTCCCCCTCCGACTATGGATTTTTGCCAACTCCTTATTAAATCAGTTAACCTTAAACCTCATGCTCATATTTTTCACTTTTCTATACAAAAGACCTTTAATCAATCACACCTTATTAATTCAATGCATTTTCATTTTCGGTCGAAATATCTCCTTTCGTATTTCGGGAGGTATATAATGACCGATATTATTATTGGTTGAATGCCAGATGCCCAACATTCTCCAAGAGCCTTTTTTTAATATCCACTAAACGTATGTAGGTGTAAGATAATATTTGTCTAGATATTTTATTGAAACTTGATTGGTTTATTACTGGCTAGAACATAAGTTTAGTAATTTAGTTCAGCTGACAACATATGTCTCAAATGTCAAAGTGTCAATGTGTTAGAGAAAACTATTGCCGTCACATGCCAAACTGTTCAAGTTAATAAACTATTCATTGGTTATTCCATTCTTGGTAGAAGGACTTAGGTTAGCCATATTTAATTGTGTATATATTTACATCAAATAATGTTTTGCATGTAACTAAATTATGTATGTCTCAAATATTTTTTTTCGTGTGGAAACCCCCACGGGTCATCACCTCACCGGAACTAACGGTGAAGTGGTATGTCGGAATCGAACCGACTAAAACCACACTTTGTTCCGTCACAAGTGGGTCTATTGCAAGGGACCCGGGATACCCTAAGAATTAAGCCTCCGGGAACCCCTGCACACCTTGGCCGCGTCTGTTCTCACATTACTAAAAAGTATAATGGTGATTTATTAAGGGTTTGCTGGATAGATAATATTGCGGCCCCTGTTACCGGCTGAGAAAATATTTCCTGGTCTCCCCTGCATCGGCAAGTACCTGTGTTAAATTGGCTGAACGCCAACATCTATATACGGTTACTGCGGGGGTATTCGCTAGGATACTAAATTGCATACTCTAGTAAAATGTTAAGCCAACCGCCAGCTCTTTCGGTACTTAGAAGACCACCAGCTACTCAATGACCGCCAATACGGTTTCTGTCGAGGTCGTTCAGCTGATGATCTTCTCGTATACCTGACTCACCGTTGGGCACAGGCGATCGAGAGCAAGGGGGAGGCGTTGTCAGTCAGTTTGGACATAGCGAAGGCCTTCGATCGGGTCTGGCACAAAGCGCTTCTCTCGAAGCTTCCTTCCTATGGGCTTCCCGAGAAATTATGCAACTGGATCACCAGTTTTCTCGCAGACAAAAGCATCAAGGTCGTTGTCGACGGTGCATGCTCCGACTTCAAGTCTGTGAATGCTGGTGTCCCACAAGGCTCTGTGCTATCACCCACACTGTTTCTTCTGCATATCGATGATATCAGCATTGCTATGCCGATGATAGTACGAGTGATGCCTTGTATACCGGCCGCGCTAACATTTCTCGGGAAAACGTAACTGAGAGTCGAACTAAACTTGTGTCGGAAATCGAAGCCTCCTTACAAGGGGTTTCGGATTGGGGTCGACTCAACCTACTCCAATTTAACCCAACGAAGACACAGGTTTGCGCGTTCACCGCTTGTCGTGTCACCTCGCTTTGAAAGCACTTCCCTGACTGCCACAGCCAGCATCGGAATCCTTGGCCTCGATATATCGAACGAAGTCCAGTTCCGCGGTCACTTGGAGGGTAAGGCCAAATTAGCCTCGAAGAAGCTTGGTGTGCTCAACAGATCGAGACAGTATTTAAACCCGGCCCACCGCCTACAACTTTATGAGGCGCAGGTTCGGCCGCATATGGAATACTGTTCTCATATCTATGCAGGAGCACCACAGTACCAGCTTCTCTCTCTTGACCGCATTCAACGGAGAGCGACTCGAATCATCGATTGCCAGGATATTTCAGATCGGCTTGACCCCTTGGCGTTGTGTAGAGATGTAGCCTCACTCTGCATTCTCTACCGCATGTATCATGGGGAGTGCTCCGAGGAATCGTTCGGACTTATACCGGCCGCAACGTTTCGCCATCGTTCAACGCGACAAAACTTTCATCCCCATCACCTGGATAATTGGCAATCCACCACTGTGCGGTTTTCCAGAATTTTTTTCCCTCGCACAACCAATCTTTGGAACAAATTGTCGCCTGCGGTATTTCCGGACCGATATGACTTTCAAACCTTCAAGAAAAGAGCGTACTCCTATCTCAAAAACCGGCAACGCACTTGTGACTCTTGAGTTGCAGGTGTCCATGGGCGACGGCAGTCACTTACCATCAGGTGACCCGTCTGCTCGTTTGCCCCTATAATATAAAAAAAAATCTTAAGCACCGCAGAACCATCACCTCTCGATGACTGTCGATATGCGTACACTCGCATGTAATTCTATTCGTCGCCTGAATAGAAAATTACGAGAGTGTTTTAAGCTTAAGAAGTTACACAAGGGAGCCTTCTACCTTTGTGACCAGAGAACGCAAATCTCTCTCCAACCTATATAAGCGCTGACCTAAAGCGATGCAATGTAGTTGTATAAAGAAACCGGTGGAGTCGCCTGCTGTTTCATGGAAAGCCAGGGTTCGCAGGGATTTTCATTTTAGACTTATACCAGGGCCGTATAGGTAAAAGCTCTCCGGAAACGCTATCACATTCGATTCTACTTTGTCGTGGCTGTTTCACCAATAGACTCTTTAGGGTGACATTTACGTACTTAATTTAAAACAAAACCACTGCGACTGACATTGTATAATATGAATTTGTATTTAAACTGAAAAAAGTTCCAATAGCTCCAATTATATCGGTAATAAAACAGGCCTGAAAATATAATTGCATGTCGCATTGCATGTCAGCTGTAAATAAAGAAAATTATATATGCGTACGTATACTACTGCGTTTGTGTTCTATTTTTGTTCTATCT
The DNA here is from genome assembly GCA_949752705.1 of Callimorpha dominula. NCBI lineage: Eukaryota > Metazoa > Arthropoda > Insecta > Lepidoptera > Erebidae > Callimorpha > Callimorpha dominula. The sequence goes on from OX456993.1 coordinate 22,485,163, forward strand.
GTACATTGTAGTTTCAATTTGTTTTAATACAGCTTATTTGAGGAAGATCCCCTATTAGAAGAATGTGCTCGGTGAGTATTACACTAAAACCAATGACGAACATGGTATCTACACATGTATAAAAATTTGTAAATTATATTGATCTACCTTGAAACGCTTACAAATACTACAGCTCTGACTATGTGCACTTACTGTACCGGTCACCTCACTACCGACTACTAATTCACTCGAAACGACCACACGAATATGTGGTTGCTTGGTTCGAAGTTAAGTGGCAAATAAATTGGTTTGGTACCCTCAATGGCCGCTTAATATCCGCGCCAGGTGGTTAGAGATGCGATATGCGTTTTGTATATCCGAGTGTATGACTAACGGATATACTTATATGTTTAGGATATCTTTAGTGTTTTTTGTTTTGTATTATAGTTTATGATTAAGAAAAGGTTACATCTGAACAAATTGTAATTTTTTTGAAGAAACTCAAATGATAGAGTAAAATTGACTTTATGGAAGTTTGCCCGGGTCACCAATGTGGAGATTAATTGGAGGATTCTTGTTGGGTTGAATTATATATGCGCACTTCTTGATGTAGCATAGATGGCTTGCAAGAAGACGGCTACTTGGGACAATGTAATGGAGACCGTTATATAAAAAACTCTTAACAAAGGCGTTACTCACATCACATTAACAAAGGCGTTACTCACATCACATTACTTAAGTGCCACTACAGAGCCGCTACAACTTTATAGTCTACACCAATTCAAATCCGTTGACAGTAATTTATACGTAGCATTTTGCAAATATGGCGGTCTTATCACTAGAAACAATTATGTTCCAGGTTACTTTTGTGATGACTTAAAAAAGGTGGTTCTTTGTTTTAGTGTAAATTAAATGTGTGTATGTAGATAGTAGTACTACGTAGGTAAAACAATGATGTCATTCAGACTTAACTAAATGTTGGTTAAAAATAAAATATTGGCTTTTAATTTGTGTATGACTCCATCCTTTACATAATACATGTACTTTGTATAGGATGGCGTTTTTCATGTGTTACCTTCTTTGATACTTAGATCCGTTATCTAGTCACTAATCTTGTGAATATCTTTATTGCTTTATTAGTGCCGAGTATCTAATAGCAGAGAAACTTACTAAAACTGATGCGCTATATCTATCTTTAGCGAAACTCTCCTTGAAAACTAACCTTACGATATAACGGTCAGATGAGAACTTAACTAGCTTAAGTCATATAACATTTTGGCTATAAAGTAAGACATATTCAGTTTTATAGTTGCATTAAAACGTAAAATCAGGCACTTACACGGTCACTTAATTATCCGTTTGTCTTTGCAAACCTTTAAGCCACTTCTCCTCATAAACGGAGATAAAGGTATCAATTTAAAATGCAAGTTTAAATTACTGCTACGGTTTGATTTGTTTTTTTCTTAATTTTGTTTTTATAACGAGCAGATCCCAAGTAGCAAAATGCTCTTGACTACCAGCTCAGACATCACTATTTTACAATGCTACAACATAAAAAGGGTGAAAGCAGTTGTTCCAAATGTCAAAGCATGAACAAACAGGTGTGTTTAATAAAAAAGTCAAAGTAAAAGGTCATGTGTCATTTGTGCATCTGTTGCGATTTGTCGATGATAAAGCCAATGATGTCGCTTTATTAAATATTTCTAAGTATTTTTTTGTTTTGAAACTTTGCATTGGTATTCAATGTGATACCTAATACCGCAAGTCTTAATACTGCGGCTTTAATACTTGTCTTTAAAGTGAAAACTTCTTTAGCTGCGTCGTACACTTTTTGGGATGGGTAAAAATGTTAAACTCGCACCAGGACACGTAACCCTGATCAAAAATTCGTAAGACGGAGCCGAGTTTCACTTCAAAAACAAGTATTAAAGCCGCAATTTTAAGACTTGCGGCGTTAGGTATATATATATATATATGTATATATATATATATATCTATATATATATATATATATATATATATATATATATATATAGATGTGTGTGTGTACATTGTGTACATAAATATATTGTGATGTTATGTTTTCACTTTTGATGTGCAGTCCTTTTTTTTTTTTTTTCGTGTGGAAACCCCCACGGGTCATCACCTCACTGGGCTAACAGTAAGGTGGTATTTCGGACAAGAACCGACTAAAACCACACGGTGTTCCGTCACGGGGTCCTATTGCCGGGGACTCAGGTGTACCCTAGAAAGGAAGTCCCTGTGAGCCCCGGCAGACTTGGCCGCCTGCTCGACAACAGGCGACCTCACAAGTTCGCGCGGGGGCCTTGCCCCCTCCGATTTAGAGAGGTGCGCGTAGAATACGTCGCGCCGCCGTCTCGGGCCTGCTTCTGCTAGGGCGACGGGTAACCCATTCCATCACCCTCAGGCAAGCGCTCATGGAGGCCGGAGATCGTCTCGCTCTCTCCGGCGCCTGGTGCGTTTTCTTCGGGACGGAAGAGTGCTAGATCTCTCCCGTTCCCTTTCCGCCGCCTCCTTGGCACTCATCACTTCTTCGCAAAACGAGGCGGCGGAATCCCATGCGCTCTCGTGCTGGACCATAACCATCACCATGGTTTCCAGTGAGAGGCTACCCACACCCAAGGCCATCGCGAGGTAAGCACGTTGCCGCGCCCATGCAGGGCACTCCACCAGAGTGTGGAGTGCGGTGTCCTCGCGACAGCCCATGCAATGGTGGCACACAGACGTTGGCTCCCGGCCTATCCGACACAGGTACTTACCAAAGCAGCCGTGTCCGGTGAGCACCTGTGTCATCCGGTAGGAGAGAGCGCCATGTCGCCTCTCCAGCCAATCCTCCATGATGGGCCTTACCGCCACAATTGTGGCGTGCCCCGCGCTGGGTCGCTCAAGTCGTTCCTTCCATTCAGCCATGAGTACCTGGTGGAGCTGGGACCGTTGTGCCTCAATAGATCCCAGCCCCTGCTCTTGCGTCTCTCTGCGCCATTTATAAAGTGATGCAAGCGATTTAGCCTCCAGGTCCCATGGCGGTGTCCCGGCTAGGAGACTTCCTGCTTCAAAATGATGTGCAGTCCTACGACTGACTGTTTTTTTTTTTACTTTTTTATTTTGTACTTTGCTCTAAATAAATAATATTATATATATAACATGAATTAAATGTAGGCAATACACGTCTAGTAGGTACGATATTAAAGCTGTCTTACTTTACTTTGAAGAAAAAAAACATTTCAAATACGATACGAAAACATCCCGTGAACTGAAAGAACACATACATAGATCGAGCTCCCCTATTTCCGCGGGTAGTTGTCAGTTTTCTCATATTCCGCCCACGGGGATGATCGAAAAGGTTTCCCTAACATGTGTACGTATTTATATCCGAATGAAAAACCTCGTGTTTATTTTTGTTCGAGAATATTCTGTGAATTAATGATGTGGGTTGAGAGAGACGGAATGCAGTTTGTTGTTATGTAGATATATAAATACAATTATGTATTATGTTAACAAGTTTTTAGCACAAAGAATAAGGGATTTTTCGAATTTTGTTTGAATCGAATCATCATTAAAACAATACGTTACATTGTCCTCACATTTAACTTGCGCATATAAGCAATATAACCAGAGATTTGTAAAAAACATGTTGAAAAAGAGTGTCCTTGGAGTTTCTTGCCTGTTCTTCTCCACTGGATCTACGAACTGGAACAGGCAACTAGCTTCACGACTGACTTAGTCTGACTGACTACCACTCCTGACAATTCAAAAATAACCATAATGGTTTAATTGAAATAAATGATTTTGATTTTGATTTTTGAAAATCAGAGCTGTACTACTGAGAAGTACCTCTATTGTATAGAAGGTCGCAAGGTTTAACTACCACTGCCTACGGCATTTTGTTTCTATTAAATAGACTTTTCCTCTTTAAGAAAGAAAAAATCTCTTTGAAATATCTGTCACGCTGAAGCACCGCTTTATATTTATCTTCTAAGATTAACACCAGAACAAAAAAATATTGCTAGAAAATACTTTAAAATATCTTTAAGTTAAGCGACTATTTACTTTTTTATTGTGTAATGGAGTAGGCGTTTGTCTTCCAACTCACCTGATGGAAAGTGACGATGAAAATGAAGATGGTACACGCCTATCCAAGAGAAACCTATTCACTCTACTCTTAAACGTTCCAGGATTGTAATTGTCTAGAAAAATAGACCCATGGAGTTTATTCCTAAAAGGAGTCAAATTGTTTCGTTCGACTTTTTGGTGTTTTGACAATGGAAGGGACTTGTACTGTTGTACTTGTTTATGTATCCTCATCAAATTAAATTCGACTATATTTTTTTTTAATTTGATCTAGATTAATATTGTTTTTATACTTAACATTTTAGTCGAATAGTAAAATTTTTAAAAGTGTTTAATCTAACTCATATGCTCGACGCAACAGGTTGATACGACGGTACAACAGAAAAAAATGTAGCAAATATTCTTTGCTTCCCTTGCGAAGCCAGGCCTGACAGGGGTCATTTATCAAGGAGGAAAGCAACCTGCAAAATTGGCGCCAGGCCGTGACCAGACCGCTAAGTACTCACGTGAATACAACGGTATATCTCAAAAAGGGACGTTCTGCTTGCTAGCTACTGGATTACTAAAAAAAACTTGTAACGTAAAACAAACCGCCAATATTTCACCTCAAATACAAGGTAACCCATTTCATCGAATACCCGTCTAAACCAATCGTTATGTTAGTTTGAACAAAGAAAATCCATTTTGTGTGTACTCAGCTGTAGCCTAATTCGACTAGAAGTGTATATATTTTGTATGTATTTCTTTTTAGTAATAAAATATCTGGTACAGCTGAGTGCTTTTACGGCTACCAACTTTTTGTAAATTGATAGAATTGGATACTTAGTTCGCTATATATTTATTAGAAAAAAGCATTATTGAAAGGTATGATATCGTACGTGTGTGTGATATTATTACTGTGTACACCACCAGTAACAAGATTACTTCAGTATTTAGATTATATCGATAATATTAAACACTTTTTATATAACTTTAATAAGCATACAGCTTAACGAGAGTTAAGTGGTTCGAATGTTATCGAAACTTTTCCCCTCAAGAAAACTTATGTCAAGAAGCACAACTAACTTTAGTGGACAGGCAACTTCAATAATTATGTTATTTTTTGTTCCATATATTAAAAAAAATATAAAATGTGTATGTGTGTGTGTGTGTATAAAAACACACATCGAATTCGGTTAAAAAGTAAAAATGAAACATATTTTTTACTGAAATAACAACCAATTTAAAACAATGCCGGTCCGATAATAATCACAATCAGCTGTAGATTACGTGGTTTGGAAAACACAAATCGAATTTCCGCCTGTACTTAATTAACTGGGTGCAGGCAGAAACTTTTTAAACAGACACTGAATTCGTTATTATGTTCTAACTTGTGCCCGCGGCTTCGACTGCGTTAATGTAGCTTTTTTTAGTCAATGCACTATCCCTCGGGAACAGTATTTCTTTCTGGATTTCTGGAATATATATCCTCTGCTTTACCCCTAACAATATGTATGCAAATTTTCATAACGATCCGTTGAGTAGTTAAGACCTAAAAGCGTGAGAAACAAACTAGCATTCACATTTATAATATTAAGCTTCGATAACCATTTCAGTGTGACATAAAAACGATTTTAAATTTATATTTTTTGTAACGGAGTCGGAGACTGCCATGATTTATATACGGATATTTGTTCCTATTTCCTACTTTTCTGCTCCCGCTATATTGCAGAACGTGTGCACGAGCCTGAAGTAGTAGTGCATAGGTACGTAAGCCCTCGCCGGCATTTCCTGTCGTGACACGACCACGCCACGTCCTGACCGACATTCGCAGTTTCATACGTGGCTTTATAATGTGAGGAGCCTAGGATTCTCTTGCACTTTCTAGAACAAAATAAAACGCCATCTATATAGACTTAAATATATCTCATATCTCAGTGTGTATTATGTTCTCAGTTTAAAGTTGAGTATTTTTATTTGAAAGTAGACATAATAGGTACACATATTACTTATTTATACGCATCTATATTGTTAATTAGGTCAATGGGTACGGTAGACTCGATTGAAACCTTACCTGAATAATAAAACATAACAAAAATTTAAATTTAATATGTATTATTAAAAAAAAAAATTAAAACTTCCCCCGACTTCGGAAATCCCTTCAACAATTAGGAAAGAACTGATGATCTTCGAACAGAATTCTGATGATTTTCCTCAAATATATTTGAGTTTAGTTAAATAGCCTAATACAATACAATTATTTGTTTTCTGATAATTGACCGTCATGACCTTGCAATAAAATACTTTGTTCACAAAGCTCACGTTGATATTTACAAATTAATCCGAAGGTAAAAGATTCGTAAAACCCTCACAAGGCAACCCAATTTCCAAAAGTTTTATCTTTAGAGGGTTGCCAACTTTGGATCTCAATACATGTAGATTATAAAATTATAATTATATATTCTACCAAGTCACTTTCTTGTCTACAAGTAATGAAATGGATTAAGGGTTTCTGTATTTTATCTATCGGAGGGCCGTTGTGTTTGGAATTTATATGTAGTTGTGTATATTCCTCCTCTAGTCATTCGAATGTTTTGACCTTTTTAACCTTTTCATTGCATATCAAATAAATTAAAGCGAGAAGAGTAATAATGCATATTGGTTTGAAAAAATACCCTATTACTTGCTGCAGGATCTTGTTAGAGTGATAACGGTCTTCATCTTCAAATGTCGTAAAAGTTATTCAGTAGCATTATTGTGGATGGCATTACTCCGATAGAAGCGTAAGACGAATCCGGGCAGAGTGTTTGTTAATTGTAACACAAATATCTTAATTGTCACTTAAAGTCGTGATAAAAATATTCTCAGCTCAGATCAGCGTGAGAAATACCCCAATCGTTGCAACAGCGTCCAATTTACAAATACATGTTTGATGGAAGCGACGTACCGCCCGCTCGTATAAGTGTTTGGGAGAGGATTGTGTTCAGCATTGGTCCTCGTTGCGTCTGAGATATTAGTGATTATACAGAACATCCAAGGGAGTCAATTTGAGAGTATAGGTTTTTGAGCTTGATTTTAACCATATTCATCTAAACCAAAACAGTATATTTTATATTTTTATGAATATCGTTATGACAACTTCATCCCTAAACCATGTTGGCAGCTCTGTAAGTTACACCGGATAAAAGTTTGAAAATAATGCGGAACTGGAGGTATGCACACCCTGGAATTTTTGATAAAGCGAATACATATACCGTTAGAGGGAAACGTCAGCTCTTAACGTTTTAATTATAAACTAGCTGTTAACCGCGACATCGTTCGCGTTTGAATTTTGGTGACTTTACCCCAATTAATTAATTTTTCTTAAAAATCGTCTACAAAGTATTAGAAAATATAAAAAAAGAAGAATGAAATCGGTTTAGTCGTTCTCAAGTTATGGCTAGACCAAGGGAAATAGGGATTCATTTTTATACCTATATATAGATAATTTATTCCTCCTGTTTTCTTAAGGCCTCCTAGTAATCTCAGAAGCTCAATGAGATTGTTCTAGAACATTTGTAATTTGAGTGTTTCCAAGATTTGGTGATTGGTATAATATTGGAATATAGTTGTATGGTTTCAAGTTGTAAGTAAGAATTCATTGTTATGGTCTCCTAGTAATCTCTGATTTGATTGCTTTACTAGAAAATGCGTTATTGATGTTTCCTGGATTCGGTGATTGTATGGATTTAAGTTGGTGAAAGAAGTCTTAAGGTTTTTATTTCATTAGCACATGCACAAAAATATAGTTTGATTAAGTTTAATCAATTATTGTTCTGAAGGAATTAGAATATTACTATTGGTCTCCAATACCACAACAAGCCATAAACGAGTACTAAATATGTAATCTCCCTGAATTTGCATGTATGTGACGTGCGGTCAAATCTATAGAAATCACAGGAAAACTTTACTTTACGATTCAGAACCAAATTATTTTATATCAATTAATAATTATGATACTAGCTCTGTTTATACAGTGATGGGCAAAGCTACCTTGATGCTATGAGAGGGGTCAGACCACAGTCCACCTTGCCTAATCCAGAATTGATAAATTAGCTAACCTTCCAAAAAGTTTCGGCTAATTATATTATCTAATGATTAATTACTATCTTTTAAGAAAATTATTAATTTATGCTCACATTGACTTTATATGTCTTACACATATCCATGTTTGTTTGTAATCGAAGTCATAATTACAAACTACAATGTACCTAAAATAAACAAGCTATATAAGTCGTTAGCTTATAATTCAATTCTAACAAAATTTCAAATAGCATAAATCATTTTAGTTTGCCTTCATTGTGTTATATTTTAGTTACAATCATAACATACTTATTGGAGTGTTAAATCCGTCATATTTAACACTAACAAACATCAATCAACAAACGTAGTGTCTGTCTCTCTTGTGAATTTAGTTGTATCTATAACATGATTTAAATTTATGTACTAGCATTTGTGTTCTACGATTTCACTAGCATTTTATGTGTCTGTATATTTCGCCACCCCTATGGAGTATAGCTTCATGAATAACTTAAGCTTCGTCAAGAGGCTATCAAACTTAAAGTCGTCTTGGCGTTAGTGAGATTAATGCGCTCAAAGAAACACAATTTTCTTACAAGTTTCAATCAATCAAGTTGGGACGCTGGCGTACAATGTAAAAGACAACACTTGAGTAGCTCAAGAGTCCCGATAGGGAATTCAAGTGGGTGTAGGTTCGAGTTCTATTTCAATGTGAGTAGAAAGGCCAGACGATTCAGTCGCAATTTGTTTTTGTGCTCCTTCTTGTTGTAAAGATACTAATAAGCCATTTCCAACGCACTGGGCAATGTATATAAAAATATTAATTTTAATAAGAAATAAATTGTTTGTTAGTAACAGATGTTTTTTAAATGAAAAGTAAATAAATGCACCAAAAAATCTGACTGCGTGAAAAGTATACTAAAAAAATTAGCTTTCTGCACTTTGTATACATGATTTTGTATATTGGATCGTGGGAGAGCCATGCTTCGACACGTATAGGCCGGCGCGACCGGAGTGAAACCACGAACTCACAGAAAATTGCAGTGAAGCAATGCATTGCTTTTCACCGCGAGAGTGAGGTTACCAGAGGCCCTAACCCTTCCCTCTCCCCCTCTTCCCCCCTTCTCCCCCTCTTCCCTCTTTTCCCCCTCTCCCCTCTTCCCGTTAAAATTAAAGGCCGGCAACGCACTTGAGTGACTCTTGAGTGGCAGGTACCCATGGACGACGGAAGTCATTTACTATCAGGTGACTTGTCTGCTCGTTTGCCCCCTAAATAATAATTATAAAAAAATAAAAGAATTAATAAAATAATAATAATAAAATAAATCTTTTCACGCATTAATATATATTGTAGACGGTTATAAAGTTATCTTCATCTAATCTATCTCTATCGCTATTTCTGTTGTGACCAAAACTGACTCTAAGAAAACTTTTTTAGTGTCTTCGAAAAAAAAAAAAATAGTTCCAATTTATTGTGTAATTCCATAATACCACTATCACGTAGCTAACAAACAAACCTTCCAATTATTTCCTAATTGCACATTGCAGCACATCTGTCTGCGTTGTTCGTGTTGCGAAATCGTGGCACATTTTGTATGCTGCACATGTTTTCACCGTCTGATTATTCGGTAACTACTGTTCCCTCTTGATTAATTAGTGTTACAAGTAAGTGAGTACTTACTTGTTTAGCAGTATGAGATTTTCAAAAAAAAAATGTGAAATGGTTTGTTTTTGACATATCTTTACAAGAAAATATTAGTTCGAGATTTTGCAATAAACTATCGGACAAATATTTGTATAATTTTGACAATAGTTTTGACCTGTTGGTCTCCCGGTGAGGTGAAGACCCGTGGGGATTTCCACACAAAAAAAAATCTAATGGTCTAGTTGTTAGTGATTCTGATTACGAAGCCTGAGGTCGTGGATTCAATTATGTGATCGTGATCATTTGTTCTGTGTTTGGGTGTAAGCAATTTGCCACATCGCGAGGAATATCCCATTCCTGAATGTAAAGATAAAATGTATGAAAACGTGTTGGAATTTTCATGATTAAGGTGACAAAACTAAAATTTAAATTCTAATATTAATAATAAGTTGAGACTCCTCACACACGGCCGTCTGATGCCAAACTAGCCAGAGCCTGTACTCTGGTACTTAGACTGCTGATAAACATACTAATATATTAGTAATTACATACATATCACATATTTAATAAAGTCCCCTGCCGCGTCTGTCTGTTTGCGATAAACTCAATAACTACCGAATGGATTTTCATACGGTTTCACCAAGAAACGGAGTGATTCATGAAGAAGGTTTAGGTGTATAATTCATAAAAGGTTTGTGTTAAACGGCTGAAATATGACGATGATTGTTAAAGATGTCGAAAAAATCAATACATGCTTGGCTACCCTTGCGAAACCGGGGCGGGTTGCTAGTGATAGTTAAATTAACTGAACAAATGATCTTACTCATCAAAATGTTTTTCGTCCTGGGTGGGAATCAAACCCACGACCGCTGGCTTAGATCATAAGGCTAACCGCTAGACCAACAGTTACGTTGCAGTCGAACCAAATAACGATGCACGGTGCCTCCGATATCAGTCAGGCAACGATCAAACAACCACCCTCCAGTTGGTAGTAGAGGAGAGGAAAAAGAAAAGCACGCGCCTCACCCTGGCTCTAACTACCCGTAACTTTTTAATCGGTACAGAAATGTTCTAAAAATATTTTAACAAATTAAGAACAATTCTCTCCAGCATTTTAGCCGGTGATGGGGCCCTCTGAAGGCTTTAAATGCTACCTTAAAGAGTTCCAACTCGTAAATTGTAGGGTTACCACCTAAAATTATATTCAGGATATTTTGTGGTACAATATTTTACTCCTTGAACTAGGTATAAAATACTGTTTGTGGGCCAGGGGGGATCCGGAAGTGTAAATAAAAGCTGTTCCCGGATTCCTCCTATTTAAGACACAGTATGGCACACCGTGTGGTTTTAGTCGGTTCGATTACGACACACCGCCCCACCGAAAACCCCGGTAGGGTGACGGCCTGAGGGGTTTCACACGCAAAAAAAAAGGTACAAAATACTGTGAGAACTATTAAAGCTAGGATTTCTATAGACAGTCGGGTTAGATCAATGAGTGGAAACTCTTTTATGTCTTACCTCTTGTAAATAAACTCATCTACCATCATTATTCTACATTGAATATTCACAAATTACAGATTCCTAATATAAAGATTCTTTCTACAATAATCACATTTGTCGACTTAGTTCGTTTTAGGTTACATATCGGAAATCCATCTTTAAATAGTAACTGAACAAGCTGAGATGAGGCATCATCAGCAATCAGCTATATATATTCGAATAAAAACTTTCGTGAGTGGTACTCATATTAATTTAGGATATAGTCTGGCGCCTGCAATCAACTCGGTAGGACGCCTTACCCCTTGATAAAGGGCCCCCGTTTGGTCCGGAACTAGTCGGGCAACCCCTAAATACACACGTGAGTAAAACCGTATATCCTTAATTAAGCTATATATATGTATAATTTAATGGGAGCGGAAATCTGGTATTACGGCTTTGGAGGTATCTTCCACACCTGGTAAGAAGATATTTGTTAAGGAAGTGCGGTGCGTTCGTTGCGGTTTATTTTTGACTGTTGCTTTTGTTTTAGTTGACAAGACGAGGGTGAGTTGTGGGTTTTTCGCCGTTAATTACTATTTAACAGAGCAAGTTGTGTACGACTTTTATACTGAGGTTTAAGTTTAAATCAGAGGTTGGCCGACATGAAGTTTTTGTCCCATAAATACAAGAATACAGATTTAAATTGTGCCAGTGAAAATTCTCTTAGACCAGATTTTGGCATTGGAACCCAATTTTAACGTGTTTATAATTTTCATTACATAAAAAAATCAGTTAAAAAAATCGGTTGTCTGTAAAGTCGGTTTACTGACGATAGTTGAACGTGACAACGACATAAGAAAATACTGATGGAATGGTTGCATTATTCAAAAGAAAATTAAATGTAACGCCTCAGAGCGAGGCAACGCCGCATGAGTCATGTTTTTTCGTGCGTGCAGCCGGCTCCATCGAATTATAAGACGTTGTCACGTCAAAAATGTGCAATTAGGTGGAGTGCAGATTATGTAACTCGTTAAACTCTCAGATATACAGAAAAGATTGATGCTTAGAGGTAAACCGTCTGAATATATTTTTCAGACTAAAAGCGTGGTCTCTTGAGTCCCTCCTTTGAAAATAGATAAGATACGATGTTTTAAAAATAAGTGAAAAAACTTTCAGCCTCCAAAAAGCCAAGAATCTTGTACATGAAACGTCTGTACGTTTTTGTAACATATGTATGTTTTTTTTCAGAGTGACCTTGTCTAAAGAAATAATATAGTATAAAACATGAACGTTTGCTGTCTGTCTCTTTCGCATAGTCTGGTCACGTATGTGGACTAAAACCAGTGATATAACGCGATTAGACTACATAGTGAGACAGTTTCTTGCATGAATAGAAAGTGCGGCGTCAGGGTTTCGTGATTTATGATATTTAGTTTTGAATGTAACGTGTATTTAATGACGGTGTTATTAAACTGTAGAACGCAGTGAACGAAGAGCTATAGCAAAAACAGAAAGAAAGAAAAATCTAAAACTTTGTAGGAGAAGTCCTATAATTTATTATTCATCCGCGTTTTTCGAACCGTCTTAGGTATAATGATGTGATTACATAGACTCAAGCACACTATTACTACACAGTACTTCTTCTCAGTACTTCACAGGATTATATGCAGTACTGATCCACAAACATTTTGGTCGACCCAGTACGTATGAAGAAGGGCAAATACTTTTTGTCCTTTCAGTAGGGAGCGGACAGGGCTCCTTTTCTGACCTCTTAATTGGGTAAGGGGTAAGTTATCTTCCCGCTGCCTAAAGCTCATCTCGGTAATTTACACATAATATTTTTCAGTTACTGTTTAAATATACAGATTGGTCTGTGGTAAACTGTATACGATTAAACGAATTTGCAGACGGTGCGACCCACCGGAATGTGAGCAAAACTGTTGGTACAAATTTTAAACCAACTAGAAGTAGGTAACTGAAACTGTTTATTACTAATACCACTGAATATGGAAATCATTACATATGGTAATAGCAAAGAACGCATCTCATTATGTGTATGTCAATTTCGCAAGGTTATCCATAATTTTTACATAATTTTCTAAAGAGTTCTTTCCGATTGTTGACGTTAAAAACTGCTAAAGCCATTAAATACAAAATGTCGTGACATTAATTAGGTAAGCGTTTTATAGAAACTGAAACTTAAACAACTGTCTCATTTGTTTGCATTTTCGACAATATCCTGTAATCGCCTTTAATACTGTAACCCTACTCAAAAATGAGCTAATGAGTCAAGTACAAAACGGTTACACTTAATAAATATTCAGTTTATCCACAACGCTACTTGTACTGTAAATTAATTAGATTTAAGTAGGCTGCTTTTGACATTAATATGGATCAAGTACGGGATAAAGTAATATATAAGTAATAGATAAGTAATATGTTTCAAATTTTAATACAAAATATTCTTGTAAAAACAAAAGAAAAAAATTTAAGAACGTAATGTTCCTGTATTCTTTCTCAAATTGTTGCACTTAATGATAAAAAACTATTTATACAGAAAGTAAGAATTAATGACAATATCGATAATACAGAGGCTTTGAAATATATAAACAATATCGACAACGTGTACAGTGTACATCCAGTTCAGTAGGTCGAGGTTCTTGTAAGTTGTAATTGCTAGAACTTTAAGAGATTAAAAAACCACACCAAATCAAAAATTTCCACGAACTTCAGCTGCCCACACAAAATCTCTATAATATGTGTACGATCCGACTAATGTTATGTATTCTCGATCTACCAGATATTGTCTATAGATACAAAATCATTGTAAAATCTACCAACCAAATATCCGCAGAATGTACTGAGAATATTCCAAACTCAAAGTAAAACACGCTTGCGTAAGAAACAAGTAAACAAACGTACATCCAAACTGATGACCGGCAAGTCTTAATGGACAAAGTTTTTCCACCACAAATCCTGCCTCCCAGCGGACTTAACTCTTCAAAGTGGACTTATGTGGTACAAGTTACGGGAGGTTCTTATAAATGTTACAAACAAGATGTTGAGGGCTGGTTTTCTGCTAAGCTGATATTGGGTGTTTTCAAATCCCTGTATTCTCTTACAAAAACGTTATTTGCTTTAAACGTTGTAGTCAAAGAAAAGCGCTGAATGTCGGCGTGTGTCTTTAGAATTTATATTCAAAATTTTGTACGGACTAACTGTACCTGCGGTTTTCTCCGCGAGTGTTTATAAACCAAATAATGTTGACCTTTAGTTTGAAAGTAATATTATGAAGTTCTCATAAACAAAAGAAACATAAGAAAGATATTGACAACAGTTCAGCATACGAGTAAAATCTGACATAAAATTAATATATCAACGTCATACTCAAGTGGTAGGTACCTACTCCATTATTAGATATCGTTAAATATGAGCACATGAGGTTATGACGTCTGATATTGAGTGGCATTTGAGTATTGACCATTAACGATGTAAGTACATTGCCAGTCATCTGGCATTATGAATCGAGAGATAGAAACAGAAACACAGTTTTAAACTTGAAAATTTTCATGTTATTACACCTTATGTCTAGTAGTACTCCTGGCCGGCTTTCCTTCGAAAAACGTCGAAACAAACTCAGTGATCCAAGTCTACATAATCTCAAAATGTGCTATTGCCATGTAGGCGTCCAGGGTGCTCTTTATATAACAATAAATTTAGATTTTTGAAATTTTATGTGAAAGAATCATTTCAGTTTTGAGCTGACCAGTCACGACACACCCACTAGACCACATAAGACGGTAATGACGGATATTTGGAACTCTATTGATTTATAAAAAGGTACTTAGTTTGCAATCGGATTATAAGATTTATCCATCGCTCGCAACTTAAGCCATACAATGGTTCCATTCAAGGTGTAATGTTTACGGTTCCAGTGAGCTTGGGTACTATTTCAGTAGTTAATACACCGGAAACGGATATAAGTTTTTGCTCCACTATAATCTTCCCATCTATTTTGCAGATTTGGCAATTTAACTTTCTAATTACATCAAATAATTTTAGTTTAAGTTGTTATTTATACCACATAATGTAATTTTTATTGAGCGCGGCTTTCGATTTAATTTTGCTAAATGAAAACTACCTTTTATTGTATATGAAAATGGCACATAATACTCAAGCTAATAGTAATATAATACTTACTTAAATTAAGTTTCAAGTATTCAATTCGATTTTTAAGTATTCTATAATTTACAATGAGGCAGTAATCTCCTATCAAATTAAGAGGAGGCTGCTTATCTATTAATAAAAAAGAAGTAGAAAGTGTGGGACACACGTGACTACTTTCACGTGTGTTTCGGAATGAAAATCTTTAAGACTGTAAAATTCTGAGATGGACAAAGAATGAACGAACATTGAAAGAAAGAAAAACCTTTGATTTTAACATCATCATCAAACACCGGCACCCTGTTTAAAATCGTACCCTAACTTGCAGCTAAGTAAGCAATATTATCAACGATATCAATAAATTTCCTTAGCGTTGTAGACTACATCCATTCTACCACTATCTGTGTGACACATGCCCTCCTAACTATCTCTAATATGACCGTCACGTACTACCGATATTAACGAATTGAAACAATGAAACAGTATTTCGCTGAACTAGCCGCTATCATTTATATTCACTCATACATACATAATGTTATCTCGTATTTTGTATGAATCTGAATGTAGTTGATATAAAATTATTGTAATAATATATACTGTGAAGTCTGTAACATAGAGGAGACTTTCAGTGTAGTTACAACAAAGGTACCACGGGGCTTATTTTGTTTGTTGTATAAAACTATAGACAACGAGCCTAGACTGACCGGTTATATAACAGCTTACATACTTAATACTGTATAGTCCCGGGACAAATCGTCTTCATCGTCACTTTCCATGAGGTGAATTGGAAGACAAAAGGGCCTATGCCATTAACCAATAAAAAAACTTAAATGATAGAACCTGTATCTCTTAATGTACATAATTATCTGGTGGAACATTTTCTCCAAATTTAAATGGACCAACTTTGAGTATAAGCAATTCAAATAAAAAAGAGGGATATTTCATAACTACACAAAAAAATATAGTCATATTAAGAACCTCTTAATTTTTTGAAGTAATTTTATGTATGAAATGTTTTATTTCTCGCTGTTGAGTAGGTCGGTTTGCAATATACGAATATCTTAGTTAAAATAACCTAATTCTACATCTACGAAATACTGCTTCTCTCGATGCAGAGATGTTTATAATACACCTGCTTTTACTTCACTAATTGTGTTGTTGCGAGCATATAAATTAGTTAGCAACCATATTTAAGTATCTAAGCGAATCGCAACCCGTGCAATTCTTATTATTGAGTAGTTCTGGTAGCCATCTGTAATCTTCGTTTCTTCATTTCTAACATCTTGATGGCTTAACACGATTACCTATAAGGTTATGGTTTCTAAGATACAGTGCGATAAGATAAAAGCCAACGGGCCAAGTCCTCCTTGACCTAAAATTTAAGGTTTTGATAATTAATAATTATAAAATGTTATTAATCAATCCTACTAATATTATAAACGTGAAAGTTTGTGAGGATATATGGATGTGGATATTTGTTGCTCTTTCACGGAAAAACTACTGAACCTATTCCGATGAAACTTGGTACGTAGATAGCTGGACACCTGGATTAACATATAGGCTACTTTTTATCCCGATATTCCCGGGACTTTCATCGGGACTTACGCGGGTGAAACCGCATGGCGCAGCTATTATATAATAAAGTTAAAAACAATTCCAAAGTTTCCACACGCACGGTATTTTCCGAATAATTACAACTAACAAAATTCAAAATATTACAATTTTCATAACCATGCTGTCAGCATATTGTAATTTAGGGAAATTAGCTGCCATTTTGTTTGGAAACTTTAATAACCAGAACTAATTTACCTGTAACAAGTGTCGCTTGGTACTGAAATCATTTATGGCATGGTTTGTTTATAGTTTGTAAATCCCTACAGTTACAGATGTTGTTGTTTTATAGTCTTATCAGACAATAGGGTAAGTTTCTAATCATAATAAGATAGTGGCCGCCCAGGGGTTGAAATCATTTTTTTCTAATGTAGGGTTTTATTGATTACACTAAAACGTGTCAAGAAAAACACGAAATAAAAAATATAAATAATCCCTGACTCGAAAATTGCTTCAACGATTAGAAAACAGCTGAACAGATTTTATTGAAATATAACTACGAACACTCTCATCGTCAGTATCACCAAGACACCTTTCAAACAAAACTAAATCAGAATCGGTCCATCCGTTAAGGAACAATGATGCCATAGACAGACACAGATACACATGTCAAACTTATGACACTCTTTCGGCTTTCGGTTTACAGTTGTAAAGCTACAGGACGTCGACGTCCTATTCGGCTTTCGGTTTACAGTTGTAAAGATACAGGTTGTCGACGTCCTTTTCGGCTTTCGGTTTACAGTTGTAAAGATACAGGACGTCGACGTCCTTTTCGGCTTTCGGTTTATAGTTGTAAAGATACAGGATGTTGACGTCCTTTTCGGCTTTCGGTTTACAGTTGTAAGGATACAGGACGTCGATGTCCTTTTCGGCTTTCGGTTTACAGTTGTTGCAATGATGCAAGGACGTCGACTGTATCTTTACAACTGTTTACAACAGTTTATGTATTCACGTTATGGGTTTATGTACTCGCGCTATACTTGTTCTTATATTTCGAGACAAATGTATTTTGTGCCGAAAAATAAAAATATTTGTTCGTGAAATAAATAAATAAAATGAAATTAAATCAGCTTTGACATAACGCCGAGTTACGTCATAGCTATAAACAATAACAGCAAAATGCTAACACAAAGCTAGCAAGGGCCACTATGAAAGGCGGAATTGTTGACCCTGAGACAGTCTGTTATCCCATGATATGTAGCACTAGTACTTTTTCTTATTTTTTTTTATTCTTTTTCACGTACAGTTTTAACATTCGTATAATTTATTACTAATTAATAAATGTTTCGATACGACTGCGACATGAAATATAATGGTGAAAACATTTTAGTTTGGTACAAATAACAGTGTGTTTACATACAATACAGGTACAATGTTTTACGGTTATTTTGTTATTAGTACACGCGATACATTTACGCCTTCGGTTTAATTTTCGTTAAATTTTAACCAAGGTCTCGAGCAAGTGTTGGCTAAATATGGCCTGACAGATTTCCATGTTTATACATAGGCGGAGGCTAATTTAATCCTTGTATTAATTGCGAGGCCTAGTGTTGGTTACTGACGTGTGGTTTGCGATAAAGCAACCCTTCTATTTATTAAGGGTTACATGTTGTAACTTTGTAAATAATGATATTTGTATCCAGTTGTGTGTTCGTAATAATCCTTGAGCTAATTCTGCTACGGAGCGTTTTCTACCGTACTTATATTAGTCCCCAATGATTTTTTTGGTGGTTTCATAATTTTAAGCAAATACTTCGCTTACTTTAAAAACAAAAGGCTAAAAACACGTGTACAATTTTACATATCACGTTGATTTCAAGAAAGCTAAGCATAAACATTCAAAAAATATAAAGCCTGCATAACGCCTAATCTAGTTCTAACCAGAGACATCTCTCTTTAAGAGAAGTTAGGCCGTAGTCGTTTTGACTGGTCCAGTTCGATTGCAGAACTCACAAACCTTTGCGAATATTATCGAGAGCTTTCAAATAAGCAAAGCTTCTCTTGACGTCTTGCTTCACCGTTATATATAGATGAAAACAATATTCAACAATAAAACATAAAACTGGATAACACATTTTTCAATATTGGGGTTTCGTACATCGAAAGGAAAAAAAGAACCCCTGTCCCGGTACTACCTCGCGTCACCATCTAGTTGTCCTTTATCTGTGTGTGGTTTAGCTTTCGAAATGGTTTAATCGTTGACTGTATTACCCCTTTAAAAAAAACTCTTGAGACACATTGTTACTGTAATTTCGGTTATTTTTTATTCAGACCACTTCAAAATCGGCCAATAAGCTGAAGGATTCTTATTAGTTATTGATGCCATAAATCAACCGGAGTGATACCACGGCCACGGTTACCGGAGGCCAAAACACCTCTCTCCCTCTTTCCCCTCCTCTCCTCCTATTTCCTCCTTCCTCTAGTCCTCTCATCAATAGTGTTTTAAAATAAAACAAATAATTGATGTTTGATGCCTGACCTATTACTGACCGTAACATTAAAAAGAGGCTCTTAATTACTTTTCATTTGACAACGAGAATACCCGTGGTACTCCGCAGCATAGTTATGATACTATAATTCAAAATTAATGCTCTTTTATGAGTAACCTAACCTAAGCTGAATACAGCGGATGAAAAATTATGAACATGGTAGGATTGACAATCATCTTCTAATTTGAAGCGCTTATGATTACCGCCTCTTCAACTTGACTGAAAGTCAAGTTGAAGAGGCGGTAATCATTTACCATCAGTTGACCCGTCTGCTCGTTTTCCCAATATACCATAAACAAAAGAACATTTTACACAAATATTTTAACTTTTGCACTCACATGTTCAACTCTAACAGGTTCTAAAAATAAAACTGAAATGTGAACCGAAAAGAAACGGATATGTGACGACAAATTGCATCCGCTACTGAAACTACTCAATCGAAGGTAATTGTGAATATTTGGAGGTGTTTATGTGGATTTTTATATTATATCTGATTCCAAATGTATTTTAAATGTGAATTGTTATTTTTTTCTCAACTTCTGAAGAGACTGCAAATCGGGGTGGTGCTTGTATGATGTGATGATTACTTTTAATTGTAAATTTTATAATGAATAAGTAGAATTAATAAAAAATTAGTAAATATATATAATAAATTAGTTGAGAATAAGCTGTCACCATACAAGCGCATTGTTTTTTTTTAAATTTATCATCAGACACCATTAAAGAAAATTGCCACCAAAACATTTATTTCTTCTTCGTCTTCGGTTTTGAGAGCAGAGAACGATATCTCATTGTGTCTATTTGTAGAGAGTAACATGTTGCAAGTCATAAGAGCATCTGTCTTACATACAATAACTATACTAATCCGGACCTAGGTCCAGGTTTTAAAGAGGCCACTGAAAATTCAAACGAAATCAATTCATAAATGATTTAGTTGGCTTTGATGATAGCTTGTACATAAAAAAATAGGCAGTCATGGCACTGCCGACAGAAGTGAAAACTTAAACGAAACGACGAACTTTAAAGATGTTTAAAGTTGCAACCTGCTAATGTGATGACATTAGCAGGTTGGTGACATTAATTAATAAGGCTGACAGAACTCAATGTTTAGATTAGCGGCCTCTAGTGGATCTATATATGTATTATTAGCGTGACGGTCACGAGGGCAGTGCTTTTTCCACATAGCAAAAGTGCACAAACGTGCCTAAAGAAGTTTTCACTTTAATAAAAACCGTTTTTCAAAAATAATTATAAATTTAATTCATTTGTAGCAATTACTCATCTGGTAGTTCCTATATTGTTACATTTGAGCGATCAGTCATGTCTTGCCTTCGACTCTCCCTCTATGTGTCCTTTAAGAAACTTTAGCCCCCTACCCACCAACAAAACATAACACATACCAGGCAAATATCAATCTTCGATACAATTACATAAGTCTCATTATTAACCAAATCTACTTCTCACTACATCCAACACTAGACACTTTTAAAGCGCGTATTCGCCAGTCGACGGTCTAACAAAATCCCATTTATCTAGACGTCGAATAGTTCTGAATTTAGTCTATCGGCCTCTGCCAAATGCGTCGGGTTACCGACTCGCCAACGGAACTTCAAATCGAATTGTTCAATGCTTTATTTTCAATGAAAACTGTGTGCATACAGTAGGTTTCAATATTCAGTGAAATAAAGATAGTATTTACAATATAGTAAAACGTATAACATTATCAATAGAATGAAGAGAACATCTTACTTTTTTAAATTACTACAGATTTCGTTATAATGAAAATTGAAACCTGTAATCTCAGTTGTAGCTACGGGCGTTGTGGGTAATGTTTCACACGATTACTGTCATTACATTAATCAATTTAATTAAATAGTTGTGTTATATGTCGCACGGTCTATTTTATTTAAGAGCACAATGATTAGTAGTTTTGATACGTTTCTTTTTTTTTTTATTGTGGAGAACGGATCATCACCTCACCGGGGCTAGCGGTGAAGTGGTATCTCGGAATCAAACGACTAAAACCACACGGTGTTCCGAAATACCCTAAGAAGGATGTCCCCGAGAATCATACTATTCTCTTGTTCATTGTTTAAAGCTAGTTTTTACTACTTGCTTAATACAATATTTCACGTACTCAAATAACTTTTATATCTCCTTCCTTCCATTATAATCTTTTGTTTTGTTGTTTATTGTTAATTTATGTGTAAATTCTCTACGTGTACGTTCCGTACCACTTATTAAGCTTTATTCTACCTAATCTGGTCAGTGTTCATTTAACCAAGTATTCGTGTCTACTCTAAAAATTGCTTTCGATGATGTAAGAATATATGTAAAAATATTGTTGCGCAATACAATATTTCTGCTTATCTTCGCTAGACGACATTGAGGTATATTTGATGTACATCAGTCCTCACAAATCAAACTATATTACTTATTTGAAAAAAAAAAAACAGAGATAGCCAGGGATTTAACCAGTTTGTCTGAAACTGCTAGAGGGTATTGCATCCAGCTATGCTAACATGTTGAACTCAGGATCTAATTCTCAAAAACTCACCTACTTCATTAATTTCTGTTTCACCATAAAGTAGATAGATGGACAGCAGAGGCATTAAATCCGCCGCTGTACATTTTTCTGTGTAAAATAAATAAATAAATTTATTATTAATATTACATTACGACTTATAAGAACGTGCGGTAACCATAAACGTCAACCAATCTGGTAAACTGTTGGTGAGGTGGAGAAATGTGTCATTCAATTG
Source organism: Callimorpha dominula (assembly GCA_949752705.1). Taxonomy (NCBI): domain Eukaryota; kingdom Metazoa; phylum Arthropoda; class Insecta; order Lepidoptera; family Erebidae; genus Callimorpha; species Callimorpha dominula. The sequence goes on from OX456993.1 coordinate 22,507,422, forward strand.
AAACCGCGGGGAATTGATAGATACTAACGTATATATCATGTTGAATCATAGAAATATGATTATTTTAAATAATTTCATACACTGGATTCGTTCCAGAACAGTGAACGTAAACATTCAGATAGATAATACCAAACGTTTTATTATGAGTTTACTGTTTCTATCTGACACAAAGTAATCATTTATAATTACTGATATGAACAATATGTTTGAATAGTATTTTAAGTATTAGCTATCTGTCTGTCTATAGTTAGTTCGGCGGCTACTGTCATGTTTCGCCGGCCCCATTACGTTAGTTGACAGTGCAACCGCACAAGCAAGATTTATTGTTAAGCCGCGAAATTTGTTTCTTAAGATATTTGTGTTTGCTTGTTCCTTAGACATGTGAGTGTACTAGCATTCGCCCGCGACTTTTGATAGCGTAAAAGTATTTTTTTTTTCTATCCCTCGGATACACTATTTTTTGTCTGGATGCATTACCATTCATTCATACCACGGTGTCAGGGGTACAGAAATGGATATGGGTTACCCCTCATGTTCGTTTCTGTACCATAAGCTATGTAGCTTGGACATGGACATCTGTATTTCTTAGTAAAACTATAGTAGGCACCTACATAAGTGGATAAATGTGTAAAATATAATAGTTCCATCACAAAATAGATTACGTGCGTATCTACAGAAAACGTACTGGTTAAAGACATTCAAACAAATGGCGACTCTCGCAGTTACACAAGTACGTGCACATTATGTTGCAAAAAAAAATTCAGTTGCAAAATCAAATCACCATTAAACGTTACGGGTTGAATCTCTATTGTAAATGCGATAGTCTCCTAAGAATTCGAACAGTGACGATTATCTGAAAATATCCTGATACTATCCACACCTGATACAAGCTGACGAGATCACTGCCGAAGACGGGAGCGGACCGCGTGTGGTTGAATTAATACTTCAGTATACTACATTTTTCCCTCACACAATCTTCTTTATATAAATCATGTCCGGAAAAATAAAAAAAAGCAATCATCGAAATGGACATGAAAGTTAATAGTCCGTAGGTTACAAATCTGTACCTACACTAGGAAAAGCATTTCTCAAAGAAAAATTAAACCATTTTTTATATAATTTTTTTCAAGTTAGGTACTTGTTGGCTACACATGACCCTGCTAAAATTTTACTACATGGTTCTGTAACACCCGGTAAATTGCTAAGTACACCGGGTGTACATATTGCAAATATCATAGATAAATTAGACCCAGACACAGTAAGAATAATCGTGCTTATCACACAAAAAAAAAATTGTCCTGGATGGCAACGATGACGACGAAATCTTCCTCAGTAGTCAGGATCACTAACCACTAGAGCAACAGGTCCATCAAAAGACTAAAGGTTAAAATTGCCTGTCAAAAGTCCACAGACAGGGCACAGCGTGCTTTCTGTTTTCATCAGTTAGGCCGTGTTTTGGTTAGACACTTCGTAGAATATTACTAAAATAGAACTAAATCTGTAATATGGCGACGTCTGGAGAACTGATTGCTAACACGTCACTCATGTTCGCTTACAAACATCGGTTTAGTCTCAGCTCCCGTCCGTCGCCATCTATTAAATTGGAGACCGTAATATGTCACTCTCACCGGTCTGTTTGCTAGGTAAATACAATATCACTCAAGATAGATTCTGGCCTAGGCGTTTTGGCATTTTGAGTTCATAATTTTTTATCATTTACCATGCCAACATTCGTTTTATTTACACCCAAAAACCCCGGAACTCCTAGACATGCATCTCATCTTTTTTCGATTCCACACACTCGACATATTACCAATTTCTAAGGACAACAGCTCCAAGATTTTAGTATGTATTGAAGGCTCCTTATATAGAAAGTACTTTTATTTTACTCCCTACGTACGACATTAGGAAAATAATTAGACGTCGAGCCACGCATGAATGTTGACACAAGAAATTGAATGCGTGAAGGAATGTGCCGAATTTTTTTAGCTTTGTGAGCGGAAGGACGGGCAACTTTTTGCATCACGATGGAAATTATACCAAACACAAATTTCACTCACTATTACTTTTAAGTGTCTCTTCGTATAACTTTTGTATGTATGGTTTACAAGTTAAAATGATACTATCAGTACTTTAAAAGGTTAATGCTCTTTCTTTAGTTATCTTTATTGTAATTTTTTTATTAAGAGGTACTCGGTATCCAGATAAATATAAAATCGTGATAGCAGAAATGCTGTCATTACTAATCCATAGTTCGATGCTTTTGTAAATATCTGTAAGAAGCCACTAGTAATAACATTGACATTTACATCGTAAGTATTTTACAGTAAGTAGTGGTCCAAGCAACGGGTAACAGCAGGTATAAGGTATGTAAAATCGATCGCGTAAACTCCCGTAAATATACTTAATTGCCTTCATCACGTGTAATGAAACGTGATTGTTTAAAAGTAATTAAGTGGTTAGCTTACAACAAAAGTGTCTATATTTGTTCTTAGTTTCGCACCGCACCGCAGTTCGACCACTCTACAAAAAGTGGCCGGTCTGTTGATGTCTAAGGTATATTCGGTGCTCTTATGTATAAAAATTAATCAGGATATTTGTTTTGTTTTTCCTTCGAAGGAATAATGTTTCTTTTGAAAGGTGTCGGATTCTAATAGAACAGATATATGGGGATACATTTGGCTCACGTATGAATGTAGTCTAGATAATCATACTTATAATTCCTTCTTAGATTAGTGGGAAAAAAACGATTGACCGAACGATTGGGAGTGACCCACAGCGCCATCCATACAGTATTTTCTACATTTAGAGAAAAATAGTGTTAACAAATCTTAAAAAATTAATATTTCTGTGTTTAAAAGACTTTGTAAGTTAGTTTTAACCCCGAAGCAAAAAATATGTTATGAGTTTTACGTGTGTACCTGTCTGTGGCATCATAGCTCCTAAACGGATAGACCGATTTTGATGTAGTTTTTTTGTTTGAAAATTGAGAATGTTCTTATCTAATAATTTGTGCAGCCGTTCGAAGGTCAACAGCTCTTTTCTAAGCGTCCGCGTCGGGGGTATTTTAATTTTTTTATTTTATACTTGGCCCGCGAAAGGGCAATATCCTGGACATCGCCGAGTTATATTATAGACTTTACCATCTATACGTTCAATGTTAAATGCAGGAAGTAATAAATAAAATTTATGTGTCTGTCTGTGATTTTGATATACAGGTTTTTTCTGAAGCTTATATTGTTATTTGCACGACATCAAAGCCAAAACACGTCTAGTCTGTCTGTTTGTCCGGCCTAGTCTCAGATTTTGCTGGGATTTTCACTAGCAGATTCAGGACTTTTCATGTTAAAGGCTACATTTAAATTTGAAAATGCTTAGGGTTTCAGTGTACCATATTCCATTTTGCCAGGACTTTCACTGGCAAATTCAGTACTTTTTTGAATTTGATAAAGTTTAGGGTTCCCACGTAAAATGATAAACTGTAAACATTAAGTTTGCAAGTTACTTCAACAGATGGCGTTAGCGTCAAATTAGATTGGTCATGCATGAATTTTAAATCTTTTAGTGAAGAAATCAGAAGGTGTCGACATTAGAGGCTCAGGAAATATTTACTTGAATAAAAGTATATTAAGAAACCTTTATTTCTTTTTGACGTCCCACTCAACGACTGTGATTACTATCAAGACTAACTATTTTCTAAATACAAGTTACTTAGTCATATAGCTAAGAGAAATAGTGTTACATAGACATACAAAGAACTTAGCAAAAAAAAAGGCTTTTTAAAAAATCATATTCTCATCCGAATAAATTGATATTATATTATTTGATTTATGTATTTATGTTACTATTACAATTACAATATTTACTACAGTATGATTACTTAAAAACCTCTGCAACTCTCTTACACCAAAAACTACCCATTATTTATTTTATTTCCTTTCGCCTTTGTCTATCCAAAGGTTGCCTGTAAGAAATTGCCTTTAGCTATAAGGCCGCCCATTGTACATATTTTTCTGCGATTTCCTTGTTATTTATTTGTAATTGGTTCTTTTATATGTTAAGACTAAACTTTCGAAAATTTACTCTTTACTTCGATAGATGGCGATGTCGTTGTATTTGAAGAACATGTAACCGCGCTATAGTTAAAATATAAAAAAAGCCAATTCCAGTATTGCTGTTCTTTGGTTACTGGTCAGATAGTATAATAATAAGTTAAAGTTTGATTTGATATTTAATTCTTAATGCTGTATTTTTTGTAAAAAGTTTTATTTCCTACTTCACGCGCACAAAGTCACGAGCTTAAACCTGAAACAAAAACAGCTAGTAGCTAGTAGACAAAGCACGCTTGCTACCTTGAGGGCTGGCGCTGGTGGACCTTTGAGGACTTATCGACGGTCCACTTATTTTGAGTGCAGTGTGACCTCCCTGAAAGATTTTATGTTTATAGTTATGCTAATGTATGGCAAAAACTGTCGGTAGGTACGATTGCCATTGGTCTTGAGTCAATGAATGATCCTGGCTTGTTAACTATTTCCTTTAATTTTCCGGAATCAGTGCCGGGTTTTCAGTAGATTTTTCTGAATGATAATAAATCTACTGTATATTAATTCTCTATTATATTCAATCTCACTGCTATAAATGACAATCTCATTTAAATCTCCAACGTTTACTAAGTTCATTGTAACAAAATACAAACTGCCAACTACCATAGCCAGATACCTCCCATCAAATCGCCTCATTGACACTACGACGACCTGAGACAATATCCGACATCGTCTGTATCTCATTAACTCGATTATATTTCTGCTTCTCTGAAGCCTCCTAAAACCTTTACGCCTCCAAACGAAACCCATCCCTATCGAGTGATGTTTAACGTTCAAAATACTTCGATTGTTAAAGTTGAATTTTCAGTAGCCCCATAGGCATAGTTATGAGGGAAAAATTGGAGAGGTCCGTCCAATCGTTGCATGTGGACTCTTCAAATGGCTCTGGTTATATCGTGATTCCCTTTGGTTTCCCGATGTGAGTTATAAATTCGTTATGTTTGGGACTAGATAGATATATAGAAAATACTTTATTGTACACCACAGTTAGACAGAAATTAAACATAGTAACAGTGGGACTAGCAGAGGTTTTAGTGAATAAAGAATAATTAAAATATAAGGTACCACAGTGTTTTCAATTTTGTATGTTTTAAAACTGGTAAAGAAGGACGCTGCTGGAATCTAATTTCTATTTTCTACTTGTAAAATTCACTCTCGGGCCATTACCACCAGAGCTTTCGGTGGGGGTGTCAGAATCGAAACGACTGAAACTTCACGGTATGCCATACTGCAACCACTGGCAGGAAGGGCAGCGCCTGCCTACTAAGACAGGCACCCTCTCTTAAGAGCTCGCTAAATAGGTAACGGCCAGGCTTACATGAACGATGCGAGCGGGCCTATAATATAATTCCTACTGCAAATATAATTAAAACTGTAATAGTACTTTGAGCTGGTTTGAGTTCATCTGTGAAGCCTCCAAGGTTATAATCCTATCCAATCCTAGACGCAGCCTTATACTTATCAAACATATTATTACACAAGCGACAAAATGGTGCCCAATTTGAAATATCTGGTAAATTTTTGATTGAATTGGACCCTTTACCAGAAATTTCAAATTGGGCACATTATCATGCGGTATCTTAATAAAGAGTATCCCTTTTGAAATGTTTCATAAAGTCTTCCGTGTACTTTGGCCTGTAGAAAATACCGTATTTGATGTTTAATAACATTGTAAAAATCAATATCGTTCCCTAAGATACTAAACGTAGGTAATAACGTGCTTATGTTTTACTTTTGTGAAAACGTTTTGTGTATATTACGCCAAGACTTATACTTGGTTATACAAATCAATTCTATGAGTTCCACAACGAGAAAAAATGATAATTTCTCTGAACTGCAACTTCAGATCTAATATATTCCAAGTAAATACAATCCATCTTTGCGACACTTATAAACTGTCACTGTCGAAACCACTCGACGTTCCCTAGCTAGAAAATTCTCAATAAATTGAAAAGAGGAAATTCAATAAATTCAGTCTTTCATATTTGAAAAGTAGGGAAATTTAAATTTTATTTCCAATTTTCAAAGGCTTTCTCGACGCAATAGATCATTACGTCGAGAATATAATAACTTCTTTTTAATATAAATAAAAATACCGGTGCTTGTCAATTACATATTTTTTAGTTTAATTTTATTTTTACTCTTATATTTTTTTTAAGGTTTATTTTATATTGGAGGTTTAATGTCATTTGATACATTGGCATACGAGCACCGAAATTCATACACGAAACTGGCACATGGGAGTATTAAATTCTTATTATGGTTGTTGGTTTCTTAAATCAAAAAATAGATTAAGGTTATATTGCAAACAAGCAACCGCTTGATGCTGCGAGCTTACATGTTTCTTTAAACAAAAATTATCATTGCTGCACTCTTTCTCCTTTCCATAAAACCATATAACCCCTCACAACGCTAATGCTTGGCTGTGGCGTTTTAGGAATCCGTCAAATGTCATCTTGTCCAATTTTCAAATCGTTTATTTTTCAAATTTTATAGCCAAGAAAAAAATTCGCAGAACAGACTAACTTGCCTTTACCATTTGTACAAAAATGTGAGATTGCGCTGAAACGTAAACATCATTCAGTCCAACACGAGCGCACAAACATAGTAATCTTCATACATTTCGTTTCTTTCGGCCCTATCGTACCGTGAAAATAGAACCTCATCAAAACCTGTAGCCCTTTTGAATTGAAGCCCTTTTCACGCACAGCTGGTCACGGCACACTCCTATCTATTTATACAGGGTAAATATCTTCACGTGCTATGGTACGTGAGGAAATACTAACTTTCCTGTATTTTTTTTTAGTTTATTTGTCTACATTTCCTGCACAAAACGGCGTTAACGAGGTCTTACTTCCTACGTTGCTTATCGACCTTCGGATGGTCCAGGAATAAAATAAAATCATCGAACAAGGTTTGCTAAGTTGGGTCTAGACAGCGACAGCAATATCCCAGGATATTATCATTATTTAGTCACTTAAGGCCTCCCCCGGACGTAATTTAACTGGTCTCGTAATCTGCTCGCAGGAACTCACCGATGCGCACACGCGCTTTTGGTAAAAGGATTCTGTGTATATTAAGATGTTTGGATTATTTTTCGCTTCATAACTGCCATTTCTAACTGTTGCAGATAAAGGATAATTAATAAAAATGTTAAACTTCTCTTACGTCTTAAAAGGAAACTATTTAAATAGTTCCAATTTCATGGGTATTAAAAACGTGTCTGGGATGTGTGGTGTGTGGATTCACGCATGATTGTTTTTACTTTTTGTCTGTGTGGAAACCCCATGTAAAGGGTTACGGTTTGAGTTAAACGGATATCTAGGCGGTGAATTCGACCGCTCTGGCAAAAGCCAAAGACGGTGAACCATTCCTAATCAGAAGGGCATTTGGAAAAATAATCCCAAACAGTCTCCCAGACACGTTTTTCCAGACTCCATAATGCTACTGCAATAAAATCTAAATTACTAATATTTAATTAAAAACGTTTGCTATCTCGCTTAAGGTATAATGTGCAATCGCTATACGTGAGAATTATTTTTGTATCGATGTATACTTGGATGGATGTGTCTATATAATTCGCTTCGGTGTGCTTACTGGAAACAATTATTGTTCTTGGCTATATCCCTCCTTAAATAAGGATGCCATTATCTGCTAATGGCAAAGCTCAAATTTGGTTTTTACTGCTCCCCTATATAGGTCGTAGCATGACATTATTCACCATTTAATCATCCACAAGAAATGCTTTATCTGAAGCTTGAGAACCTGGACTCATACACCAATATAAATAACAACACTTACTCATTAGTGTAAAAAAACGCACATACAGCCATCTGACGTAAACGTTTACACAATTTACTTGAACTATTAAAAGCTCTCCAGTACAACCACACATCACTCAAAGGTTTACGTCGGCCGACAGTTAGGATGTTTTGGGCGGTAAGAGGAACAGTGTTTGCGCCCGCCGAGTTAAGCTGACGTTCTAAGTAGAGTGTCACGTGAACGCGAGTGCTAAGTCCTTGAATCTTTGTACGTGAGGTGCTACGTCTTTGGGAGGGTTGGCTTGTGCGAAATTAAATTAAATGTATACATATTATACAAGTTTAGGTAGATACTCGCAATATGTGAGTGTTTATAGTAGATTTCGGGTGCTATCTATTCTTTAAGTTCGGCCTGACTGAGCGTCTACATAACACACATTTCTTACACTACTCATATGTTGCTACTTGTTTTTTCTTATACTACTAACTACGAGCATAGTGTTGTTATTCTAGTAATTAGTAAGGTCACCAGTTTAAAGACGGACGGGCTATCGCTTGTCTCTATTTCTAACTCTTGTTAGGGACTTGGACTTCCCTGCTATAGCCAGTTTGAGCCAGCTATTGCCTACACTCTCCAATCCATTCACATAAGCAAGATATTTTTCTCCCATTGTCTTCACTTCCTGTCTACATTTCCTTTTCAAGGTACTGCCAAATTGTTCACCTTTAATTCTCAAAATGCCTGGAAAGCGACAATAGACTTGGCCGCTAGTACCTAAGAGGAACCAAATTAGAGTTGGCACTGCAATAAACAAAAAAACTCATTTTCACATTTATAATATTAGCTAGGATAAAGGAATCAAAATTGCACATTCGGAACAAAAAAAACTGTATTATCAAGAATTTCCTTTCATCTCTACATTCTCGATACGAGATCGACGAACTGTGAATTTATATGAGAACTGATAAACATATGACTAATCACTAGTGATTATCAACGTTTCCTGGGTTTTCTAGTGGAGACCAATGCAACAGGTGAACCGCTGGCTTGTCGCCAATCTAAGACTGGCTTCACATTTGTGGTTAAAAACGCAAGTAGCCCTTTCTTCACGATGAGTAGCACTGTTATTTTCTATTCTTAATGATGCGATGAAACATTCTTGATATAAAAAATATGATAATAATATTATCTGTGCAAGGCTATGTGCAATACATATAATATAAGAGATTATCCCAACATTAATAGTTGACTTGCAACTCAGAACTAAAAGTTCTATCTATAAGCAATAAACACTTTCGTAAGCGGTCTTCATGTCTATTAAAGAGATATTTTTACTCACGTGTGTATTTCGCGTACGCCCGAAAGTTCAATTTTCCATGGTTATGCAAACAATTGGCACACTGTTGACATTTAGATGTAAATGTTTCGTATCTAACCTGATGAAATGTGTTCTCTGTTCACCTATCTATCGTAGGAACTATTTTGGTGTATGCAGACAATCATTTTGTTTGGTGTGTTATTGTGTATTACTTTTGTGTCTGTGCCAGTTTTAAAACTTCGTGATGTCAACGGTTCTATAACCTATGAATAATTGCTCCTCCATGCTACAGGACATGCTAAGAGTTAGAAGCTGTCTCTGATATTCTTATTTTTTTTGTCAATTATAAAGCTTTGGTCTGTTTTAAGTATTGCTCCATAACGTAGCTTATATTATGAGTGACTCCTTAAAATCAATCTCTGAATATTGATTAAAAACCTATAATTAATTAATCCTAACAATCTGAGGTCGATGCTCTCATTATCTGTATCTAATGGTAATTTTAACCCAAATACTTATTTATATGGGTGAGATCTGAGGCCAATGGATTAATGAGTAACAATCTAGAGTTGCTTGTAAAAAACTGCTACTGTTACAACAATTAAGCACCAACGTTTTAACGTAGGAGAGCCATGTTTCGGCACGTATGGCCGGCTCGACTCCGCTCGATACTACAGCCTCACAGAAAACCGGCAGTGAAAGCAACGTTGCATTGCATTTCGCCGCGTGAGTGAGGTTACCGGAGGTCCTAACCCTTCCCTCTCCCCTATTCCCGTCCTTCCCCTCTCCCCTCTTCCCACTCTTCCCCCCTCCCCTTCTTCTCCTACTCCCACCTTAAAGGGCGGCAACGCACTTGTGACTCTTGAGTTACATTTGCCCATGGGCGGCGGTAGTCATCTACCATCAGGAGACCCATCTGCTCGTTTGCCCCCTACACCATAAGAAAAAAAAAACAAATATGCTTTGGCTGCGCAGTTCCATCAAGGAACACAAGGGAGTGCCTAGCTAGACATCATGTAGTTACGATATGCAAATTAGTTAAGTAGGTTGGCCACTTTACAGGATTTGGCCATGCCACTTGCGTTTTCGACAGATTATTAATAAGAAATGCTAAACAGAATGGTGGTTATTTGTTTAGAGTAACCATACACATAGTCGGTTCCAACCACGAGTAAGCATCAGAAGCCCAGAAGTAGACTCCGAAACGAGCTTTACTTCTATCAGGAAGGGAGATAAGCGTTTTTTCTGCTGTAGGATAAAACAGACTTATTATAATATGCTAGTTACTAGACGGAGCCTCACCGACGGAGAACGGCACCTTGCCAACTTGCGGCATAGCGCTGGATGGACCGTTGAGGACATATTCTCTGTGCACCGACGGTCCACTCATTTTCCGCACACTGTAGGGTCGGTTCCATTCCGACATACGGTCTCACTGATGACCCTGGTGAAATATCATTAATAGAAATTTCCACACGCAAATTGTGCTTATAACAATATCAGAAAATCAGAAGCATGTTATGTTGGAACCGTATCAAATATAGCCAATTATTGATCAAATGTAACAGGTGTTTATAACCTCATTGTTATCTCAATAACAGTAGACACATATTGTGCACAACAATCAGTTTCGACGACAATTCTAGGCCTTGGATTGTCGCCAGCATGTCGTGGTGACATTGCCGACATATGGGCGTGTCAGCACTTGTGGGGCGTCGGTTTCGTCTACCAATCAATGCGAACTAATTAACATTTTTTTGTGCACGCGTAGAATGCTCATCTCAATCTGTAAGTGATGAATATTGTTTAACTGATAGCTAATGTCAGTTACCATCTAAGTAAAAATAAAATATGTGAGGAGGTGCTAAAGGGATACAATGTAAATCTGTATTACTACAATTTGGTTTCAGTTTGAGAAGACATTAACTACATAAACTCCTTTATATAAATTTTATAAATTTTTGGGACAGTAAGGTTATAGAATAACCTCACTCTCGGCAATGAGCTGAGAGCGTCAGCTTAATGTGGATTTTTTTTTAATAAACATATGAATGTCATTAGGAGAATGCCATCTGCTGTCAAACTTGTAGCGCTTGTAATATCGTACCAATCGTACTTAACTGACGCATGTAAATACGCACCAGGCACTCGAAAGATGTTACTTACGCGCGTTGCGAACCCTTACCTTTCCTTTGATTGTGCTGAAGGGTTAATTTAAGCAGGAAATCAACAAAAAAAATTCTCTACAGCACAGACACTTAGTCAGGAAGCTCAAAATTCGTAAACGAACGTATATAACACCGAACACTTTATTTTTGGATAAGTTAATGAATACGGCACGGTAATTTATACCGTTAAAAGGCTGAACATATTTTATGTGAAATTGATCAAATTCCTGGAAGGAATACTGTCCTTATCGTAGTCCTAATTAATAATTATTTTATGGTAGATCTAAATTTGTAAATTTAAACAAGAAAAGTAAATCTGCATCTGACATTTGAGGTCAGGACCTGTCGTACTCGGGTGTTCTTTGCAATTAACTTTAGAAAGGAGAATTTTGATGAATTTCAAATCATAACTTATAACTTGACCTCTATAACGAATAAAATATCTAAAATTAAAAGGTTTCGTATGATTTTACGACAACTTAATTTGGTATAATTATCTTTAAAACTAAAAAAGTAGAATCACTGGGTTCAATGTGCCTAAATCACCTCTCCTCTCCTCTTTTCGAAGCCGGTTAAAAAGAAAAACCATCTGCCAGGGATCCAAAAATATGTTAATGAAAATTTAATTAATCAACTTTTAATTTGATTTTGATTACGTAATTTTTTAAGGACATGTTTTTAAACTCTAAATGAGGGGCATTTGAAATAATGTTGTATTTTTTTATTTTCAGGTAGGTAAGCATCCAATAATATTTCCTCGGTGTCGGCCATAACTGCTGTAAGTGCTATGTAAATTTTTTTGAAGATTTAAAAATGGTACTTAGGTTGTGAGTGAAAACATTTTAAACATTATTTCATTATTTTCATATTACTGCTTATTTCGACTAATCGTTATTGTTTATTACTATTATGTATTTACGGGAATTAAATAATATTATATCATGGAACGCGAAGGTTTTAAAGTTAGTTATTATTATTTAAAATATTATATAAAATAGTGCAGCACTGGTTACTTTTCGTGTGGTAGACCAAAAAAAAAAATTCCACAGTGTAAAAACATCGTGGTTAAACGCATTTTACTAAGAAAAATGTTAAATGACCAGGCAAAACATATTTTTTGTAATTTCACCAACCTCAATAAAATAAAAATAAAGTAAATACTTATATTTTTAATATTTTTTTAGGTCACATCAGAAATTACCACTGCTATTGTCGCTATTGTCTGTTTACTCATTCTGTACCACTTTATTGCACTTACTCTTGTCTTAAAAGGTAAATTGATATTATTGTTGTATTAATATCATCAATAGAAGATAAGATAAGAATTATTTTATTAAAAAATAGTAATGTGGGTCACCCACAGCACATAACATAATAAGTGCTTGCAGATTAAGAATACATACCTACATCTGTAACATACACGGCGGTAGTGCCGCCACGCCACAAAGGCGTTGTGTGAGTGTTAATTAACCTTAAAACAAAAGAGACCGTCAGTGCATATAAGAAATCCATCACTACAAAGTAAGATGTATATTTATATCAAGTAAATACACCTCATGCATATATCTACATATTTCGACCAAGGATTAAATCATACTTGGTATACATATCGAGTAAGAAGTATATATAAATTCTTAAAAAAAATTAAATAAACGGCTTCAATTATTTTGTAGCATCCACCAAACAAACCCCGTTAATTATTACAACTCCGAGAAAGAAGTAGCATATAATTTAATTAACTTAAAAAAATGCTTTCCTGTTCTTCTAAAATACTTTGTAAGCGAATATTTGCCGATGTTAAAAAAAAAACTCATCCTCTCTCGTATAATTAGAAAACTCTGCGGTAATAAGCTTTTACAGTAAACTTTGCTATGTTCTTTCTGGGCTATTTATTTATGAAGTAATCAACGCTTTAAGATAAAAGCAAACAGCGGATACTAATATTTGTACGGAGGCTCATATTAATTTTGATTTGAAACTTTCACTTCGATATTCAGGTGTCGAATTCACAAAATGTTTTCTGTGTGATTTAAGGTCCTTCAGTTCACCCACAATATGACTTGATAGCTAGGTTAAGCTAGACTTAGCTGTTATTTTTTCCAGAAGCTGACCTATTTTATTTAGACTTTAAGCAGGAAGAGGTTATCAATTTCACTGTAGTTTTTATTCTGTATATTATATCCGACATCTTTGCCAATTTTAAACAGATTTTAATGATGATAAAATATGTAATAAAAGTTCTAGGTGACTTGATTTAGTTAGATGCTTTGATAGCCATTCTACTCGTTCTATTTTAAAAGATAATAGTTGATCAGTTGTGAAAGTCGACTTTTATAAAAAAAACAATCGCCTACGCTTGTAACCAACTCGCTTACTATTTCGCTCAAGCTTACGACATACTCGTATACCAAAATTAAATCGTTTAATTTATGAAGGCATTTTAATCGTTTGCCCCTTTAACGATCCTAAAAAAATCAATTACAGTACTACATAGAAATAGATAGTCGTAATTAATTAGTTCCCTGACATCTAGTGAGCATTGTGTTAAGAATTTATTGTCTTCAGCTGTTGCTTGCTGTTAAAATTGTGACTCAGTGTTTTAATTGCCATATTGAAGTGACATTTGTGTCTCCCTTCTAAATAGTGATTACGAAAACTCGTAAACTTAAAAGAATTTGGTTTAAGGCGTCAATATGATGCCATTGCTGGATTTACGGTCATTTTATTTAACGAATTTATTATTTTATACATCCGGAAAAATAGTTAAAGAACTGACAACTCAATAAACTTTTTATTTTATAATTTTTATAGTTTTTATTCAGGGATTAATTACTTCATATCCGCTTAATCGTCTTCCTGTCAGGCGGTTTCGGTGTCGGTCCAAATAATCGTCACGCTCTATCTTGGCAAAGAACAAATGTACATTATAATATTATATATTATGACATCTACATCTCATATTATTTTACTAAAATAATACACTAGAAATATGTTCTTGGCAAATATTCTAAAGATTTGATTGCAAAAACAGTACTGTCGTGACAGCGCGTGCTCATTGTTTTAAAAGCGATTGGCAGTGTTTGCTGCGATCATTAATTTTATTATTTAAGCGGTCATTGAAGGCGGAGGGGAATCCGTTACTCGTTTATGGAAAGTGTACTTCAGCCAGCATTGGTTTTTATCTGTGCTACGATGTACAGATTATATATTTTTCTAATTTTAATTAAATTTCCAATTTCTAAAGCTTGTCTGTAAAGTATGTGTTACAAAATATTATATTCCTTGTTTGTATCCTATTTTTATTGTGCAATAATAAATATCTATCTGTCTTATATGTGCGTCAAATGTTAAGTAAATTCTCACCACTGTAATCCAAAAAGGTCTCACGGCATACTGACTTATGTAAATTGTCTATTGTTTTTGTTAAATGATTTAAATATATTTACTAAAGCTAAAGTTTTTTAGGTTTGATTGTTTGTTTGTTTAAAGGTAATCTCTATAACAATCCGTCAGATTTCATTTTCTTTTTAATTGGTATTGGATAGATTATTCATTGAGGAAGGTTATATAGACTATGTTACATCACGCTACGGCCTTTAGACGTACGTGAAACTGCGGGGAACGCTTGTGTTTAATCATTTGAATTGCATCTAGAATGTTCTATTTAACTACCATAATATAAACTCTTCTGATAATGCTAATATTCATGTTATCGCTCTAAACGTAACCTTCGCGAAAACTTGGTCGCTTCTTGAGAAACCGACGACACTAAACTCTTCTATCGATAAACCCTCGCAGATCAAAGGATTCCGTAGCGATGAATTTTGATCGCGCACCCCACTTCAGTCTTGATGACTCTGGCGGAATTTGATTTCAGTTAAATCTGTATCGATTAGAAGGTCAACCCAATAATACAGATACGAAGAAAATTTATTGCTTTATTCATAACAAATATTCAGTGATAAAGTGCAGTGACGTAACATAAGTAGTGGCACTCATAATATGTACTCAATCCTGTCTTGTGACGGAACACCGTGTGGTTTGAATCAGTCCGATTCCGACATAACCGCTTCGTCTAGTTATAGCGAAGTACCAATTTGATTTCCAAGCATATAAAAAATTCAACCCTGTTTTCAATTGATCGACATGAGATGATATTGGTTAATGTTATAACTGTATACAAAACATTGATTAATTTATTCACGTTTTTTTTTATATAATTCTAGCTTAAGTAAATAATCAGCAGTAAATATCTCAAGTGGTGCTTGCTTACCTGTAAGAAATTGTGACACTAGAATAAGTTAATATAAGTTTGTTTTTTTTTGTAATTTAACCAGTGTTAACAATTGTTGGTGAGCCAATAAAATAAATACAATGAGAATCTCTTGAAGATGCTCATTATATTTAATTAAATAAATATCCGCTCGATACCACGGCCTCACAGAAAACCAGCAGTGAAACAATGCTTGCATTGCTTTTCGCCGCGTGAGTTAGGTTACCGGAGGCCCTAACCCTTACCTTTCCCCTATTCCCGTCTTTCCCCTCTTCCCCTCTCCTCCCCTCTAATCCGCCTCTCCCGTCTTCCGACTCTTCCCCCCTCTCCCCCTCTTTCTCTATTCCCACCTTAAAGGGCGGCAACGCACTTGTGACTCTTGAGTTACAGGTGTCCATGGGCGGCGGTAGTCATTTACCATCAGGTGACCCGTCTGCTCATTTGCCCCCTATACCATAAAAAAAAATCTGAACATTCCTTCAATAATCTCAAGAGGAATCAGATCTGAACGTACTATAGTTAAAGTATTTTAAAAGAATACAAATGAAGTAAAAAAAATTTAGATCGCCCATTTTTTTTATATTTTGCAAGTTAAGCCTCGATTATGAATAAATCACAGCTAAATCAGTCAGATTTATTAACTAGTTAAAATTGTACTACTATAAACCATTTCCGTATTCAATAAAGGGCCAACAATTTTGTCATGTGATGCACATAAAGATGATGAAATTATTACTCTTCAACCCAATCCAATATGTCTCATAATTACCGTTGAATATTTAACAATTTGATTCGAAGTCAACATTTAAAATGAGGTCGGTTATTTAGTTCTAAATTTAAAATTCAAAACGTTAACGGCTTCTCGTTAGTTATAAATTAAACGTCTACTAATTGAACAGTGATTTGAAGCGAGAGAACAATAGACATGTCAAATAAACATCGTCTACTATCAAACACTTAAGTTTGAGTGTTTCCTAAAATAGCTGGCGTGTCTTCTGCGATGCGATGTCGAAGCAATAGTTTCAACATTTTATTTATATCGTCACTATTATATTTATGTTATGTTATTTCCACTCTGGACACTGATATTGGAAATGGAACTATGTTGGATATAGAACTTGATCTTCTTGCTGTCTGTATCTAACAGAACAGTCCGATTTACGTGCGGCTAAACGGGCCAAATCCGTATCCAAATATAAAAAAAAGTATAAACGTAGGTAATATATATATGTATATATCACATTTTTTACAGAACTGATCTTTATTTTTAATAAAGGTAAACCAAGTTTACATAATTGGCATTGGTAGCTATTTACAAAAGTAGTAAAGTTATTTTATAAATATAGTAAGAAACACCCCGCACTTTTTAACAACACAAACTCCTAAAATGTCAGTATAAGTTAGCACTTTATAGTCAATTTTAACATTATTTCAGGAAGTCAAATATCTCCCACATCATACACTAAACCACAATGTTATGTCTGTTTGATAGATGTAACTCCCGCGCACCGCACCCATCAGCGAAGCTATTAGCAAAATAACTGTGATGGAACTAATTCTCTTGCTAATCCTAATCGCTAATACCTTCTCGCAATTTGGAACTAAT
Organism: Callimorpha dominula; assembly: GCA_949752705.1. Classification (NCBI taxonomy): domain Eukaryota; kingdom Metazoa; phylum Arthropoda; class Insecta; order Lepidoptera; family Erebidae; genus Callimorpha; species Callimorpha dominula. The sequence goes on from OX456993.1 coordinate 22,524,652, forward strand.
ACTCGGCACGTGTATAATAAGTATAAAATCTGACGTTCAAATCGTAACCAACATACATACATTTTAGTAAACAAAATATTACTTCAAAATTAAGATGAAGGGGATATGACCAAGCATTCAGCTTATTTATTTTGCAACTTCTTGTTTGCTTATATTATCTGTAAACGCGTGTTACCAAAAAATACCTTTATCTTTAAACATTGGTTTTTATGACTGAATTATGCGGAAATTTTAATTTCGCTAAATGATAAAGCAAAGACGAAAGCCAGGTTACGCTAACTAACGATAGTCATATTCTCATTGGTTGCAATTTGGGTATAACGACGAAAGTGGCAAACACATACTCACAGAAGTTAAGAATAAGAATAAAAATTAATGACTCTAGACTTTTCTCATCCTCAGAAGAAAAAATAAATTATATCTAGGAATTCGTAGAAGCTTTTAGTGTAACAATAATAAGTACATTAGAAGTATAAGGAAGTATTATTAGAATAGGCGCCCGATTACGACAGAACCTTAACCCTTCAAACGACCACGATTAACTACATTACGAGAATAGTGTTTTTTGTTCTTCTGGTGAATAGGGTCGACAACGCTCTATGCAATAGAAGATATTTTTAGAAATTTACAAGTGATGTTTTTTTTTTATTTAAATTACACTGATGTAACTGATGTACAATCTTAAAAGCAGTACATTAAAAAAAATACAACATGTTTAATTGACATCTACTAGACGTGAATCTATCTTGCATATAACTGTAAGACAGGCATACATACTAAATTCAACCAATAAATAAAATATGGAAAAAATAAAAATTACATTATGTGTAATTAATTATAAAAAAATCGTCTATTAATCAAGTCTCTGAGTTAAGGCCTTACTGAGGATACTGATCCCACAAAGATATCAATCTCGGCTCGAATGGAGTTGGCCAGTAGCTCGGTAAGCATGCGAGATTGATGAAAACTGACGCGTACTGGTGAGGCACAACAAATGTTTTCCTGTTCAATAAACTAGTACGTGGAATATACACGAGTACCTTTTCTAATGCTGCGAGTGTTTACACCCAATTGAAACCAATTACCTACTTGCTGTTGCTTGGTATGTAAATATAGTTGTATAAAAATGCATTATTCTTAAGTTCGATTCACACCGAACGGGCCGCGCCGGAGCGCATCGGAACGCGTTTTTAGTACTTACGATGATGGAAATTGAAGTTTATATTTATTACTTAAAATTCATTTTTGCATGGAACTTCTTGCCGCCGTAGGCGATCGGATCCGACCGGCTGCGCCCACTTGCAACTTACCGCCGTGTTCATTCGGCTCCACAACAGCTATGCGTCGCTCCACAAGCGCCGCGCCGCTCTGGAGCGCGTCGCAACGGCAACGGCAGATGTGGACGGCTGCCGCGGCATACGCGCGCGTCCGTTTCGATCCGGTCCGACGCGCTCCGGAGTGGCCCGTTCGATGTGAATCTTACTTTAGAAACATTTTTGCTAACCGATTGGTACATAAAAATCGCAAATACGAAATTTTCTTGCACTTTATAGATGTAAGACCAACTACATAAACAAACTGACTACTACAACAACAAACCGACAAACAGATTTATAGTATGTTTGTTTCAACCGTCTATAATCCTGTCTCAGCAACGGGAAGTGACGTATCTATTATTAAACCACATGGCGAAATACTTGAAACATTTAAAAATACTTCTATAGAAACAGACTGCTGAACTAAGACACGCATAATCACCATAAGTTTTCCGTCTGGATGTCAAGACACGTGCTAAATTCATTTTCCAGTCACACACAGATTCACACACTCACACATGAATACAAGAATGAACGCGTGTGATCCTGTATCAGATGTAGTGACAATAATAATGGTCCGATCGATCAACACTAAATGCTAAACGGAAATGGAATAGTTCACGTTTTATAGTTCAGAATTTAGTTATAAACCTCCTTTATGTGTTGTATTGTTTATACCAATATGGCTGCAAATAAGGATTCTGCTCGCCGGAAAGTACGCCGTTACTGTGGACGTTTGTAACAACTCCAAAAATATTTTAATATAACTAATAACTTCAAAAGTATTTTTTGTTGAAAACTGACATAATTATACATGGGAATACACACATCTATATAAATATTTGCTTGGAGCATGGAATCGAACTCGTGACCTTTGCTGCGCCATAAAGACTTCGTTTTATTAAAACGAACTGTTAACAAAGAAAACAAATTTGCAACAATTAAAAAATATAGGTACTTACTGTAAGAAAAACAATAACAGAAGTTAAAAGTGAATAAATTTTCTTCTTATTTTTACCAACACCAGACGGTTTTCAGGACTCTAAAATAATAATTAGCCTTCCAAGTTCTATTTTATTTTCCAGAAGATTTTAACGTTTTTGTATCATAAGAGCTTCAAGCCATAGTAAAACTTTATTGATTATTGAAATCGATTACATATTTGTGAACTCTTCACTGTGATCTTGGATCTAATCCCGAATTCCTTGATTGAAAGGTACACCAGGCACGTTTATAAGGATTTGTTTTCATTTCAGTACTTTGAATTTGGCGTCATGCCAAATGATCGATACGTTTTGGCATCATGCCAGACCATATGGCGACGGGACAAAAAAGAGAAAGGAAAACCAACAGTTTGGGTACATGTAGCATGTAGTACATAATTTAACGTTCATTTTGTGGACACTGATTAAATATTTGGTTTTTTTAGGGCTTACCGTATTGAACTGTGTTAAATTTTGCAGAAAAGCAAACAAACCTGTTCGTACTGTTTCTAATTCTCTTTATAATGTAAGTAAATACATAAAGTAAGGTTCGGAGAAAGTGATATAGAACGATATAGAAATTAGAGGTGTTTATACCAGAGTGCTTTTGCAATGGACTCACTTGTGACGGGACTCTATTGGGTTTTAGTTCGATTCCAACATACCACTTCACAGTTAGCCCCTATGAGCTAATGACGCGTGGGAGCTACTACAAGAAAAAAAAGAAAAGAGGTGTTTAATTTCCTTTACAATAGGTTTGTGTTCTAAGTAATATTGTGTGAGATCATACCCTTACCCACTTTACACCTTCAAGTGCTTTACGTTCATATTTAAAACTAGATATACCATGTACCTATGGAATTGATGAAGCTCATTAATTTACTGCTAATAACTACCGACGAATCTTCAGATTTACACACAGTAGTGGTTTTTCTTGGCCATCAATATTTATGAGTTGTCAGCTATCATAGTCAATGGAAACTAAAACATAAAATATTCAAATGATAATTTATTTAGTACCTATATTGCTTAAAATTATTTAGTTACGTTGTAACATTATTTTGGGACAGGGGTTTATTTTTTATTATACGTGTCGTCGCATTGATGGTTGGGTAGTTGAATAAAATTAAGCCTTATTACATTACCATTAACGGTATACTACAAGCCAATTCCAATCAAACCACTGCGGTTAGGTATTTCATAATACTTACTAAATTATAATTGACGGTATAGCCAACACTTCTTGCTGTCTTCCACGACAGTAATGATCATGAAGTTGTAAGGCAAAAACAAATAAACAAATATAGTGAAAGATACATATTTAAGTATTAGAAGTGTATAAAATTTACGAATTATAAATGATATGAATGATAAATGATGATATACCTAGGTGTCGATGACTTAAGATTTTAAATTATTTGATACAGTAACGTAACATTAGCCGCAGGGATCATTTAGGGATCATAAAATGTCAAATAAAATCTATTAGACATTTGACAATGGACACGATATTCATCCACTCGCAGCCACCCTGACATTTGGCGTCACTTAACCTGAAACCGATGAAGAAGATCCTCTCAAAAGTACCGTTTCACCCAATTGGCAGTACGCCCAAAACTAAAGCATTGATCCAACCATTAATTTCCGTTATTTGATGCATCGAGCTTTCCAATGAATGTCTGCTTTACGTCCGTTTATTGCAGAAGTTATATACGTTGCTGATGACGTAGTCCCAATAATTTAGATGCCGTCAGATTAGCAGCCAAGGTATTTGCACGTTGATAGACGTTTGATAGATTGCATTTTACAAACTGCAGTTTTGCACATGGTTTAGTAAACATACCGATAAATTCAACATCCTCCACAATCTAGAACCAGTTATTCTTACTATTCTTTACACGTACATAAATATCTTGACTAGGTACACATTTTATTCTATGAATGAGAAGCAATTCAAGCGAATCTTCCTCAACAGCTGTAGTTCCAATCACATCGTCTTAAAGCATTTCTCAAAAGAATTTTCCGAGGCGCCCGTGCCACAATTTTATTCGATTCAAAAAATTTCAATTGACACGAATCTTTTATCTCGCCTATCCATCGGAAGCTCAACAAGTGCGAGCGTGACAAAAACTCGACAATCGTGTTCAACACGTAATACCAGGCATGAAGAGGGGGGGATGAAGCTTAACAATGAGACTCTAATGCAAACAGCGACGTCGCAAAAACGATCAACGATTGTAGAGAATGTTTGAACAAATACCACGACGGGGTGGTGCCTATGAAACAATAGAGATACCGTGGCAGGGGACCCGTTGATGCTGAATTATCATTTATATAGAACGGAGTGCAAATAGAAATGAATGAGGGTCGAATAACGAGTGGAGCAGTACCGCGATGATGAGGATATGAGTCGGCAGTGAGACAATCCGTTTGCTGAATTTTACCTTTACGATAAAAGTGTATTTTTTTCAAAATGCAATCAAGCTTGTAGTTAAACGCGCTTTATACTTATAATTAGGATTATTTCAACTACTTTTATTGACTGCTTGAGAGTTAACTAAAGAGTACGTTGTATGCAAACAATGATTAAAAACCTATTTCATGAATTTGGTTAAATTTATTCAAAATCATTAAATAAAATTCAGGGAACAAACTTTATTTGCCTCGATTTCAATGTCATTTAACAAACAATACCAATATAATAGAGGTTCAATTTAGTAAAATATTTGTTAAATAATAAATGTGTGCGTTTTTCATATGAATAAACTGGCAAATCAAATCAAATCAAAATTATTTCTTTCAATTAAACCCATTATAGGTATTTTTGAATTGTCAGGAGTAGTAGTCAGTCAGACGACCCGACATATACGCCACCATCGGCAGGATGTCTAGGCAAAAAAGTACACCCTTTGATATCGGTGCCTATAAACGTGGTGCCTCCCACGCACTGCTAAAATCCTCGAAGGAACTCTGGTCACTAATTCATCCACAAAACAGCACTATGTCTGTAGTGTGTATCTGCTGTGTCGTTTAAATTTACAGTAGAAACTACAATAAAATTTATAGGATAACTAGCTATTTCCACAGTTTCACCTGCGTTTTTGTTCATTGCTCTGCTCCCTAAGGCCGTAGCGTGATGTTATATAGCCTATAACCTTCCTCAATAAATACTCTATACAATACAAAAGAGGTTCATTCACTGACTGATAGTTCCAGAGATTAGTGCGTTTAAACAAACAAACAATGAAACAAAAAGACTCTTGAGCTTTATTATAGTAGTAAAGATAGATTACTTATAAATAAATTTAGTTTTTTATATTGATATGAGTTGTCTTACAGTTAATTTGTTCACTCTCAATGTATGAAATGTTATGACTACTCTTGACCAGTATGATTTGTTATGTTTAGACATTTTAAAACCTTGTGATAAATAACTATATAAAAATATATCAGAGCTGAGCTCTACGCCTTGGAATGGTCCTTCTAATCTACAGTCTTTTTTAAATGTGATATATAAAAAAGATCATTGGTTATAATGACTTTAAATACTAGAAAAGTTTATTGTGCCGTGCAGAGAATCAGCATCCTCCCATCCCGCAGAAGAATGAAGTACTTATTCTTTTGCGGGATGGGAGAGTGCTGATTCTCTCCTGTTCCCTTTCCGCGACCTCTTTGGTGTCCTCCTCACAGAATGAGACGACATAATCCCATGCACTCTCGCTTCGGACCATGGACAAGAGCATCGTGTCCAACGAGAGACTACCCACACCGATAAACGCTACAAGTTCCTTACGTTGATTCGCCTACTCTGAACACTCCACCAAAGTGTGAAATGCGGTGTCCTCGTGTCAGTCTCTGCAAAGTGGCACGCTGGCGACGGCCTATGCGACACAGGTACTTTCCGAAGCAGCCGTGTTCTGAAAGCACCTGCTTCACAGGATTGTAATACAGTTTAGTATAAACTTACTACACAACCTCTAATAATAAATTTTAATATTTTAACTCTTGCTGTCGCCACGAACAATTTTTGTAAGGTCAGGTATAAATATGTAAACTATTCTAACAAGCATCTCATTCTAAAAAAAAATATTAATAGTTTGCTTTCGTAGTCATTTGCAATCAAAATTTAGACAATGCTGTCTAAATTGAAACTGTACAATACTGTCACTGTAGCTATGGATACTACATGCCAGCCAAGCCATACAAAAGCCATGACACATACTCTATTCGCACACAAAATCGATTCGTTTAACATATGGTGTGACATAAAATATAACGTCTTTAGCACAACCCGCAGTATCATTAATAGTTAGTGCTCACAAGACAAAGTTAAATTGAGATGTAAAGTTCCTAGGGTTGAACGCGCTTGCTAAACACAATAATTGTTTACGTTCACAGTCTAGTTATTTGTTAGTTAAATCAAATTCTAATGCAATTAACAGATCAATAAGTACCAATACTGTCAATGTGATTGACAACATTATAAATAATGTAATAAAGGAGTAGAAGAAACCAAAGTAAAATTATAACTACCCATGCTTTTTTGTAAAATAACACAATGAGCAACTGAACAAGATTCCCGATATCAAGTTGAAAATAATGAATTAAAATCATATTTTTAAATTTAAAAGTTCAATGCCATCTACATAAAGTAGCATATTTACTTTCACAAACTTCGTTTATAAAGATCCGCTTACTAGATGCGGCACGTATATCCATAACCGTAATTCACAATCTTCCGCTTACATAAAGTGACAGTTTAGCCTCTACCCAAAGTAGGTATCTTCAGAAACGATTCTTCAGTTAATGAGACAGTCTTTCAGTTAGTAAAAAATAAAATCAAAATATATAACAAAAAGAAAATCGTAAAGGCATCCCTACTTTAAAAGTAATAATATCTTATTTGCGCTATACAGTAGTTTGCAAAGTTTTGCATACACAAACAAATCATAAATGCATCTTACTCACAGCCCTATAAAACTATGTCTATAAAACACCCAGAGCCATAACCACATTGAATGAAATTTCTTGGGCTTCCATTTACGTTGGAACAAAACTATAGATATCTACTAAATTATCTGCTGTTGAAACTTAATTAACGCGCCTCGATTCGCCAAACATTTGCGTCTTAAAAATGAAGTTTATAAATGTTTTTTTTTTTTTTTAATTAGTGACAAAAGCAATCATACCATCTACCTTTTCACCTGTAAACGCTAGAAAGCTTCCTATATTATTTGTGCACGACACATGTTGCAAAAAATAGACACTAGCTTTCAGGGAAAACCTTGTCAGGGAAGCCATTGCAGAATTCGAATGTAGGTAAATTTTCTGATAGACGGAAACAAGTTGAGCGAACGATAACTGACGTGTCTGAAGAAAAGAAACAAAACTATAAGCTTTGTATAAGCAAAGAACAGGTACATGTAGGCTTAGAAATTCTATCTGCAGATTAAATGCACAGGCAACTTAAACAGAAACAGCCTGGATGATAGTGAATTCCTGTTTTGCTTTTTAAAACTTTAAATTTGTTTGCAATGGTGTCGATTCTATTGTACACTCGACTAAACTAAAACCTGACTTAATTTCTTCATATGAAATCAACCTGAAAGTGTCCTTCGTAATAACGTCTATTTGTTACTAGCATCTATTTCTCAGCGCCGCTCAATTTCACTAAAACCTGTCAACGTATACTCAACTTTATTTCCACACAGCGAGAGTCTTCATTTATTCAAACGCTGTATAATTGCCGTATAAAAACTTGTTCAAAACGAACAAGGATGACGTGTTTTTAATCTACACCTACTAAGACGCTTACTAAAAACACAGAGCAAAAGAGATGGCATTCAACGGATAGCGGTTTTCGCTACGTCGTATTAAAGTTTATTTAAGCGTATCAGACTTTAGTCGACAAAAACATTGCTTATTTCGATAGCGACATATGTTACCTACTTGTTTTAATTTGAAATAAGACCTTGTTTCTAAGTATACAAGGTTTACTTCTTATATGAAGAAAATTTAGTGAATTTTAATTTAGCGATTGAAGTAACAGAATTGGGGCCAATGTCAATTAAAGTCACTGCACTAATTCATCGTAATGTAAACATTGTTTTTTTATTAAAATAGATTTTAAATCAAATTGTGAAAATCCTTATCTAAAAATAATAATGTACAGGGGCCATAATTGTGCAAAAGAAAAAAGTTTATATGTGCAATATTTTTTAATCATTATATTCATCGCGCTACACCTGCTAGTAGTAACTTTATCTTTATATATCACGTCTTGACATGCGATGCAGGAGTTTATCAAAACTGTATAGTGCTAGTATATTTCAATCTAAATTAAGATTTACTTTGACATTGGAGATTTATCTATGTATGTAGGGATTTAGATTATCGACCAGCAGTTACATGTTGACGGAACGAATTATGTACTAAATACTGAAGTAATTTTGCATCATACAAATTATATCACTGGATCTGCCATCGGTAATCGCTTGCCATTAGATGAGCCGGGCCTTTATAATTTTTTTGTTCTTTATCCAGAAATAAAATCTGAATCTGTGTAGGAAATAAGATCTGGCATCATCAATAAACAAAGTAAGAATGTTGTAATTACGTCTGGAAAACAAAATAGACACAGGTAAATTGATGTAGTAAAATAATTAAAAACGTTCATTACCAAAAATCACAGGTGCTGAAAATACTTCTTAACAAACAAAAAACTCACCTAAATTAGGAGTGCCTGTCTTGTTTAGTTAGGGAAGTTTTCAGCAATCTTGTCTAAGATTGTTTAGAGTTTGTTTACATTGCGCAACGGAGTTCTCGACGCGTCTCGCCTCTAACATCGTTAATTCTAACATAAGTTCGGGTGCTACAATACCTCTTCGTCCTCTTCTGTCGCGGTAGTTGTTACTTGATATGTGGGTTTGATAAAAGTTTTCTATTCCTTTGAGAGAAATGTTTTAGTATTTCGTTGGTAGAGGTGAACTGTGCTGCAATTATTAATATTGCCTTCAGCTTTAAAACTAAAAGTTTTCTGTAAAACGAAGTAATGACAACCAACAATGTACACAATGTTAGGAGGCTTCGAGTTGATAGGCGGTACATAAGAATACACAATTGTTGCATCAGCTCTCATTTCGCATCTTTGCACAAGTTTTTAAAGCCAAGAAATTTTCTTTTGTTATTCAGTTCATAATTTATTTTTATTTTTCTTACCTTCCACAGAATATAATTTGTTTTTGTTTTCCTTTTATGACTTCTGCTTACATTTTAGTCCCATTCTCTTATGACCCGTTTCGTTTTTATACATGTTTTCTTAGTTACCCTTCTTTATTTCTACTTCTGACTCCTCACCAAAATGTCAACTTTCTAACTTTGGTTATCTGGTCATTAGATCCCAACTTAGTCTATACATTTGTACATCAACCGGTTATTTGTTGCGATTTTAGGATCGACTCCTAGTTGGATAAAAATTCTCTACAACACAGTTTATGGTGGAGGATTTTACTCCTACTAGGAATCGGTTGAAAATGTAGTTGTTTAAATACCTTTGTGTATGTATGTGTATATATATTTTTAAATCATAACTTTAATAGGATTTGAACTTTCATTTTCTTATTCTCCTTCGTTTTACTAGAATCCATTATATTATTTTATAGTGTCCTTTAACGATACCGATTTCTCTCAAAGACTGGCATTGGAGCCAAAGTTTTCTTAACCCTGATTAGTCATTTTAAAACGCTTTGGGTTTGAACAAGAAGACAAGCTTAAGTCGTTATCCCTAATTAAATCTAAAACAGTTTTCATACTCTGATACTTTTGTTTGAAAATTTTCAATTTATACCTCAGACCAATAAAAGCTGACGCGAAATGTCATCAGAATCCTTTCAAACATTTGCTCGCCTTTAGTTAAAAAATCAACATTCGCTAATACTACTAGAGATAAATATTCGCATTCGTGAACGTGAAAAATTCAATATTCGTTACATCACTATTATATCTATACTATATAAATCACAATATTATTATGTAACATCTATAGATCAACTCAAAATGCTTGCGTTTCTTGAACCTTATCTTAGCAATTTGTCAAAGTACTAAAGCTCTTGTAATCAGTATAACCAATATATTACAGAAATAATTGCTTTAGGTATTGACATTCAACGATTTCTTAATCAAATGTAGCATGTATTTTGGCAACATTCCTCATTAGAGCTTCATATTTCAGATACATGGTTGTTGTTCTTACAGTCTAAATAACCCTTAATTACATAGATAATTAATTTTATGACCGAATCCACTGTTTTGTTTCCAAGATTGAAATAATGAACCTACTTATTACACCCTATGATCTATTCTAGCTGATCGCCAGCTTAAAGAAATGTTTTTAAATCGTAGTGCCACCATTGATTTTTGTTTTATTAATAAAAAAATAAGTATCGGTGACATGTTATGCATGCGGTACATTACCAAAAAAGAAATATTTAAAATTTTTGTCTGTCTGTTTGTTTCGGCTATAATCCGGAACGGGTGGACCGATTTCCACGGGACTTTCACTGGCATATAGCTGGTGTTATAAGGAGTAACTTAGGCTACTTTTATTTTTTTTAAACAATTGGGGTTAAATATGTAAACGTGAGCGAAGCCGCGTGGGGAAGTAGCTAATTTACGTTATATATTTTTTATATTTGGTTGTGTATATATTGGTCCAATCTACAAATTTACTTAATTACTACAAATACTCTTATATGAAAAAATATTAAAGAATGTCTAGTCATCAGTATAAAATAATTATGTTTTTCCAGTGAACTATAGAATATACAGATCACTGTGAACAGTATCGCATCAATACTTTTATTTTGCCCAGTTACTGGATTGGATCGTTTCTGCACAATGCGGTCCAATTTAACCTGCGAAGATTTAATTTGGGCCCTTTTATGGGTCCTTTACAGGAGATCTCGTAGTTAAAAGGGTTTACACGAATTAAAATTATATAAGAACATAATTACCCTGTAATCAACACCTATTCGTAAATAAATTTGAATAATGATTATTCACTGCAAGGCATGTTAAATTTTCCATCAATTGAAATGATAAATTTTTCACAGCAGATAATAAATCAATACATGAAAACGCATTCTCCAAATACTTCATATATGTTTTCACAAAGGAAGTAGGTTATATTTATGCTATCGTTCATTTTAATATCGTGATTCGTATTCGCATCGGGTACATTCCTTCAGTATAAAGCTGTATGTAACTCGTGTGTGCACATATTGCATGGGACTAGTTGGAAACAGTAATTCAAGGGAGTATAACATTGTAGGGTTGGTGAACGGAGAGCGATCATAATAAACGGATTATGATTATATATTTGAATGAAATAAATAAATATAGAGGTATTCTGTACCCCTGACAGCGGGTTCAATAGTTACAGCGTGAAAGCGTTACAAACAAACAGACTCATTGTCGCATTAATAGGTATTAGTTAGGATTTCTTACAAATAGAACATTACTTTCTCAGTAACTGTATGTCTACTTAAAGTATTTTTTCTTACTTATTAAAAAAAACGGAATTATATCACTACTAGCAGCGCCCCGCGGTTTCACCCTCGTAATCTTGTGGAAATATCAGAATTAAAAATAGCCTATGCGTTAATCCAGGTCTCCAGCTATCACCATACCAAGTTTCATCGTAATCGGTTCAGTGGCTTTTGCGTGAAAGAGTAACAAACATCCATCCATCCATCCTAACTTTCACATTTATAATATTAGTGGGATTAGTGGGATATAATCAAATCTTTAGTAATATCAAAAGCAGGGAAAGTTTGTGAGTTTTGATAAAGGAGGTTATCTCTCGGGAGTTACTTATTCCATTTTCAAAATTCTCTAAGTCAGCTTCATCACCTATGACCAATATAGGATGCCCGCATCGGGTTTTACAGCCACCAAAAGCGATGTCCCTCTGACATTACTTTATAAATCGTCTGTTATAGACGTAAATGCCTATGATAACGACAGCTTAAGCCAAAGGTAACAAAAAAAAAGCGCCGTTAGATCAATCTTAGGATCTAACAAAAAGAATTTAATGGTCAGATTGAGCGTGTCTTAAGAAAGGTTTTACGTTACGTAACTCTGCGATCTATTGAAGAAGAACAGTAAGCGTACACGTCAATCAATCTGGAGAACTGTTGGCTTGTACTCGAAGCGAAATAGACGGGGAGAACCCGCGCGTAATATTTCGGACAACTTATAAAATATAAGATACGATACGATCAGTATTAATATTGAACTAATTTTTTTGACTCGGTACTTCTACAAATATTATATTTATGCATTTTAATCAAATATAATATTACCAATTGGGAACGAGCCAAATTTTCTCAATAAATTGGCAGTAACTTTAGGAGTTTATTTTGTGGGCGAGACTTCGATGTATTGATTGTTGAACATGTGCTAGCAAGGCTGTTTCTGCAAGGGTAAATACATATTGGAAAGGTAACTACCTCACTAAAACTAAATTAAAAGGCTTAAACTTTACTGTATATTTTCTTATTACGGTTTTAGTAATAATAAATTTCGAAAGCAAAGTACACTGGAACTGGGTTATTGCGATGGAAACGACGACTCTTCCACTATTACCGGGGTATCACACTCTGTTCTTATTTCTATTGCAATCAACACGCGTAAGAAAACAAAGATGCGATAAGTATTAAATTGAATGGCCCAGGAGTTCTTTGCCAGCTGCTTCTATGTGAACTTTTATTATTTAAAACTAGCAACCCGCCCCGGCTTCGCAAGGGTACAAATTATACACTTAAACCTTCCTCATGAATCACTCTGTCTATTAGTGAAAACTGCATAAAGATCCGTTCAGTAGTTTTTCAGTTTATCGCTAACAGACGGACAGACAGACGCGGCGGGGGACTTTGTTTTATAATATGACTAGTGCAATTTTTCGATCTATTCATCACTTACCTTAAACTATGCGAGTTCAAGTCGCGAGCCTCTATTCCTATTTGTTGAAGGTGGGAGCTTTAGTTAGGGCTGAACCTCTAAGCCATATCTACCGCTCCAAAAGGCACTCCGAAAGGTGCGGCAAACGGTTTCTCCACTACTCCCTTTGTTCATAAAAATATATAGACGAAATGTTTCATGGTTATTTAAATTTCAACCCAAACGATAACATAAGAGAATGTGAATAAAGTCGATAGGTCGAATTTCGTATTTATATATACATACATATAAATACGAATGAATGAAACTCGACCTATCGACTCGCATAGTCGTAAATATATATGGTTACAACCAATCCCAACTATTACGGTGTAAGCATATACAAACGAACTCATATTAAATGATTTGCACTTATGTTAAAAGGTTAAGGTATTTTTTATTATTTGTCTTTTTATCAAACCATTGCATCTGTCCACTGTTTGCTGAATCAAATTTTAAGCTATTATAAATGTAACAGAATCGTCTAAAATTATTATATATTTACAGCAAGGAATAAAAAATGTTACATAGTATAAGATATGGTTTGCTCATAGCTTTCAAATGGGGATATCTTATTAAATAAAGAAAGACTTCTACAAATTATCGTACACGGAACGCTGCTGTCTTGCATCGTAGTACTGATTTTCAGTGCCAACCACAATACAAGTGTCACCTGACGTTAGCAGACCTCGGAGCAGATCAACCTGTTAATTTTTTTTATGGTATAGCGACCAAACGCGCAGACGGGTCACCTAATAGTAAGTGACTATCTTCGCCCATGGACACCTGCACCTCAAGAGTCACAAGTGCGTTGCAGGCCTTTGAGGGGGAGTACGCTCTTTTCTTAAGAGTTAGAAGGTCGTATCGGTCCGGAAATATCGCAGGCGACAATTAATTTGAAAAAATCTCTGAAAGTTACTAGTTACGTATCATTACGCTACGACCCATAGAAGCTGTGCACTAAGTAAAGATGACCGAATCTGGTAAACTGTTGACAAGTACATGAAGCGATTACTAACGCACTAGTTTTAAATTGAACGACAATAGATATAAGTAAATAACATGAAATAAATGAAGACTTGCGTTAAAGAGAAGTATGAAGGACAGGAATATTTATTAGCAAACCAATGCAACACTCTGATGCTTGGTAAACATCATAAATTCTGCTTAACAGTAATTCAAAAACTAACACACATTTTTTTATTTATTTTCGCCGCAACCCTGCTACACATAGCAACAGCAAGGTTATATTTTTATAAAGTTTACATTTAATACATAAACCTTTAAGAGTTATGTTTACAACAATAGGTAATACTCGAAAAGTTGCTTCTGAGCTTATTGCTATGGTGCAACGTGCAGTGCTGCAAACCGATTAAATAATTTTGATGAATTTTACTATAAATATGGACAGGAAGAGAAAATAAGCTACTTTTTGTCATGAAAATAAACCAGCGAGTTGAATTTTAATTAAAAGAAGGTAACGGTTTACAATAAATAAAATATATATAGGTACATATAATATGCATGTAATCTATGTTAAGTTTTTATTTAGTTATATTAATCCCCTCTTGGGTGAAGGCCTCCTTCAACTTTTTCATTTTTTACGATCTCTCCCTTCCCTCCTCCATCCATTTTCCTGAACGATATCATCGATTCACCGTTTTATAGATCGTCCAATATTCTTCTTTCCTTCTAAGCCTTTCCATTTTGTAGTTTGCCAGTACTATATTGCATTATGTATGTATTTTAGGGCTCATTTGAACTCTATTCATTAATTTCATTGGATAAGTGATGCGGTTTTACATGCTGGAGTAGCTTTACCCATTATAGCGCTATGTTATATAGTATCTATTTAACGAACACATAAAAAAATTCGGGCCTGCAGCAGGCCCGCAGAGGTAGATTTCGTGTTTTTCAATTTTTTTTCAGTCCCCCCCAGTCTCCCCCTTTGGGGGAATATCCCCCATTCACGAACTTAATACTGGCGGTTGTTTTAGGGTCTAGGGATCATAACTAGACCTCCTGTGAAGAATTTTTTGGAAAACTCGACAACTGGTATAAAACCAATAGGTAGACTTTTCTTCGAAATCTACCTAAAACAGCAAAGATATAAATTCTGTGTAAATAGAATTAAAAGTTTAGAAAGTTATAGTTTATCATCATCATCAGCCTATCGCCGTTCACTGCTGGACGAAGTCCTCCCCCAAGGAGCGCCAACTATCCCGGCCTTGGGCAGTCCGCATCCATCCGCTGCCAACCACCTTCTTCAAGTCGTCGACGTCGGTCGGCATAAACTACGTATACAATTTATACTGAGAGTAAATTTTATGTTTTATTGTTCAAATACAAATAAGTATATTTAAGTCGGTAAAACTTTATTCAAGAGTAAATAAGCCCTAGATAAAAATAAACGAAATGAATAAAGAGTTCTAAAGCCTAAAAAAGTTTGAAGTAAAATACTTATAATTACAAAAACTTGTGTATTTTTTATGTTTATAGTTTCCTTTGAACAAAAATTATCATATTTATCCGAGCGAAGTTTGAAATTACGACTTTCAGTAATGTTATCTTCAGTCTAAATTACTAAAAAAATATTGCTCGAGGTAAGCATAAACCTGAACTACGACGATTAATATTGATGCCTCCAAATAGTTAGACTTTTCATTCTTGACTGTACCTGGGTTTCGTCATTAGTAGTAGAGAGTACTGTAATTAATATTATCTACGTATTAACGGGAATTAACGCGATCACGAAAAGGTATTGCATACCTCTGAATTGCCTGACGTTTCGACCAGGTTGCCCTGGCCGTGGTCACAGGCTGACTCTGATCACAGGCAGTCAGCCTGTGACCACGGCCAGTGCAACCTGGTCGAAACGTCAGGCAATTCAGAGGTATGCAATACCTTTTCGTGATCGCGTTAATTCCCGTTAATACGTAGATAATATTATATCATGGAACGCGAAAGTTTAAAAGTTAGTACTGTAATTAATAATTTATCGAAATTCGTTAAGAAATAGTCGTATTTCAGACCAGTAGTTCAGTACATATCTATATATGTATTTTGCGCGAAACCCTAATTATTTTTCCAATATAAAAGTAACCTAAGTATACCATATATATATACCGTTATAAGGAGTACCTTATAACGGTAGCTATCTGCCAGTGAAAGTCCCGTGGAAATCGGTCCACCCGTTCCGGAGATTCGCCGAACAAACAGACAGACAGACTGACAAAAATTACTAAAACTGATTTTTAGGTATAGTGCAAATATACGGGTATTTGCACTATGCCTAAAAATCAGTTTAAAAAGCTTAAAAAAAGTATTATTTTGACATTACAAACACACTTCAATTTTATTTATTTCTATCCTACTAATATTATAAATGTGAAAGTTTGGATGGATGGATAGATGGATGAATGGATGTTTGTAACTCTTTCACGCAAAAACTACTTAACCGATTGCGATGAAACTAGGTATGTAGATAGCTGGAGACCTGGATTAACATATTTGCTACTTTTTATCCCGATATTCCCACGGGATCGGGACATACGCGGGTGAAACCGCGGGGCGCTGCTAGTTGATAATAAATAATAAACCAATAAATAACCTGTCATTAAATTCGCATTGCTTGCGAAAATGTACTTTGCCTCTTTTATCATGCTTGCGCTTAACTATTATTTTGAGATTACAAACAGACTTTCATTTTATTTATTTGTATTGATTATTTTAGATTATACTTTTATTTTTGTTCATTGTGTAATGTTCCCTTACCTTTACGACATACCTACCAAAAAGCGTATGACTTAAGTCGTTATTGAGAAGAACACCACCACATACCGTCCATTGCTTGCGAATGAAACAAAAAAGTTACATATACACTGTCTGGTACTGTATATCTGAAAAGTTTAAACGATCAATTGTCTATACATGTGCATATAAATATGTATATTTCGCGTATCTCGGGAACGGTTCTAACGATTTGGATCAATCAAGTGTTTTTCCTGAAAACGCGATCATACAAACAAAAATAACGCCGTAGCCCAGGTTCTCATTGCACAGACGGCCATGAAAACACCTTTAATTTTGCTTTACAATTGCGGATGGTGCAATAGTCTCAGGTGCTACTTCGCCAACGATCTCAGCCTCATATATTGCTGGAACGATCGCCACGTAGAACAAATATGGTGTGATGGAAAGATAGTTTTGTTTTATGGTATAGGGGGCAAACGCGCCGAATGGTCACCTGATGGTAAATGACTACCGCTGCCCATGGGCACCTGCAACTCAAGAGTCACAAGTCTGTTGCCGCCCTTTAAGGTGGGAATAGGGGAAGAGGGGAGAGAGAGGAGAAGGGCGCGAATAGGGGTGAGGGGAGTTGAGAGTTAGGGCCTCCGGTAACCTCACTCACGCGGCGAAAAGCAATGCAAGCATTTAGTTGTTCCAGGTCTGTTATTTTTGTCCATTAATGTTAAATCTATAAGGTATTTTAAATGAGACTTATACTGTACATGACTGCTAACCTATTTGGGTAGTTAAATTTGTCCAATCTTACAGATGTACCTATGTTTGGTTACGCAACAAGAATAACTTAAAACGTCGGAGTTCAGAATTGTTACATTTGTGTTGTTTCCAGATGCTTTTGAAATAAAATTTTGTTTGTTGTTACTTTGTTTTTTATTAGGCAGTCATTACACGAATGCTTAATCGGATTCATGACAGTTTTACAGGGTTTTATGATATATAGTAAAAGTATGATGTTCACAAGATAAACATCTTAAAATTGATAGAAAATATCTTGAGTAGGAATACAATTATATACAAATACAAAGCTTTTAATTGAAATCTATTGGGGAGATAATACGTATATTCCGCGTCGTGAGACTACTAGTAATCTGTCAATTTAATTCTGACATAACACTTAACCATTTGACCCGGCGAGGCTATGACCTATGGGCACTCCTATAGGCTAACAGAAACAGTTAATTTGTTTAAAAAAAAAATAGAAAGCGTGCACTTTTTGGAATTTTAAGCCGCTTCTTAAACAGCCTTTAGACTTACGATCGAGTATCTGCGGGCTCAAAGACCATCACATAAAAACAAGTAGTTTACTTATTCGCCTGTTGTGAAGTAGAGACTGGTGTCTATGTCGAAACACTCGAAATTCACGCCATAACTTTCCATGCACTCGGGTTTTACCGATCGTATCTCCTTATCAAGTAGCTTTGACGTATGTATGTATTAATTGTATGTAGGCACCTCGACTTTTACAAGTGTGCCGTTAAAAAACATAACTTATAAAAAATATACCAGAAGCATATGCAGATTAAAGTTGTAACGCCAACTAACAGACGACCCTCATGGGAGCCAATGAATGTCCTTAAAAAAGTCATATGTGTTTTTTCCAAGGTCGACGATATCCCGTGGGCACTTTTTTCCTCGCAAGCGGTAAACACATACCATGTTCACTTTAATTTTACATTGTAAAAGGCGGTAGGCGTTTGTTTGAATTTAGATACAGAAGCTTCGAGTAAAATATCACATAATAATTTTTAATCGGCGTGTTTAGTAAATTTTCCGAGCGCCGCCTGTGGTAATGTCAATTTTAGTTGTTTTCTTCGACATGGATAAAAGCCTCCTCTGTTGTTTTCCACCAGCTCCTGTAGCGTACCCAATATTGTCAGACCATCGTTTTTTTTTGGCTTTCCTATTTTACTTTTGCCCTCTGGTCCTATCCATATGGTACCTTTCAAGGTCCATATGTCGCCTTTGTAACTTGCCAAATGGCCTGGCCACTGCAATTTTAAAGTGAGTGCTTGTTCTAAACCTTCTATTAATTTTGCTTTCTTTCGCACCTCACGTCACTTTTTTATCTATTTATTTTTAATTTAAGATGCTCTTTCTATTGCTCTTTTGTATGATTTCGTTCTTTTTTATTATAATAAATCCAAAGTTAACACTCACACATTAAACTTGGAAGTAGGCTAGTTTCTATTATTAGCTTTTTAGGGTTCCGTTCCTCAACAGGAATAAAATTAACCCTTAAAGGATCTCTTGAACCCTTTTTGTCAAGAACGCGTGGGTTTGTCAACTTGAAATTAACATCAAATATTTATGTCTTCGGTCCCTTGGAGCTGTAAAATAGTCAAGCTTCTAAGTCAACAGAATTATGATATTTGGCGACAATTAAGATTTCCCATCGTTAATTTATAGTTATATTACATAGAAAATGTTTTTTTACCATTACTTAGAGGTATTTTGCTGTTGGATATTTGACTCTGGCGTATAATACATCAATCAATCAATCAGTATAATATAATACATACGGGAGAGTATTTTTAGAACGGCAAACTTAAGTTTGTCACTTGAAAAACAGAGACAAAAATGATCGAGAATCGATTCCCGAGAGGAACGAACTATCTACATACAAGTTTGTAACGGTCCGGTTTATGATAAATTAAACTTCCCTTTTAAAATTTCTTTATTTTTTTATTGTTTCCATGTAGTATTTATTCTACCTCTTCTTTGTTGCTATTTGTTCTAAAAATTAAACCTGTTTCCCTAATACATATTCTGTTTCCCTAGTAATTATACTCATATATTCATTTACATAATATATTTTATATCATTTTTTTCCAACTTTATTGGTTTCCTTTGTGAATTTATTATTATTTTTATTGTGTCTACTCTGTGTATCCAGTGTTGCTATCATTATATTCATTTTCTGTAGCTGTTTCCGCAAACAGGGCAATGTCGTCCACAAACTTAGATGGCTTAGGTGTTAATTTTGTATTTTTATTCCATTGTTTTTTTCAATTTATTTTTTATACTAGCAACCCGCCCCGGCTTTGCACGGGTACAAATTATACACAAAAATCTCCTTCATGAATCACTCTGTCTATTAGTGAAAACCGCATGAAAATCCGTTCAGTAGATTTTCAGTTTGTCGCGAACAGACAGACAGACGCGGCGGGGGATTTTGTTTAATAAAATGTAGTAATGTCTTCCAGTACGACGATAAACAGCGACTAGTAAGCGCGACACAAATTATTTACTTTCCAATATAGTGTTGGTTTAGTTGTCCACGCAATCCCAGCCATCTCAGCTATATAATATCCTCAATATAGATTTCCAAAGATTTTTATAAAGATCGATCTATATACACTTGCTACTTCATGCCACTATGATTAGGTCGTCGGTCCAACTACTGAAGGCCATTCAAGCCTTCCTATGAGACCTATAGGTAGAATCAGATTATACTCTTTAATGGTTAAAAAAACATCACAATTCTGTTCTAATAAAAATCAATTGCCACCAAATAGAGCGTTAAACACTAACAATTCGAAAATGAAATACAGTTTCCATTAAAATTAATGTTTTACTCTTTGAAAGCGTTTAAGGTGTAAACAGGGAACGAAACGAACTTCTGCTATTCTTAGCTAACGGCAACGCAAGCTAACTTTAATACGCGTAAAATTTTGATTCATTAAAACGCCTGGCGTTTATTTACGTAATGATTTCGGTAGCAGTGCTTTTATTCTTGGTCTAAGCCATAAGCTTAATCCAAATCTTGTAAAAATATCGTTTAAAGGTAGAGATTGTAAAAATCTTGAATGTGTCTTCAAGGTTTCTAAGATCATCTGAGAATGTGAAGTTAAAAATACTTTCCACAATTTTTTGGGACTGATCATTCATAATACTAGCTATCCGTTTGTGGAATTGATGGCTATTGACCATCAGACGCGCTCACATTAGGGACTAGTCAAAGAACATTAGATGTCCTTGGCAATGGTGAAATGTTATAGGTATTCATATTATTGCGAACATCGCGTTGTCTGGAAACTTTTTTGGCTGGATATAGGGAATGCGTGGAATAGCTACACATAGTTATAAAATTACTTTATTGATTAGTGTTTTATAAAGATTTTTCAAAATATGCAAATAATTGCCGACCCAAAGTATCTAGCTGTTTTGTTGTTAAAGAAGTTTAACATGTTTTTAGTATTTTGTCTTTCAGGTCATTGATCCCATCATATTTTTACTCACTTGCTATACTTTTATTTTAATGTTTTTTGTTTGACATACCACTCGATAGCTAAAAAACACAAATGCCTCCAGAGATGGATTTGTAATATTGATTTTGTTTCTATGAAATATATTGATGTACAGTCATCAAAATCATTTTGCAAGCTCGGCATTGCGAACATACATTCGTACAAACCATACATGAGTTGTTGAAATCAAAACCGTTCTTTTTAAGACGCTAAGCTTTGAAGTAAAAATTTCATGTTAGTCTAGAACAGTCTAGATGAAACTATTCTAGACCAACAACAATTAGCACGACGCTTGCAAAGTCTTTATCTTGTCTTTTCAACTAAATATTGACTTTTTGAAGCAGACTTAGACTCTCCCCCTTTTAGTCTACGCCGGTGCTAGCCTTAAGAGTCCATTCAATGCGTTAGGTGTCGCTCCACTGCATCCAGTTAACGAGCCTGATTTTATTTCTAGAATTTTCCACATGCAGTCAGCTAGACCTTTTAAGTTTATTTTTAGTACGATAGTTTTTGCGGTCTGGCTTTTTTACAACTCTTTGGAGTTACTTCGGAATGTGGTAACCTACATAAATAGAATAATATTGCATATAATATGCAAATAGTGTTACAATTTTTTATTGTATTATTTAAAGTTGCATTCTTACGTTGTTTTCTGTTCCGTGTTTGTTTGCGTTGCTTGAAAAATCTATTACACTAAAATATATTTTTCCTGTGTATCTTCATAAACTAATGTTACATTAAATATACGGATATAATAGCGTCTCATTGCGTAGGTTACAAAATACTGCCATCATCATAGTAGTTAATATCTGCATCTGCTAAAATATTTAACTACATATAATCATCAGATCATCATTATCATGTTTTCAGTCACGAAATGTCCATTACTCAACACAGAGATTTAAGCAAATTTTACACGTCACAAAGAGTGATCAAAATTAGTATTATTTTAAAATCGCTGTTATTTCCAATTACATCACTGGTGTACACATTGCACATGTGACATGGGCAGGAACCTAAAATTGGACTTCAATGGTCGCTTGTTCGTGTTACACATTTAACTACTGCCAATGTCTTAATGCAAAGAGATATACAAGTTTAATAAATTACCTACAAAACTTAATTATCTTAAAATAAACCTCTACAAACAAACTGTAACGTCCCAACTTGTTCAAAAGTGAACACAAAAACAATAAAGCTGTGTAGGTTAGCGCAATATTTTCGCTTCCCCTGCCCTCTTTCCTCGTTTTCCTCACTCATTGAAGAGCTTGCCCTCCTGCTCCAGGTTAATGAGGACGCTTGCTCCATCTCCATTCCAGCTACGTATTTTTTTTCGCAAATGTAATGTTACTTACTATTCGGGTGCTAGATGTTCTAATGTTTTGTGTTGTTATATTGTTTTGTAACTTTTAATATCTGATAAAAATGTATTCATCTCTATCGATATCTCACCCTTTTTCACAGTTAAAAAACTAATACCATTGCCATTCGGTTTACTCGGTATACAGTTTCATGGTCCGCTCTTTCGAAGAGTGTTAAATTGGATTAGATCAGATTATCTCTTAATATCAGACGAAATATGGAATCAACATGCTACTTCAACAAATCTTCAAAGTGTGACTACAAATCAAATAAATACTAATGCTGAGTCACGTAATTTGAAGAAAACACGCCTAATACTTTCAGCTAATCAAAGACTCATTCATGAGCTCACTCCTATGCCCGTCTACCCTTCAAATTACTTGTACAATTATGATGACTCTGTAGTAAAGTAATGAGATTTATTGTGACAAAATATATATCACAATATACCTTATTACTTCACTACATAATCATATTCAACTCAGCATAAAGTTACGTATACATTAGTAAAGCCGTTGCAGATAAAATAATGGTAAATCTTCAAGGTCACAGTTACTTAAGATAATATGATTGAACTTCGTGTCGCTTTAAGGCTTCACCCTTTGACAAAGGAGCCTTTTCGGGCCCCAAACTGGTTGGGTATATCTTTGTACCTGTCATTACCACTCTCTAAACTTATTATTTCTTCTTCAAAAACGGTACAAAGATTATATAG
Organism: Callimorpha dominula; assembly: GCA_949752705.1. NCBI lineage: Eukaryota > Metazoa > Arthropoda > Insecta > Lepidoptera > Erebidae > Callimorpha > Callimorpha dominula. The sequence continues at coordinate 22,548,080 of OX456993.1, forward strand.
TTATTTAGCAAACATGGAACTTTATGAAGTTCCATGATTGCTAAATAACTACTAAACCGATTGCTATGAAACTCGGTATGTAGATAGCTGGAGACCTGGATTAACATATAGGTTACTTTCTATCCCGATATTCCTACGGGATCGGGACTTACGCGGGTGAAACATAGCATTCATTATGATGAATGCTGTGTTTTATGTGGTCAGGTCAATATTTTAATTGTATTGTAATAGCAGCGCCCGCGGTTTCACCCGCGTAAGTCCCGATCCCGTAGGAATATCTGGATAGAAAGTACCCTATATGTTAATCCAGGTCTCCAGCTATCTACAAACCGAGTTTCATAGCGATCGGTTTAGTAGTTTTGGCGTGAAAGAGTAACAAACATCCATCCATCCATCCATCCAAACTTTCACATTTATAATATTAGTGGGAAGTGGGATTATAACCAATACGAATTCATTCCAATGAATACTTGAACACCTTTTTATTATTTTTTTTAAATATTAAATTTGTTCTCTTGAGTACAGTAAAACTAATTTGCCTAAGTATAATCGACCCAAATCTGATGCTGTCAATGATGTGTCTCTGATGCCAAATGGTGCCTCTATAATGATGTAGATTATGCTAAACGTTACCATTTCAAGAGATGTGTGAGGAATGGAGGTAACTCTAGCGCCCGTTTCAAATGTGTGGAAGTCTTTTGAACGTGTAAAGCGAATTTGCTTCCGAGAAGTGTCATTAGGGATCTCTTTTAGATGTATCTTCGCAGGTTTTTGGGTAGAAAAGTGGAGCTTAAATCGTGGTATTTACTGTTTGAATTAGGTTTGCGTTTACTTCACAAATGTACAGTGCGAGACAATAAAAGTTATAACATTTTTAAAATTGAATAGGTACCTAATAATAAAACTTATTATGTAACGTTGTTGTTAGATTTCACGATTAGTTCTAACTCATACTACGAATAATTATAAATTAAAAATACCCATAACTCGACCGCAAGAGCTGATGATCTTCAAACGGCTGAACAGTCTTGAATTAAATCTAAGAACACTCTCGACCAAGTCACATTTCAAACAAAAAAAACCGCACTGAAATCGGTTCATTTATTTGAGAGCTATGACGACACAGAGACACGTATTCAATCCTAAAATTCTACATAATACATATTTTTATTAGTTGTCTGAACAATGATCTTTGACTTCATTTAAACATTTGGTGGAACTATTCAGTACCACTATGTATAATTTTTTCTCCCGGAAAAAGTGAAGCTTTGGGCGAAAAGCTCAAGCGACACTACATACTATCTAGGACTTATCTAATATTTTTAAATAGACCCGTAATCACAACTGTTACACAAAAACTAATTCTAAAATAATAAACCTGTAGAGGTAAGTAATTCAACGCAAATTTTAAACAACTTCGTGTGTAAATACCTAATAAAAGGACTATAAAATCTTTAACACAAGACCAGTATAGTAAATTTTATTATTCATTAGTGTTAATACTATAATTTAATCAGCGTTGGTAGCCGAGATGTCTAAGCTACTCGCCGCGGCGGGTCGAGTTTCATTCCCGGTCACTCACCTCTAACTTTTCAAAGTTAATTTGCTTATTAGAAATTAATTATCTCTTTCTCTAACGGTGAAGAAAACCTTATTAGATACGAGTCTGTCACACCTAAGAGTTCTCGGATTCTGAAGGCCAACGCGCTTGCTCGACAAAAAAAAAACAACCTATTGCCTAATCCTATTGGTTAGTTCCTTAAAACAAACCTCGTACTATATGTGCTTCTCAGACACATACGTAATACATTGTGACCTACATGAGAGAGACAAAAGACAGTCACAGTCACACTGACAGACAGACGGACAGTCAGCCATTAACCATGTAGACTCGGCTGTCTATAATCACCTAATTACGACATCGTGTCATGATTTACTCTCACTATCTTGTGCTTTGGTTATGCGCATATCGTGTTTAGATGTTCTCCTTTGATTATATAGTAAAGTAGCAGCGCCTCGCGGTTTCACCCGCGTAAGTCCCGATCCCGTGGGAATGTCGGGAAAAAAGTAGCCTATGCGTTAATCCAGGTCTCCAGCTAAATACACACCAAATTTCATCGCAATCGGTCCAGTAGTTTTTGTGTGAAAACATACACACAAATGTTTCCTCTTTATAATATTAGTTTAGATAATCAAAGGATGTTCGGGTAAAAAGACGACGCGGCGACAGTTGCGCTTAATCGATGCGATGTTTAAATATTACATAAAAATTTCAGCATGTGTTCGGAAGTAAATATTTAGTAGGCTCTTCCATGAAATTGGCCGGTACACAATTATAGTTTACGAGTAACGCGAATTGGAAGCGAGGGATTAATTGCTAAGTGCGTTTATCGTTAAGTTATTTATGTTTGCTAAAGGATTACAACGAGTCGGTCTTAGAGGTAGTAAATAATTATTACTGAATTGCCTTTTCATTAAGCTTTTGGGATTTTGTTCTAGGTTTTTATTGTATAACAAACAATAAAAGACTATAACTAAACCCTGATACTTACTTTTACACAGGTCGATAAAATTCTTTATATGTATTGGTTTGTGAGCTGGGTATTTATTTTCAGTAAAATTACATGCCAAATTGTATTAGATTTTAGGCCAGGCGCGCACTACGAGCTTTTCACATCTCGAAACGACGCAAGAGCTGTGGCTTGTTACAAAGCTGTCGATGCTACGGCGATTTTGCCGTCAAGTGCGCGCAGAACCAATGAAACGCCTATGTTACAACGCAGCTATTTTATGCCATGCGGCGAAAAACTCGTAGTGCGTGGCTGGACTTAGCTTACGTCAGAGCTAAATCGTTTTTACTGTTTGTTAGAAGTTAACGAGATATGTGAACAGCCTGTTGCAAAAAGTTGTGGTCAAATTTAAGAGCGTTTTAAGTTTGTATGCTTGGATGTTGACGGGTACAAGAGAAGAGGACGACCAAAGAAAAGATGGATGGACTGTGTGAACGACGATATGGCTAGAAATGGAGTAAGCAGTAAAATGACGAACGATAGAGTAGAATTATGTAGAAACAAATAAAATTGGGACAAGGGCAGATGATGATTTCGAACGATTTTCCTGCTGTAGGTGCACATTTCAAAAAATCATATGAATTTTCATGTAAATTTCAATAGGTTTGTTTTTATTTTTTTATGTAAGTACCTAGACTTTTTCCATCCATTCCACCAACATCCTTGGTATTAAATACCCATAGCTTCTTACCACGCACACAATTCTGTAACAACCTGTATTTAGCATTGAAATATATTGTCACATATTATTTAGTTCACACTATTTCTATCTACTGAAACAAATTACTATCTACGCATCAACGGAAAAAAAATTTAAAAAAAGGTAATACTGAAACATACTTAATATTTGTTTTTTCTAGAATCCACCAGATAAGTTTAGACTTACTAAACTAGTAGACAATGTAATGAAAATGGCAAAGCTGAATGATATTAACATAAAAGTTTAAGGAACCACAGTATAACGACACTCGGTAGTATAACTGATTCTAATTCAAATTCTCTGGTCTGTTTTTATTCATCTACTTTTATTTAAATTATGTTATGGAAATCAAAAATTATAAGATATCATGCTACTAATATTATAAACGTGAAAGTTTGTGAGGATGTATGGATGTTTGTTACTCTTTCACGCAAAAACTACTGAACCGATTACGATGAAACTTGGCATATAGATAACTGAAAACCTGGATTAACACATAGGCTACTATTTATCCCGATATTCCTACGACACCGGGACTTACGCGGCAACTAGTTTCAAATATCTAAATTCTGTGTATATTTAATACTTTGTGGGGTTCTCGTGATCATTTCCAGTACCCCACATCGCTACCACTTGGAATCGTGAACCCTCGTATAATTGAATATGGATGAACTGACACCACAGGAAATGGCTACACAGAGTGCAAATTATCTTCATTAGTCCTGAAGCACGTTGATTCGCCGGGTGTAGCCTACGGAGTTTTTTAATCTTAACAATTTTAACCCCTGGGTGAATGAATAGGGCAGTTGTTTGTTATTTTTAAGGAAATAATAAATCTTATGTTACTATTGACATATCCTACTAATATTATAAACGTGAAAGTTTTTGAGGATGTATGGATGTTTATTACTCTTTCACGCAAAAACTACTGAATCGATTGCGATGAAACTTGGTATGTAGATAGCTGAAGACTTGAATTAACACATAGGCTTTTTATCCCGATATTCCCACGACACCGGGACTTACGCGGGTGAAACCGCGGGGCGCAGCTAGTAAGATTCAGGTGGTATTTAACAAGATGACAATTTTTTTAGTTAAATTGGTCGTAAGACTTTGTCCGCATTTTGTTATCACGCCATCACCGTTTAGAAAGATCTTATTTTTGAGTTAAAAGAAGGAAATAGTTTTGAAAAGATGAAAATTAATCGATCAAAATTATTCCGTATCAGAAGCAGATAACGGGGTTTCAAGGATTTCAAGGAGGAAAAAAGAAAGTTGACCTCGACGACCTCGAGACTAGACCTTTGTCTAAGATTACATATCTTAGACAAAGGTACACTATATAGTTATGTACATTAGGTGGCAACCTACAGTTTTGCTTGCACGTATGTCGCAATCAACATCCTTTTAACGTCAATATCACCGAATAGCACATAATACTTAGTTCAGGTTTGCTCTCGCAACACTAACTGCTCTAACTTACTAAGTTAGGAACGTAAACTCGGATTATAATAAAATTATAACTCAAAATGTTGACCACATTATGACTACATAATATAATTTGTGACTGAGGAATATCCGGGAATGAACAGGAGTTGCGAGTGCTGCGAGAAACTGTTTCACCTCGCAAGAGACAGGACGTAGAGTTAAAAATCGGCCAAGTGCGTCTCGGGCCATGTGTATACTACACATGGCCCGAGACGCACTTATATAGTAGGTACACTGCGGTACGGGTTCCGTACTCGACGACTTACGTAATAAAGTAATTTTCAATGGAACTTGTACGAAATTTTGCTTGTTACTTTTTCTTATACTAGACACTAACAAAAATCCGGACTTTAAATGTTAATATCTGAATCGAAAAATCGTTTCCACATGCCCGCAATCTTTAAAAGACCTATCCAATTACATCCCACACTATGAGAAACACAACAAAAAAATTTATCCCCACTTTAACTGTAACGGACCTTAAAAAATATATATATGATTTTATTTTACCGCTTTACCGAGATAAATATGTGTACCCATGCTAAAGTACAGCTTTCTTGTATGAGAGTCTCTGACGGACGGACGGATATGGCGAAACTACAAATGTTCCTTGTTGACTACGAAACCCTAAAACGGATAAAATTGTTTTTCAGTTCCTTTCTTTTTTCGTCATTTAAATTTTTTTGAAAAAAAACTTTTTTTTTGTTTTACGGTACCAGAATAAACATGTGTCGCTGTAAGCTAACACGTGACCTAACCACAGAAAAGTGACCATGAGCTTACAGCCTTTCACACGCCTACGGACATCTCAAATGTCTTGAATCAAACGAGTGTAGCGCGCAGACTGTATCGTTGACAATTACACTTATATATGTAAAAATATTTTTACATCTTGAGTAGAAATACTGTAAAAACATCTCGCAAGCTTAGAAAAGGCAAATGTTTTTTTGAATATGGAATTTTGATATATACTAACGAGGGAGAGCCATGCTTCGGCACGTATGGGCCGGCTCGACTCCGCTCGATACCACGGCCTCACAGAAAACTGGTAGTGAAGCAATGCTTGCATTGCATTTCACCGCGTGAGTGAGGTTACCGGAGGCCCTAATCCTTCCCTCTCCCCTATTCCCGTCCTTCCCTTCTCCCCTCTTCCCCCCTCCCCCTCTTCTCCTACTCCCACCTTAAAGGGCGGCAACGCACTTGTGACTCTTTGACTTACAGGTGCCCTTGGGCGGCGGTAGTTATTTACTATCAGGTGACCCGTCTTCTCGTTTGCACCCTATACCATAAAAAAAAAAAATATTTTAGTCGCTAATACCAAGGGACAAACAGCCAATCAAGCGAACCTAAGAAATTGACCTTGTGCCATATTAGTAGTCATCGTGAAACTCAATCAGCTAGGTAAACTTAATCTATTAGCTAATTACAATCAAACACAAAAAATATTTTTACGTAGGTTGGTCAAGTTAAAATGTCTATGCCATGGCGATACAAACCTTTGAAGGGTAACGGACTTTACTAGTACCATTACATAATTTGGGTACCATCAAATCTAATAACACTGTGGAAACAACATAATTCTATGATGCTAAAGAGTTGGTGAATGCAAGTCGTGTAAATTTCTCAACCCCTTTTTTCCCTTATTTTATTGTGTATTGTATTAGACGTTTGTCTTCCAACTCACGGAACCTGATGGAAAGTAATGATGAAGGTGAAGATGGTACACGCATAGGCGCATAGGTTTCACTTGGATAGCCAAAAGAAACCTACGCACTCTATTCTTGAACGTTCCAGGATTATAATTGTCTGGAAAAATCGCAGGCAGTTCATTCCAGACTTTAGCGACAACCAAAAAGGTTCATTAGTTCGATTTTTACATGTTTCGACAATGAAAGGGTTTAACTTTTGTTTGCGTCTAGTCGTCCGATAAAGGAATGGGAAAATAAAAAACAATTTCAGTGTATTAATGGCTACGGCTACATCAAGCAACACGCGACCGGTGTATACGTTGACCCGTCATAGTACAGAAAGTCTTTACAATGACTGGTAAATACTGGAGGTTATGCTGGTAAATAATATAAAAATAACATTCAAAACTTAATGAATTATGGTCGAAATTCGACCAGCAGGTGATACAAGGTTATAAATATATACATATTGAATATAATAGCTTACTTACGTGTGATTCACCAGTAAGAATGTCTTGCTTGAAACCTATTAACACACCAATTAATTTTTCATTTAAAATTATCTGATATCTTGTACATTCTTGCCCTGTGTCCTCAGACACAGGTTGAAGGCCATAAAACCCTGTTTAACTACCCTAAGCGTAAATTTCACAAATGTTGTGAAACACAAGTGTTTGAAAAAATAATCATGCAATAAGTGCAAGAACATTGCTGGCACGTATCCGTTATATATTTCACACATACAATCAGGTTTTTAGACTTGCGTTTGGGATTTTATTGGACTGCCTCCCCTGTGTCCAACCAGTGCGACGGACGTTTTTGATTGTCATACAGGATCCATTTTTTATCCGAATCAAAATCACATTTTATGCATATTCAACAGGGAAAAGCAAGTAGTTGTTCAGTATTCACGGCCGGAGCTTATTTATATTTCGAAATTGCTAATTTCGATGTCCTTTGAGATCAATGTGCTTCAACTTCGACTTAAATTCATCGCTATCGACTTTCGGCGCCGGACTTCCACGGGATTCATTGTTAAATCAAATTTAAAGAACAGACGAAGCAAGTCAAAATTCCAATGTCTTCTCTTTGCCTTGCGATTCTTACCGATTGAAACAACTTCTTTGGCTGAAGGGTGTTGACTGTCTGCTAAAACTGGTTACTCAATATTTTGTTTACCGTAGCTAGGGCTACCAGTCGTGTAAGGCCTGACACTTCTTAATTAATCATTTAGTAACTTAAATTTATTTTATGTAAATTTACCTTTTACTGTACTGACAGTTATATAATTATAAACCTTAATTTAACACATCGTTGAGTATTTTCATTATAGTATTTTTTTTATTTTTTTGTGATCCATGAGGATCACAAAAAAATTAAAGATAAACATGTACCTCGGTTTTACAAATCCAACATGTTTAAGCATTTAATAGCTATCTCTATTAGCAGTGGAAAGGTCTGACCAAAGTTTGGAATAAAATCCTACCTATTACTTGTAATATTGATTGTACTTTTAGTATTTACAGAAAACTATATTCTTCGCTGTATGTTAACGTTGTTTGATACATTTGAAGTAAGATAAACTATATTACCTTTTCGTAGCAGCGGTAAGAAAGTATTAACTACTTTAAGTTAAAACCCTCTAGAACAGTAAAACAAGTTAGACGCGTTAAGCAGCGCAAATAATTGTTACCATTATACGTTAATAATCGTTATTAGTATTAATAAATAATCGCTCGGATGTTGTAACTTCGGCCATAAAAACATTTGTCCCAATTATCAAGTTTTACATTGGTAGATTATTCATCAATCAGACCAATCTACAATGGTTACATTAATGCTCACTTATGTTGACCAAAGACCTATTAGTTTATTGCCGGCTTATGAACGGGTGTTATTGTCGTTAATAGCGCTTTATAAAACCGCTCTAGTATACCTATACAGACCTACTCTAATGACTTCTATTCGCACTAGATTATGCTCAATATCTGTTTAAAATAAAACTATACTCTTCTACTAAATGATCTATATTAATAATTCGGTCAAGGGGTACGGTAGACTGGATTGAAGCCTTACCTGAATAATAATACAAAAAAAATTACGATTGACAGCAAATATCCGCAAAATTCGGATTGTCGAGTAGTTTGTTAAATTCTAATGGTGCAAATGGCATTGGAGTACGTTAGGCCGATTCACACGTATACCTACCTACATTTTATAAAAGATTGTGTATTATGGGAGTCACATTTCACCCGAGCGAAGCCGGGTTTTCATCTAGTAATTATATATGTCATTCAGAGAAGCTTTTTTTTAATCCTGGTATACTCACGTGTAATACTCCACCATTCTTAAACAGCTTACTACATACAATTACCGTAAAGACAACTTACCCTAAAAGCCTATCTCTTTTTTAACCGACTTAAAAAAAGAATTAGGTTCTACGTTCGGCTGTACTTCTGTATTTTTTATGTATGTTCACCGATATTTCCGTCATCTATTGACCGATTTCATTTTTTTTTGTTTGTTGTTGTTGTTTGTTGGTCCCATTGTCATCAAGTCATGACCAGAAATTAAGCAATATTGACGTTTTAAGTGATGAACTTTATTGTTATGAAACGACTTAAAAAAAGGAGGAGGTTTTATTTTCGGCTGTTAGTATATTTTCTTTCTTATTCAATCAACTGCAGCAAGTTGGACAAACTATAAATCATACCACCTTATCCCAATAAAGCCTCGGCCTTATTAAACTTAAGTTAATATAATCTAACGAACTGCAGTTTGGTAATTTACATTACCGTAAGTAATGTTTTTACCTACGTACGTACCTTACACTAAAAATGGAAAAATAAACATTTAAAAAAAAAATAATTTAACCGACTCCAAAAACCACTACCAAAGGGCACTGAAAAGTGAAAATAATCGATTTCAAACTTAATTGAAAAGACTTTCTGATTGATCTGAAAAATAATTTTCTAAACACCTTTGATAACATCTAGTTACCATAGTTATCATATTAGTTTTACTAAATTATAATTATTCTTCATTTGTAACTATTATTTAATCAAACAATGTATCAAAGATAAGAACGGTCCGTAAACATTCATACTCCTATCAACTGTACTTAAAATAATAATTATTCCATCTCTATTTCCCCACATTGCGTTCTAAATCCACTTTACGCAGTAGTTCATAAATCTTCCCATTTCATTGCGCTATTCAATGACGTTCGCTGTTACTAGTTCGAACATTGTTACTGTTTATAGTTCATGTGAAGTTGCCTGAATACTCTACAACATACACAACGATATGTGGGAAATATGCCTTTGTAGGGGTACCAGCCGTGTGGGACTTTCACGGATTTGACTTAGTTTGCAAGTTTAAGAAACATACTTAGATCACACAAAATAATTCATATTTTACTGAATTTATTAACTTCCTAGTAATATATACACAGCAATATAACCTCGCTTGCTTAAAATTTTGTCGTATTTTGGTAAACTGAGAACATTAATGTTAACACTTATTTGTCTTCCACGTTATTTCAGTTCCATTGTCTTGGAAGCCCATCTTTACTTGTTCTTAGTTAAATGACAAAACATTGTTGTGTCTTAAGTACTTGAGTTGTTACGCATAAAGAGCGATATTGTTCATGGGGAAATTTCCACAGATGAATTAGAGTAACTAGCAACCTTGACCTTTAAACGTTTGAATGAACTGTTTTCGCCTTAATATGTACAAATATTTAGTATTATTTTTAGTTTTCAAAATGCTGACGGGTCAGGTACTTACGGTATGAGCTCGGCATTCCGAATACTGATTTTCCTAGATATTCAAAAGATGCTCTCGAGAAGTTTAGGTCAATTGGGTTAGTCTGTGTATCTTTCAAGCGACTTTCAGTAGAAGTCCTTGCATGGTTATTGTAGTGCAAGGCGTATAGAACACTAACGAAGGTCTTAATAAAAGCTGTTCCCGGATTCCTTCTATTTTAGGCGCTGTACGACATATTGTTAGGTTTTAGTTGGTTCGCTTCCGACACACCGCGTCACCTAAAATCCTGGTGGGGTGACGGCCTGAGGTGGTTTCCATACACACAAAAAAAGGATGTATAGAACAGTTAGCATCAAACATTTACCGGTACTGGCGAGTGCGCGTTCTGGACGTTTGGAAGTGCAGAAACAAGCGGCTAAATACATTAAAACACCGGAAAATATCGATGTTAGTTTTCAAAATATAGCTATAATGTCATTACATTGTTTCGACTAAAATTTAAGGATATATTATAATCTCATTAGTGCATGGCAACAATGTGTCTGGAATGTGTCACCTAAATTAATTGATTCTCCATTCAGCCCATCATTTCCTTTGGGAGTGTACTTGAACAAGCTTATACCACACTAGCAACAGCGACGTACTATGCGATCTTGTGTCAATTACAGTTAAAATTTCGTGCCCTACGCGTTTCTGCCATATATTATCTATGTTTTGGAATCAAACATAGCTCGCTCCTTTAGGATCCCTAAAACGTAACGAGTCTTGTCGCTATGGTTCTGTCTCGATGCATGTCTTGACATAACTTTCTTGTTCTTGTAAGAAAACACAACTTTTTAATTTGTTATTAATTTTGAAGCTTTGACATAGTTATGCAAGCCACAACAAAAACTAATCTACGTATTAACAATTAAGGTACAGCCACTAAAATACACAAGCAAAAATGTTAGTATTAAACATTTGAAATGTGCGTTCTTTCACCCTAGCTACGCTTCGTTGTAGCTATGTTTTTTTATTGGACTATAAACGGGTATTAAAATCCACTACTTTTCAAAAAACACATAAAAATGGATAGAACCGCTAGAGAGTGAATTTAAGGAGCCTGTAATGAATTCACTACGTTTCTGAAAGTAATAAATATAAAAGGCTCACTCCCACCCTAACAGTAAATGTTAGTTTATATCTGAAATATAATTGCCCAATAGGGATGACACTTAACACAAATTTATATATTGTAATATATCTAATAATATAACTAAACTATTAATTGTGATGTTTTAAAAACGGAGACCACCTTTTCTAAATTTAAAAAGGAATAATAAATGCGAGTATATTAAAATTGATTGAAAAAGGCTGAAATAGTAACTTTTATCACGTTACGTAACGCCAACCAGATCCAATACGTTATTAACCTATATAAACAAGCTGAGAGTTGTCAGTTGGTATCAAAATTTGATTAAACTGACAGAAAACTGTCAGTGCATAGGCTAGTGACGTAATCAAATGCAATGTGAGTGTTTTAACGGGAACATTTAAACGTTTTTATCTTTATTTAGGTTTTGTTATTAATAGAAAACTATGTTTTGCATTAAAAAAAGGCCTAGCTATTGTTTTCGTCGAAGTGGGTGGAGGAAGAACAAACCAACAATCACTTTAATTTTTTTTAAATTAAAATGTAACTAACCTTCGCCCGCGGCCTCGCTCCCTTTAATGCAGATTTTGTCATTTACTATCCCTTGGGAAGAGTAGTACCTACAAGTTGTCAGGTATTCTATATCCTTTTCTGTACGTACGTACCTTGGTAATTTGATAATGATCGGCATAGTAATTAAGGCGTGAAAACTAATAAACAAACTAACTAACGAATTCATAATATTAATTAAGTAAGGATATTAAAATTTTTGAACTAGCAAATATATTATGCGTTTAACAGAGCTACTGTCAATTATGGCTCAACTCAATGTCCTAACTTGACAGTTACGTTTGGTAATCATACTCCCTCAAACGTATGACAACTCAATGTTTCAGTATAAGGGACTTATTGTTTTGTGTAAAATTTTGCATATGTTATACTTCCGCAGCTCCCTTTTGTTCCAAGAATAACCAGATTTCAGAACTTTACTGTTCCCAGCTACTTAAATTTCAAAGGAAGGGTTTAACGTTGTTACTAGTTTATTAGTGTGTTAAATCACTAACACATATATGTACATTACTTAAGTACATTAAGCCTACCTGCGATGGATCAGGTATGAATTTAACTTATTCGTTACTTTAGGCAGGATTCAAATATTTCAAGACCTTCTTTACCGCGTTCGACTGTCTTAATTCTTGACTTGTTAACGAATAAGGTGCGACACAAGAATACTTTGTTTCAATAGACGCTCAAACTATTACTACAATTCATTATTCTACCCACAAGTCTTTTGCAAATATCTCCAGAATAGGTTTCTCTTCACAGAAGTGTATTAAAAGGTCGGTCACTTGTTTAAAAAATATTAACCCTGGCTCTCCCCCTGTCTATCTGTTATCTTTTTTCTTTCTTTTCTTCTGTGTTAGAATAAAGTTTCGTTTGTTCTACAAAACATATGCGTGTTGTCGCCACATCATAAACTCGTATTTATTTTATTAAAAATAAGGGTTAAACTATAGATGCTACCAGTTCACTATTTTACGAATTAATAGACATTTTATGACTAGTTATACCGGTGACGCCACGTCAATGGTCCGTCTGACAAAAAATAATAATTCTTTATTCGCATTTAGTACAACAACATTATCCGTTACATTAAATTACAATAATATACAGGATACGGTTGCACAGTTTGATGCATATCGGCATTGGCGGGGTGATAAAAACGCTAGGCGTGAATTATAAGATACAATGGTTACTTGAGTGCGAATCGAGGTTAGCGGTTACTATTATTTAGTGAATTTAATAGTGTATAGGAATAATTGTGAGGTTGTTGCTAACATTCGTAATAGTAATTAAAAGAAATATACACAAAGGGCCTTTCTTAAATTCTCGCCTCGATTGCATGAAGACATTACAACGAGAGTCTAGAATTATCGTCTGGGTCACCATCACTGCTTAAAATATTCATGTAATCGCCAGAAGTAATTTATGTGATTGATGTTTGCTGTATGTTTTAGATGTAGTAGCATAGGTGTTTTCTTCGTTTGATCTCGCTGAAGAGTAATAAATTAATGTTAAAGTGGAAATAAAACATACATTTTATAGTACTTCTTGAAATGGATTTCGTTTAAATATATTTTATTTGAACTACTACATACTAGGACGGGACATAACCATAGGCCAGAAAATAACCACAGCCTATGAATGTTAGCCTATTAATGTAATTCACTCCGTAAAGCCTTGCTCTTCCTCCGTTTCTCATATGTAGCAGAGAGGTTATTCCCCAAAATAAGAGCCTGTGTTAAACACGTTCAAACACTTGCCTCAATAAAATATACTTACTAAAACAAGGGAACGTGCCGAACTTGAGAATCGCCTCAAAACCAAGTGTAGAGTACTATAAGGTGAATAATCACGTGAGCTTGGCATTCCGAATACTGTTTTTCATAGATAGATAGATAGATAACACTTTATTTGTACACCAGTTTTACAGTAGAATTATCATACATACATTTGTCATACAGATAATGTACAAAGGGCGGCCTTATTGCAAAATGCAATCTCTTCCCGGCAACCTTAGGATGGATCAATGTGTTTCGGAGAGACAGTTGTAGTTGGAGGTGCATTTCAATTTTTTTTATGAAAAACTATAATTACTATAACTAAATCAATATGAAAATATACAGATACTCAAAAAAATACTCTCGAGAAGTTTAGGTCAATTGGGTTAGTCTGTGTATCTGCCAAGCGACTTTCAGTCGAAATACATTAAGAATATAATTGTTTTTAGATTCATTCCTATGTTAAGTGTTTAGCAAAACGAAGGTCAATCTTAATGAGAAATGGTTAAGGGAAAGTTTAAATCCATTTATTCGTTTTAATGACTCCACTTTACATCGCAGATTTTTTAGCTTGGAAGAAAGACCTGTAAATATAGCTGAGGGCGCATCGATGGCATCTAAACTGCAGATTGACCTGCAAATAATTTGTTTTGCAACTTGCAATTAGATACGATATTAGTCTACAAATGATTTTAGACACGTCAATTTGTTTTGGAAAAAACTAGTAACTGTATTATATACAAGGTGTTAGAAACACAGTACCGAATACTGAAATGGTGTATTCAAACCATCATTCTGAGTCGAAAATCATTGGAATTTTCGGCCCGAAAATGAATAATTTATTTTATATTTTTTGTTAAAAGTTATATCACAATGAGTAAACAGAACATTTTACCAAAAAAAATAAAAGTAAATACCCCATACGGCCACAAAATACAATGTAATCAATTAATAAACATTTATGCAATAAGTACCGTACCGCAGAAAAACAATACCGCGCACATTGCGTAGCGCCAATTGAAGCTAATGACTATAAATCCTTGATCTCGCATTTTTATTATGAAATATCAGGGTTGTATAGTAGACCCGGTGAATAACGTTTAGCGCCAACAATTTTATGAAAATTTATGATTTTTAATACAGAAATCGAATTTTGAAACTGAAAAATTAAACTTGAAAATTTACCGATAACGCTAATATTTCATATGAGAGAGGGCTGACATTATTTAAACTTAGATATTTAATACCAAGGATGTTGATCGAATGTCCAAATTTTTGGATAAAAAAAACTCATTGAAATTGGACTTGTTTAGAAATCTGAACCTACATAAGGGAAAGCTTTGGAAGAAAAAACCAAAATTAAAAAAAAAAAATCCAAAAACTGGTACTGTATACTGAACTTCTGTAGGTTAGACGTACTTCTACAGACAGTGCGTTATAGCAAAGTATAGTGTTCCTAATTAGGCTATAGAAACTAAAAGTATAAATAACAAACACTTGTATGAATAACTAGGTTTCGGAAAATTAGATATCCCTCGGCAAATTTATGGATGACAGGTACCCTGGCCTTTTTCGTATCCTTATTAACGTGTAAGCAAAATTGATTGGTGGTTTAGCGGAGACTGAAAGCTAAAAAGCCTAACAAATAAACATATAGTATTTATAATATTAGTTAGGATTTTATAAATATAAAATTAGATTTATATAAAATGTATATTGCTCATCCAATGCCCGTCGTCTGAGTCTAACTTACAATTGGTTGAGTAGAGAAATTATATATAGCGAAATAAGTTACATTTATTTTACTTGTTGCAATATCTAACCGTTTGTTATTGTCCAATAAAAGGACAATGAAGAAATAAAATTGACTTCAAAGTTTACGCCGCTCAATAAAAAGCAAAATTGACGTGTAGAAACAACGCATTCAAACGTTATTGTTGGATGTTGCTTCTTATGGGTTATACTCAAAGGAAGTGAATTATTTTTTATTTGACGAATTAAATGCAGCGAAAAAGACGGACTCGAGAGAGTTAATGTGTATGCTCTAGCCCAGAACAGTTTTTCTTTTTCAAACTACTATGCTTAAGGTTAATCGCTATAAACGAGTGTGAGTGTGTGAAAAGTGTCTTTGAAAGATCCCTTGTAAGACGAATTTGCGAAAAATGATTGGGCGATATAGGTAACTTGTGGTGCACATTAGTCACATATATAAGTTTCCTGAGAAATGGCCAAATCCTGTCGAGTTTTCTGAACTAGTCAATGTAAGGGCGTATAACAACCCCTGGGCTATGTACCCTGTGACAAAACCTTGTGGTTATTGCCGTTTTATTTCCCACCCTTCGTAGAGGAGATACCCTATTATCGTAAATCGTGGTTTTTAATCAGAAAAAATAAAAGAAACCCTGTTCATTCGGTTACTTACAGACAGCGCAAAACACACACTACTGTATTACGAAATATATCTATCATTATAATAAAAAAAATAAAACGAAAGTAAGATATCCTGTACCTATGGTACTTTTCAACCGTACAGGATAACATCTGAGCTTTTATATCAGCGCAGCATATATTCACCTAACACTGATTACGTTTTTAAAGGCCGGTGTTAAAATTTTTATTTGTCGGTACGCGAAAAAATATTGTGTAAAAGGTTTATTACCCAATATATTATAAAAAAAAATTGTCAGAAAATTATTTACACATAACAAAAATGCCCAACGTGCCTAAATCACTTCAACTGAGCGTGACGGTCACGCGAGTTCAGTGCTTTTTCCCCATACAAAAAGTACCCAACGTGCTTAAAGAAGTTTTCACTTCAAAAAGTTTTCACATCAACTGAGCGTGACGCTCATGCCAGTTCAGTGCTTTTTTCAACATGCAAAAGGTGCCCAATGTGCCTAAAAAAGTTTTCACTTCAAATAAACATTTTAATATAGGAACACTCGTGATTCTATTGCCCATTTGACCTTGATAAACGATATTTATAACAACAGCTAGCAACTATATGGTCGGGCTACTGTCTAATATTTGTGAGAACTTATTACTCATCTCGCCTGGAACTAGTGTTCACTTGGGAACTAGAACCGACGGCTCTCTGAAATGGAGGATGCATCTTTTTACTACCTGTCGTCCATTACTGAAAATGACCTCCGTCAGCAGTTTGTCGTTTGAGATTCAAAGACTTGTACGAGTATATGGCGGTATATAGTTGTTACAGTTATTTACAACCTTGCAAGGTACAATTATACTTACATAGTATATTAGATATTTAATATCTTGACATTACAACTGTGGCTGGGTAGTTCAAACGGACACTTAGTGACTGGTGGGACTACACGAGTTGTAACAGTGTTTATTTTTTTATGTATAATATTATGTGATACCAAAATTAAGAGCAGCACATCATATATTTATAATAATAGTAATAACATAATAACCGACCCACCTCACACACGGCCGTCTAATCCCAAACTAGGCAGAGCCTGTACCATGGTAACTGCCGGTTTTCTGTGAGCCCGTGATATTATTCTGGTCGAGCCGACACATACGTGGCAAGGCATGGCTCTCCTACTTACAGAAGAGTACAGTTAGACAGCACTACTAGCGTAGCTTGGTGCTGTTCCTTCTGCTGCTGAGTAGCAGAAGAAACAGCATCCAGCAGAGACTACGGCTATAGCGAGTATCATTGGGCACCGGTAACTGATTACCATCAAACAGGCTGTATGTTTGTATGCCAACTTTGTTGTTCACAAAAACACTTCATTCATTGGCTCCATGAATCCAGATAACTACAAACTTTCATCATCTACGTTTCTCGTATTATATTTCTTAGTCTCCCAACACTATTATTATCTTAGCCAATGCATCTAACAAGTTTCTAACTAATTACTGCACATATTTTACTATATTCAGATTTACCCAGACGTCAAGTTAGACAAAAGTAAATTACCGTGCCGAAAGCTGTAAAAGCTTGACATGTAATAAACTTTGTAAGTCAGTCGCCTGTAAAGGCCGTGTTCTCAAGTACAATTAGGAGGGTTATACACCTATCGATTTTCATCCTCATCATCCTCCGCGCCTTTTCCCAACTAATTTGGCGTCGGCTTTCAATCTAACTACGATACGGCTGAACTTTGATATTTTACGTGAAGCGACTGCCATCAGACCTCCACAACCAAGTACTAAGCGATATCTAAGTTCTGTAGTTAGACCAGGTTGTCGAACTTTTTTAGAGCTCCAACTACCTCTAATGAATGCTACAGATGTTTGTATGTCATCCAGGCCC